>CM035444.1:42855525-43523025 GCA_020310875.1 Ceratopteris richardii | reverse complement strand
ATAAAATCGAGACCCCACTTTTGAAAGGGTTCCAAAGGTAGAACTGGTTGAAGGGGAAAGAAGTGGTGCTGCAAGGGCTGTCCAGTCCGTTGACAGACATCACACTGCTGTGCAAATTTAACCACATCTATGTACCTTGTAGGCCACCATAGCCCACTTTGCAGAATTTTTCGGTGCGTAAGATCAGCTGCGAAGTGTCCTCCAGAGGGTAATGAATGAGCCATAGCAATAACTGATTCCGCTTCATGTGGAGGAATGCATCTAAGGAAAACACCAGTATGATCTAGGTAATACAGTTAACCCACAATCAACTGGAATCGTCGACTGTAGACTGCAATTTTCCAGCACAGAGCAGTGTGAGTATTAGGAGGAAGACAACCGTCAGTGAGGAAAGTCAATAACGTATCATAATATGTAGTAGCAACAGGAGGTTCTGTAGAGTCTTCAGAAGTTGTCTCCGCAACGTAAATGGCCGGTGTAGTGTCATCAACCCCTACCGGAGACTCACCGGAATCCAATTGAGATAGAAAATCCGCCAAGGCATGTGCTGTGTCAGGCCGATGAATAACTTCATATTCGAACTCCTGTAATAGTAAAACCCATCTGGCCAATCTACCACCTAAATGCTGCTGTCGAACCAAGTACACCAATGCAGCATGATCCACGTGGAAAGTAAATTTACGGCCCAACAAGTAATGCCGAAATTTCTTAACAGAGTATACCAATCCCAGGCATTCTTGTTCTGTCACAGAGTAAGTTTTCTCTGCAGGAGCTAAGTGGCAGCTCACATAGTACACAAGCTGAAACCATTTATCAATTTGTTGCATGAGGATACTACCAATCACAATATCTGACGCATCCACGAATACATGGAACGGTCTTTCCCAATCAAGTGGTTGCAGGATCGGTGCCTGCGTCAATAAGACCTTCAACCGATCAAATGCACTTTGGCACTCCTGAGTCCATTCATACTTTCGTGGAGCGCTGGTCATAAGCCGATTAAGTGGTGTCGCTAAATGAGCTAACCACCGTAAATGTCTGCCATGCCACCGGATTTGGCCAAGCAAACACATAACTTCTTTCGACATCTTTGGGACTGGTGCCTCCAACACGGCGACTACTTTATCCGGATCCACCTGTATTCCATGTTTAGAAATGATATGGCCAAGCAGTTTACCACAAGAGACTGCAAAGACGGATTTGGTAGGATTCAAACATAATTGATACTCTCGGCATTTTTGAAAGTAGCACCGTAAATGATACAGGTGCATTGAAGTGGCTCCAAATAAGGAAAAATCATTCAAATATACTTGCATAAGCGTGGTCAAGTAGGGTGAAAAGACTTCCTGCATACATCTTTGGAATGTACTCGGGGCATTCCGTAAACCGAACCATATTACGGTGCAAGCATAGACACCCCAGTTCGTGATAAAAGCTGTCTTCGGTATGTCTTGTTCGGCCATCCTCACTTGATTATATCCACTGTAGCCATCCAGGAAAGAATACATTTCGTGTCCTGCTACCCTGTCGAGCATCGTGTCCAGAAAAGGGAGAGGGAATGGATCCGGTACGGTGGCTACATTGAGTTTCCGGTAGTCGACACAGATACGCAACTCTTTAGTTTTCTTCGGGACGATGACTATTGGAGATATCCACTCTACATGCTCAATTGGCACAATAAATCCCACCTTCAATAAACGATCAAGTTTAGCCTTCACCTATGCCGCATAATTAGGATTCATCATATAACTAGGTTGTTTGATAGGCCTCACATCGGGTTTGAGTACCACTCTATGTTGATAAATCCGTGGGTCAAGGCCCTTCATGTGTCTGTAGTCCCAAGCGAAAACATCTGAGAATTCGCGAAGAAGTTGTACCAAATCATCTTGGAATTTCTCTGGTAATCTTGCTTTAATTTTGACAGGCCTTGGGTTGACCATGTCACCCATTAAAATTGTCGAGGTTGTACCAAATCATCAGCTGGCTGCAAGAGTTGATGTAAGGTTGCTTCATCCATAACGTCTCTATCATCTGCTTCTTCATCTTCGATCACTGGTACAACCGTACAAGCTGCCAGACTCTAGTTATCTGCTACCGCCTGTAAATCGACAGTACCTAATGGAATAAGGTGCTTATTGGTCTTAAGAAAAGCCTCCTCCTCATCATCCGATAGCCCATCCAACATATGGACTGGCTCTGCTACATATGGCCGTGCATGTAAATCACAGGGTTGCATAGCATCCAGTGCAACTACATATTTCCGGTGATTGTCTTTGAAAATTAGCTCTTGAGCTGACCAATCCTGTACAACTCTAGCTTGCTTTAACCATGGTCGAGGCTCGATTCTGGTAAGTCTAGGACTACAAAAGTCATTTTAAATGTGGTGCCCTGCAAGGTATTAGGAATATTACATACGAGTCCCACCGGATGGACTCAGGATTGGTCCTCCATTCACACAAAAAATTTTACGGGTTCAATTTGAGTCCAATCCAATTTCTTGCAGAGTGCGGCTATTGCAATATTCACACCAGACCCGCCATCAATTAAAACTTGGGTACTCTTCTGGTTTTAATACCAGACGGTAATCAATGGGACTGAATGATGCACTGTAGAATCCATCTCCGGTTGTACGTCGCAGTCGCCGGAGTACATGAAGATCCGGGACTAACTTGATGTTGAAATTGTTGTCTTACACCCGGAACTAAGGCAAGCAACTGTCCCAAAGGTAGTGTGATAGAATCCTTAGATAGGACGTCCCATACCTGATCTATTTGGGCTGTGGTTATCACCGATTCTGGTGGTGATTCTAACGTTGTTGGGGCAAAATTCTCTTCATTCCATCTTACCTGTGATAGAGGGACCTGTGTTACTAGAATGGGATTAGGAAACACAATCGACTCCTTAGCTGTCCATTGACTAGCTTTTGCAAACATCCGTTGCTGCTCACGAATTCCAGGCTCGAAAACTTCAGTTGCTGGTTGCAATTGTTTACCTGATCTTGTCTGAACTACGGCTACTTGTGACTCAATAGGGGAAATATAAACCATGTTAGTCATTGGATTTTGTCGTTCCTTCTTCTTTTTGTCGTACTCTGTTACTTCCTTGCAAAATCTATGGATATGGCCAACCTCGCCACATAAATGGCACCGAGGGGGTGGGAGGGAAGTACCTTCCGCCGATGTACCTGCCTGCCATCGGTTAGGATTGAAATTATTGTTACGCTGACCTCGGTAGGTCTTGTATCCTTGCTGTTGGTTGTTTTGCAACTGTGGCGGCACATAATGGGTTGCTGGCTGACCTGGTTCCTGTATTATAGTGTTTATGGCCACTCTACCCTGCACCTTTGCATTATATGCACATGTTTCTGTTGAGTGTCCTATTGTATTACAGATGGCACAATACATCTGGTTGAGTGCACATGTAGAATTGGTGTGACCTGGATTCTTACACTTAGTACAATAAACCTGTTTGGACGGATCATTAGCTACGTTCTTAGTTGCTTTCAGCCATTCCAGGTCCTCTATAAAACCTCCAACCTTATTCTCCAACTGTAAGGCCATCGCAATTACAGCATCCAATGTCATTCCGCCCACACAGCAAATGATCATGAGTTTTCTTAACTGTGGATTCAGTCCGTTAATGAACCATTGTGTTATGACATCATCCGGCAGGTTGGCATGTGCCGGAGGCAGCTACCGCAAATGAGTTATGAACAATGTCGCATACTCCTGAACACTCTGGTATGGTTTCTGTCGATTGTTCTGCAAATAGTCAAAGATTCCTGTAGGGTTCTTCTTCAAACAAAACCTCTGTAAGAACGCGTCTCTAACATCATCATAGTTACCGAAATGATTAATATCATATTCAGTCAACCACCTTGCTGCTTCATTAACCAATGTGGCATGAAATACAATGGCCTTGTATGTCGGATCTGGTGGATGATTCAACATTGCATAACTGATCTCGAATGTGCATACATGTGCGTCGGGATCATCTCCCAGAAATCCACCGAATTTTGTATATGTCACTACGATTGGAATCGATCGAAGTGGAATGATTGGCTGTGGCTACTGCTGAAACTGCGGTTGCAGTTGTGGGGGTGTTTGCTGCTATGACTGTGAACCACTCATGGTGTTATTGTGGTTAGTATTGTTGTTATCTGGATGTTGAGGGGGTGACTTTTGTCCTTCAGAATCTGTATTATCAGCCTGCTCACTTTCCAGTTCAAAAATGTTGTTGAATATCTTACTTATCTCCAAATCAAATAGCCTGTCCTCAGCTTTGGTATCGAAATTAGGTAGGCTTGCCCCAAAAAGTGGTGAACGTAACAAGGGTCCACCAGGCAACATCGCACTATCACCGAAAAATTTCAAATTCCCACCAAATGGTACCGAACTTCCACTGGAACTTGTCAAACTTTCACCTAACCAGGTTACCCTTTCACCGGAAAGGGTCTCACTTGGTAACACAACTTTATCACCGGAAATGGTCGAATTCTGACCAGATGGTGTCGAACTATCTCCGCACTGCGTCTCTGTACAACCAGACATCACTGTACCTTCTCCAAAAGGCACTGAACTCACATCGGAATTCACCAGAATCTCATCATGTGTCATTGAACTAGCACTGGAATCGCTACTGACTAGCTCCGATTCTTCACAAAGTCAAACAACTTATTACTGTGAATATGCTTTTACTCTGTTAACACCTAATACTACAATTCAATGACAAATATACTCAAAATATCTGCAAACTCTGCACACAGCATCTCCGGCGTCGTCGCCCAGACATACAATTTGGCAAACTCGTCTCTCTGCGATGAGAGTCACCGTAATGCCCTTTCATTAATAGATAAAAAGGTTACAACTAATCGCTATGCCTTTTCGGTGCGTACGATATATGAAAAATAAGATTACATTATTCCCATCAGGCGGCCTAACAACAGCCACACGTGACACACACTATCTATCGCGATAGACACCGTCTATCACGATAGACGCCATCTATCCCGATAGAGATGCATTTTTGGCAAAAGTTAAAGTGGTAAATTTTTTGAAAATTTGGGCTAATTTTGAGCTTATTCACAACCCCTTTTATCTATATAATTACAGAGGTCTTAGAAAAATGCATTAATATCCTGTGAGGGCATGTTTGGATGTTTTAACCCCCAGAACCCTGAATTGACATAACTTTTTCATATGAAATCCATTTTTTGAGCTCTAGATCTCGTTGGAAAGCTCGTGGTGGATTTTCACATAGGGTATTTTGAAGTTGACCTTAAGTGGGATTAGGAAACGTAGGGGGCTCTAGAAAATTTTTGTGCAATACCAAAGGGGGAAAAAGGATCCTTAAAAGTGTTTGAATCAAATTATGTGTCCTGTGAAGCTAAAAGCTTGAGCTAACTTTGGAACTTTTACAGGTTCATTGAGAGCTCTTGGAGAGACCAAAGCAAGGTTCCAGAGTGTGGAGGCTTGGGATGAGCATCTTGGGCATACAAGTGAAGCAAAGGAGAAGCAAATTGAGGTTGGAAGATGTCTTAACCCACTCAATCCATTACTAGCTTAGGCTAAGTGCGGGTAGATGTTTTGCTTGATTAGGGGTATGATAGGAACCCTCACATTCTAAGAACCATTAAATTCTCAAGTTCAAGCATAGATTAATTGCAGTCAAGGGACAATCTAAAGACAAATAATTTAATCTAATTGGACAAGGAACATCAAGTACGAAAAACTTAAATGCTCCTCATGATGCATATTGTAAAACAAGTGAATACCACAAGAGAAAATTAAAATGAACAAGTAATTGATACCAAGGAACCAGCAACGTGGTTGTACAAAGGTCATTGGGCAAATCAATAGGGCATACATACCTGAGATCAAGAAGACACCTAAGGAGAGATCAACAAAGTGTTAGATCATCAAAGGCTAGTGTCAACCATACAACTAGCTCTTGGGCCCAATAGTTGAGCGATTACCCATACGTTCTAAGTTCAGAAGTGAGTGACTCGGAGATGTTTTATAGCATGGAGAGACCTATAGGTAGCTCAGGAGTGGCACACCCAGAAAAACTAGAGGGTCCTTACAAGGGTCAATTGGAATATATCAAGACCAACCGATTAGGTGCTCGCATCTATGAGGATGATCTGAGAAGATCCGTTATCCAAATAAAGAACCCAGATCAACCTGTTGGACTAGAACATCCTGTAGTCAAATTCAAAAATGGTGCATACATAGATAAAGAAGGGACCATGTATGTGGTCACCGCCCAACCAGATAGGATAGATGAATTTGGCAACATAATCTGTGAGACTAAAATAGGTGACATAGATCAAGGGAACTTAAGAAGAGAGCCAAGAACCCCTCGAGGCCAATCAGTCTTGACTAGATTAGTCACTCTAGAGTGGGTTCCCTAGGACAATAAGAGCATAGACTTGCTCTTAAACCGAGAGACTGACGAGGCCTTGTGGAGGTATAAATCTGACCAACATAGTGAAGTAAGAATGCTTACCATATATGAATTCAAAGATCTAGAGACACCAGGCTAAGTGACCTACTTAGAAAATACTTCTAAGAGGGTCTTTGTGGTCTTAGAGCATGGTAGGCATGCCTACACTTGGAAGGCTGAATTTGTTTTTCCCCAACCAAGATCCAATGTCTCTTTTAGTCACCAAGAAGCTGGAACATCTTAAGCTCATGGAACCCAGAGAGATAGGAGTAGAGATAGAACCGAGGTGAGCTTTGCTAACCCACTAGGAAGAGAAAGAACAAGAACAAAGATGGATAGAATGGAAAATGAGAGACATAGGACCCAAGGAATCAAAGAAATGCAGATGAATTCCCTCTACCAAGGCCTAGAGAACACACTAGGACCTTGAGGCCTACACAATTGGTTAAGTCCATGAAGAACTGCTTGGATGGCATGGGAGACCCGTATGATCATGTGGCAGAATTTAGGCAAGTCTTGAGAGCTGAGCAGGTTGATGACCTGTTCACACAATACAATGCTTTTGGTCTAACCCTAAAGAACATGGCCCTTAGGTGGTTTCAACCACTACAATAGAGGCAATTTAGAAACATAGAACAACTGTTAGAAGCCTTCATTACAGAATTTTCAAAGAGTTGCATAAGGCACAACACTTCCCCATTGATCCATAGTTTTAAACAAACACCTCAAAAGACAATAAGACTTTTAGGAAGAATATTTTGGCAAAACCTAGAGAGATGCCCTGTGCTCGAGCTACCCACAGCCGCCAAACAAGTGCCTCTATTCTTAGATGGTTTGTTGAGTACCAAATTGAGATCCTATGTGTATCTAAAGGACCCTAGATCCATAGAAGAGTGTGTACACGTGTGCATAGACATTGAGGATAATCTAGGGGAGGAATTAGATCCTTCATAAATGTACAAAGATTCAGATAGCTCTACTAGCCTCAATTCAAAGCCATCCACATCTATTGAGGAACTTCTAGAGAAGGTAGCTAAGAAGTTAGGAGTCTCTAGCAAAAAAATACCAAGATTTGCCCTAGTGAAACAATGTTATACCTGTGGAGGAGACCATATGGATAATGTGTGCGCTATCATGGATCAACCCAAAGTGAACCCTAAGAGCCAATACTGCACCATAGAAAGGAGATATACCAACCACACTGCACAAGATTGCCCATATAATAAACAAGCTATTAGAAAAAATTACCCTCAGCTGTTCACAATAGGGAAGATACTAGAACCAATACCCACCACAACAGTATGGTAGGCCCCAGCAACCCTAGCAACCCTAGCAACAACCCTATCAAGGTTTTAGTGCCAAAACCTCCACCTCCAGCCAATGTAATCCTAGTGAAATACGCAGCTGTCGAAGAAAATCTGAATAGAGCCTGAGTGCCAGTATCATCATTGCTTTTAGAAAGTGACTCAAATGATCATAGTTTTGACTCGACTCATATCGATAGTCCACAAGCTTTCTATATGCAGTCACCTGAACATAATGAGTCATACTATTGTGAAGACCATAGCGAACCTACTTGGGATCAGAATATGCAAATGTCATGTGTGCAAATCCTAACTCTAGCCCCCAACCTAGGCAAATAAGACCCCCATTTCCTAGAGGAACATGCTACCGATGTTAGGGGGATCAACTCATTTGTGATTGCCCTATGCCTGCACCTACACAATCCTAATCTGCGACAAGTCAAGGGTTTTGCCTGGATTGTAGGAAGGAGCACTTGTTATGAGATTGTCCTAAGAACCCCACCAATATGCCAAAAACCACTCCTATCAATGTCATTGGGTTAGTGGTAGACTCCACGAGAAGTGTGACTTCCACCACCCCAGTGCAAGTAATCACAATAGCTCAGGCATTTAAGCAAAACCAAGGCTTAGGCTAAGAAAAGAGTTCTGAGGTCAGGGAGACCAGTCTATTCAAGAAGAGGACAAGATCTTGGAGAGAAAATCGTGAACGAATGAAAAGGCAATGGTCAAAGAAGATGAGCGAACTTGAGGAAAGCCTGAGAGAAACAAAATCCAAGATAATTGAACTCACATCTCAAACACACTCTCACACAACTCCACCACCACCATTCCCATCACCCTCTAATCCACCACCTTCTAACCCACCTCACACAATACCTAGAGTTGGATCAGTCCTAGGTGATCCCACTCTCGAGGACATAGACATGATGCTTAAAGCATATCACGCTAGAATACAAGAAGGGACAAAGGTAACGGATCATGAAAAAAGTTACCCTAAGGTGGACTTAGAGCTTGAACGAACTAATCTTTGTGCTAAGATGGTAGAATTGGCTCAAACAATGTTTGAGGCCAACCATCTCTTCAATTGCTCTAGTTCAACTAAGACTCAGTTACATTTTGATGGACTATTAGAAATATTGGAGAGGCTAATTGCAAAATCTGGAAAGGAAGCCACCTCCCAAGGTAAGGACAAGGCAAGTGAAAGAATGAGCATTCCTCCCTAGGAAGATTATGTGCCTAATTCCATAGAACCAGACACCTCTTCTTCTATGAATCGATATTCCCAAGAATTTCTCAGAGAAATTCAAGAAGAGAAGTGGGCTGAAGAAAGTGAGAATCCTCCTCCTATTGAACTTGTGGATGAACTACATGATCAATTCCCACAAGATATTCCTTCCATCTATTGAGAGCAAGAAGATGAACAGCTTAGTGAGCGATTATACTTCGAGTCTAATTCCCTACAGGAACTGTCACATTTCACAAGCCCATGTGAGGCAAAATTTACATGCATGAGAGCACCCATGGTCATGGTAAGAAATGAAAATTCAGTCATACCTAGGAATAGGGAGGTAGTGAAGAACACTAAAGTGCAGTGCAATCTTTAGAGGAATTACTCAAGGTTAAGCCAGAATGGTGGAAACACATAGGCAACCAAGTGCCAGAAGTAGCGAAACCTCATTCCCAGGTAGGATCTTATAGAACATTGCCAGAAATACCCTTGGACAAGATAAGAGACATGAGTGAAGGTGAAGAAGGAAACACCTATCTTCCAATCACTCATCAAGGTTACACCACCAAGGCAATTTTGGACTCGGGTGCAAGAGTTTCCATTGCTACCACCTCCCTATGGAAGCGATGGGGCAAACCAACACTAAGGCCAACAAGAATGAAATTGCAAATGGCTGATGGCCACATAAAGAGACCCTTAGGACTGCTAGAAGGAATAACTCTCACTACTTGTGGTGTAGAGTCTGAGCATACTTTTGCCATATGTGACTTCAACAAGAATCAAGCCTATGAGATGATTCTGGGAAGACCATTCTTGAAACAATTGCAAATAGTATAGGATCAGGGAATGGATTCCTTGTATTTGCAACACTTAGGTCTCACAACCAAAGTCAATCTCAAGGATTACTCTCATAGAGATGTGCCTCTTATATAGTGGAATCCCATCCATAGAACCACGGATGACACCGAGTTAGTGCATTCCATAGGATCAGGATCCTCATGGATGCATGAAGATACTCACTTGTGGATGTGTAGAGTGGTAGAAGAAGAAGAGAAAAGAGAAAAGGCTAGAGAGGTAGGTGCAAAGGAAGCTCATAGATCAATATGAGACCCAACCTATGCACTTGTAGTCTTCCTAGACAAAGAATTTGAACCTCATGGTTGAGTAGAAATCATAGCAACAATGGATGTAACCATCAATGAAGAACAATGGACACCACACTATGATGAAGATGATTATGACATTTTAGTTTTTGTCGTAGAACCAATTATGTGTGATTTGGTTATAGAAGAGTGCAAGCCTAGCACGAAAGAACTAGAACAAGAAAATTACTCAGAGTTAGAATCCATCTGTTGAAGCTCAAAGTCAAGGACAAAGCATGGAAGCACATCAAAAGGTGGACACACAAGGAAAGGGAGCAAGTAGGGAGCTCCAAGAAGTGTATGTCAAATTTTCAGAAGAATCCCCTACAAAAATAGTGATTTTCATCACTAAAAACCATTGTAAATACCATTTTCACCTTTTTGTAGCTCCATTTTGTACAAGCCGAGGAGTCCTCGAGCTTGAGGAGCCTTAGAAGTAGTTGCCCGCCAATTTTCATAATTTTTAGATCTCGTTTGAGCCCTCAAATAAGCCCTGGAACCTAATTTTTAACTAGGCCGGACACTAGGTCTGGACAGGGCCAAAGCTAGTCAAAAACTATAAATAGAGCTAGAGAGCTCATTTTTGGGGTTAGCTTCTTGTAGTTTGAGCTTGTATGAGAACTTTGTTGCAATAGAAGTGATTCCATTGTCTTACTCTCTTTGTTCTTGCCGTGTGTGCGCGTGTGCGTGTATGTGTGTGCATGCTTGTGTGCTTCTCACTCACGCACTTGTGCTTCCACTTGCTCGTGGTCTTCATACCATCCTCACGTCTCCCCGGATTGACATTAAAGGAGGTGCTACTCATCGCTGAGCTACACCAAATTTTGGCGCCGTTGCCGGGGATCGAGCTTTGAGGACGAGCGTGTGATGGTAAGACGTAGAGAGGACGCGTTGGAATGGTAAGTAGTAGGTAAATTTCTGATTTTTTTTCCATCTCCATCTTCATCTTCACCTCCATCTCCATCTCCACCTCCACCTCCTTCTCCACTACATATTCCCTCTTCCTTATCATTCCCTCATTTGTTGTGTGCGAGTTTGAGAGAGAGCGAGTGTGTGTGCTTGTTTTTGCGTGTTTTTTGCATGTTTCTTGCAGGTGGCAGCTCCATCATCACCTCCAGCAAGCTCAGCAGGTACAGAAATTGTCTGCACAGTCCCCGAGGCGTTGAGCTCGAGCTATCGCGACACTCCGAAAAATTCACCCAATCACGATTCTGAGTGCACCACGACACTGCGCAGGCCTAGAGCTCCCAGGATCACTAGACAGAACAGAAAAATTCACCATATCCCGAGCTATCGCGACACCCCGACCTATCGCGACACTTCGACCTATCGCGACACCTCACGAGCTATCGCGACACTTCGACCTATCGTGACACTTCACGAGCTATCGCGACACCCCGACCTATCGCGACACTTCGACCTATCGCGACACTTCACGAGCTATCGCGACACCCCGACCTATCGCGACACTTCGACCTATCGCGACACTTCACGAGCTATCGCGACACCCCGACTTATCGCGACACTTCACGAGCTATCGCGACACCCCGACCTATCGCGACACTTCGACCTATCGCGACACCTCACGAGCTATCGCGACACTTCGACCTATCGCGACACTTCACGAGCTATCGCGACACTTCGACCTATCGCGACACCCCGACCCGACCTATCGCGATACACGGCTTTTAACGCATGAAAATTTAGGATTAATTTTTTTAGTGATTGGAAGGGTAGTTGAGCTTAATTTTAGGCACCTTGGTATAACTTTAGAACCTTGGAAGTGGGCAAAAGGCCTAGAAACCAGAGAGGGATCTCCTGAACCCTAAGTGCCTGTTTTGACCCTTTAGTGCCTGAATGGTCATAACTTGACCATACGAACTCTGATTGATGAGATTTTGGTCTCGTTGGAAAGCTCGTTGAGAATCCCACGTGGACCTCGACTGGGTTTTGTAAGAATCATACGCGGAGTTTTAGAACATGCATTTTTAAGTTGACCTTTAGGTGGAACTAAGTGGTTCTCAGATTCAGGGGGTACAGTGAACTACTCCAAGGGGGCTGAAATTATTGAAGTGTGTCTTTCAATTACTTGTGGCAATAGAGCTATACTAACAGGTGAGCTTTTGCAGGAACTTTGTGCGCGCTCAAGGCAATCCAAAGCAAGCTAGCAAGGGTGAGTACCAAGCTTGGGAGAAGGCTTCCTGGGCTTGTGTAGCAGTCTGGTCAACCAGCTAATTGAGGTTGGAAGATCTCTCAACCCTCCTTTGTCAATTCCTAGCCTAGGCTAAGTACGACTTAGGTGTGGTAATTAATTAGGGCAACGTTAGGCACGAATCAAGTCCAAGAATATTAATCAACAAAGTGCAAGAAGTAAATAGGTCTTAAGTGCAAAAACCCTAAAGGACAAAAGGTAAACTGGAGTCGATCACTTATCAAGTGCGGAAATTCACTTAAGTACTCCTGACGACGCGATTTCAGACAAGACCATAAACATAATATTCAACTAAAAAGAACAAAGTGATTGGTGCAAAATCAACCTGCAACGAGAGTGTGCTTGGGTTCCAGGGGATAAATAAATCAGGCTTATGAACCTTAGATCAGGCAGACACTTAGGCCGAGACAGACAGAGCCTCAGATCTTCTGAAGCTAGTGTCAATCACACTGCCAGGTCTTGGGCCCAGCAGTTGAGTGATTATCCATACATTCCCAGATCAGAAACAAGTGATTCTGAGATGTCCTATCACATGGAGAGACCAGTAGGTAGTTCAGGGTTGGCTTATCTAGAAAAGCCAGAGGGACCTTACAAGACTCAGCTGGAATACATCAGGACGAATCGTCTAGGTGCTCGCATCTACGAAGACGGACTGAGAAGATCGGTGGTCCAGATTAAGAACCCCGATCAACCCCATGGATTAGCCCACCCGGTAGTCAAGTTTGAGAATGGAGCATACCTAGATAAAGAGGGGACTATATATGTAGTCACCACTCTCCCTGATAGAACTGATGAGTTTGGAAATGTGATTGCGGAGACCGACATGGGTGATATAGAGCAAGGGAACTTAGAGAGAGAGCAAAGAACTCCCCGTGGTAAATCTGTCTTGACCAGAATCATGACTCCAGAGTGGATTCCACAGGATAATAAAAGCATAGATCTGCTTTTAAACCGAGAAACCGATGAGGTTTTTTGGAGATATAAATCTCCTCAATCTCAGGAAGTGAGTGCCCTCACAATCTATGAGTTTAAAGACCCTGATAGCCCAGGTCAAGTAACCTACCTAGACAATGCATCAGAGAGAATCTTCGTGGTCACTGAGCTTGGCAGACATGCCTACACATGGAAGGGAGAATTTGTTTTTCCCCAACCAAGGTCTACTGTGTCCTTTGGTCACCAAGGAGCTGGGACCTCCCAAGCTCATGGGGCTTAGAGAGATAGAAGTAGAGACAAACCTGAGGTAAGTTTCGCCAACTCCCCGGGAAGAGAAAGAACGGGAACAGAAAGGAATAGAGTGGAACCTGAGAGACATAGAACCCCATGGAATCATAGGGACATTGATGATTTTCCTTTGCCAAGGCCGAGAGAACACACTAGGACCCTGCGACCAACTCAACTGGTGAAGCCCATGAAGAATTATTTTGATGGCACGGGAGACCCCTATGATCATGTGGCGGAGTTCAAGCAAGTCTTGAGAGCTGAACAAGTGGAGGATCTATTCACGCAGTACAATGCCTTCGGTCTAACCCTTAGGAACACAGCACTTACATGGTTTCAGCCATTGGATGAGCGACAATTCAGGTGTATTGACCAACTCCTAGAGGCTTTCATTGTAGAGTTCTCTAAGAGTGGCATAAGACACAATACCTCATCATTGATTCACAGCTTCAAGCAAACCCCTCAAGAAACCGCGAGACTTGCAGGAAGAAGATTTAGGCAATACTTAGAAAGATGCCCTGTCTCGGAGCTACCCACACCAGCTAAACAAGTGGCTTTATTCCTGGATGGATTGCTAAGTACTAAATTGAGATCTTATGTGTATCTGAAGGATCCTAGGACTATAGAAGAGTGTGTACGCATGTGCATTGACATTGAAGATAACCTAGGGGAAGAACTAGAGCTTTCCAAAATCTACAAAGATTCAGATAGTGCATCTAGTCACTCTTCCACGCAATCCACATCAATTGAGGAACTCGCAGAGAAAGTGGCCCAAAAACTAGGCGTCTCTAGCAAACAAATTTCGAGGTTTACCTCAACAAAGAGGTGCTATACATGCGGTGGTGACCATATGGAAAACGTGTGTTCCATTATGGCTCAACCCCAGGTCAATCCAAATAGCCAATATTGCACCATAGAACGAAGGTACACCAATCATACTGCACAAGATTGCCCATACAACAAGCAGGCAGTTAGGCAACCCTACCCTCAGCCATACCCGCAGCAAGGAAGATACCAGAACCCGTACCCTCCACAACCATATGGCAGGCCACAAAAACCATATCAGCAACCCTACCAAAACCAACAAAGGCCTCAGCCAGTGTTAGCTCAACAACCCCCTGCCCCAGCTAATGTGATTCCGGTAAAGTATACTGTTGCAGAAGAGAACCTGAACAGAGCTATATTCCCGGTAACATCATTGCTTTCTGAAAATGATCCCAATGACCATAGCTTTGATTTTACACATGTTGATAGTCCCCAGGCATACTACATGCAGTCTCCAGAACATGGTGAGTCTTACTATAGTGAAGAGCCAAATGAACCTAGTTGGGAGTCAGAGTACACAAATGTCATGTATGCAAACCCCAACCCTAGACCCCAACCTAGGCAGGTACGACCACCATTTCCTAGAGGACCATGCTACCGATGTCAGGGAGATCACTTCATTCGTGATTGTCCCTTACCTCCACCTACACAGACTCAGCCCGTGACGATCCAAGGCTTTTGCCAAGACTGTGGAAAAGAGCATCTCTTACGAGATTGCCCTAAGAATCCTAATAATATGCCAAAAATCACGCCTATCAACGTTATTGGGTTGGTTGTAGATTCTTCAGGAAGCGTCACTTCCACTGCACCAGTACAGGTAGTCACTAGAGCCCAAGCACTGCAGCAAAACCAGAGTGTAGGTCAGGAAAAGGGCCCAGAGGCTAGTGAAACAGAGAGCATAACCAAGAAAAGGACTAGAGCTTGGAAAGATAGTCGGGAAAGAATGAAAAGACAATGGGCTAAAAAGATGAGTGAACTCGAGGAAAGCGTAAGAGAAACAAAAGCCAGGATAACTGAACTCACAACTCAAACTCCCTCTCACACGACTCCACCACCACCATTCCCATCTCCATCCGACCCACCACCTTCCAACCCGTCTCATACTACTCCACCACCCCCCAAAGTAGGATCAGTCCTAGCAGATCCCACTCCCGAAGACCTTAATATGATGCTTAAGGCATATCAGGCCAGAATCCAAGAAGGGCCAAACGTAACTGATCATGAAAAATGCTACCCTAGAGCCGAGCTAGAGCTTGAACGAACCAACATTTGTGCCAAAATGGTGGAATTGGCTCAGACCATGTTTGAGGCCAGTCGCCTATTTAACATCTCAAGTTCAGCAAAGACACAGTTGCATTTTGATGGATTGTTAGAAAGAACAGAGAGGTTAATTGCACAATCAGAAAAGGAACCTGCCCCTCAAAGAAAGGAAAGAGCACAAGAACGGATAAGCCAGCCTCTTCAGGAAGCCCATGTGCCTCCTCAAGAAGCTTATCTTCCCCCTCAAAAGGCAGATGAACCCCCCTCGAAAGCTTACGAACCTCCACAGGTTGCCTTCATTCCTTCTCAGGGAGCGTATGAGCCTGTTCGGAAAAGTAATAGAATAAGTAATCCTCCCCAGGAAGCCTGTGCTCCAGCCATCTATGAGAACGAGGAGAGAGTCAACGATAGAATAAGCCCTCCTTCCCAGGTTGCTTATGTGCCTAATTCTACGGAGCCAGACACTTCTTCTTCTATGAATCGGTTTGCACCAGACTTCCTACGAGAGATTCAAGAAGACAAATGGGATAACGAAAGTGAAGTCGCCCCTCCTTTTGAACTTGTGGATGATGCACACGACCAATTCCCATAAGACATCCCATCTATTTACGGGGAACATGAGAGTACTCAGCCTCACGAGAAACTAGACTTTGAGTCTAACTCTCTACAAGAATTACCCCACTTCACAGGACCATGGGAAGCTAAGTCTACTTGTATGAGAGCACCCACGGTCATGGTACGGAATGAGGACTCAGTCTTACCTAGGAACACGGAGGTAGTAAAGAACGCCACGGTGCAGCGCGATCTCACTTTGGAAGAACTGCCTGAGGATAGACCAAACGCGCGGAAATATGTAGCCAGTCAAGTAACTGAAGTTGCAAAACCTCGTTCCCGGGTAGGATCCCATAGGACAGTGCCAGAAATTCCCTTGGATAAGATAGGAGATATGTGTGAAGGTGAAGAAGGGAACACCTATCTTCCCATCACCTACCAGGAGTACACCACCAAGGCAATTTTGGACTCAGGTGCAGGAGTTGCAATTGCCACTACTTCCCTTTGGAAGCGTTGGGGCAAGCCAACACTCAGGCCAACGAGGATGAAATTGCAAATGGCCGATGGTCACATAGAGAGACCCTTAGGATTGCTAGAAGGAATAACTCTCACCACTTGTGGTGTTGAGTTTGAGCATAGCTTTGCTATATGTGACTTCAGCAAAAATCATGCCTATGAGATGATTTTGGGAAGACCATTTATGCGACAGTTGCAAGTGGTACAAGATTGGGGAACCAATTCCTTGTACCTGTAGCACTTAGGGGTTACGACCAAAGTCAATCTCAAAGATTACTCTCACAGAGATGTACCTCCTATCCAGTGGAATCCCATCCATAGAGCCAAAGATGATACTGAATCTGTGCATTCCATAGGGTCAGGATCCTCATGGATGCATGAAGACACCCACTTATGGATGTGCAAAGTAGCAGTAGAGGAAGAGAAGAGAGAAAAGGCCAGAGAAATAGGTGCAAACGAGACCCATAGACCCATTCAAGACCCAGCCTATGCACCTGTAGTTTTTCCTGACGAGGAATTTGAACCCCATGGCTGGGCAGAAATTTTAGCAACCATGGACGTAGCCATCAATGAAGAACAATGGACACCCCACTGTGATGAGGATGGCTATGATATTTCAGTCTTCTCCATAGAGCCAGTCATGGGAGAGGCAGTTCTAGAAGAATGCGAACCTAACCCTGATGCATTTGAGGATGCAAGTGACTCCGATCTCGAGTCTATCATTATGGACCCACCATTTGCATCAGACGAAGAATATTTCCATGAAGTAGAATTTCAACCCCAGAGGCATGGAGAGATTACAAATGATGTAAGATTAACAACACACATGACCCCGAAGGACGAAGGAAAGAAACGAAAGAAGAGAGAAGTCTCACCAGAAGCGGAAGAATCTTTGTTTGAGGTCCCAGAAAAGTACGAGATAGACGACAGAAGAGTCATGATGAGAATGCCTAAACGAGAGGCACAATCAGGAGAGGCCTATGATAACAAAGAAACTACCAAGAAAATCGTAGTGGCCCTAGAAGAAGGAGAGGAGAGATGCACGTACATAGGTCATGACCTAACAGAGGAAGAAGAGCATGCGTTAATTGCCTTGCTAAGAGAATACAGAGATGTATTCGCTTGGAGTTACAAGGATTTGAAAGGTGTTGACCCAGACATATGCTCACACACCATCCCCATGACCTCAGAGGCCAAACCCTATAAGCAAAAGCCTTATACATATAATGATAATTATGCTGCTAAGATCAAAGAAGAGATAGATAGACTGGTTGAAGCTGGATTTATCTATGAAATTGAGCACACTGAGTGGGTATCACCCATCGTTGTGGTGCCCAAGAAGAATGGCAAGCTGTGTGTGTGTATTAACTTGAAAAAGGTTAATGCGGCCACAATTCGAGATAACTATCCGCTTCCCATCACAGAACATCTCTTAGAAAGAGTGGCAGGCAAGGAAGTGTACAGCTTCATTGATGGATTTTTGGGCTACAATCAAGTAGCCATAGCTCCAGAGGATCAGCATAAGACTGCCTTTGCCACAGAATGGGGCATTTTTGCTTTTAGAGTAATGCCATTTGGGCTTACCAATGCACCAGCTACCTTCCAAAAGCTGATGTGCCATGTGTTTAAGGAGTTCTTGAGGAAGAGTTTAGAAGTCTACGTTGATGATCTTTGTGCTCATTCCAACATTAGACAAACCCATATTCCTGAACTCAGACAAATCTTTGACAAATGTAGAGAATATCAAGTCTGCCTAAACCCCGAAAAATGTGTTTTCATGGTCAGACAAGGCAAGATTTTAGGGCACATAGTGTCAAAGAATGGCATATCTACCGACGAAGAAAAAGTGAGAGCCATAGCAGAGCTACCTAGGCCAAAGAATGTCAAGGAAGTACAAGCTTTCATGGGGCATTGTGGTTACTACCGACGATTTATACACATGTATTTTGTCATTGCAAAGCCCATGTACGGACTTCTGACAAACTTTGAGTGGACGGATGAATGTGAGAATTCCTTCCAGGAGCTTAAACGAAGATTATGTTCAGCACCAATCTTGACCACACCAGATTGGAATAAGCCATTCCATGTTCATGTGGATGCATCCAATTATGCTATTGGGTGTGTGCTTGCACAACCTACTGGTGAAGGTAATATGGATCTTCCAATTGCCTATGCCAGTAGACAATTGAATGCGGCTGAACGGAATTACACCACTACAGAGCGAGAAGGATTAGGCATGGTATATGCAGTTAAGAAATTTAGACATTATTTGCTTGCAAATAAGTTTAAATTTTTTACGGATCATCAAGCATTGCTATACCTCGTAAACAAGCCTTGCAATACAGGAAGATTAGTGAGGTGGTTTCTCTTGCTAATGGAATATGATTTTGAGGTTGTGGTAAGGAAAGGGAGGACTCACTTGAGAGCAGATCACCTCTCTAGGCTCACATTGGGAGAAGCCCCACAAGGAGTGTCAGATGACCTTCCTGATGCTTACTTGTTTAATTTGGAAGTTGTACCGCAGTGGGCTAAGCCATTGGTACCAGTATTGACATACGGGCCTAACCATCCAGTGGTAAACACACGGAATAGAGAGGTTGTAAAAGCCCAAAAGTACCACATCATGGCAGGAAGTATGTACAAGCACACAGATCAAGGGATCTTGGCTTGCTGCGTAGAAGAGGATGAGTATGCTAAATGGTTGCAATTAGCACATGTAGGTGCACTAGAGCAACACCATTCAAAGCAACGAACTTTACAGACACTAAGAAGACTCGGAGTGCATTGGCCAACTATGGAAGCGGATGTCCAAAAGTTGTGCAAGGAATGCCCAATCTGTTGCACTAAGCCACCTGTGGAACACGCCACTCTTTATCAAGTATCCATTGTGCCAGATTGGAGTGAACCACTAGTATCCTTCCTAAGGACGAAAGCATTCCCTCCAGACATGACTCTGGCTAGGAAAAGGAGTTTAGAACAAGAAGCCCTGGACTACTCACTCATTGGTGATAATCTATACAAGCGTGGTAAAGATGGTTACCTGAGGCTATGTGTCCATGAAAGTGAATATCTTAAGATCTTAGAAACTGCTCACCAAGGTGTAGCAGGAGGACACTTTGGACCGGATCGGGTGATCAAGGCAATACTATTTGCGGGTTTCTGGTGGCCTACCCTTCACATGGATGCACATACCTACGTGAAACGGTGTGATGTCTGTCAGAGGATTCAGTATCCTATACGCAAAGATGAGATGCCACTGAAACCTATGATGGGTGGACGTGCATTCTCTAAGTGGGGAATAGACTTCGTAGGTCCTATTAATCCCCCAGCTAAAGGTTCTCATGCGGAATACATCATTGTTGCAACAGACTATCTCACCAAGTGGGTGGAGGTAAAGGCTACGACAAAGAACGATGCTCAAACAACTGCCAAATTCTTGTTTGAGAATGTATTCACAAGATACGGGCTACCTATATAGCTTGTAAGTGATAGAGGCACTCATTTCTTGAATGAAGTGATTGAAAATCTACTCCAAGAATTCTTGGTAATACACAAGAAGTCTGCCCCCTATCACCCTCAAGCTAATGGACAAGCTGAGAGCACTAATAAGATCTTATGCAATGTACTGACGAAATTAGTGAACACTAAACGCTCTGATTGGGACAAACAGCTACACCATGCTGTTTGGGCATACCGAGTTGCCTACAAAACGGTACTCCAAGCCACCCCCTTTCAGATGGTATTCGGCCAAAACGTTGTGCTACCCTTGGACTTCCTGATTCCTACATTGAGAGTAGCACAAGAGCACGAATGGACAGGTCATGAGCTCTCCTCTAGGATCTTTGACCTTGAACGATTAGGAGAAACAAGACTGAGAGCAGCTGCAAGAATATATGCAGCTAAGAAGAGACAGAAGGCATACTTTGATGCCCATGTGAAGGATAAAGGCTTGAAAGCAGGAGATCTAGTCTTAGTCTATACACTGAAACAACACGCGAGGAAGCTAGAAAAGAGAGGCTACGGACCTATGATCATCAATAGGATCTCCACGAGTGGAGCAGTACAATTGGCCACATTAAAGGGTGATGTTCTCCCAAACTATATTAGCGGTTGCAGAGTCAAGTTGTATCAGGAACCCCTCACGGAGGAAATGCTCAGCCGACTCAACACTGCTAAGAAACGCAAAGAGGAAGAAAAGCGAGTTCGAGAAGAAGCTCAAGCAGAAGCTTTAGAACGCATCAAAAGGATGAAGTTACGAAGGCAAGGTAGAGATCAGCCTAGAGCGAATGACTATGCAGATCAAGGATATCCTATGGCCATGTGTGAAGTTGCAAGAACAAGCTCGCATAGGATAATTGATAGACGTCCTTTCATAACCCTAGATATAGGACAAGGAAAGAGTGCAAGGAACGTAAGAGCCTTGACTGACTCAGGCGCAGCCACTAGTGCTGTTAGAGTGTCTTACTGTCAAGAGTCACAGTTAACTGTCAATCCTGTGGAAGCATATCTCATAGGATTGGGAGGCGTGGAAACCCCTTGCATAGGCGAGGTGGAACTTCCCCTCTACATTCATGATGAGGAAATGACGGTTAAAGTACTGGTGTGTCAAGATGAGGATCTCACTGAACCTCTTGTCTTGGGTCAAGATTGGATCTATGACCAAGCAGTCAATTTAAACCTAAGAAGTGGACTTCTCCAGGTTTGGGTCAATCATAGTCGGGTTACAGTAGAATTAGACAATGGAGCACTCAAGGAACTAGGAAAGGCACAGACTCCTGGTCCTTCCAGGGGTACACATGAAGATGACCATGCTGTTCTTGTCCAAAACCATGTGTTGCAGAGTAATGATATTCGCAAAAAAGGAGTCAGGGATGCAACGGAACTCCCTTCTTTTCCAAAGGCCAGAAGGAGGCAGCAACTAAGGGCAGATCAATCACTAAAGACTCCTCGGACGAGAGACCAAAAGAATGCGCGAAGCAGAACAACTCAACCGATGAAGCAGATATGGGTACGCAAAGGAGAGCAACCACCAACCTTGCCCCCACAAATTCCATCCATGCAAACCATCCAGGCCAGAAGACGAAGGACGCAGCTCAGACAAGCTCAATCACAAGGTATCCAACAAGTTTGGGTGCCTAAGAAGTTAGCTGCAGCTCAACAAGGGCAATTACAGATGTGGGTACCTAAGAAACTCCTACATCCACAACAACCTTTGTTCTCCCACATGCAAAAGGTTTCAACAAAGAAGCCAAAAAGAGAAAAGGGTAAGAACCACGTACAGAGACCAAAGGAAGATCAAATCAGCTCTTCAACATTAATAGGAAGACATGCAAAAAGGATATGGGTTAGGAAGCCAAAAGTGCAAGTAGTCTCCACCGAACCAAAGCGTCAACCACACTGGATACCACAGTTCAGAAAGCATCCAAAGAGAAAGACGCCTGAAGTGACCCCTACAGTGCCAAATGATGTTCTAAAATGGACTCCAATAAGGAGGATCACATCAGTTCGAGACTCAATGGATACCTCCACCAAGGTCGGCATCAACCTCCACAAATGACATCGAAAGCCTCGAACGAGCAACAACCATGTGCTCCTTGCACAACCCTGTCCTTTGCACCATTCAGGTCATGCATTTCCAAAGTATGCATTAATATAGGGCCACATTACACGGCCGTGCATAGACACACTTGAGAATCCCACGCACAAGAGCACAGTGACATATGTCAAATAATTCTATTGATACTGACTTTTGTGTTCTTGTTTTGTGATATCCTTTTCCTTAAATAATAATAAAAAAAAAAATTTAAAAAAAAAAAGGGAGGGGGAGAAAGAAAAGCGGGAGAGAGCTTGTTCCCAGGTTTGGCTTATGAAACATGCATGAGTCATGCTTAGTTGAAGGTGGAACTGTTGATTACTAGGCACTTATCAATTTGGATAGAAGTGTGTCTCGGCCAGCAGTGAGATTATTGCTGCCTTATCTGGAATGAAGAGCTTGAAGGTCTGCAACTTGAGTGATGCTTAACTACTTCATGTACCAGAGCATCCAAGGAGATATCTGCAAAAGGTAGTTCTGGAGGAGAAGACTCTTGCATATGAGGAGAGAGGATCCACCACTCAAAAGATCTCATCAGTGGACAATCAACATGAACATTCATCAACAATGATCCATCCCAAAGGCCGAGTGTACAACACGAAGAGACAAACATCCATCAACCTTCTCCATGGTAAGTATCTTTACTCTGGAAACACCATAACCATGATAGTTTAGGAAACCTCTTCGTCAGCATACCCTTGAGCACTTAGCTCAAGACCCGCAATTTTTGCACCATACTTCTTCCAATGCATTTTCCAAGTAAGCATGCGTAGGGCTACATTACCAGGCCTTGCACAAGGCACATACTTTTTTCAACCCAGGCACGAACACACTTACCCATCATTCATTATGGGTTATGAGTAGTTGGCATAACTACTCTCAACATCATCTTTGGAAGAGCTAGCGGACGTCATGGGAACAACATCCATATCTCGGAAGCAAATTGAAGCCAGTAGTTGCTCCAAATCACTCTTGACAACCTCTTTTGAGCAACTTGCAGTTTTAAAAGCTCACAATCACACATTCTTGCTGGAATCCAAGGAACCAGCTCATACAACGGATGGACACTACCTCTCAAAGCACTACATAGAACAGCCCTTCCAACAAGGGTCTGTCAGGGACGACAGACTCGAGAGGGGGGGGAGTGTTGAAGCTCAAAGTCAAGGACAAAGCATGGAAGCACATCAAAAGGTGGACACACAAGGAAAGGGAGCAAGTAGGGAGCTCCAAGAAGTGTATGTCAAATTTTCAGAAGAATCCCCTACAAAAATAGTGATTTTCATCACTAAAAACCATTGTAAATACCATTTTCACCTTTTTGTAGCTCCATTTTGTACAAGCCGAGGAGTCCTCGAGCTTGAGGAGCCTTAGAAGTAGTTGCCCGCCAATTTTCATAATTTTTAGATCTCGTTTGAGCCCTCAAATAAGCCATGGAACCTAATTTTTAACTAGGCCGGACACTAGGTCTGGACAGGGCCAAAGCTAGTCAAAAACTATAAATAGAGCTAGAGAGCTCATTTTTGGGGTTAGCTTCTTGTAGTTTGAGCTTGTATGAGAACTTTATTGCAATAGAAGTGATTCCATTGTCTTACTCTCTTTGTTCTTGCCGTGTGTGCACGTGTGCGTGTATGTGTGTGCATGCTTGTGTGCTTCTCACTCACGCACTTGTGCTTCCACTTGCTCGTGGTCTTCATACCATCCTCACGTCTCCCCAGATTGACATTAAAGGAGGTGCTACTCATCGCTGAGCTACACCATCATTATGGATCCTTTTTGTACATCAGAAGAGGAATACCTATATGAAGCAGAAGCTCACCCTCAAGGCCGAGTAGAGCGTACAAATGATGTGAGGTTCACTACAAAGGTAAACACCAAGGGTGAAGGTAAGAAAATAAAGAAGAGAGAAGCCGCACCAGAGGAGGAAGAACCTTTGTTTGAGGTCCCTGAAAACTTAAGAAGTATGAGATAGAAGATAGAAAAGTTATGATAAGGATGCCTAAACATGAAGCAATTAGGAGAGGCCTATGACAGCAAAGAGAAAACTAAGAAAATCATTGTGACCATAGAGGAAGGTGAAGAAAGATGCACGTACATAGGACATGATTAACAGAGGATGAGGAGCAAGAGTTGGTAGATGTGCTATGAGAATATAGAGATTTTTTTGCATGGAGTTACAAGGACTTGAAAGTCATAGACCTTGATATATGCTCACATACGATTCCCATGACCTCACATGCCAAACCCTCTAAGCAGAACACATATAATGACAATTATGCTGCCAAGATCAAGGAAGAGATAGATAGATTGGTAGAAGAAGGATTTATCTATGAGATTGAGCACACTGAATGGGTATCCCCCATTGTAGTGGTGCCCAAGAAGAATGGCAAGCTACATGTATGCATTAACTTGAAGAAGGTTAATGCAGCCACTATCAGAGATAATTATCCGCTTCCTATCACTGAGCATCTATTAGAAAGAGTAGCAGGCAAGGAAGTATACAACTTCCTTGATGGATTCTCAAGCTACAATCAAGTGGCCATTGCCCTCGAAGGTCAGCATAAGATGGTTTTGGCCACAGAGTAATGCTGTTTCAAAGGATGATGCATCAACTACCGTTTGGGCTTACCAATGCATCAACTACCTTTCAAAGGCTGATGTGCCACCTTTCAGAGGCTGATGTGCCATGTGTTTAAAGAGTTCTTGAGGAAAAACTTGAAAGTCTATGTTGATGATCTATGTGCTCATTCCAACATTAGACAAACACATGTACCTGAACTTAGACAAATCTTTGACCAATGTAGAGAGTATCAGGTTTGCTTGAACCCAAAAAAGTGTGTTTTTCATGGTCAGGCAAGGAAAGATTCTAGGACACATAGTGTCAAAGAATGGCATATCCAAAGATGAGGATAAAGTTAGAGCTATTGCAGAGCTACTAAGATGTGGATGCATCCAATTATGCTATTGGGTGTGTACTAGCTCAACCTATTGGTGAAGGTAATATGGATCTTCCAATAGCCTACTATAGTAGACAATTGAATGTGACTGAACAAAATATACTACTACTAAAAGAGAAGGTTTAGGCATGGTGTATGCGGTTAAAAGGGTTAGAAATTATTTGCTTGCAAATAAGTTTAATTTTTTTACAGACCATCAAGCATTACTCTATCTAGTGAACAAACCCTACAATACAGGCAGATTAGTAAGATGGTTCCTCTTACTAATGGAATATGATTTTGAAGTTATGGTTAGGAAAGGTAGGACTCACCTTAGGGCGGATCACCTTTCTAGACTAACTTTAGGGGAGTCCCTTCAGGGAGTATCAGACGAACTTCCTGATGGTTATTTGTTCAATCTAGAAGTAGTGCTTGAATGGGCCAAAATGATAGTGCCTTCTGACCTTTGGACCTAAACATCCTACTCTCAAAACCAAAGATAAAGAAGTGGTGAGATCTCAAAAATATCACCTACTAGTAGGCAACATGTATAAGCACACCGATCAAGGCATACTAGCTTGTTGTGTAGAAGAAGACAAGCATACGAAGTGGTTGCAAATAGCACATGTAGGTGCACTCCAACAACATTACTCCAAACATAGAAACCTCCATACCCTACAAAGATTAGGTGTGTATTGGCCAACTATGGAAGCAGATGTCCATAAGTTGTGCAAGGAATGCCCAGTCTATTGTATTAGACCACCTATGGAGTATGCTACACTATATCAAGTGTCTTTGATACAAGATTGGAGTGAGCCATTGGTGAACTTTTGAGGATGAGAACATTCCCTCACAAAATGACATTGGCTAGACAAAAAAGCTTAGAGCAAGAAGCATTAGATTACACACTCATAGGTGATAATATATACAAACAAGGAAAAGACTGATATCTTAGGTTGTGTGTGCACGAGAGTGAATATCTTAAGACCTTGGAGACTGCTCACCAAGGTGTCGCAAGAGGACATTTTTGACCAGATCGGGTGATCAAAGCTATACTATTTTCAGGTCTTTGGTGGCCAACCCTTCACATGAATGCACATACCTATGTGAAGAGGTTTGACATTTGTTAGAAAACTCAATATCCGATACATAAGGATGAGATGCCACTGAAACCCATGATGGGAGGACGTGCATTTTTTAAGTGGGGAATAGACTTTGTTGGTCCTATTAATCCCCCAACTAAGGGTTCACAACTTAATACATTATTGTGGCCACAAAATACCTAATCAAATGGGTCAACAAAGAATGATGCTCATATGATGGCTAAGTTGCTATTTGAGAATGTGTTTACCATATACAGACTAACAATCAAGCTGGTAAGTGATAGAGGCACACACTTCTTGAATGAAGTCATTGGAAACCTTCTCCAAGAATTCTTAGTGATACATAAGAAGTCTGCCCCCTATCATCCACAAGCTAACATATAGACTGAGAGCACAAACAAGATACTATGTAATGTATTGACAAAATTGGTGAATAATAAATGCTCTGATTGGGATAAACAGACACATCATGATGTATGTGCATATCGAGTTGCCTATAAAATGGTACTCCAAGCCACACCCTATCAGATGCTATTTGGCCAAAATGTAGTGCTACCATTAGACTTCTTGATACCCACACTAAAAGTAGCACAAGAGCATCAGTGGACAGGTCACAAACTCTCTTCAAGGATCTTTGATCTTGAACGGTTAGGTGAAACAAGTCTAAGAGCAGCTGTAGGAATATACACGGCCAAGAAAAGGCAAAAGGCTGACTTTGATGCCCACGTGAAAGATAAGGGCTTGAAAGAGGGGGATTTAGTCCTAGTATATACCTTGAAGCAACATGCAAGAAATCTAGAGAAGCGAGGCTATGGACCCATGATTATTAATAGAATATCAACAAGTGGAGTTGTCCAATTAGCCACTCTAGAAGGTGATCTCCTACCTAGTTACATCAGTGGATGCAGAGACAAATTATATCAAGAACTCCTAACAGAGGAGATGCTAAATCGACTCAACACTGCAAAGAAACGTAAAGAAGAAGAAAACCAAATTCGAGAAGAGGAACATGCAGAAGCTTTGGAATGCATCCAACAAATGAAATTGAGAAGACAAGGTAGAGATCAGCCTAGGTTAGAAACTCAAGAAACTCCAAGATATCACATGGCAATGTGCAACATCAAGTGTAGGTTCCATACAATAGTTGACCAACGACCCTTCGTGACCCTCGAGGTAGGTCAGAGAGAGAGTGCAATGATCGTAAGACCGTTGATTGACTCAGGAGCAGCCATTAGCGTAGTTTGACTTTCTTACTGTCGAGAATTGCAATTGAAAGTCAATCCTATAGAAGCATATCTCATAGGATTGGGAGGTGTGGAGACCCCTTGCATGGGTGAGGTGGAACTTCCCCTCTACATTCAAGATGTTCTAATGACAGTCAAAGTGCTAGTGTGCACAGACGAGGATCTCACTATGCCTTTAATCTTGGGTCAAGACTAGATCTATGATCATGCAGTCAACTTAAACCTAAGAAGTGGAATTCTTCAGGTATGGGTGAGTCAAAACGGCATCGCAATTGAGTTTGTAAATCAAGCACTCAAGCCACTAGGAAAGGCACCAACTCCTGGTCCTTCTAGGAACACACATGATGATAACTGTGTTATTCTTGTCCAAGATTCTATGGTGTAGAGGAGCACTAACAGGAATTTGCAGAATATCATCATCTTCGACACCTTCTACATCAGCTTCAGTACCTGCAATTGTAACACTTGCAGGTGTGATAGGAAATTTTCAACACCCTGCACAATGTTCCACAGTCCTTTTGCAACCAATACATGTCGCATCATATAAGCCCATAACGGGTAGTTGATACCATCCAACTTATCCTCAACAACCAACATATGGAATACACCATTGCTTTCAGCCATGGCGGGTGACTAAAATACCTTGATGCAGAAAATTGACTGTATCTCAAAAAGTTGAACAGAACTTCCTAGACGAATTCTGCTAAACCTATAGCAGACTTTGAGACGCTTATACTGGCTAACCGAAATTGGTATATACCTTTGGCACAAAAGTATGAAATAGCCTGCACAAGCACTACGATAGTGTTTTTGCAGGCCGAAACGAGCTCAGATCACGATTTTGGCACCATAGAGCAAAGCCGTTTTGATCTCGGAAACACATTGAGTATGCTCACCAAAATTTATACGATTTTGAGACTACAACTGGAGAGGTGTGCACGACGCCCTAGATGAAGCGCCAACCTGCTTTGATACCAATTGTTGGAGATAGATGTCTACGGAAGCACGCGAACAACACAAGGAAGAAGAAGAAGCTTGGAGCACAACACACAATACTAAATGTATTACTAGAGAATGTACAAAGATAAGTAGCCCATTAGGGTAATAGGCATATATACAAGCTAGGGGGAAATAAAGAGGGAAAAAAGTGCCCCGGTGGTCCTAGTGTACTCACACACATCACTACCTAAATATATAAACAAAGGATTCACAATCCCTTGATCAATTAGTACTATGCTAAGCTCTCTGTGCATATTTTCCTCTTGAATCATATATGACATTATTATATCCTTCGGAACATTCTCTACTTCCTCGTGCATTTCCTTTTGATTTAGGGCCACTTTTGGAGCTAACTCTTCCTTTTGCAGTACCATTTGGTGAGCCTGATTTTGCAAATCATTGTCTAAAGTCTGGTGCACCAACTTTTCTTTCAAGTCTGCAATTTGTTGCACCAATTCTTCCTTCTCGATTTTATTTTGTTCAATAACCTCTAATAATTGGCTCTCATACATAGAAGCAAAACCACCATGCATATGTTCATAAGGATATCTAATGAATGCCTCCATTCTATCCTTAATACCACTCCATAAGTCTTGCATACATGTGTGCATCTGTTGCTTCAAAAGAGCCTTATCCATTTCAATCATTAAAACGACATCCATTTCGACCTCTTTGTTGTGTAGCATCTGCTTCTCTAATACCTGCAATGGCTTGATTCTAGAATTTAACACTTCATTTTGAACCTGCAATGCTGCATTTACCTCAGCTAAATTTTGTATTCCCTTATTTATCACTTGTTGCATTTTGTTCATCCATTCCTCAAACTCTTGCAAGGACTTTTTCACTTTCACAATTTCAATTGCTTGCTGCTTTTGCACTTCAGATAGAACTTTTTCATGTTGCTCTGACTTTCTCTGCACCTCTTTCTGTAGATCCTGCACATGTGTTTGTTGCATCTGATATTCTTTAGAATTGAGTATTTCATTTAATAGCTTCTACTCTTTTAATAATGTATCTTGTTTTACCATGAGCTGATAGACTTCATCCAATTTTTGATGTGCCTCCTGCATCTCTTTACTAACCTCCAATGTTGACTGAGGAAAATCTCCAACAAGTAGCTTATCAAATGTTTTCTTTAAAATATGCTCCAACTTCCTCTTCTTGGACAACTTGAAACTCCTGCCCATCATCTTATGCTATTCAGAATCATCCGGTATATGATTGAGTGTTTCATGCAAACGTGTAACCTTTGAAGTCTCTCTCTTCAACTTCTTGACTACAGATGCTACCTCTGTTGCTCATACCCTGCCTTTAATAATGTGCTATATGTATCATCATGATGTTCCTCAATGATAATGCACTGTTGGTCCTTATATTTAATAACCGGTGAGGCAGGCTGCTATACATGTACATTCGGCCAGACCACTTCACCCTTCTCCACTTTTGACAGAAATCGGAATAACACAGCTAAATACAAAGCTAATTGACTATTTAACTGTGTCTTTCTTTTGTCTGATAAAAAGATCTCCCCATACATTCTATCGTAAAGCCACTTTTCCTAGCTTACGTTTCCCCCCTTTTCAGCCCAAGACAATGGTGTGTAATTTTCTTTAGACATATAGTCATACTTGACAATAAAGCACAATCTTTCTAGGTACCATTTTAATTGCTCTCTCCTAGCATATGATGCATTCTTTAGCATGTAGTATTCGAGTCCTCCCTCACGAGGGCCAAAATCTTTTTGTAAAGCTTTTTTGGGGCACTCTGGTACGATCGGATCGTTAAAAATAGGCAGCTTGAATTCTTCAACAACTAATTCTAGCAAGAATCTTACCTGTAGTGATAATTGACCCTTTGTTTTCCTTCCTATCTCAATTTGGATTTTGGCATAGTGATTGAGCTTCCAATTCTGCCAGGGCAACGATGCAAAGTCCAACAATGATATTCTTTGCAACTATATAAAATTGAGTGGATCACTAACATCAATTTCCACCTTAAAATCAGTATATGGAGCCATTAAGGAGTGTGTCAACTTACTAGCCAAGTTGGATGTCTGCATTTCCTCATCCTCCTCCTGCAAAAGGCTATCAGTGACTTCAGATGATGAATCTTCCTTGGGCACCATGGTATTCTTTCTTCTCGTTTGCCCTATCATATCTACAATGTCAGTGAACTAGAATATTGAGGCTGAGCTAACTGTCTTACTTTTTTGCATGAAAACACATGCTTCACATACACGAATCGACACCAAATGTACTGGTGTGACAGCAAGTGCTTGTACAATACAAATATTAACATACTTTACTCGACCCCTCCATGATGTAAAGAGTTAGAAGGAAAATCCTCATAATAATTTAAACTTAGCCCACTCCTTGAGGCTATTATTTAAAATGCTTGTCCGCCCTTCTTTTTTTGTGGAAAAAATTCCAAGTGTATTAAATCTGATCAAGCATACTTCGACGCACCAACATTTGCCTAATCTTCTAGAGCGAATTAGAAATCTGATTGCATAACATCCAACTATATGAAATTCAATGAAGCAAAATCTGACTGATGAAACATTGATCCTCATATTAGCACATGAAAACCATTGTATTCTCAAGAAAGCACTTAACGTAATCTTGGAACAACAACTATCAAGAACACATGCCACCATCGAACCAAATGCAAATAAATAGGCCTTCTTACTTCTGTGATCACTAATGTTGTTGATATCATTATCAAAATTAAGCATCACCTACACCAAATTAGCTGATGACCAATCCATATGTGGAGGTTTCCCTTGAAAGTTCTTCAGACGAAATCCATTAATAGGTTTTTCGATCCTTGTACCAAATACATCTGCTATCAAAAAAGTCCCTTGTCCTAAATCCTGCACAATATGATGTGGACATTTATATCTCAAAGTGAGCTTTCTTGGATGTGGTCCTAACTTAGAATTATACACCATGACCCAATCTCCAACATGAAATGTCTTAAATTTGACATTCATGTTAACCCAAGCTTGTCTCCTTCTTTGGATCACCTCCGTTATATATGCACTAACGAAGCGGTCCTCCTCCAATTGTTGAATATACTTACTCCTATGCTTGACCAATAACTTTGGAGACATCTTTTCTGTTGTTACCCGCAAACTTGGAACCACAAACTCCATTGGAAACACTGTTTCTAAGCCATACACCAATCTAAATGGTGTCATTCTAGTGGTTACCTTGAAAGCTATTCGGGATGACCACAATGCTGAATCTAGCAACAAATCCCAATTTTTCTGATTGTCATGAACTAATTTTTAAAGAATCCTTAGTAAAGTTTTATTAGTGATTTTCGTTTGACCATTTGCCTGTGGATGATAAGCTGTAGACTTTTTGTGCATAATCAGATGTGTTCTTGTTAATTCAAAAATGACCTCATTGAGAAAATGAGCTCCTCTATCACTCACAAATTCTACCAGACAACCAAATCTGGTCATAATGTTGTGGTAGAGAAACTTTGCTACACTAGCTGCCTTGTTATCTTTAAGTGCTACTTCTTCCACCCACTTTGTGCAATAGTCCATTGCCACTAGAATATACCTATTTCCACGCTGGGTAATTGGCTTAATGTGACCAACAAAATCCATCCCTCATTTTTGAAATGGATCTTATGGTGAAATTGGATGATCCAACATTCTATCTGAATTACTTGGCTGACCTATTTTCTGACAAATGACACACCTTTTGGCAAATTCATGAGCATCCTTTAATACTATAGGCCACCATAACCCAACTTGTAGAATCTTTTTTACCTGTAATATCCCCTCATAGATGTCCTCCTGTTGCTCCTGAATGTGCTTCCCGCAAAATACCTAGTTGCTCAAAATCTGGCACACATCTTCTAATTACCTGATCCACCCCTTTTTTATATAATGCACCTGCTATCACCAAATATGGCCTACTTTTCAAAGCAATCTTCTTTCTCTGATTAGGTGTAAATTGTTGAGGCAATACTCCATATGTTAGGAATGCTAACAATTGGTTGTACCAAGAATCAAAGTTAGTAATATGAGCATTAAATAATTTTGCATCCAAAAAATCATCATTCACTCCCATTGATGTTTCTCCTGACTCTAGCCTACTAAAATAATCAGCCATGGCATGCTCTTTACTTGGAGTATGAACAATCATAAAATCAAATTCTTATAATAAAAGCATCCATCTTGACAATCTTCCTGTCAACAGAGGCTTCTTGATAAGATATACCAAAGCCTGATGGTCTATGTGAAAAACCACTTTATTACCCAATAAATAATGCGTGAATTTATTCAAAGCATATACCATTGCCAATGCCTCATGTTCAGTAATCAGATAATTCCTTTCTACTGAACACAACACTCTACTAGCATAATAGATTGGTCTATACCATCCTTTTTCTTTTTGCTACATCAACACTGCTCCTACTGCTACATGTGATGCATCTACAAATATGTGTAAAGGTAAAGACCAATCTAACAGCTGCAAAATTGGAGCTATTGAAACCATATTTTTTAATAACTAAAAAGCCTTCTCTTGAGCTTCAACCCATACAAAAGGAACATCTTTTTTTCTTAAATGCATCAAAGGTAATGAGATATTAACCGAGTACCTCAAATATCTAGCATGCCATTTAATTTGACCCACAAATCTCATTACTTCCTTCACATTTGTTGGAGCTTTAGCTGTCCTAATAGCTTCAATTTTCTTGATATCAATAGCCATTCCCTCTCTTGAGATAACATGACTCAATAAAATGCCACTCTTCACTGCAATGACACTCTTGAACGGATTCAGCACCAGTCTGAATTTTCTACATCTGTTGAAGCAAGACTCGAGATGCAGTAGGTGTTGTACCTTCTTTCCAAATATTGAACAATAATCCACAAAGACTTGCACAAAATCTTTCAAATAAGGCTCAAAAACTTTATGTGCCACATAATTAAATGAAGGTGGTCCATTTTTTAATCGAAAACTCATAAATCTAAACACATATGCCCCAAATTTTGTAATAAATGATGTTTTGCGTTGATCCTGTTTAGCAACATGAATCTAATTATAGCCAGAAAATCCATCTAGAAAGCTATATATTTCATGTCCAGCTACTGCATCCAACGCTACATCACAAAATGGTATTGTGAAAGGATCTGTAATTGTAGTTGCATTTAATTTTGTATAATCCACACAAATCCTCAACTTCCCATTCTTTTTCAGAACAACAATAATGGGAGATAACCATGTTACTTGATTAACCGGTTTAATGAATCCAACTGCCAATAACTTGTCAATTTCCTCCTTGACCAATTTTGCAAAATTGGGATTCATTCGGTACCTTTGCTGCACAACCAGAACTGCATCTGTTTTTAAATTAATCCTATGTTGATGTAAATCTAGGTATATGCCTTTCACTTGTGAATAATCCCAAGAAAATATGTCAGTATACTCCTTTAACAAAGAAATTTTATCTTCTAAGAATTAACCTTCCACTTCTTTACTTACTCTCACCATTTTTGGTTCACCATCAGTCCCCAGATTGATTTCCTGAAGTTCATATTCCTTCACCCTTCCAGACCCTGCATACTTTTGGTCATATATTTTTTCAGCCAAATTTATCACCTCCTTTTCTTCCTGATCCAATTTTTGCTGAGTTAGAATTCTAGATTCTGTTCAAATAACTATCTCAGCTTTGTTCCTTCCATTGTATCATCTATTGCTGGTTCACTACTATTTTCCAACAATTCCTCCTCTTTTGATAGCACTTATTCCACATCTACTTCCAATACTAGAACCACAGTTGGATTTGCCTTCAAAAATTCTTCCTCTTCATCATCTTCTATCTCCTCCGCTAGACTAATTGTCTGAGCCATGAGAGGTTTTTCTCTTACGAACATATTCCTTCTTCCTTTGATTGGTATTGTGACCTGCTTTTTACACTTTGTGGTAACAACCATGTTTAAACCCCAATCTTGCTTTACCTTGGACAACATGAACTGTGGTCTCCCTAGCAACATCTCATACGGATAGGTAGATTCAGACATTTGAATTACCACAAAATTAACCATAAATGACATCCCTAGAATTACTATCTGCTGCTACTGCTGCAAAATACCCAAGAGTTGAACTTGTGTCTGATCTGCCATCTTAACTTGAAAAGGTGCTGGAGCTAGAGCCCCATTCCCCATTTCCTTAAATATGTGTTCAAGTAATTTATTCATTCTTGAACCACCATCCAACAAAACTTCGCCAAATCTTCTTTGCTTATACTGTGCCTGAATTATTGGTACTACAAAGTCCACATTAGCTAGATCAATACTATTGGATGATGTTGAAAGTATTTGTGTAGCTGCTAGTTCTGATTATTGCCCAACTAGCCTTTTCAACAATTTTTCTCTAAAAGCTAGTACTAAGGATAACAACTAATCCAAGGATAACTGTAAAGGAGAGTTAATAATTACCTCAAACTAGTCATTGTCCAACTCTTGCTGAGTCTTCATCCTCTCATCTTTCTTTGGTTTATGAATGGACATTAAGTCCCCATCATCCTGCAATAAAATCTGACTTTTCTCCTGCTTTTTCTGATCCTGCAGGATCTGTTTCTATACTTGGTCCCGAATCTACCTTTGCTCATGCCAATCAATAGGACCTTTCTTTCTTGATCTTGTGATGGCCAAAACTTCCACATCCTTTATCATGGTACATTATCTACAGTCACAATTCCATTGATCCTCATGATCCTTTTTTGAAGTTCTTGATGTACTCGTGCTTGGATAATTGTGAAATTCTTGATCTAATAAATCAATTACAATAACATTCACCTGAGCAGCTTGCTAAGCCTATTGCTACTACTACCCTTGCTGGTTATTCTGATTGTATTGAATAATTGGTATACCTCTTTCCTCTCCATGCTTAACCCATAAAGGACAATTAGGACCAATCCAATGAGCTGGTGGAGAGCAATAGCGACATGGCATCACTCTAGTTGGCCGTCCCTGTTGATTTCCTTGTTGACGACCTTGGTGATTTCCTTGCTGATTTCTTTGATCTCTCCATGGAGGTCTCCCTTGCTATTGCCTCTAAAAACCACCACATCCTTGAATTGGATTGGCCCGATTTGTTGCAACGTCATTATTACCTCTATTATCTTGTCTTGAATTTTGCCCTCTATGCTTTGGATTATACTATGTGGTATGACCTTCTTTATCACAAATTTTGGAAAAACTTTTTTCCTTAGGAGCAAGTATTGAGTATCCATGCTTCTTTAATCATCTCATCAAAGTTTCCTCTTTACTGTGCTTCCCTTTTTTTGTGATGCCTTCATACCACAACCTCTTCATCATCACACTCATTCCGAATGAGTCATACCTTTCTCTGATTTCGATTCTGAATTGGATTCTTCATCAGGGCTAGAACTGTTATACTTCTTCTTTGTTCTACCAAATCTCTTTTCTACTCTAGTAACTGCTAACACTAATACATCAAATCCATTAGCTATGTCAACACTAGCTACTACATGCCTAATGCTGCTCCTCAATCCTTTTGGGAAATAATATACCAACATCTCATCGGCAGGTCTTTCATTAGCTTGTAATCTTTTCATTAAAATTCTAAATTTCTGAGCATAATCTTCCACTAGCATATTCTTTTGTCTGATTGCTCTCAACTTTCTCAAAACATCCGAGGGAGTCTTTTCTTTTCTAAATATTTGTAAAGAATGTTGTTTTTAATGCATTATATGTAGTGAAATGAGCAATAATGTATTGACTAAACCAACTCATTGCCCTTCCTTCTAATGTGGCTACAAATTGCTAAAATTTTACTACATCATCATATATTGCTAGATATCCATTTGTTGTCCACTTGATTTCAAATTGAGCAACATGGCTCTCTACATCTTCCTTTGATCCTCCTCTAAAGTGTGCTTCTTTAACTTTAGGATTAGGAGGTGGTTGCACCATGGGAAATGGCTGAGGTGTACACCTAGTTCTTTGCCTAGTCGTCCCTCCAAGTGGGTCAAATTGGAGTCGTCTTCTAACTCTTGCAGCTGCTTTTGTCAGGATCAACGCTCCTAGTATTCCGCCCACCAACCTTGCTTCTGCTGCACCTCTTCCTCCTTCCTCCTCTTCAACTTTGAAATTGGAATCTTCTTGTGATTTGTACAAGTCGTATGGTTTAGAAAATGAATCCATGTTACCTGCTTGTGCTTGCGAGCATGTGTAATATACTTTACCAACTCTTCACCTTCTTTCCGACATGCATTTCTTGCTTCTTCATTAAGCACAATAGGATCGCCTAATGTGTTGGGGTTCAACAGCACATAACTACTGACTTCATAAAAAACTCTCACAAAATTAACCTCAACATTAATCCTTACTCAAACAAAAAAGAATACTCATAAATAGTACTCCAGATTCACCATTTTCCTACTGCATCAACACGATATCAGATTGAATTTGCTCAAATAGACATAAATTCAATACGTGCAGAATAGGTTAGGCAAAATACTTCATTAATGTTCTTTGAATACTAGAAATTACAAGAAAGAATGCATTCACATTCTCCAAAACATCAATACTAGAACAATGCTAAATAGATTCAATCTGTGCCATATAATTTATGATTCTTTGTCCTTCTTCTTCTCATTAGACATACACGTCTCTCTCAATTACAATCCCCACTTAAAACAAGAATACAACGAAATATATTCCCATGACATCAGCATAACCATATTATAACTACCTATTAAAACTTCAAGTCACCAAAATTTGGATATAGCAAAATTCCGACTAAGTAACATCTGATTCAAAAAACACTTAGAGATCTGATTAACCATTTGTCTTCAGAATTCTCTACCCTCAACAAGCGGGAAGCCAAATGACTCAAACTATGAAGCAGATTTGGATACGAAAGGGTGAACAACCCTCTGCTTGAGAGATGGTACCCCAACAATGCACCAAACCAACTACTCAGGCAAGGACTACAAAGAAAGAATACTCCAAGTATCTCCCAAAAAGGACCATTTCCATTTGGGTCCCAAAGTGGTCAGTGAAGGTTGACCCCAATGCATGACAAATCTGGGTGGCCAAGACCTGCTTACATGCCCAAGACCTACTTACATGCCCAAGTTGCTTCACATAAGCTCACAAGCTTGAGTAACCACTCACAATCACTCACATCACATACTTCAGGACAAATAGTTGCATTCAACACCTCCACAACTCAAGTCACACCTAGGATTATCTGGAAATGGGTACCCAAAAAGTTCCAAATCCAAGATGATATAGTCCAGAGACCTTTACATCTCATCACTGTTGTTGTAGTATGCCCTTGGGAGCCAAGACCCACACCACCTTGCATGAAAGCAAGAAGGAAGGCCCAAGAAAGACTCTCCTTTCATCCACGCCATCCTCCAACATGTTCAACCCATTGGCCATCAGCCCGCAGGTATGCCACATGCTTGAAAATATGGAGCAATGGGAGTCAGGGATCCTAGTCACATATGTAAAATACGAGATAATAGCAACACTCTACTTACACACATAGGAAATGCTAGCATGCACACACATCTCACTCTCTCACACTCCAAGACTAGATACATATATGTACAAAGCCTTAAGAGAAAAGAGAGTTCTTCCATTGAAAGGATTTTACATGAGAGCACGACCAAAAGCTCCCCTTTTACAAGAAATAAGCCTCTATTTATAGGCTAGGCACTTTCCCCCATGTGCTCCTTTAGTCAAAAAGGAGCACATGCCTAACTAACATATCTCAAAAAGATCTTGGGAAATATTCTTTCTAACAACCATATCTCCAAGAATACATGCGTGGGAATTTTTCTACATATCTACCAAAAATGTGAGTATTTACAATGTTTCAAAAGCCTTACTTTTGGAGAAATATAAAAAAAGTGTCTAAGAGGGAGTTCTCATGTGAAACTCTAGGTATATACAAAAAAAGGGTTCCTATGCACAAATGTGAATGTGTGCATACCCTATACTCAACACCCTCCTCCCCCTAGACTTTGTCGTCCTCGACAAAGCTAAGAGAAGGGGATCATACATCTTGAAATCTGCAGCCCTTCAAGTCTTCAGGTCTTCAATGTTGAGCGACACAATCCCCTTGAGGGGCAGTCAACCCAACCATGTAAACAGCAGCCTCTGTTGCCAAATATGCAGCAATCCCTCTGAGCAAGGATTTAGAGGACAAACAAGACACAGCAAGAAAGGGCACATCTTAGGATAGTAGTCCTAGCATCAAAGATGTACCAAGCTTCCCATAGGATGGCTGGGAAAGTGGACACAATCCCCAAAATAGGGCAGTCACACACTGAAGTAGCTCAAGTCCAATATCTAACAACACACCCTGAGTAAGAAAGAGATTGACAAGGCACCACCAGCTTTGGCATCCATCAAGCTTCCTAATTGGTGAGTATGCACCATCACCAACATGTAGAAAGCACTTTTAGTATCTTGTTGTGTGTAGATAGGATTTGAGACATAGTCCCCCAGAATAGACAGTCAAAAAGAAAGTCACAATCGGATCTTGACTGTCATCCCTGACCATATGAGCAGACATGATCATACTAGAGTGAGGACCCACTCTGAGAATATGAGGAACAACCATCTCTACACAGCAAAGCATTGACATATAATGCAGATCATCTTCTCCAAGCGAGGGAAAAGGCAGCAAACATAATGCCCACTTTGGGCAGTCACACAAAAACCCAAAAACCCTGTGCCAACCAGTATCTGTTGAATATTCATATATAAACTCATGAAAAGGTCATGCAGCATCCCTGCTAGCAGTCAGCAAACCTGGTGCTTCTGAAGCCATTAACCTGCAAGATACTGGCTAAAGACTATCAGTAGGCTCTGAAGCCGAAGAGCCACCTCTATCCATTTCCTTTATGCATATGCTTGGCCTGCAAATGATATGCAGCAACCTCAAAAAGGCACATAAAAAATGAGAACAAGTAAAGCTCCAAAATAAGGATTTGGCTGGTCCACCAGTATAGTGCCCTTGCACTCCAGCCTGTGCCATGTTGCTTGATTTAATACTATTATCCAGAGGAGTTGCACTGAGCTACAATGATTCAGTGCCCAACTTTCACATGGGAGTCTCAGGACATGGTCAGTAGCTGCCTTATGTGGAAGCATGGGTTGTTCAGACACCACATCCAACATTATTTGCAGATGTGATCCCAGCCAAATCACTGCCCTTTAGTACTTTAGGGGTGATGGGGGCAGGTGTGGATGCCATCCTTCAGATCTTTTCTTCACATGCATACCATCCTTCTCTGCCAAGAACTGCAAGTATAGCTTAGTTGGACAGAGCAACCCCATCAGCTTGTTGAACCTGGTATCAGACAGTTTTGGAGCAGGCCCGGCAGAGTAGAGACTTTGGCCAGGTCTATGAAGACCACATGGAATGGGCTCTCATCTTTTCTTCCAGCTGCATCTGAGCCCTCTACTCCAGGGCATACTTGTTAGGCCTACTGAAGTGGATAGTCATTGTGGTTTTCAGTGCTGATGGATGTACAATCTAGGGTTTTCAATCAATTCTGTCAGTCTGAATGCAGACTAGCCATACCATCAAGAATAAACTTTGATATGCCACTTTCTCACATCACAATAAAAAACAGGTAACACTAATTTCCCAAGATGGCTAGGGAAGTGGACATAGCCCTGGTATACATATGCCAATCAATCGGCATGGTGTTGGTTGCAGACATCTCCAGCCACCCTTGCAAGAGAAGCACATACCTCATATGTCTTCTGGAAATTCTCTTTCCCCCATGCCTTCTCCCTGCTGCCAGTAGCCTCTGAGCAAGGATGAGCATGGCCAACAGCATAGTTGCTTTGCTCTCCAGCCCAACCATCAAGGTTAGATGAATTATTGCAGTGTCAACTTGTAGAATTGCAGCAGCATTATCAAGACATGAGTCTCCTCCAGTCTATACTTGTGCTGTCTCATTCCGAGGAGATGGCCGATCTACAACCATTGAGTGATTAAGGTTCTTGTTGATGAGGCCACAACAAGCTTTCTGAGTCTTTTGAGAATTTCCAGCAAGACCATATATGCATCAACATCCCCTTACAGTGCTAATGGAGTTACCTATAATCACAATTACTACAACAATTATAAGCATCAAAATGGATATAGAGGGAGAAGGGATTACAACTACACAGAAGATCAAAGTCAAGAAGACTCATTAATCCTCATGAACCTATCATTGAAGTAGGGTATGGATGATGACCATGTTTTCTATATTGATTGAGGGTGCTCAAATCATGTATCAGGAAATGTAGCATTGCTATCTGATTTAGAAGATCCAATAAATAAACATGAAGTGCAGACAGGTGATGATACAAGACATTCAATCGAGAAAATAGGTAGTTTCAAGACATCAGATGGAAACATGGATCTTCTAAACAAGGCTTTGTATATACCTAGAATAACCAACACTTAATAAGTGTTGGACAAATTGTGGAGCAAGGATTGCATGTTAGGTTTACAAGACATGGATCATATGTGGAAGACCCCAACAAGGATTTAGAAGGATTGCCAAAGGAGAAAAGATAGGAAGATTCTTCACCTTTGATGTGGATGACACCAAGAACATAGCATTATTTAGCTATGGATCTCAAACACTCTCTGAATTGGAGGTATGGCATAAAAGGCTTGCTCATATTGGTGAGAGAACTTTGAAACAAATTGGTAGGGATCAAAGTGTACTTGGATTTCCCAACATCACAAAACAACATATGATATACAAGTGAGGAGCTTGTCAATTTGGAAAAGCTCATAGAAAACCCTTCAATAGGAAAGGCTATATCCATGAGGAACCATTGTTCACATAGATGTGTGGGGTCCAAGAGAACCTTCTATTTTAGGTTCAAAATAATATGTATCTTTTATTGATGATTGTAGTAGATGGAAAATTCTATAGTTTATGAAGCATAAAGGTGAAATCGTCAATTGTTTCAAATGGTATCTTTCTCTTGTAGAGAATCAAATAGATAGGTGTCTCAAGAAGCTCAGATCAAATGGTAGTGGAGAATAAAGTTCTCAATTGAATTTAATGCTTACCTACAAGAAAGAGGCATCAAAAGAGAGGTTACAACTAAGCTCAATGGAGTAGTTGAAAGAAGGAACAGAACAATAGTTGAAGCAACTAGATCTATGTTAAATGAAAATGGTTTACCCAATTATCTTTGGGTAGAGGCTGTATCACCAACCACATACCTTGTAAATAGACTTCCATCAAAGTCTTTAGATGGTATGACTCCCTATGAGGTATGCAATGGAAGAAGGCCAAGTCTAGAGCATTGCAAAATCTTTAGATTTCTAGCTTATGCTCACATGCCTTCTCAAATAAGGGGGAAATTGGATCCCAAAGTAGAGAAGTATATCTTTATTAGATATGATCAAAACCAAAGATACAGATTGTATAATCCCACTAACAAAGGTTTCTCAATTAGTAGGGATGTAGTCTTTGATGAAAATAAATCTTGGCTTGATGATGACAGGATAGTAAAGCTACCCTATGACTTGGAAGAAGACTTTCCATCTCTTCCAACAAAGGAACCAAAGCATCATGAAGATAGTGACTCTGAAGATGAATTGAGAGATTTAGAGAAATTGAAGCTATGGAAGAACAAAGGGACAACTAAGGTACGAGACCTAGCTCAAGGATCAGAAAGCTCTCATCAATCACTCAAAAGATCAACGAGAGAAGAAGAAACTAGAAAGATATGGATTTTATACTTCTTTGGTCGCAAAGCATTCAATCTATATGGCTAAGGACTCCAACAACAAAGAACCAACATCATATGAAGAAGCTCAAAGCAAAGAGGAATTGAGAGAAGCAATGGATGAAGAAATGGAAGCCCTCATGGACAATGACACATGGGAACTTGTTCCTAGCAAACCATCAATGAAGGTAATTGGATCAAGGTGGATCCATAAAGTAAAAAGGAATTCAGATGGTAGTATTAATAGATACAAAGTAAGGTTAGTAGCCAAGGAGTCTGCCCAAACTCATGGCATAGCTATGAAGAGACCTTCTCACCTATTGCTAAAATGCCTATCATTAGAGTACTTGTTAGCATTGCTGCATCTAAGAATTGGAAGCTATATCAAGTAGATGTAAAGAATGCATTTCTCAATGGTTGGATTTCGGAGGAAGTTTATATGGCACAACCACCTGATTATGAAGTTGCACATCATCCAAATTATGTGTGTAAATTGAAGAAGGCTCTATATGGTTTGAAGCACACTCCACGAGCTTGGAATCACAGATTAGTTACCTACTTGTAGGACCAAGGATTCAAAGCTAGCAAGGCAGACACATCCTGATTCATCAAGAGAAATGGATCAGAGGTCATATATCTTTGTATATATGTAGATGACATTATAATTACAAGAAATGATATCAATGATATTGAGTAGGTAGAGGCTCGAATGAAGGATGAAAGATCAGTGATCTTGGACCTCTCACTTATTTTCTTGGACTTGAACTTGTCTATACAGATTCTGGTATCTACATCACTCAAAGGAAGTATGTACATGACTTGCTCTCTAAATTTAAAATGGAGAATAGTAAGTGTGCATGTATACCCATAAAGTTGAATCATAAGCTAAGTGCTTATGAGGGAGAACCTATTGAAGATATCACAAGCTATCAAAGCTTGGTAGGAAGATTGAACTATGCAACTCTCATAAGGGTGGACATATGCTATAGTGTTGACATACTTAGTCAATTTATGCACAAGCCAAGGAAGTCACACATGGAAGAAACCAAGAGAGTGCTCAAATACTTGAAGGATACCATCAATGAAGGGCTCTTCTACCCCTTCACTTCTGAAATTGATCTCAAACTTTACTCAGATTCAAATTGGGTTGGATCAAAATTAATTAATTTCAAAATTAATTAATTAATTAATTTCAAAATTTGCCTTTTGTAGGATCAAAATTAATTTCATGATGCTCAAAGAAGCAACCAACTATTGCTATATCATCTACTCAAGCTTAATATAGAGGATTGGCTAATGCAACACAAGAAGCTATGTGGTTAAAGTGTCTATACTCAGATTTGGGGTTAGATACCTTAACTCCTCACATCTTTGGTGATAGAACAAGTTCACTTCACTTAGTAGCTAATCCAATTTACCATGCTAGAACCAAGCATATTGAAGTCCATTATCATTATGTAAGAGAGAAGCTGATGAACAAGGATATTCAATTAACCTATGCTTCCACTAATATTCAATGTGCAGATATGTTGACTAAGCCATTGGATGGTATCAAGCTAAGTAGGTTCAAAGGCATATTGGATTGCTAGAAATCAAGGAGGACTGAAGAGTCAAACATACTATGATTGAGGGCGAGCTATTGGTGTATTTTCCAAGCCTAATGCTTGATCATTCATAAAAATGAGAACATTTTTTATTTACACTCTCAATGGGAGAAGCCATAAGAACATCTCCTTGTGATTCTTGGAAAGTAACTACCTTGAAAAGTAAACGTTTTAGATGAATTCGTGGCCATGTAAGGCATGAATTACAAAGTCAGTTAGGAGTGATTGATAGATGTATGATTCCTCAACTTTAGGGGTACTTTTAGGTACAATCCCTCCAAGATTTGAATTCAAATATCTCTATATATACACATATGTATAGTCATAGATTAGTAGAGCACTTCAAGCTACACCCTGAGGAGATTCTGATAAAGAACCATGCCATAAGTGAAGCACACATTGTGCTCCTCCTTCCCAAGCTTCATGTCCATTCATATCATGTACAAGATGTTCAATACAGATTGATTTTCAAGCTACATCTTGGAGTTCTTCTCATTTGCTACTATAGGTTTAGATGCACACTTTCAGTCAACTTTAGTGAGTGATTTCTCTGTGTATACTAATCTTTTGCTGAGATTTAAATTGATATATTTGATAATTCTATTTTCATCATATCAATTTTCATCATCATTGGTTCATTATTCTGTGAACTACATTCACTTGAAGTCAACTAGGTATTCTAGTAGGTAGTTCCTAAAATGTCAGGATGACACCCCTATCTTGCTAGATTTATTTCTCTCAGTATGGTTCATCAAAACTCATCAAATTTGTTGCTTTAGATTCATTATCTAACTAATAAAAACTGTGCAAAATATCTCTAGTCAATTTTCAACAGTCAGTGAGCTTTGAGTTAATTTCTAGAGTGCAACTCATCCAAAAATAACAAGTTTTACTTCATCTATTTTATGTCAAGTAGTCTGCCTTGATGAATCAATTTGAGATTGATGCTCCAAAGCACTAGGATGATTTATATGCATCCTTAATCAGCACAAAGTGTCTAATTATCATCCTTAAAGCTAACTTGGTAAGTGTAGAGCAGGTTTTTGCAGCACCAAGCACATCTTTGGAGTGTATCGACCATCTCCTCTCACACAACCTCTTTGTTTGACATAGCATCCACCATTCCCATCCCCATTCCCACTCCCCCTACACTCTCCCTTGCATCTCATAATGTACATAATACATTCAGCACAATAATTCAATGTGTATACAACATGGTTACCAAAGATTGGAAGATCGAAATGCTGCCTTCTAGGAAGAATCACAAAGATTGCAATCAAGAGTCACATCTTTAGAAGTTGACGATGAAGCGCTTCAAGCAGAATACTTCACCTTATAGCAAGCTCATATAGAATTGGACGCCAAGACATCAAATGTGGATGCTCAAGCCATCAAGGACTTTGAGACAATGCTTCATGAGCAAAATCTCACCAATGCAAAGCTACGAAGAAACCTAGGGTTTGTTAGGAAGCACATGTCGATGACATTGGAAGAGAACAATCGATTGCAATAACAAAACCAAGATAATCTTGAAGCTACTATGGAAGGGACCCCAAGCACAAAGATTAGTCGTATGAAGTATCAAGCTATTCCCTCAGCAGGCATAAGAATATTACTCAAGGAACATGCTAACTTTTTAGAGTCATATGAAAAGCTGGAATCATAATGTGCAGACTTCAAGAAGTAGTTAACCACTGTGAACACATCTCAACCGAAGCCTGCCATACCCCCTTAGCCTACAGAGGAAGTGGAAGCCCTCAAAAAATAGGTGGACGATCTACAAGAAAGACTACTACCATATGAGAGGCCCCTCTCCAATTGAAGACCCAAAACCTGACACAGTGGTGGAAATTCGAGTCGAAGAAAGTTTGAAGAATCGTATGAGCCTATGCCAACACCAAGAGGGTGCATCATTAATGATGGCTGAGATACCTTTGAAATAGAAGTACTAGATTGGCTCAAGCAGGTAGAGCAGATAGGCCAAACCCATGACGATAGAGTAGCCATACAAATCCAATCACTCTCCAATCTGGAAGACATAGTTCTTAAGTCCTCTTACTTTCAGAACCTATCCCATCAGCAACTCATTACCACATCCAAAATGTAGTACATGCCATATTTCATATTGTTAGCAAATTATAATGCAAAGATTAAGAGACATACAGGGAAAGAACCAACATTCACCACTCAACTTGAGCCAGATGACCTACCAGAAGAGGCACAAGAAGGCTCTATTTTTCAACCCAATTGGCATACACGACTGTTAATAGACTACCCTAAAATGATGTGCACATGGGTAAACATGCCCCTATATATTAAATATAACCCATGTTATTGTCTTGTTGTCCATCGTAGATCCTAGCAAGAATTCACAATCAAAGTGCGCAACAATAAAGGGTGTTCCATTGGATTAACTATCCATATTTTGCTCCACCCAGAGCACCACCCACCATTGCCTATATGATCTCGACCGTACACCCTTGATCTGCATTATTAAAATTTTACCGGACATTGCTGCAAAGATGCATATGAAGATTTTTGAGCCAATGATGGTAGTGTTCAAGACTTTTCACAAAATCCAAGCTCCATATATTTTGCCTCCTGGAGTTTCTGAAGGGAATCACGATTTGGTATACGATATGAGTCAAACCCCTCCATCAACACAATCTACACCTGGCATGCATGCATCAAGTACTTACCTACTTGTTACAAGCTAACATTTGAGGAGATGTTCTCTACAAGGTTCTGGGAATACCACTAAAAATTTTTCATTCCCAGGACCACACACATGTTGCATCTCTTTGCGTGGAACAAGCAATACATGCCGATCAGCTATGACTGCCACATCCAAAAATTCTAGGTCCAGTGGATTGGGATCAGCTGATGACAGATTTGGCATGAGGACTGCACATACAAGAACATCATCTAGCCATAGATGTCGTCGAATATTACATCAAACACTCCCTACAATAAGGGTCTATCAAGGACAACATATGCGTGAGAGGGGAGGGTGTCAACATCAGATAGGGAAGTCAAGGTGTGACAAGACAGGGGAGCCGACATGAAGAGTCAGAGCAGAGGGACAACCAAGCAGGACCAAGTAGGCAGAGTAGTCAAAGAAGATATGGCAACTAGGATGTTCACAATCAAGGTCAAGCACATGGCATAGGAGCACATCAAAGAAGTGGACACACAAGAAGAGGGAGCATAAAGGGAGCTCCAAGAAGTGTATGTCAAATTTTTTAGAAGAAACCCCTATTTAAACAGTGATTTTGATCACTAAAAACCATTGTAAATATCATTTCACATTTTTATAACTCCATTTTTTTCAAGCCAAGGAGTCCTCAAGCTTGAGGAGTATTAGAAGTAGCTACCTACCAATTTTCATAATTTTCTTATTCTGTTTGAGCCCTGAAATAAGCCCCTACAACCTAATTTTTAACTAGGCCGGACACTAGGTTTTGACAAAGCCAAAACTAGTCAAAAAACTATAAAAAGAGCTAGAGACCTCATTGTTGAGGTTAGCTTTTTGATAGCTTGTGAGAGAGTTGGCTTACTAGAGATTGATGCTTTTGTAAATTGAAGCTTTCCATTGTTCATCAACAAGGACATCCATCAACAACAAACAACAAGCCAATGGTCAATCATTGTGATGGGAGTACAACACGAAGGGATGAATATCAACCGACCTTCATGGTAAGAATCCGCTACCTTGGAAACTCTATAACAATGATAGATTAGGAAACCTCTTCATCAACATACCCTTGAGCACTTAGCTCAAGACCCAATATTTTGCACCGTACTTCTTACAATGCATTCCCTAAGTAAAAATGCATAGGGCCACATTACAAGGCCATGCACAAGGCACATATTTTCTTCAAACCATGCACTAACACACTTACCCATCATTCATTATGGGTTATAAGTACTCGGCATGATAGCTATGAAACCCATGTTTGAAAGATCTAGAGGACATCAAGGTCATAACATCAATAGCTATGAAGCAATCAACAAGCGAAAACTACTCAAAATCAACAATGACAACCTCTTTTGAGCAACTAGCAATTTTTGAAAGCTCACAAATGCACCATCATGGTGGAACCCAAGGAAAATTTACATACAAAGGGACTAAAACTTGAAAAGGCTTGTAACGACATAAGGAAGAACATGACAACAGACCCTGCTACATTTTTAAGACAAAGTGCTCTTACAGATACATGATGGAAGCCACCTCTCAAAGTGCTCCATGGAACACCTACTCCAACAAGGTCTATCAGGGACGAAAGACTCGAGAGGGGAGGGAATGTTGACAATCAAGGTCAAGCACATGGAACAGAAGCACATCAAAGAAGTGGAAACACAAGAAGAGGGAGCACATAGGGAGCTCCAAGAAGTGTATGTCAAACTTTCAGAAGAAATCCCTATAAAAACAATGATTTTGATAATGAAAAACCATTGTAAATATCGTTTCATATTTTTGTAACTTCATTTTGTTCAAACCAAGGAGCCCTCAAGCTTGAGGAGTATTAGAAGTAGCTATGTGCCAATTTTCATGATTTTTTGATTCCGTTTGAGCCCTCAAATAAGCCTTGGAACCTAATTTTTAACCAAGCCGAACACTAGGTCTAGATAGGGTGAAAACTAGTAAAAAAACTATAAAAAGAGCTAGAGAGCTCATTTTTGAGGTTAGCTTTTGATAGCTTGTGATAGAGTTGGCTTCCTATGAAGCTTTTGTAAGAGATTTCGTGTGTAATTGAAGCTTTCCATTGTTCCTTTCCTTGATCTTGCCTTGTGTGCATGTGTATATGTGTGTGCATGTATGTGCTTGTCACTCACATTTGCTCACCACAATCACTCACGATCTTCATATCCTCCTCGCGTCTCCATGGATTGACAAGTAAAGGAGGTGGTACTCACTCGTGGGCTATGTAGGCCTACTCAAATTTTTTAAGATAAATCCTTTTTAAAAGTGATTTTCATCACTATACCAACATTGTAAATACCATTTTTTGGTAGATTAGACTCCATTTTCTTCAACACAAGGAGTCCTCCAGCTTGATGAAATTAAAAGTACCTATGTATTAGTTTTCATAATTTTTAGAATCCATTTGAGCCCTCAAACAAGCCCTAGAACTTAATTTTTAAGTAGGTCAAACACTAGGTATAGACAGAGCCAAAGCTAGTCAAAAACTATAAAAAGAGCTAGAGAGCTCATTTTTGAGGTTAGATTGTAGGAGAAGAGAACTTATGTAAAAGAGATCTTGGATAATTACAATTACTCCATTGTTCCTCTCATTGTTCTTGCCTTGTGTGCACCTGTGTGTATGTGTGTGCATGCTAGTGTGCTTCTCACTCACACACTTGTGCCATCACTTGATCTTGGTCATTATATTAGTCCTCATGTCTCCAAAAATTGACATTTATGAGGTGAATCTCCTCATGTTGGTAATTTCCATTATGCTAGAGTGACAGATTTGTTCATTAATTTCTCTGATACATGATATTTGAGGTCTCCATGATACACGATACCAATGCTTGATGATATGATACTTGAACACTCAATAGATCTCATACGATACTTTGAACTTCCACGATATAGGATACTAGACCTCCATGATACAATACCCGAGGCTAGACAATACATGATACAGGGCACTTCATGATACACAACACATGATACTAGGAGTTCATGATACATGATGTACGATATCTCTAGTCCAAATGATACATGATACTTTGTGTCAAAATGATACACAATATCTTGGATCTCATGATACACGGTACAAGTTAGAAATCACTTACACACGATACTTGGAGTATCAATGATACATGATACTTGGAGTATCAGCAATACACAATATTTGGAGTATCGATGATGCACGATACTTGAGTATCGGTTATACATGATACTTGGAGTATCGGTGATACACGATACCAGAAGTGATGATACTTTACTAGGCAATACACGATACCAGAGTATCACAATACATGTTAGGAGTAAGATATCAATGATATATGATACCTGCTAAGTATCGAAAACACATGGAAATTTGGTATCACAAAACCAAACTCAATCGATCATGATACTTGGACTTTCTTAAGTCGATATTATTATTATTTTTTTGTCTTGCTATGTTCTTTGTGCAGTTCTTGTCATTGCTATGTGCCTATCGCCAAAAAAATCCTCAAATTACACCTAAATCATACCTCAATATGATTGGTAGGTGTCATGTGAGTGATTAAGCAAGAAAATGATTTTCTCACAATGAAGTGCTCACCTCAAAGAGGTTTCACCTACAATTTGGGCACTAGAATCGAGCTAGGCTCCAAGTTCCATAGGATACAAGATCCATGATACAAATCATCTAGAGCACGTTCCACGATACTCGCATTCACAAGTGAATTGAAATGTGATGGTTTTTGGTTTTTAATCCTTGATCAAGACTAGTGACTCAAGAAAAGATGAAAATTTTTATGATTTTTTTCAATGTAGTTGATCTATCCTACTTCTGGGCTCTCTTATTTACTTCCTAACCCTAACTCCTCCACTCCTAAACTAATCCTAAAACTTGTGCCACACACAGTAGGTGTATGTTAACCATCACATAGGCACCTTGACCTAGGCCCCTGTCTCTAACAACAACACCAAAAATGTGTGTACCTAGACTCACAAAGTCTTAGGGATTTGTGACGAAAGAGAAAATCTTAATCACCGAGCAAATGCATATAGTGGTGGTTTGATACACACATTAAATTATCAATCCGAGAGTGTGAACTAGTCAAGTGCATGGAAATGAGTGTGCAAATGATGGTTAATGTGGGAAAGGGACAAGTAATGCATGCATAAAGGGGAACATCCACCTCACACGACACCTTTTACCAAAAATTGTGTATCACAATACTTGGTGTAGTAGTAGACACAAATCAAGCAATATCTCTTAGCTCCAATAGCCGAATAGAATCAATATGGGATCTTTTCAAATCTCTCAATGAGATGCATCAATGGTGCTATTTTTAGCTTGATCTGACCTCTCTACTTCAAGTTATGGCCAAAAAATAGAGTGGTAGGAAACACCTACTCTCACTTCAACACTTCCTATTCTTCAGAAACACACATTAACAGTGAAAAGAGATGGGGAAGGGGTAAACAACACCTTTAGGCACACAAGATACTGACACTTTCTTTAAAAATCACTTAATTTCTACTACTATACAAGGGTAATATTACATTCTTCATGTTCATGCATCTAGAGGACTCCTCTAGAGCATTTTACAAGGCTTTTCAATTTTTTACAATGGATTTTGGAAAAAGAAAGTGAGTCATTTCTTGAATTTTTTGGGGGCTTGCTCTTGTTACTTCTACTTTCAATTCTTTCTTGTCTCTAGTTCTTTGCAACAATAATATATGGAGGGAATCTGATGATTGAAGGGAGACGAAAGCCACAGCATTACTTTTGAATTCACATTCAAATAGTTCCTAGATATTAGGACTACCTTTTAGGTAGAAGATGTAACCACCATGAAAATCAAAAGTGTATATACACATCACACTTCTAATCATGGGGGAAGAAGAGCAATATATAGTGTTTTTACAATGTGCTATCTTGAAGCGAGAGAAGTCCTCCACAACTCCTTCGTATCATATGTGCAATATCAATACACAGTATGATTCCTTTATATTGACTTGTCATCCTCTATCTACTATTACAATACCTTATGAAAATCTATCATATTATTAGATTCATTACTGTGTGTGCAAGTACTCAATGTCCAATCCATCGATTGTATCACATAGCTAGGATATTCATGGCATGCTTACAAAGTTTCATTAACATTGGATGTGTAGATCGCAAGTTATGAGTAATTATATAGGACTGTGTGCATATCTTCATCTTGTTGAAAAGTTGGGGTGACCCCCAAACTTCTTACACTTATAGCTTAGTGCATGGTGATTTTAAATTCATGAAATAACTTGCTTTGGTTATCTTAACACTCTAAGTGTGCAAAAGCTTGCTAGATAATTTCTACCAGGTTGTAAGCACTAAGCATATTTTTGAGAGCTTCTCCTCCATAACTAGAAAGTTTTTTCAGGTTTCTTGAACTTCAAGCTCATATGTTTGACACGTGTCTTATCTACAAGGAAGGAACTTATGTGGATACATTTCAGGAGATAAGATGATGCCAATACTTAGAAGCAAGGGTCAACCAACACAAGAGGAGCAACAAAGGTTGAATGCATAGTTTTCAAATGATGATTTGGCAAGGTCATAAATTCTCAACTATATCTCTAAGTTTTTACTCCCTCATATTAGGAATTTTACAACCTCTCAAGAGACATGGAATTCTTTGGAAGCATTCTTCTCTTCAAGCACCAAAACCATGAAGAGTCAACTATGGATGGAGTTTGCAACACTCAAGAAGATGCCCAAGCAAAGTGTGACTCACTTTTTCACCAAGATAAAGGATATTATAGACCAACTTTCAAAGATCTACTATGATCTTGTCGTTGATCCTTGTGTGCTAATTTTTGCATGAACTCATGGAACCAATGTTCTAGGACCTTGGTATTTGGTACATGAATGGGAATGCATTCTAGCATATCTTGAGAAACTTCTACCATTTTCATGCACAAAGCTAACCTCTTCCATTGTATATCTTCTCTATGAAATCACTTCTCGTGGTGCTCTAAGTTAAGCCCAATGGCTAATCTTGCATATTATGTCTTTAAGAACATTTTTAGGCATTTAGGAATGGGATCTACTAGACGAATCCTATTTGTTGCTTCATTTGGTTCCTCTTGGTTTTTTCTAGAACTAATCTCACTTACATAGATGATTATGCATGATTTCAAAGAGATTCATTAACGAAATGATTTCTCTTGTTTATAGCTAATACAACAAGTGCTCTGACAATAAAAATTTTTGCTATGGGGTTGAATGCTTCCTCATAATCAATGCCATATTTATGTGATTATCCTTTTGCTACCGAATGTGCTTTATACCTACTTATGCTACCACCAACATTGTGCTTTAGCTTGTAAACCCACTTGAAGTCTATGGGTTTCTTTCCTTGCGGCAATGGAACCAGATTCCATGTTTCATTTCCATAAAGTGCACCAATCTCCTTGTTGTCACTCTCAGTCCAAGGGAAAGTGCCTATACACAATGATATTTTACCCAACCCTTATGATACTAGATCACCTTTGGTTCCCCTTAGTCCACAATTCACTCCAAAGTTTTGATGGAGGAGGCGAGAAAACACATGCGCGATTGGATATCCACCTCCAGTGGTCACTTCCTGTAACCTCCCTTTCTTCACTCAACCCCCTCCTTTCACGTCGGGTTCTTGCGCGCTTAGGGGTGCACACAGAGAGCTTTGAGCAAACTTAAGTTATTTCTAGATTATGCTATGGAGTTCAAGGGACGAATAGATAAAGGCTCAAAGATTGATTAGCAAAAGAACCTTATTCAATGACTTCAAATGCTTCGGAAACCGTGATGAAAATAAGATTTAGTGTTGTTCATCAAGATACAATTCAACATGAAGCATCATTGAAAGTAATGACAGTCAATCCAACTTTAGTGCTTCGAAAGTACTAAACGTTAACGTTCATGATAGTTGTGAAACCTAAAGTTTAAAATAACAAGGGGAACTCTCTTCCTTTATAACTTTGAGTTTGAACACATCATAAGTGCTGTATGTTCCTCAATGCAACATCATCATAGCATTCAATTTTGTCATCCAAATCATTCTTTGAAGTAGCCGAAAGTGACTATCTGTGATGTATATAAAGCAAATTCAAAACAAAAGCCTTAACTATTTATAAAGCGACAAATGTAAAACGAGGTTATTGTTTGACTGTTCATTCACCAAAGACAAAACACACATTGCTATGATATTTTTCGCTCTACAAAATGTTGAACGGTATTCTTTATCCTCAATCTCTATCATTTGGATGGTAAGGCAAAACCCATGTGTGGTGTCGCTCTCGTCTTCCAGCGACTCATCTTGTGATAAAAAGTCTTCAGAAGATCATATTCTCATGTAAAGTTAGTGGTTTACAAACACCTGGAATCTGCACTGATACTCATACTCTTATTCCGGGCACAAATAACAAAGATTTTCCGAATCAAAATTCTGCAAGAAATGAAAGTCCGTGGAACAACAAAAAACATAATAATTTTGTCCTTTCATGTTACAATTTGATCCTCAGTTTTATCAGAAATTCAACCGAAAAATGTACTAATTACTGAGGTATGAATTAATCCCTGCAGCATCATAAGACTGGCCTAAGATAACCGTATGTGCAACTATTGGTTTAGGTGTAGTGATCTGAAACAATATTCGAACGATCTATCGTTGCTTACCACTGTGTCACAGGGTCTAATCATATTATGCATCTCTGAACAAAATCATACATGCTACTCGAATGCATTTTTTTTAACTCGTTATTCCCTGGATTTCATAAAGTAACTCAGAAAAAACGAATCGTATATTAACTTCCGTTCTTGCTACCCTCATTTGCAAAATGCTCTGAGAGTCTCTACCATGAAAACCCAGCAGGTCCCATAATTAATTAAATTTGTTTGCACTTTCACTTTCTCCATGAACAAAAGTACGTCATGTATTTCCCAAGACAATGTATAAACAACAAACATTCAATGTGTGAATACAAATCTGCGAAACCAAAACTGTAAGTCTCTCAACACCATTTAATTTAATCGGTAAATCTTGAGCGCATAAACGTGAACACCTAAGAACAGAAGTAAAATGAAAATATTTACCCTCTGAAGCGTTAAAACTGCAGGATCTTCATCTCATAATAAGGTACGGCAACAATCAATGGAAAAAATAACCAGAACTGCCGGCAAGTGGATTCCCACATAGCGATGTGAACAATTATCTGTCATCGAATTGAAAACAAATCAGCTGGAATATCAGTTAGCATCCTTCTTCGTTGATTCTCCATCGCAGCAGGTCATATTTTTGAATGGGAAAGCTCCTCCTCAGCAGTCGATAGCGGAGAAGAACAGCCTCACTCTTTTTCATTTATAGCTCACACAACTCTGCGCGCGATGAAAGTTCCTGAATCCCTAAAAAGACCAGAAAAACCAGAACGATTTCCCCCCCCCCCCCTTGAGGATGCACACTCTCCAAAAAAGCACAGGGCAACCCCCAAAATTGCTGAAGAAGAACTTCCTCGAAGGTGTTTCCCCTTTTTGTCCTGGTCGTACCCCTTGCACACAAACAAAAACCGAGAGAGAGAGAGAGAGAAAGGGCTCTCTCTTTCCCTTTTTCTCCCGCTACTTCGTGCCTCTCTGCATGGAGCCCCCCCACCCTTTTCTGTTCTGATGGGACCCTTCCTCCCAACACCATGGGCAGAAAAGAAAAGACCGACGGGCCCTCCTTATGCCTCCAGCACCACCCGTTTTCCCAGGCTTCACCAACTTATCTTTAAGCCATCGGCCATCGGCCTCTATCCCAAAAGATCTTTCAGAATCGTCCACTTCAGGAACATGCACTAGAAAAATAAAACTTCGATAAGAGATTTTTCCATCCGGCATTTTGGTTGAAGCACGACTTACTTCTTTCGTCTCTTTCTTAGGTTTTTTCCTCTCCCAATCCGACTTATCATCTGAATCCGACCCTGTCTCGCTGTCACTTTCCACCACCATTTTTCGCCCCCCTCTGTCTACCAACAGCATCGATTTCATCTACAAACACTTTGCCTTCAAAGCCATCCACCTCAGTTAGAAGTTGGTTCAAGGTCTGCTCCCTCTCATCATTACCACCACCAATACCAATTCCCCTTTAGAACTTGTATCCATAAAATCTTATTAGCACGTCAAGGTATGAACAAAAGTATTGGGATCTGGGTGGATTCCTTCAAATTGCATCAGCTTAACACAAGTAATTGCATCTTGAATATGCCCGTATTCTCCATAACCTGCAATCAAACATCCTCTCCTGCCAAATAGCAACACATTCGTGCATAAAAACCAATCATTTCTTGAGCTAACATACTCCCCTCTTCTTATTTGCAAAGTCGTCCCCGACAAGCCAAATTGTTCCTGCAAATCTTGCAACCCACATCGTCATCCAAACATTTCCATAGATTAAATTACCTGTTCCATCCTTCTCCTAACGAGGTACCTGTAATCATACACTCAAAGTCTATTAGTATCAAAATCAATCACATTACTTACCAACCTCGTATACTTTCTTGCATCTTCATCTGTTGTGTCTTTCGCATCTGCAAACTCATCGAAAGCATTAGAGCACTTTTAATCAAAACACAAATGTACATCAAAACAAAAGGAACCAACACATCATGAATCCACATCACACATACAAGCTCATCACATACAATATACATCCAAGCAGAAGACATGTCCACATTCCCTCTCATCACTCTTCTTGACTATTCATTCAACTCGTCACGAGTCTCTATTCCACATGCATACTCAACACACTTTCCACACACACCATATATGATCAAAAACCATTCCCCACTTCCGTTTTTGATACTCTTCCCGGTCACACGATCGATTTCCTGATTCTTTTTTTTTTCATTTCTAACCAAGTTCTCTCGCTGATTTTTCATTTCCCTTCTACCTAGGGTTTCCACTACCCGCTTTCCTTTTCATCGACTCTTTTTTTTTGCTTTTCGACTAAATCCCATGTTAGGTCACCACCACACCTCCTGAAATGATGGACACACGACAAAGACCACTCAAGCCTAACACGAGCTCACTCCAACAAGATCGCTCAATGTCGATGTGATTCCGAAAGTCACAAGTCGTTGCACCACCTAAGAGCAAAACTGACACTTCCAGAAGGTTTGTAGACAAACAAGGTACCTAGCATGATAGGATCCCTCAAGACAAAGTCTTCCACAGACACGTCGCAGCCAAAATCCTAGCCGAGCTTAAGCTTCGATTCGACATGCCTCATCAGGAGTCCACACATAACCCGAATCCCCACAACACATACACATATTCCCATATGAGCATCATGCTCTCTCACCTCTCTTTTGTCCCCCCTTGAGCGAGGAATTTGTCTCATTTTTTTTTTCACATTTTTTCTCGGTTTTTTTTCATCATTTTTTCACATATTTACTCACACTTGCCGGCCTACGCCGAAGCTGGATGCGACTTGTGGACTTGACCACCCGATCGAGTTTGTTCCACCCATCTACCAACCCAACGTAGCTCGCGACACATAGACGGCTAGCCCTATGCGAAACCAACGTCGGTTCGTGGCTTTGACCACCCGGCCAAAGTGGGTCCACCCACCTATCGGCCCACATAGGCACGTAGCCACATGCACATATACATATACATATATATTTTTTTCCATTTTTTTTTTCATTCCCTCATCTCGAGAATTAGTAGACAAAAGAAAGGACTTTTTCCCAACCCAACCAATCACGACACACACACATATCCCCCCATGGACATCCTGATGAGTCATATCTCCTCTCTGCTGCTACTCAAGCCAAAATCAAGCCACTAATGCCATGGTCAGCCCGTCCTCGCAAAACCCGCACACACTAACTACCTTGCTGACCTGAAAACCTCAAAAAATTTCACTTCAGTCCTAAGCATACAACAGACTTGCTCCGCCCATCCTCACATCTCCGACTTGCAATCTCACGAAGCAAACCCTAATCAGACCTAAGCCGTCCTCACCGACATCCATCGCCTCGTCTATCTCTTTTTCATCTCCAACCTCTGCCTCGCAGAGATTCCACCTGACCTGATATATGACACGGAAAACTACCATTGACCGTCATACCTCTTAGTGCCTCAAGCCTGACCGCTAGGTCTCTTAATCCTTGTTTGTTGTGCTCAATATCACTCTGATATTGGAACAAGTCAGAGTCAATGTTTCGGAACCGATTCCATATTTGCTCCATCTCTTTATCGTCTCTCACCCTTTTTGCAAATCCGAGGGGAATATCCTCCCTCTTCTCAACTCGAATGGTCAACTTCTCGACTTCCTCTCTAATTGACCTTTCCTCCCAAATCCTACTCATATTTTCTTCATCCAGATCATCTACCTCCTTCGACAATTCAATCTGCGTCCTTTCTAACTCCGTTCCGAACGCATCCAACCTATCCAACACCACTTTAAGCTCTTCCTCGATTTTCCACGCTCTCGGGTCCTCCACCTGTCCTCGCGTCTCATAGTCTTTCCGATTCATCCACCTCCTGAGCTTGCTACTTAGCCTTGCATTCTCTTTCTCTACTCGTCTCACTTTCTCGTCGCTCTCTCCTTGGGTACTTTTCATTCTTTCTAACTCCAGGTGGAACTCCTCACATGCCTTACCTGCTTGATCACTATATTGACAGATTATGCTTTGTACCTTCTCAATTTCATGCTCCGTTTGTTCGACTCTCCTCATCAGGTCATCCCTAATGCTTGAGGGCTCTTCTTCGATCATGACATGGTAGCAGTCTATTGTTACCCGACCAGTTCTAATGTCCAAGAATTTTTTTCTAATTTGCTTTCCCCTTCTAACCCCGCTTTCATACTGAAGTGTTTGGATTTGTCTTTTTAAGTTGTTGTTTTCCCCCTTTAACTCTTTATTTTCACTTTCCACCGATCGCTTTTGCTTTTCCCAATTTCCTACGACTTCTGCCATTTTCACTTGATTTTCCTCTATTCTCTCCATCTTGACCTTATCGCCATCCCCCTCCACATGCAGCCAATTGACTTGACATTCCAAGCTCTTCACAAGTTCTACCAAGCCTCGATCTGGAGATCCAGTGTCCTTGCTCTCACTTGCTCTTGCGGTCTCTGTCAACGAAGTAACTCCGCTCTTGTCAACCTCCACATATAGAGAAGATACACACCTATTAGGTCCATTTGTTGCAACCTTTCTGACATTCACTTCTTTGGAGCTACACATGTGCTCACGTAACTGCTTTTTGCCGCAGTCCTCACATGTGGGGACAAAATCCAACGGGGTGCATACATGAGGGCAATATTTGGCTATATGCCCAATCTGCTCGCAACACCAGCATCTCACATAATTTGATATCGGGCCCAATCGCCACCCTCGGTTCACATGATGTCTCATGGTCGGACCAGAATATATCCATCTCCTATTTTGTCCAGAATTCATTTGCCTCATGTTGATCTTCTCAAAACCACATGCTTGCTTTTGTTGGGCCATTTCTTTAATGAAGGTCAAAGAAGATCTCGGATCGACTTGGCTGTGCCACACGATTGGGGCACCAAGCGAACTCGTAGCAATCTCTATGAGATGTGCTAAGCCAATTCCCGGCAAACGCACCAAAATGTTTAATTCTTTTAGTCCAAGGGAAAGTGCCTATACACAATGATATTTTACCCAACCCTTATGATACTAGGTCACTTTTGGTTCCCCTTAGTCCACAATTCACTCCAAAGTTTTGATGGAGGAGGCGAGAAAACACATGCGCGATTGGATATCCACCTCCAGTGGTCACTTCCTGTAACCTCCCTTTCTTCACTCAACCCCCTCCTTTCACGTCGGGTTCTTGCGCGCTTAGGGGTGCACACAGAGAGCTTTGAGCAAACTTAAGTTATGTCCAGATTATGCTATGGAGTTCAAGGGACGAATAGATAAAGGCTCAAAGATTGATCAGCAAAAGAACCTTATTCAATGACTTCAAATGCTTCGGAAACCGTGATGAAAATAAGATTTAGTGTTGTTCATCAAGATACAATTCAACATGAAGCATCATTGAAAGTAATGATAGTCAATCCAACTTTAGTGCTTCGAAAGTACTAAACGTTAACGTTCATGATAGTTGTGAAACCTAAAGTTTAAAATAACAAGGGGAACTCTCTTCCTTTATAACTTTGAGTTTGAACACATCATAAGTGCTGTATGTTCCTCAATGCAACATCATCCCAGCATTCAATTTTGTCATCCAAATCATTCTTTGAAGTAGCCGAAAGTGACTATCTGTGATGTATACAAAGCAAATTCAAAACAAAAGCCTTAACTATTTATAAAGTGACAAATGTAAAACGAGGTTATTGTTTGACTGTTCATTCACCAAAGACAAAACACACATTGCTACGATATTTTTCGCACTACAAAATGTTGAACGGTATTCTTTATCCTCAATCTCTATCATTTGGATGGTAAGGCAAAACCCATGTGTGGTGTCGCTCTCGTCTTCCAGCGACTCATCTTGTGATAAAAAGTCTTCAGAAGATCATATTCTCATGTAAAGTTAGTGGTTTACAAACACCTGGAATCTGCACTGATACTCATACTCTTATTCCGGGCACAAATAACAAATCCGAATCAAAATTCTACAAGAAATGAAAGTCCGTGGAACAACAAAAAACATAATAATTTTGTCCTTTCATGTTACAATTCGATCCTCAGTTTTATCAGAAATTCAACCGAAAAATGTACTAATTACTGAGGTATGAATTAATCCCTGCAGCATCATAAGACTGGCCTAAGATAACCGTATGTGCAGCTATTCGTTTAGGTGTAGTGATCTGAAACAATATTCGAACGATCTATCGTTGCTTACCAGTGTGTCACAGGTTCTAATCATATTATGCATCTCTGAACAAAATCATACATGCTACTCGAATGCATTTTTTTTACCTCGTTATTCCCTGGATTTCATAAAGTAACTCAGAAAAAATGAATCGTATATTAACTTCCGTTCTTGCTACCCTCATTTGCAAAATGCTCTGAGAGTCTCTACCATGAAAACCCAGCAGATCCCATAATTAATTAAATTTGTTTGCACTTTCACTTTCTCCATGAACAAAAGTACGTCATGTATTTCCCAAGACCATGTATAAACAGCAAACATTCAATGTGTGAATACAAATCTGCGAAACCAAAACTGTACGTCTCTCAACACCATTTGATTTAATCGGTAAATCTTGAGCGCATAAACACGAACACCTAAGAACAGAAGTAAAATGAAACTATTTACCCTCTGAAGCGTTAAAACTGCAGGATCTTCATCTCATAATAAGGTACGGCAGCAATCAATGGAGAAAATAACCAGAACTGCCGGCAAGTGGATTCCCACATAGCGATGTGAACAATTATCTGTCATCGAATTGAAAACAAATCAGTTGGAATATCAGTTAGCATCCTTCTTCGTTGATTCTCCATCGTAGCAGGTCATATTTTTGAATGGGAAAACTCCTCCTCAGCAGCCGATAGCGGAGAAGAACAGCCTCACTCTTTTTCATTTATAGCTCACACAACTCTGCGCCCGATGAAAGTTCCTGAATCCCTAAAAGGACCAAAAAGACCAGAACGATTTCCCCCCCCCTTGAGGATGCGCACTCTCCAAAAAAACACAGGGCAACCCCCAAAATTGCTGAAGAACTTCCTCGAAGGTGTTTCCCCTTTTTGTCCTGGTCGTACCCCTTGCACACAAACAAAAACCGAGAGAGAGAGAGAGAGAGAGAGAGAGAGAGAGAGAGAAAGGGCTCTCTCTTTCCCTTTTTCTCCTGTTGCTTCGTGCCTCTCTGCATGGAGCCCCCCCACCCTTTTCTGTTCTGATGGGACCCTTCCTCCGAACCACCACGAGTAGAAAAGAAAAGACCGACAGGCCCTCCTTATGCCTCCAGCACCACCCGTTTTCCCAGGCTTCACCAACTTATCTTTAAGCCATCGGCCATCGGCCTCTATCCCAAAAGATTTTTCAGAATCGTCCACTCCAGGAACATGCACTAGAAAAATAAAACTTCGATAAGAGATTTTTCCATCTGGCATTTTGGTTGAAGCACGACTTACTTCTTTCATCTCTTTCTTAGGTTTTTTCGTCTCCGAGTCCGACTTATCATCTGAATCCAACCTTGTCTCGCTGTCACTTTCCACCACCATTTTTCGCCCCCCTCTGTCTACCAACAGCATCGATTTCATCTACAAACACTTTGCCTTCAAAGCCATCCACCTCAGTTAGAAGTTGGTTCAAGGTCTGCTCCCTCTCATCATTACCACCACCAATACCAATTCCCCTTTAGAACTTGTATCCATAAAATCTTATTAGCACGTCAAGATATGAACAAAAGTATTGGGATCTGGGTGGATTCCTTCAAACTGCATCAGCTTAACACAAGTAATTGCATCTTGAATATGCCCGTATTCTCCATAACCTGCAATCAAACATCCTCTCCTGCCAAATAGCAACACATTAGTGCATAAAAACCAATCATTTCTTGAGCTAACACTCCTCATCCATACCGTTCTTCCAATCTGCATTTCCAATTGCATCTTCAAAACAAGAAGGTTTAGCATCTTGTATTACCTTGATCATGTAAGCATAATGATGAGCCATGTAACTATCACACGCCAATCATTGCATTGAATTCCGCATCCTCTCAGCTTTTCTTGGTCCTCGGTCACTTCTCCTTGTATCACCTACATGTGCCTTTCTTACTATTGGAGTCTTCGCAGAGGGCAATCCAAGTTCCTCATCAAGGCTCTTTTCTGAACCACTTGAATCTCCATCAATTTTTCCAAAACTTGTAGATGTTTTACTACTAGTAGAAAACTTTTCTTTATCTTTCTTTGATGTAACTAATGAATTTGCTAGACTAAAATTTCCACGCAATATTCCACTCCATGGATTTGAGTTGGAACTATTGCTTGGTGATGCATCATGTCCACTCAAAACTTGAGATTTTGCACTTGATTTTTGAGCATTTCTTTTGTCATTTGAGTAAAGATTGAGTCCTTTGGCACCTACATAAAAGCTCGACATATCATCAAACACCACATCTCTGCTTACCTTCACCTGTCATGTGAGTGGGTTATAAGGTTTATATCCCTTTGCTCAAGGGAGTACCCAATGAAGATACATTTTTCTACTTTTGGATCAAGCTTCATCCTCATCTCATCTAGAACATGTACATATGCAATACAACCAAATAATTTCATGTTTGATAAGTTTGTCTTTTTACATGATAACTTCTCTTCAGGTGTAACTTGATGTACAACAGAAGGCAGAGTTCTATTCATGATGTATATACTAGTGTGCATAGCTTGTGCCCAATAACAATGAGGCATATTGTCCTTAGCCATCAAGCCTCTTGCTATTTCTATAATATGTCTAATTTTTCATTCAGTAACCCCATTCTGTTGTGGTGTGTACTTGCATGAAAGCTATCATCGAATTCCATGACTTTTTAGAAAGCTAGTGAACTCATTTGACATGTATTCACCTCCTCCATCCGATCTTAATTTTGGAATATAATTCCATGTATGTTTTTCCACCATAGCCTTTAAATTTTGGAAGTGAGTGAACAACTCACTCTTCTCTTTCATGAAATATACCCATACTTTTCGTGTATGTCGTCGATGAAAGTAACATAAAACCTACAACCACCCATAGATGTGGTCTTTGTAGGACCCCAAACATCTGTATGTACTATTTCTAGCACATTCTCACTAACATGCTTGTCATGCAAAAATGATGCTCTTGATTATTTACCAAATTGTCTTTTTTCACATACCTTTTGCATCTCTACAACCTTGAAATTTGGTAGTCCATTCACAATCCCCTTTGACTGCATCAATTTTAGCCTCTACAAATTTCCATGTTCAATTTGTTTATGCCACATCTCTATATCAGCAATAACTGCTACACATTTTGCAAACATGGCTCCAATTTATGGTGAATATCCTACCCACTTTGTTTTCTTTGGGAATCATTCTTCCATCATGTTTGTACTCTTCTATATATAACCTATCAGCATTGAGCAAAACTTGTAATCCCTGGTCAACCATTTGTCCAACAGAAACCAGATTCTTTGTTATATTTGGAACATGCAGCACATCAGCAAGATGTTTTACCTTCCCATCCTCCATATATAGTGCTATGTTTCTTGTATGCTCGATAGGATGTGATGTGTCATTTCCTGCTTCAACATATCTAGGAACTGTTAATTTTTGCAAACTACTAAACCATTCCGCATGACTAATCATGTAATTTGAAAGAGCTAAATCAAACATTACCATTCAATTTTGAAACATCACGAGACATTGTAATCATCATGTGATGTTGGAACATGAACAACTTATCAAAATCATCTCCACTTGTGGATGCATAGTTCTTTTGATGCCTTTTCTTATTTTGATTCTTTAGCCTGCAATCATGTTCAAAGTGTCCTATTTTATCACAATTCCAACATCCTTTATTGTCATTACCTAAATCATTTCTTTAAAAGTTTTCAGCCTCTTTGGCTTCCCCTGCCTCAAAACTATCCTTTACCTCCTACATGATTCTGATGTTGACCTTGGTCTTAGTTACTATTTCCTCTTCCACTTTTGAAACTTCTACCTATTCCTCTACTAGAGTAGAATACCTGCCTAGAACTAGGTTTTTCTTGGGATTTTGAGTCCTCACCAAGATTCTTTTCTTCAATAATTAGCATGAACACCAAATTAGAAAAATTTGGAATATTTTCCTTTGTCTAAATAGAATTTTTGAACTATTTATATGTGGCTCCTAAAGCATGAAGGCACACTTCCACCTTATCATCATAATCTACATTTATGACAATAGATGCAAGTGAATCACAGATGCTTTTGAAATTTAGGGTTTAGTCACTTATCAACATGCCCTTTTTCCCCAGTGTATGTAGGTCGTTCTTGAGTTGCAATTTCCATGCCTTTGTATTGGTCCCATATAATGTGAAAAAACTATTCCAAGCCTCTCTCGGAGCCTTGGCATCCTGTATGTGCCCAATCATGCTATCCTCTATGCTAACAGATAGCCAATACATTACATTTCATGCTCCTTGATTCTGTTCTTCATATGATCTTAACTGGTCCATAGTTTGATTCCTCTCTGGTCACTACAGAGCTTTTCATTCTCTCCTTTGACGTACTTCTAGTAGCCTTTTCCCATCAAGAAATTTGTCATTTTGAATCACCAAGCATGAAAGTTGTTCTTATCCAACTTATTGCTCATAAGTTGACTCATTCCATCTGCACTTGCCATTTCTGCAACACTACAAAAACACTAGAAGTAGTACCTCTACTTGAATACTCTCACATGACGTGAGAGTTTGATCTCTAAAAAATAGAGTTTCCATGTATCAACAATACACATAATCACTTGATATTGTGGATATGGAATATATGAGTGTTGTTGAATAGAATACAAGTTAGATTTTTGCATATTGACCTGATTTTTTTGTGGGACCCACCTTGTAAGCTCAAAATGAAGGTCGAGATGGATCCAAAACAAAATTTTGCGGTCCTTTCCAAATCCCACTTTGACTCCCAAAAAAAATATTTTGATGCCTTCTACCTTCACACCAATTTTTGTAGAAAACTAAGGTCATTTGTGAATCACACTTTCTCCATGCCTTTTGGCATACTCTTCATTGTTGACATTCTCCATGAGCTCTCTACAACCACACTGGCTCTGATACCATGTCACGAGGAAGGAGATAAGGAAGATAGCTCACTCAAAAACTCTAACAATCAAAGAGGAGCACACACATAGATTGAGTCAAGGTAGGATGATCTTCTTCTTCTTCCATTACATAAAAGGAATACACAAGAATTACCTAACACAACAATACAACTAGTGCAATATATAAAGAACAATACATAAGGAAAAGCCAATGTCCATGAATGAGTGAGCTAACATGAAACAAGTGTATCATCACTCTCAATAGATGAATCTAGTACTAAAGTATGCCTGATATATACTAGTGTGACCACTATACATGTTAGGGAAATGAAGAAGTGATACATGTCATCCTCGATCATCACATGTTGACCTTGATATCTCAACAGGGATGGTGGAAACAACTTCCCTTTGAGCACTATTCTTCTATGAAAAGGACTCATCATTCATGGGCGCAAATGTCACTAGATCAAAGGAGAGCTCTTAGAAGACATCTCCTTAGCATTTAGAGTTATCCTTCATAGTTATGGAAGATTTATTCTTCCAATAGAGTATGTGATGGGCGATTTTATCTCCATAGACATCACATACTCACTTTATAGTTTTCTATCAAAGACAATAGGGAGATCAATTAATCATGGTGGTTAGATTGAGTCTCATATAGAGACTCTATAGAGAAGTAGTTAGGTTATTTCTAGTAATGGTCCTTGGCTAGATGAGATGATCTAGTTATTGACATTAGTCAGATTGAGAATAGAGTAATTAAACTTTTCTTTAAGGTTTCTAGGAGTTAGGGATATATCTAATGTATTGGGTTATCAAAATCTTAGTTGGTGTTTCATCATGAGGAAGATGATTGTGTATCAATTAGGAGGATAGATATTTATGGATTATTTGAATCTAAAAAAGAAATGCTTTTTGCATTCATATCACAAACCAAAGGGAAGAGAAAATGATAGAGTTTGTATAGTGCCTATATATGCTCTTCCAAGAGAGCTTAGTCCAAAGGTAATGGATGTCAAACCAAAGAGTTATTGGTTAGTGGAATGTATCTACCACGGAATTCTTATATGTGAGCTAAATGATGAATTAGCATAGGACACAAGATAATTTAGGTAAAACTTATCACTCATGACTATACTCAAGGATAGGAATACCTTGTGAGACATGAGGGTAAGTCTATCCTCTTAGTTTTAGATGGTTTTAGAGTCACTTTTTATGGGACTTTGTTCTAAATTTCAGAGGATTCTATAGTTTATGATCTCCATTTTGGTACGTTCAAGCCTATAAGCTTGACACCTTACATTTGTTTTTCATATTATTACTCCATAGAGGATATATCATATGGAGTTAGGTCATTTTGATGATGTTATATGTTATGGGAGTGATAGTTTGGGAAACTAGGTATGCATGGGAGATAGTAGGCACCATGCACATGGTTTCCCACCTTTAAGATGATCTTTTATGAGACTTCTTAAGGGGAAGGATATGGGGAGACACCACACAAAGATGATCATGTAAAATCTGTACATGAAGCTTGGGGGATGCCTAGAGTATTTATAGAGCGCTATTTTTGAGGAGGAAAATATTTTCCAAGGGGGAGAGAATGTTATAAAGGACATTTCTGACATGAAGGCCCGATAGGTTAAGACGGATCTGAGATTGGACATCATTTTGTCATTCACATGTTGGGCATGTCTTGAGAGTAGACTTAAGAAAAGGTTCTTATACTTTCTAGGAAAGTAAAGGTGATTGACTTAGTGGTTAAGTCATATGTATGAGAAGGAAAAGGTTTTGGGTTCAAGTCCTACAAGAGAAATGGGAGAGTGTTTTGCCTCAAGAGCTCTAGAGCCTTTTAGAAGCATCCACTTCAGTTAACTTGAGTTAACAAGGACACTTGGCACACATGTATTTACATGGATGACACTTGGATGGTTAGTATCCACTTGCTTTAGTGGGTAGTCCCTTCGACAAAGCTATATAGAAGCATATGGTTAGGAGGAAAAAGAGAAACATCTCTCTGCGTGGTTGTAGTGATGCTTCATACTCTCACCACATAGGGAATCTCAGTCTCCACACATCATACACTTGAAAGAATAACCCTTGTATCTAAACAACCATGTAAAACAATTCCTCAAACATTGTGCAAATGGGTGCCTAAACAACCCCATGACCATTTATGCTCACAAACTCCTAATAAAGTGAATCATTCAAGAACCTCTTTTCGTAATCCCTTATGGGAAACTTTCACTACCAAACACCCTTGTAATAAACCACCATCTCAAATGTCTTGGAACAATTCAACAAATCATTATATATGTCTTGGTCAGATCATGCACTACCCAAAGTATGCATATAGGAAGTCTAGTGTTAGGCATTAGACACAAATACATCACCATGCATCATTCCACATTACCACCTACATGGGACACATGTCAATATTGGAAAGGGACTTCAATCTTTCCGTACTAAGATCAATGTTTATTTCCATACTAATGTGTCCTCCTTTTGTAGCAAATCATTGTTATAAACAAAGAGTTTCAAGATGCAAGCAAGAGATCCTTCTACTCCTAGTCAATGCTTGATTGATTACCCCAATCTACTAATGTTTTAGGGATTTCCAAGTTCCCTAGCTAACATGAAATACATATTTGAATCCAAGCTAGAGTTCGACCAATACTAGGGTAGGTTCTAATTTTTCTCATAGGAATTTGAGACACTACAAAACACCAAAGAACTTCAACTTTTATGGGAGAAATCTAGCTTAAATGTGTACTTTGAGGAACCATTACCCAAGCTCGATTTCTATAGATGTTATTGTCTCATTCACATGCTACCACTAGGTTTTGACAAGGATGCTCTACGCACCTTTGTGTCGTCCTCCCTAGTATCAGATCCACCCTTCAAGAAATTCAAGATGACATGCAAGTTGGTTAGGGAATCCTTGGAGATATTCGGTACCCATATTTCATCCGAAAAAGAAACATTAGCCCCAGAATCAATGAAGAAGAATGATGTACTAAAGTTTTTTACAAATGCCTTCCATCTCCTTAGAATTGTCTACAACATTACTCATGTGCATGCAAGATTTTGCCTTCCCAAGGCAGGATGGATTCACATAACTACACAACTAAAGATGATTATGTTTGTACTTGGCATTTAACGTACCAATGAGAATTGACCCAGCATGGAGACCTAGCAAGCTTGGCAGACCTCTCTAGCATTCCATCCTTCATAAATGGATCTATACAGTGGGTGCTAATGACATGATTTCATCTACTATATTCCTATGAGTGCATCTCCCTTTGCTATCTAAGAGACACTCCATTTCATATTTGTTTAGTTGTATCTAGTTGTATTTTGGCTACCTTACCATTTACACTACCTTTTATTCATTTTCCTTTAAGTGGAATTATCCAACATAAGATGTTCTCTAGAGAGTCTCCTCTAAATCTATATAAGGAGAGCCTCTCCCCCACTTTGTACTTCGTTGGAATTTTGGAGCCTACTTCATGCTCTTGGTAAGCTTACTCTAATCCATGTGAGTTTTCCCATTTTTCATGGTGTACTCACTTTGAGTCTCACACTCTTTCATTTTTTGATTACATTGTTCATTTCATTTTGCTTTAGCATGCATACTCTCTAAAATTTCATGCATACAAATCCTTTGATGGTATGAAAACATCTCTTTATACCCATAAAACGTTTTCAGACACTCAATTCTCACTCTGGAAGGCCAAAAAAGAAAGAATGAAAACAAAAATCAACCAAAAACGAAGAGTAAAAATTTCAGCAAAGTGCTCTATTCAAATGACTAAAAGGTTTTACAAAAGAAGCTCTCATTGTTTCATATACAAATTTGCATGGCTAGTCTCATGGTAAAAATGGTCGGTCTAGTTAAAAATATTCTTCTATAACTAGGTAGGTTATTTAAATTAGTTATTCAACCCTACACTTCTACCAAAAATATTGTGCATATATTCAATGGTTTGGGAACTCTTCAGGATCATAAAATTTGTATACATTCCCCAAAAATTGTGTGCCCTATTCTAAGATGAAAAATAGGTACTTGCAAAATGTAGATGTTGGATTTTTTTTTTTTAGCATAAAGGAAGTTCGGCCTTAGCCTATTCTCCCGGACTTGAATTAATTAAAAGAAAAGTACAAAAAGAAGGGGACTAGTGCCCACGGGATCCCTCGAATCCCACATAGTGGGGGTAGCTTTTACAGAGAATATATGGCATTACAAAAGGGTTAATCATCCTCTCATCACCCTTATACAGGGCCCACATGGGTTAGGCGTGTTGGATTTATTTTTCTGGGTAGCATCATGAACACTTTAATTGCTTGAACTTATCTTAAGATCCAATAACATTGGTTTAGTACAACCTAATAAAAATATCCAAGAGCTTCACACACCCTTTTTTAATAGTCTTCACTAATAGTTAACATCCTATTTATATGGTATCTTTGCTTATAAATTAATCCTTGTTCATCTTCCTACATGGATAGGACCCATGCTTCAATATGTGATGCATCCATCCATACATGAGAGAAACCATTCCAACATTGACCCTATAGAATGGGCTCCCAAAAGAGTTGGATGACGTACATTAGAAAATAAGGTCCACTCCATTTTATTTAATTTTAAAGTACACTAAAAAATAAGGTCCTCTGGATTTTCTTATTAAGTAAAAGCGAAGTGATTTTGATATACAGTGAGTGTAGTAGCTTACCGTACATTAGTTGGTATACCACAGGTATCAAGTTCCTCAAGTGGACGTTAGTTTCTCAGCATGGGAGGTCCCATCATCAAGTACTAATGTGCTTGTATGGCACATTCACTCTTGATCTATAATTTAGGCATATCTATTTACGTTTCTCCTTTGTTACCATCATCTGCAAATGAGCTTTGACATGAAGGTGAGGGAAAGGCTGGGAGATCAAATGAATATGTGTGTGTGTTTGTGAGAGTGAAAGGCTAGGACACTTGGCACACATGTAGTTACATGGCCAACATCCCGATGATTAGTATCCACCTGCTATAATGGGTAGTCCCTTGGAGAGAGCTATATAGAGGCATATGGTTGGGAGGAAAAAGAGAATCAAGTAATGCTTCATACTCTCACCTCATAGGAAGAATCAGCCTCCCACACATCATACACCTGTAAGAATAGCCTTTGTATTTAAACAACCATGCAAAATAGTTCCTCAAACATTTTGCAATTGGTGCCTGAATAGAAACAGGACCATTTATGATCACAAAATCCTAATAAAATGTATCATTCAAGAATCTCTTTTTGTAATCTTCTATGGTAACCTTTCACTACCAAACACCCTTGTAATAAACCACGATCTCAAATGTCTTGTAACAAATCAAAAAATCACCCTATACATGCTCAAATCATGCACTACCCAGAGTATGCATATTGGAAGTCTAGTGACATGCATTAGAGACAAATACATCACCATGCATCATTCCACAATACCACCTACATGGGATGCATGTCAATATTGGAAAGGGACACCGAACTCACCATACTGAGATCAATGTTTATTTCCATACTCATGTGTTTTGCTTTTGTAGTAGACCATTGTTATAAACAGAGAATTTAAAGATGCAAGCAAGAGATCCTTCTACTCTAGGTCCCAATCAATGCCGGATTGATTACCTCAATCTAGTAGCATTTCAGGGATTGGCAAAACTGCTAGCTGGTACAAAATACATATTTGAATCCAAGCTAGAGTTGGACCACCACTAGGGTAGGTTCCAATTTTTCTCATAGGAATTCAAGACACTACAAAACACCAAAGAGGTTCAACTTCTATGGGAGAAATTTGGTTTGAATGAGTACTTTGAGGTACCATTACCCAAGCTCCATTTCTATAGATGTTACTATTTCTGAGAAGGACGTCCTAGACACCTTTGTGTTGCACTCCCTAGTATTAGATCCACCCTTCAAGAAATTCAAGCTAACAGACAACCTAGTTAGGGAATCCTTGAAGATATTCGGTACCCACATTTCATCTCACAAAAGAAATATTAACCCCATAATCAATGAAGAAGAGTGATGTGCTAAAGTTTTCACAAATGTCTTCCATCACCTTAGAAATTTCTACACCAATGCGCATGTGCATGCAAGATTTTTCCTTCCCAAGGAAGGATGGATTCACACAATCGCACAACTAAATATGATTCATTTTGTACTTGGCATAGAACCTACCAATGAGAATTGACCTAGCATGGAGGCCTGGTGGGTTAATTCATAAAGGTTGTACCTTTAATGTTACCTCAACACTTGGTGGACCTCTGTAGCATTCAATCCCTCATAAATGGATCTATAGAGGGGGTGTTGACAACATGATTTCATCTACTATATTCATATGATTGCAACTCCCTTTTGTATCTAAGAGACACTCCATTCTATATTTCTTTAGTTGTATCTAGTTGTATTTGTGTACCTTACCATTTACTCTACCTTTTATTCATTCTCCTTTAAGGGGAATTATGACACAAACAATGTACTGTGGAGAGTCTCCTCCAAATCTATATAAGGAGAGCCTCTCGCCCACTTTGTACTTGGTTGGAATTTTGGAGAGCCTACTTCCTAATAGTTAACATCCTATTAACATGATACCTTAGCTTATAAATCCTTATTCATCTTCTTACATGGGTAGGACCCATGGTCCAATATGTGATGCATCCATCCATACATGAGAGAAAACATTCCAACATTGACCCTACAGAATGGGCGCTATTTTTGGCCTTATTTGAAAGCTCTCAAAAGGCATGAATGATGTACATTAGAAAATAAGGTCCACTCCATTTTAAAAGTACACTATAAAATAAGCTCCACTCCATTTTCATATTAAGTAAAAGCGAAGTGAGTTTGATATACAATGTGTAATAGCTTACCGTACATATGTTGGCATACCACGGGTATCACCTTCCTCATATGCAGGTTTGACATGTAACACTTTCTTTGGTGAACTTACATGTGTCTAACACTAATGAAGTAAAAAATTGCATGATAAGAAGGATGTGTGTTATGGAAGAGTAATAGGATGTGTGTACAGAATAGGAGGAATTTTCATCCATGTGGTCTCTTCAATAATTTCCTTCAATTCTTCCTTCATGAATACTCCATAAAACCAGTTTTTTTCCTTTTCATTAGGGATCTTATAGAGAGCTCTTACTATCACCTTCAATGTTGCCCTTCCTAGTATAAGATGGAGCCTTCGAGAATTTCAAGCTCACATGCAAGCTGGTTAGGGAATCGTTGAAGATATTCGGTACCCACATTTCATCCGACAAAGAAACATTAGCCTCAGAATCGATGAAGAAGAGTGATGTACTAGAGTTTTCACAAATGTTTGCCATAACCCTGTTAGTCGGCTGCCGGATTGGTAACTGTATAACTGAATCTTGTTTCGCACGCGCGAAAAGTTGTTACACTAACAGTTGTAATCCTTTATATAAACGCAATGAAAAGAGACGCGCAGACGACGTTCGAGAGATCACCAGACTGTTTGTCTGGGTGATTGAACGGAGCGCTACTGTAGTGATGGTTTGTCTAATTCCCGAGTACTCTGAGTATTCTGTGTGTATCTGTGTCTCGTCTTGTCTGTTGTCTATTAGTATCTATTGCGGTTGTGAATATCATCTACATCCAGTAGATCATTCGATCTGTTGTCTGAAGTGAATCATCTGCGAATCCTTATTGCGATTGTTGTGTTAAGTTCGCGTATTGCGGTAGTACTCGTTCTTGGAATGTTCAGCCAGTTGTTTGGTGAAGTCTGTGTAACTGTTGCAGCGTTTCTAACACTGTGCGGGATCGTGTTGTCTTCAACATTGAGATCTGTCATCATACGGTAAGGGTTAAGCTACAGTAAAGATTTCTTGGGTTGCGTACTGAACCTTCAGTACGGTGTATCTGAAACACTTGAATTCTCTGTGTCTTCGGATGTTGATCGGATTGTGGTACCTATTCGGTAAAGGGTGAACGATTACTCTTGTCTCTGGTATTTTCAGAAAGTTTATGTGCAGATGTAATATAGCATCTGAGTGTGTTCGGTACACGTTGGCTGAGCTAAACCATGAACTGTAAATGTCTAAGTACAACAAAATCTTGATAGAGCTCTCAGCATCGGTATATTGTTGTGTGTAAGTGGTTATTTTGGTAACTAAGTAGAGGGCCTCTGTCTAACAGACCCCTTCCACTCCCAAGAACCCAATAATCGTTTAAACGCACTTCTGACAGTTAGAATACAACGTTTAACACTGGTGCCGTCTGTGGGAAGGTGGCAACAGATCAGATTGTTGCAAACCAGTTGTGGAAACGTGACTGTAAATTGTAAATCGACAGTAATAGTACGCGATTAGTACAAAAGATGATACATGCCAGTTACTCGATCCGGTGAAACGTATCCAAAGAACCGCCAGCCTAGGGTACTTAATTTGCTAAGGACACCTCCGGGAGGTAGAAGTACAGCTAGGTCTAACCCAGTTGTCAAGAAAGTGAAGAACGTTAGTAGTGATTCCGGTCATATTCCAGTGGAACGTACTACATCTCTAGTAAATTTCGGTACGATTTCGGCACAGTCTGTCAAAGATATAGTAACTCCAGAATCTACCAGGACGCAGCCTGAAGTTAGTTTAACAACATTGGGTAAAGATTCAAATTTGTTTACGAATAGAAACACCTTAGCCAAAGAAATTAGTGAAGGAGAAAAAGCACCTTGTTTTGGTGAAGATTCGACACCTTTCGGTGTTGCTCCGGTACCAATTGCTGAAAGATCACAGTTTTTCGACGACGGTTTACCATTTCTTGGTGAATCTTCATCCCAGTCACCGCTATTGGGAGTAAGCTTCCCTGCATTTGACATCAAGAAGGAAGGTAGCTTGTTCGAAACCAAGATTCGAAACATATTGAACAAGATTATCGAACCGGAAAGTGCACAGGCCGACGATACAGATTCCGATAGTTCAGATATTCAGCCCTGGGATACAAAAGATAGTCACAATACAACCATCAGAGCCATGAACGGGCAACAACAACAACATCAGCAACAACAACAACAACAACAATAACAACAACAACAACATCAACAACAACAACTATGCCCACCAAGGCCGACTCCAACAGGAGTGACATACACCAAATTTGGTGGATTTCTAGGTGATGACCTAGATGCTCATGTACGCACATTTGAGATAAGTTATGCAGTGCTCAATCATCCACCTGATCTGGCGTATAAAGCTATTGTCTTCCAATCTACATTGGTTAATGAAGCAGCTAGATGGCTTACAGAATATGATATTAACTATTTCGGCACCTATGAAGCAGTAAGGGATGCATTTCTGCAGAGATTCAGGCTAAAGAAGAATCCAACCGAAATTTTTGACTACCTGCAAAACAATAGACAGAACATAAATCAAACAGTACAGGAATACGCCACTGTAGCTCAGTGATGAGTAGCACCTCCTTTAATGTCAATCCGGGAAGACGTGAGGATGGTATGAAGACCACGAGCAAGTGGAAGCACAAGTGCGTGAGTGAGAAGCACACAAGCATGCACACACATACACGCACACGCGCACACACGGCAAGAACAAAGAGAGTAAGGCAATGGAATCACTCCGATTGTAAGAAAGTTCTCATACAAGCTCAAACTACAAGAAGCTAACCCCAAAAATGAGCTCTCTAGCTCTATTTATAGTTTTTGACTAGCTTTGGCCCTGTCCAGACCTAGTGTCCGGCCTAGTAAAAAATTAGGTTCCAGGGCTTATTTGAGGGCCCAAACGAGATCTAAAAATTATGAAAATTGACAGGCAACTACTTCTAAAGCTCCCCAAGCTCGAGGACTCCTCGGCTTGTACAAAATGGAGCTACAAAAAGGTGAAATAATATTTACAAGGGTTTGTAGTGATGAGAATCACTGTAAAATGATGTGAGGGTTTTGAAAAAAATGAAGGGTTGCCTCAGTGCTAGATCTGCATGTGTGTCCGTACTTGCTTCTTCCCGTATACTGTCAACACTCTCCCCCCCCTAGGGTCTGTCGCCTCTGACAGACCTTTGCTCTGCGGGTTGATCAATATAGTTCTGGAGAATGTCAGCTTCCACCTCATGTTCTTTGATTCGCAGCCCTCGGATCAGGTCTCTCTGCAGGGTATCCCAATTGACTGGGCCCGGTATGTCCGTCTGTGGCGTTGTGTAGAGTTCTGAGTGCATCGTTTGTTCGCATGCAAAGAGGTGTAACAAATGGGTGGGCCGTGGCGCGAACACCTTTGAGTGTGCTTCCCAGAACCCCGTGGTGAACATTTCATCGAACGTTTGCTTGTAGCAGGCAGGGAGATATCTGATGCGTGAGTGCCATGCGTAAGCCACTCGTATGCTCGGGGTTGTGCTCATATCATATAGCAGGTCGTAGTTACCATTAATAAACCCGGGAATAGGAGGTTGAATACGACATACATTGCGAAAAGTTTTGAGTACGACCTGCATCATATCAAAGATCTTGAGCATCATCTGGGCAGCGACATCTGGCATGGGGTGGAGACGTGGTATCCAATGTCGGATGGTTGCCATCATGTATGACACCGTGGGAGTACCGGTTGGGGGAGCGATGGCGGGGTAATTAAGCCATTCTTTGCAATTGGCATTGTTCTTGACTTTGATTGCAAATGACTTCCATGTCCTTCTCCGTGGTACTGGTCCATAGCAATTGTTATACTTTAAATGCATGGGTGTGTGGTCCCATGTTCGTAGCATCTCGGGATAGGTCTCCAATAGCTTTTGCCTCCAGATGGGTTGATGTATTCTCCCTTTGCGCGCCTCCTCTGGAATGTCCTCCGGTTCAAATTGCGTTGCGAACGTTGGGTACTTGTTGGTCTTACGTTTGATCTCGGCGTTGTAGTCTGCCAACAGTACAAAGTATGGCTTATATTGTAATTCTGAGCTGGTGATTAGTCTTCTAGGAGCCAGCTGTCTGAAGTATTCTGATTGAAGTATGGTTTCTTCAATGGTCTTCATGGCCAACATCTGGTAGGTGATACGTTCTTCATGAGTCTGCCCCATTTCTTCTACCTGTTTCATCCATGCCGATGGGGGTTCCTCATAAGTGTCCTGTCCCTCCTCAGTGGTTGTGCCTCCTGGAAAAGGTTGAGGCTCATAGTTCTCTTCATATGCTTCCTCCACTGGAATAATAACTTCTTCCTCTTCCATAGGTTGCTCAGGTGGGGAAGGAGGTCGCTCATACTGCATCAACTTCAATTTTAATTCTGCAACCTGTTGCCGTAACTCCAGTACGTCATTGGTCGTTGAATGTTTAGGTTCAGGTGAAGTAGCAGCGTCGGTCATCTCTTTAGGTTCCCGTTGGTGTGGTGTAGACTCTTGGGGTCTCTGTAGGTCCTTCAGTTGGTCGACAAGCTGATCATGTGCTTCTAAAAGATTGGCATAAGTTTCCAGGATCTGTTGTATGCTTTCTGAGGGAACAGCTTGAAATTTAGCCGGGTCTATGGGTGCTCCCGGGGTGTTCTCCATGGCAGCCTCAAGGTTCTCTTGGCTTTGTTGTTGAAGCCGTCTGTTCTCTTCTTGAGCTGCCGCCAGATGTCGTCGTAGCAAGGCCATGTTTCGTTGAAGCCTTGCATTGCGGCCCATTTGATCTCGCAGCTGTTCCTCCATGGCTTTGCTCTCTTCCATATGCCTCGCTTCGAGTTGCGCATTTGCATGTTCGAGGGAGGATATTTTGCTTTGTGACTCCGTATGATTGGACTCCAAAGCATTGACACGCTCTTGGAGTGTTGCTGAGAGGGTGCAAAGCTCCTTGTTATTTTCTTTCAATAATTTATATTCCTGCTTAAGCTGAGTGGCAGCTTCGAGCATGGTGTCGAGTGCAAGACTAAATGAGGTGGATGTAGGGGTAAGGATGGGAGATGCAGGGGGTTGGGAAGTGGGAATGGGAAAAGTGGATGTTGTGCCTACCGTGTGTGGAAGTGGTGATGTGAGTGTAAGAAGTTGTGATGGTGTTGTGAGAACAGTGGTGGTGGGTGATCCAGAGGAGGGTGAGATGTCCATGGGGTCGGACATGAGAGAGTGTGAGTCGTGAAATGTGAACACCGGGATGGTGGGTGGTGTGATAGTGGTGACCGTGAATGTGGGGGAGTGAATTTGGGGAAGGGACTTGTTATTATGTTTATCAACCTGTTGAAGAATGTTTACAAGTTGGGTCCAGAAGGAGGGTTGGGTGATTAGTGTGGTGCCCGAGGCAGTTACAAGGGACGGGGTAAGTAGAGTTTGGGAGGGAGGAAATGGAGGGGTGGAGGGTAAAGGAAGGGAAAAAGTCTGACTAGTGGCAGATGGTTGTCCAAAGGCAGGGAGGAAGGAAGGGTGACCTAGTTGGGGTTCAAAAAGTTGGGTGACAGAGATGGATGAGGGCGAAGGAAGGAAAGTGGAAACGGGGTTGTGTACAATGGTCTCACTATAGGAGGATATTGGTTGTGTAGAAAGACACGTGGAGAGAGGTTCTGAGGGTGGGATAGGAGATGATGGGGGGGAGGGTGCATGCGTAATTGCCTCCGGTTCATCATTGGGCCTAGGGCTAATCATGAGAACATCTTCTGACGTGGACGTAGCTAGCGCGGTAGATACTTCCATCTGAATCATCTTTCCTTGCCGAGGCCGTGTATCAATTCTTCTTTGATCATAAGTAGGGTTCTCTCGATAGACCAAGGTTCTCATTGCTTCACTGATGCCACAGGTGTCCGCCAAAAGATTTAGCGATTCTACAAAATGGGGGTCGATATTCTCCGACTGCAGCATCTGGTTTACTAGGGCCCTATTTGCTTCTTCTGACATTTTATGGCGTCGTTGCACCTGCTTGATTGTTCGGTATAGTCGTTTGAGCTGTGCCGTATATGCAGGGGCTTCGTCTTCACTCTCTTCTGGGTCATCTCTTGGTGACTTCTCCTGAGCTCGTGTGCTTAGTCTCTGAGGAAGTTGTGCCACTCCTATCTCCTGTGCACTGCTTGTCTCGCCTCGTGCATGTTCTCTTTGGGCTGATGTCCCCGGATCGACATTGTCAGGGCAACCTTCACTGTCTGATAGATGGGCCGTCTGCAGGAATGTTTCAAAATCAAAGTTTGGGTCCTCGGTGAAGGTGGCCATAGCTGCAAATTCTGCGTCAGTAGGTAGTGGAGGGGCAGAAGGGGTGGGCTGTACCACCTCTCTTGGTTGAGACTCTTGGAGATGGATTGTGAAAGGTGCCACTTGGGCTTCCTCTCTAGTGGAGACTTCGGCGGTGGCTTCTGGAGGGATCAGGACCTGTGAAAGGGATCCACGCATTCTTTTTGCAGGCTGACTCCCTGACTTTCGCCCTTTGAACAACTCCAGGTGTGCATACTTTAGGGCTCGGGAAACTGGCACGTCATATGCAAGACATCTGTAGATGATTCTTGTCAGCGCACAACAACCATGTAAAGTGGGCTTCCTCACTCCCCGCTTGCCTGCCTCATACACTTGATCTAAGATCCATACCGGCATCTTAATGGGCAAGCTTCCGGTCTCTGCTAAATACAGCCCGTACCATATCTTCTTGTGAGGCTGAGTGAAACGGTCCTGAGCGGGAAATGCAAAGTGCTGGAGGCACATCCGCAAGGGTATGGCGATGTTGGGGGTGATGGCGCACATTTCTTTGAGCTTCTTGACTCTATTGCTTTTCATTGATTCTGGTATCAAGGGGTCGCGATCTGAAGGCACATGAGTGCCATACATTTGAATGGCTTCCCTGATTAACGTTACATTTAATTCAAACTTCCTCATCTCCTCCAGATTGGATAAGGAGGGCACCCAGAATGTGCCTGAATGATCTTTATCCCCGGTAGGTTTCAGCGTAGCAATCAGGTAGTAGCACCTGAGGAAGTCGGGTTTAGGTAGAGCTGCACTGAAGTAAGCTTGTAGTCCTGCCTTTTGCCAGATATCCTGAAGTGGAGCTGCATTCTGTAAGGTCTCAAATTCTCTTGAAAAGAATTGGAAGGTCCACCAAACCCCTCCACACTCCATCTTGGACTCCCAGATGTGATCTGCGTCTCCCAAATCCCCTGGCATTTCATTGAACCAATGGGAGTGCCCTTTTACTCTTTCGGTTAGTCCACTGGGGGGATCTGGAATGGGAATCCTTCGCACATTCAAGGATTCTTCAGGCCGAGCTGTTGGTGGAGCTTCCACTGGCATGGCATCCCAATTGATAGAGCACCAGATCCTGCCTGAGAGCTTGTGCCTGCCGCTGTTGCCATGAGAGTAGGTTGCTTATCTGCTGGAAGACGAAAGGCACATTAGTGTTGTATAGGAAACAAGATGTAATGGTGTTCCCTTCACAATACTAACATGACAATCCCGGAGGTCAGTGGTTAGTGGTGAAGTGTTTGTGATAGTGTGAGTGGTGATTAGAGGTCAGTGTCATCCTAGATGCATGTTTTGGGTATGCAATGGGCTCGGAATGCTCCTGTTGTTAGTGTGGGTGGATTTACAGAATTGGGTCAGGGGTTTAGTACACAGTTTAATTCTCCATGCTTGGATAGAGGGGTCGTAGCTCTTAGAGCTAAAGATAGGTAAAGGTTTCTGGATGGGTGTGTGATGTATTTGAGACCTTTTGGGTACCCAAATCTGCGTGGGTGTGGGTCTATGGGTAAGGTATTTCTTGGCGATCCAGATTTGTCGAATGCTCGGACTTGTAGAAGAAGGTCGAGGGGATGGTGGATACTGATTCTGTTTCTGCCCTGCCTTTTGCTTGTCGATCTCGGCTTTGTTGGAGTTCTTCGGTGTTTTTTGTCCTTTTGGCACCCATATTTGTCTGGTGCCCCTTCCCTTGGTTGGCCTAAACTGCTTTCCTTGCTGCGTCTTATGATACTGCCGTCGGTCTGGGTTCCTTCTTCTTGGTTGACTCTGCTGTGGTTGAGGTTGAGAGGTCGGGTGGATGCTCTGCTTTGGAAAAGAAGGGAGTTCCAACACTTGCGTGACCTGCCCACTAGGAAATGATTCGTTCTTTAACTTTAATCTAGGCCTGTCCGCAACAAGTTTGGAAGGATGAGCACCGCAGGGTGTCGTGCTCATTTGGCTGCTGATGCAACCCACCTGACCGCTGATTGTGTCCATCTGCCCGCTGATTGTGTCCATCTGCCCGCTGATTGTGCCCATCTGCCCGCTGATTGTGCCCATCTGCCCTCGCGGATGGGTAGCTGCCCCTTCTAGTTTGCAGGAAGTTCCAGGAAGGTCTCCTGTCGTCTTTCTGATTGACAACTGTCTATAGCCAAGCCCAAGCGGGTTGGTGTAGACGTCGCGTGATTGAGCTGATCAAAGATCTTCCGGTCTTCCGTCGCATGTGTTTCATAGGGTCTAGGGTCACAACCGTCAGGCGGAATGCCGTTAGGGAAGTCAAGCGGTATCACTCGCTTGTGCTCTAAGGTTCCAATCTGTAAGGAGCCTTGTCTAAGATTTAGGTCCACTGAGTGATTGTATAGCCAATCTTGGCCAAGGATTAGGGGTTCTATCAGGTCGTCATCATGGCACACTAGTAGCTTCGCCGTCATGGTCATATTCTTAATGAGGATAGGAAGGTCCACCTCACCCATGCAAGGGGTTTCCATGCCTCCTAACCCTATGAGGTATGCCTCAATTGGCCGCATTTCTATTCCTGAATCTTTATAGTGGGACCATCTAATCGCACTAGTCGCAGCACCTGAGTCAATTAAAGCCCTGAGTTCTTGGCAAGGGTTGCCGTGTTCTAGCCTAACTGTAATGAATGGTCTCCTGTCCACTATGCTAGGATGAGTGGTTGACTTTACTTGACACATGGCCATGGAATATCTGGGTGAAGTTTCCTGATGGTTATAATGTTCTCTCCCTAGTCCTTGTCTTCTTAGCTTCATGCGCTTAATGCGCTCTATGGCCTCTGCCTGTGCTTCTTCTCGAATTCGTTTTTCCTCCTCTTTACGTTGTTTAGCAGTATTGAGTCGACTTAGCATTTCCTCCGTGAGGGGTTCCTGATACAGCTTGACTCTGCACCCGCTAATATAGTTTGGGAGGACATCCCCCTCTAAAGTGGCTAGTTGTACTGCTCCACTCGTGGAGATCCTATTAATGATCATAGGTCCGTAGCCTCTCTTTTCTAGCTTTCTTGCGTGTTGTTTCAATGTGTAAATTAAAACTAGATCTCCTGCTTTCAAACCCTTATCCTTTACATGGGCATCAAAGTATGCCTTTTGCCGTTTCTTTGCAGCATAGATGCCTGCTGCTGCTCGTAGCCTCGTCTCACCTAAACGTTCTAGATCAAAGATCCTAGAGGACAACTCGTGTCCATTCCACTCATGCTCGTGTGCTACTCTTAAAGCTGGAATTAGGAAATCTAATGGTAGCACCGCATTTTGTCCGAAGACCATCTGAAATGGGGTGGCATTGAGTACCGTTTTGTAAGCAACTCGATATGCCCAAACAGCATGATGAAGTTGTTTGTCCCAATCCGAGCGTTTATTATTTACAAGTTTCATCAATACGTTACATAGGATCTTATTCGTGCTCTCGGCTTGTCCATTAGCTTGTGGGTGATAGGGTGCAGACTTCTTATGTATCACCATGAATTCTTGAAGTAGATTTTCAATGACCTCATTCAAGAAGTGCGTACCTCTATCACTAACCAACTCTATTGGTAACCCATATCTAGTGAACACATTTTCGAATAAGAACTTAGCCGTCGTTTGAGCATCATTCTTCGTCGTGGCTTTTACTTCCACCCACTTTGTAAGGTAATCTGTGGCTACAATAATGTATTCTGCATGGGAGTTTCTAGCTGGGGGGTTGATGGGACCTACAAAGTCTATACCCCACTTTGAAAATGCACGTCCTCCCATCATTGGTCTTAATGGCATTTCATCTTTTCTTATCGGATATTGGGCACGTTGGCATGTGTCGCAACTCTTCACATAAGTATGTGCATCCTTATGAAGAGTGGGCACCACAGTCCCGAGAATAGAATGGTCTTAATTACTCTGTCAGGCCCAAAGTGTCCACCTGCAGCACCGCTGTGTGCCGTTTCTAAGACTTTCAAGTAGTCTGATTCATGAACGCACAGTCTTAGGTAACCATCCTTGCCTCTTCGATATAGGTTGTCTCCTACTAAGGCATAGTCTTGAGCCTCTTGCTCCATGCTCCGTTTTCTTGCAAGACTAGCCTGATTGGGTAATGTTCCCGATCTCATGAACTCGACCAATGGAGCACTCCAATCTGGGATTAATGACACGTGATAAAGAGTGGCATGCTCCACTGGGGGTCTCTCCTGGCACCCTGGACAACTCTGGATCCACTCTTGTATTTCTTTGTCCATGCTAGGCCAATACACTCCTAAGCGTTTTAGATTCTGCAATGTTCGTTGTTTAGAGTAGTGATTCCCTAGCAGTCCTTCATGGGCTTGTTGCAACCAACTAGCATGTTCATCATCCTCGACACAACAAGCTAATACGCCCTCGGTATCTTGCTTGTACATACTTCCGGCCAATAATTGATACTTTAACGATTTTACAATTTCCTCTTTGCTTGTTTTAACATTTTTGTTTGCAGGTCCGAAGGTTAGGACTGGTACCAACTTATTTGCCCATTTAGGAACAACTTCTAAATTGAATAGATAAGCATCGGGCAATTCATCAGACACTCCTTGCGGTGGCTCTCCTGAAGTGATGCGAGAAAGATGGTCTGCCCTAAGATGGGTTCTACCTTTCCTGACAACAACTTCAAAGTCGTATTCCATTAGTAAGAGGAACCATCTTACTAAGCGGCCTGTATTGCAAGGTTTATTGACCAAATATAGTAAAGCTTGATGATCAGTGAAAAACTTGAACTTATTGGCCAATAGATAGTGTCTAAACTTCTTCACAGCATATACCATACCTAGGCCTTCTCTTTCCGTGGTGGTATAATTCCGTTCAGCTGCATTTAATTGCCTACTAGCATATGCTATTGGCAAATCCAGGTTTCCCTCACCATTGTGGGTTGTGCTAGTACGCATCCTATTGCATGATTGGAGGCATCTACATGGACATGGAAGGGTTTGCTCCAATCCGGAGTAGTCAATATTGGTGCTGTGCACAAATGTCTCTTCAGCTCGTTGAAGGAAGTCTCGCATTCCTCACTCCACTCAAAATTTGTTAATAACCCATAAAGAGGTTTAGCTATGATGGCATACATGTGGATAAACCTACGGTAATATCCACAATGGCCCATAAAGGCTTGTACCTCTTTAACATTCCTTGGTCTGGGCAACTCTGCTATTGCTTTTACTTTGTCTTCATCTGTTGAAATTCCATTCTTAGAAACAATGTGACCTAAGATCTTACCTTGTCGTACCATGAACACACACTTCTCTGGATTCAGGCACACTCGATAATCTCTACACTTGTTGAAGATTTGTCTGAGCTCAGGGATGTGGTATCTTCTTTCTTGGGAATGAGCGCATAAATCATCCACATATACTTCTAAGCTCTTTCGCAAGAGCTCTTTGAAGACATGACACATGAGTCTTTGGAATGTTGCAGGTGCATTGGTGAGCCCAAATGGCATCACACGAAATGCAAAGATTCCCCATTCTGTGGCAAAGGCCGTTTTGTGTTGATCTTCGGGGGCAATGGCTACTTGGTTGTAACCTGAAAATCCATCAAGGAAGCTGTAAACTTCCTTGCCTGCAACACGCTCCAATAGATGTTCGGTGATTGGAAGAGGATAACTATCTCGGATCGTAGCGGCATTGACTTTTTTAAGGTTAATGCACACTCGCAATTTCCCATTCTTCTTGGGCACCACTACAATGGGAGACACCCATTCAGTGTGCTCAATCTCATAGATGAATCCGGCTTCAATCAGCCTGTCAATTTCCTCTTTTATTTTGGCTGCATAATTGTCATTGTATGTGTAGGGCTTTTGTTTGGTGGGCTTGGCCTCAGCGGTCATTGGAATCGTATGAGAGCAAATCTCTGGATCTACTCCTTTCAAGTCTCTATAGTGCCATGCGAACACATCCCTATATTCCCTTAATAGCACTACAAGCTCTGCTTCTTCTTCTGCACTTAGGTCGTCTCCTATGTACGTACATCGCTCTTCGTGCCCTTCAATGGTCACTACAATTTTTTTGGTCTTTTCTTTATTGTCATATGCTTCTCCTATAATGGCCTCTCTCTTAGGCATTCGTACCAAAATTTTCCGGTCTTCCACTTCATATTTCTTGAAATTTTCTGGTACTTCAAACAATGATTCTTCCTCTTCTTGTCTCACTGCTTTCCTTTTCTTTTTCTTTTGACCTCCTTCACTTCCTTTCTTTGAACTTATCGTTTTAATACTCGCAAGGGTTTCTTCTTCCTTTTGGGTTAACACCCCTAGGTCTTCTAAGTAGTGTTCCTCTGAGTCAAAGTATGTATCCATCACAATGGACTCTAGATCATCGTCATTCTCTTCTTCTTCTATGAACTCACTAGGATCACACTCTTCCAACAAGGGCTGACACATGAACACTGAAATATCATAACCCTCCTCATCACAATGGGGTGTCCATTGTTCCTCATTGACTGCAATGTCCATGGTAGCTAAGATTTCTGCCCAACCATGAGGCTCAAATTCCTCATCTGGAAATATCATTGGTGTATAGGCTGGGTCTTTTATTGGTCTATCTCCTGGGGGAGTTCCTTCTTCTCTCGCTTTTAGGCGCTTTTCCTCTTCCTCAGCGACCTTGCACATCCACAAGTGAGTATCTTCATGCAACCAGGATGGTTCAGGTGAACTTCCCGAATGCACGGAGATAGAATCTTCTTTCGCTTTGTGGATAGGATTCCACTGTAGGGGTGGTACATCTCTGAAGGTGTGATCCTTCAGATTGACCTTGGTGGTGACCCCTAAGTGCTGTAAGTACAAGGAGTTGGTTCCCCAATCCTGTACTATTTGCAATTGTCGTAGGAAAGGTCTTAGGCTAGGATCATCTCGTAAATATTATTCTTCTCAAAGTCACATATAGCAAACGTATGTTCAAACTCTACACCACAAGTGGTTAGAGTTATCCCTTCAAGCAATCCGAGAGGTCTTTCAAAATGACCATCTGCCATTTGAAGTTTCATTCTCGTTGGTCTTAAGGTGGGTTTGCCCCATCGCTTCCACAGGGAGGTGGTCGCAATAGCAACACCGGCACCCGAATCCACAATTGCTTTGGTTGTGTAACCTTGATAGGTGATTGGAAGATAAGTGTTACCTTCTTCACCTTCGCTCATGTCTCCTATCTTGTCGAGAGGTATCCCTGGTACTTTTTGTTTAGAGCCTACTTTTGGTGTATTGGATTCCAGTTCTGGGACCTGATCCTTCACATGATCCCAGAGCTCCGGTTTTGCCTTGAGGAGTTCCTCTACAGTGAGGTGACATTGAACCTTAGTGTTCTTCACAACATCAGTGTTCCTGGGAATCACTGAGTCTTCATTTCTTACCAATATCGTGGGAGCTCTGATCTGGAGAGATTCAGATTCCCATGGGCCTGTGAAATGAGGCAACTCTTGTAAAGAATTAGATTCAAAATCTAATCTCTCCTCCTCTTGTTGCTCTGCTTGATCCCCATAGATAGAGGGAATGTCTTCGGGAAATTGATCACGAAGATCATCAATCTCAGGAATCGGAGGGGAATCACCCTTCTCCTTGGCCCATTTCTCTTCTTGTATTTCCCGCAAGAACTCTTGAGAGTACTGTTGAATTGAAGGAGGTATTCCAGCATCCGTGGAATTAGGAACATAAGCTCCCTTAGGTGGTGAGCTTCCTCTTTCAACAACTGGTTGAGCCTGTGGAGGTAAAGAAATTTGTGATTTGTTTACCAACTGCTATAATCTTTCTAGTAAGCCTTGGAAATGCAAATCCGGCTTGACAGAGTTTGTCTGATTGAACTTTTGACTAGTCTCAAGTATAGCTTGAGCTTGTTCTACCATTTTCATGCACATTTTCATCCGTTCAATCTCTAAATCTGCTCTAGGGTAACTCTTGTCTAGGTTTGCAGCTGTTGGCCCTTCTTGAAGTCGAGCCTGGTAGGCCTTGAACGTCATGTCCAAGCCTTCAGGAGTGGGGTCAGCTAATACTGATCCTACTCGGGGTGGTGGGTGGGTTACGAGGGGTGTGTTAGAGGGTGGAGAAATGGAGGGTGATGGGGATGGTAGTGGTGGAAGTGTGTGGGAGTGCGGTTGAGATGTGATTTCTGTGATTTTTGCCTTGGTTTCTCTCACGCTTTCTTCAAGTTCGTTTATCTTTTTTGCCCATTGCCTCTTCATTCTTTCACGACTATCCTTCCAGGCGTTAGTTCTCTTTTTGGGTATGCTCTCTGTTTCACTCACCTCGGGGCTCTTTTCGGGACCAACACCTTGGTGTTGTTGAAGTGCCTAGGCTCTTGTGATCACCTGCACAGGTGCTGTGGAAGTCACACTCCCTGTGGAGTCTACCACTAACCCAACAACATTGATAGGAGTGATTTTAGGCATGTTATTAGGGTTCTTCGGGCAATCTCGTAGGAGATGCTCTTTCCCGCAATCTTGACAGAAGCCCTGAACGGTTACTGGTTGAGGCTGTGTAGGGGCAGGCAGTGGACAATCACGTATAAGGTGATCTCCCTGACACCTGAAGCATGGTCCTCTAGGAAATGGGGGTCGTACCTGCCTAGGTTGAGGTCTAGAGTTGCGGTTTGTGTACATAACATTAGAATACTCAGGTTCCCCACTATTTTCACTTGGGTCCTCATAATAGTATGACTCGTTATGCTCGGGTGACTGCATGTAGTAAGCATGTGGGCTATCAATATGTGTGGAGTCAAAACTATGGTCACTTGGATCACTGTCTGATAGCAATGGGGTGACTGGAACTATGGCTCTATTCGGATTTTCTTCAGTAGATGCATATTTCACTGGGATCACATTGGTTGGAGCAGGGGGTTGCTGCACTAGGACTGGTTGAGGTCTCTGCTGCCCTTGATAAGGTGGCTAATAAGTTTGTTGTGGTCTGTTGTATTGTGGTGATGGGTACTGATTTTGGTACCTACCATGTTGTGGATATGGCTGAGGATAATTTTGCCTAACAGTTTGTTTGTTATATGGGCAGTCTTGTGCCGTGTGATTGGTGTACCTGCGCTCTATGGTGCAGTACTGGCTACTAGGATTCACCTGAGGTTGGGCCATGATGGGGCATACACTTGCCATATGTTCACCGCCGCAATTGTAACACCGCTTAACTGGGGCAAATCTTGGAATTTGCTTGCTAGAGACACCTAGTTTTTGGGCTACCTTCTCTGCAAGTTCCTCGATGGATGTGGATTGACCAGATGCCATGTTACTAGAGCTATCAGAATCCTTATAGATTTTTGATAGTTCTAATTCCTCACCTAGATTGTCCTCAATGTCTATGCACATTCGCACGCACTCCTCTATCGTTCTAGGGTCCTTCAGGTACACATATGACCTGAGCTTAGTGCTCAACAATCCGTCTAGGAACAAGGCCACTTGTTTGGCTGGTGTGGGTAACTCCGGCATAGGGCATCTCTCCAGGTACTGTCTAAATCTTCTTCCAGCTAGTCTGACCGTCTCTTGAGGTGTTTGTTTGAAGCTATGAATTAGTGAGGAGGTGTTATGCCTGATTCCACTCTTAGAAAACTCAACAATAAATGCCTCTAAGAGTTGGTCTATGTTTCTGAAATGCCTCTCATTCAGTGGTTGGAACCACGTAAGGGCAGTGTTCCTAAGGGTTAGACCGAAAGCATTATATTGTGTGAATAGGTCCTCCACCTGTTCAGCTTTCAACACTTGTCGAAATTCTGCCACATGGTCATAAGGGTCTCCCGTGCCATCGAAATAATTCTTCATGGACTTCACCAGTTGAGTTGGTCGCAGGGTCCTAGTGTGTTCTCTCGGCCTTGGCAAAGGAAAATCATCAATGTCCCTGTGATTCCATGGGGTTCTATGTCTCTCAGGTTCCACTCTATTCCTTTCTGTTCCCGTTCTTTCTCTTCCCAGGGAGTTGGCGAAACTTACCTCAGGTTTGTCTCTACTTCTATCTCTCTGAGCCCCCTGAGCTTGGGAGGTCCCAGCTCCTTGGTGACCAAAGGACACAGTAGACCTTGGTTGGGGAAAAACAAATTCTCCCTTCCATGTGTAGGCATGTCTGCCATGCTCAGTGACCACGAAGATTCTCTCTGATGCATTGTCTAGGTAGGTTACTTGACCTGGGCTATCAGGGTCTTTAAACTCATAGATTGTGAGGGCACTCACTTCCTGAGATTGAGAAGATTTATATCTCCAAAAAGCCTCATCGGTTTCTCGGTTTAAAAGCAGATCTATGCTTTTATTATCCTGTGGAATCCATTCTGGGGTCATGATTCTGGTCAAGACAGATTTACCACGGGGAGTTCTTGGCTCTCTCTCTAAGTTCCCTTGCTCTATATCACCCATGTCGGTCTCCGCAATCACATTTCCAAACTCATCAGTTCTATCAGGAAGAGTGGTGACTACATATATGGTCCCTTCTTTATCTAGGTAGGCTCCATTCTCAAACTTGACTACCGGATGGTCTAATCCATGGGGTTGATCGGGGTTCTTAATCTGGACCACCGATCTTCTCAGTCCGTCTTCGTAGATGCGAGCACCTAGACGATTCGTCCTGATATATTCCAATTGAGTCTTATAAGGCCCTTCTGGCTTTTCTAGATAAGCCAACCCTGAACTACCTACTGATCTCTCCATGTGATAGGACATCTCAGAATCACTTGTTTCTGATCTGGGAGTGTATGGGTAATCACTCAACTGTTGGGCCCAAGACCTGGCAGTGTGATTGACACTAGCTTCAGACGATCTGAGGCTTTGTCTGTCTCGGCCTAAGTGTCTGCCTGATCTAAGGTTCATATGCCTGATTTATTTACCCCCTGGAACCCAAGCACACTCTCGTTGCAGGTTGATTTTGCACCAATCACTTTGTTCTTTTTAGTTGAATATTATGTTTATGGTCTTGTCTGAAATCGCGTCGTCAGGAGTACTTAAGTGAATTTCCGCACTTGACAAGTGATCGACTCCAGTTTACCTTTTGTCCCTTAGGGTTTTCGCACTTAAGACCTATTTACTTCTTGCACTTTGTTGATTAATATTCTTGGACTTGATTCGTGCCTAACGTTGCCCTAATTAATTACCACACCTAAGTCGTACTTAGCCTAGGCTAGGAATTGACAAAGGAGGGTTGAGAGATCTTCCAACCTCAATCAGCTGGTTGACCAGACTGCTACACAAACCCAGGAAGCCTTCTCCCAAGCTTGGTACTCACCCTTGCTAGCTTGATTTGGATTGCCTTGAGCGCACACAAAGTTCCTGCAAAAGCTCACCAGTTAGTATAGCTCTATTACCACAAGTAATTGAAAGACACACATCAATATTTTCAGTCCCCCTGGAGTAACTCACTGTACCCCCTGAATCTGAGAACCACTTAGTTCCACCTAAAGGTCAACTTAAAAATGCAACGAGCTTTCCAACGAGACCAAAATCTCATCAATCGGAGTTCGTATGGTCAAGTTATGACCATTCAGGCACTAAAGGGTCAAAACAGGCTCTCAGGGTTCAGGAGATCCCTCTCTGGTTTCTAGGTCTCTTGCCCACTTCCAAGGTTCTAAAGTTATACCAAGGTGCCTAAAATTGAGCTCAACTACCCTTCAATTCACTCAAAATTAACCCTAACTTTTCATGCGTTAAAGGCCGTGTATCGCGATAGGTCGGGGTGTCGCGATAGGTGGGAAGTGTCGCGATAGGTCGGGGTGTCGCGATAGCTCGTGAAGTGTCGCGATAGCTCGTGAAGTGTCGCGATAGGTCGGGGTGTTGCGATAGGTCGTGAGGTGTCGCGATAGGTCGTGAAGTGTCGCGATAGGTCGGGTCGAGGTGTCGCGATAGGTCGGGGTGTCGCGATAGCTCGTGAGGTGTCGCGATAGGTGGAAGTGTCGCGATAGGTCGGGTCGAGGTGTCGCGATAGGTCGGGGTGTCGCGATAGCTCGTGAGGTGTCGCGATAGGTCGAAGTGTCGCGATAGCTCGGGTCGAGGTGTCGCGATAGGTCGGGGTGTCGCGATAGCTCGTGAGGTGTCGCGATAGGTCGAAGTGTCGCGATAGGTCGTGAGGTGTCGCGATAGGTGGTGAAGTGTCGCGATACCTCGAGGTGTCGCGATAGCTCGGGATATGGTGAATTTCTCTGTTCTATCTAGTGATCCTGGAATCTCTAGGCCTGCGCAGTGTCGTGGTGCACTCAGAATCGTGATTGGGTGAGATTTTCGGAGTGTCGCGATAGCTCGAGCTCAACGCCGCGGGGACTGTGTAGACAATTTCTGTACCTGCTGAGCTTGCTGGAGATGACGATGGAGCTGCCACCTACAAGAAACATGCAAAAAATACACAAAAACAAGCACACACACTCGCTCTCTCTCAAACTCACACACAACAAATGAGGGAATGATAGGGAGGAGGGAATATGTAGTGGAGAAGGAGGTGGAGATGGAGATGGAGAAGGGGGTGAAGATGAAGATGGAGATGGAGAAAAATCAGAAATTTACCAACTACTTACCATTCCAACGCGTCCTCTCTACGTCTTACCATCACACGCTCGTCCTCAAAGCTCGATCCCCGGCAACGGCGCCAAAATTTTGTGTAGCTCAGTGATGAGTAGCACCTCCTTTAATGTCAATCCGGGAAGACGTGAGGATGGTATGAAGACCACGAGCAAGTGGAAGCACAAGTGCGTGAGTGAGAAGCACACAAGCATGCACACACATACACGGACACGCGCACACACGGCAAGAACAAAGAGAGTAAGACAATGGAATCACTCCGATTGTAAGAAAGTTCTCATACAAGCTCAAACTACAAGAAGCTAACCCCAAAAATGAGCTCTCTAGCTCTATTTATAGTTTTTGACTAGCTTTGGCCCTGTCCAGACCTAGTGTCTGGCCTAGTAAAAAATTAGGTTCCAGGGCTTATTTGAGGGCCCAAACGAGATCTAAAAATTATGAAAATTGACAGGCAACTACTTCTAAAGCTCCCCAAGCTCGAGGACTCCTCGGCTTGTACAAAATGGAGCTACAAAAAGTTGAAATAATATTTACAAGGGTTTGTAGTGATGAGAATCACTGTAAAATGATGTGAGGGTTTTGAAAAAAATGAAGGGTTGCCTCAGTGCTAGATCTGCATGTGTGTCCGTACTTGCTTCTTCCCGTATACTGTCAACAGCCACTCTAGTCAGGACTCATTTGAGGCAGTTACCACCAGCACATGCCAACCTACCGGATGACGTTATCACTCAATGGTTTATCAATGGATTGAATCTGCAACTTAAACAGATTATGATCATACGCTGTGTAGGAGCTATGATGCTAGATGCAGTGATTGCAATGGGTTTGCAGCTTGAAAACAAGGTTGGAGGATTTATAGAAGATCTGGAGTGGTTAAAAGCAAATAGAAATGTCGCCGAAGACCCGACCAGACAGATGTACTGCACCACATGCAAAAATTCAGGGCACACTAGTACCACGTGTGCACTTAATCATTTGTTTTGCGCTATCTGCAACATAACCGGACATACCACCGAAAACTATGCATACAACGCCAAAGTGCAGGGAATCGCAACTATCAATGCTATTATACAGGAACCAGGACAGCCAGCCAATCATTATGTATCCCCGCAAATGAGAAACAACCAGCAACAAGGCTATCAAAATTACAGAGGACAGAGAAATAATAACTACAATACAAATCGCTGGCAGGGCGGACCAACACAGGAAAATCCCAATTTGCCACCATCGCGCGGCCATTTTTGTGGTGAATTTGGTCATATTAGAAGATTTTGTAAGGATGCAGCTGAGTACGATAAGAGGAAGAAAGAACGACAAAACCCAATGACTAATATGGTACAAATCACACCCGTAGAAACGCAAGCTGCAGTAATTCAGACCCGATCCGGTAAGCAACTGCAACCAGCGGCAGAAGTATTTGAACCAGGCATACGTGAACAACAAAGGATGTATGATAAGGCCAGTCAATGGACCACCGCCGAACCTCCAGTGTTTCCAGATCTTATTCCGATGACCCAGGCTCCGCTAACCAAGGAAGGAACACAAAAACAAGATTCTAATTTAATGACAGGCACATCATCTTCAGTAGATACATCCTCTTCAGCCGGTGCAGCATCTTCAGAATCCGTGGAAGGCACAATTCAATCACATAAGGCCTGGGAGATTTTATCCAAAGCGTCTATTACTCTTCCTCTAGGCCAATTACTTGCACTAGTACCAGGAGTTCGACAACAATTCCAGCAACAGTTTAGTTCTGAGTCTGCCTGTATTCTAGCCACAGCCACAATGCAATCGGAACCTGATTCTACGGTCGATCATTCGGTTCCTTTAATTACGGTATGGTATAAAAATCATAAAATTACACAGGTACTAATTGATGGAGGATCTGGTGTCAACATTGCTACTGCTGCACTATGTAAGAAGTTAGGATGGTTTGAAATCAAACCAGTTCAGTTCTTTGTCAGAATGGCTGACCAGTCAAGAGTCCATCCAGTAGGACTTGTACGGAATGTACCAATAACTTTGCAGGGTACCACATTTAAGATGACCTTTGTCGTCCTAGAATTACCGGAATCCACCCTTGATTATAATCTTCTTTTTGGCCGTCCTTGGCTGAAGCAAGCTAAGGTATACAAGATTGGTCTGCACAAGAACTCACTCTCAAAGATAATAATCGTAAATATGTTGTAAAACTAGATGCTATACAGCCTTGCGAATTGCATGCTAGACCGTATTTTGCAGAACCAGTTCATATGTTAGATGGGTTGTCAGATGATGAAGAAGAAGAGTTTTTAAAGAACAATATTGATTTGATCTCCATAGGAACTGTTGATCTACAATCTGTTGTAGATAATTGGAATCCCACAGTTTGTACGGTGATGCTTGTAACAAAAGAAAATAAGAAAGAAGATACCACTACTATAGATGACGCTGATCTACAACAACTTTTTAAGCCAGCTGACGATAGAGAGAAGCCCCGACAATTTTATGTCCCAGAGGATCAATTGATCACCTATAATTTAGGAGATGAGGACCACCCGCGTCTTGTCAAGATAAAGGAAAGCCTACCGAAAGTATTTCAAGCAGACTTAATACAGCTACTCCGAGAGTTCTCCGACGTCTTTGCGTGGGATTACAAAGATATGAAGGGTTTGGATCCGCGCATTTATCAACATAGGGTCATGCTGAAGCCAGAAGCAAAACCAATCAAGCAACCTAGCTACCGGATGAATCCAAACTATGCATCACAGGTAAAAGCAGAGCTTGATAGGCTACTCAAAGTCGGATTCATTGTACCAGTAGAGCATGTTGAATGGATCTCACCAATTGTCATTGTTCCTAAAAAGAATAAGCAACTACGAATCTGTGTGGACTACCGGAAACTGAACGCAGCTACTGTGCCTGATCCATTTCCGCTACCTTTTCTTGAAACCATGCTTGATATAGTAGCAGGACATGAAATGCATTCATTCCTAGATGGATACAATGGGTATAATCAAGTTAGAATGGCTGAACAGGATATACCAAAGACCGCTTTCATTACCAATTGGGGTGTTTTTGCTTGTACCGTAATGTGGTTTGGATTAAGAAATGCCCCAAGTACTTTTTAGAGGTGTATGCAGGAAATATTCTCCCCTTACCTTACCTCGTTTATGCAAGTTTATCTTGATGATTTTTTGTTATTTGGAAAAATGGTAGCACACCTGTTCCATTTACGGTGTTGCTTTGAAAAGTGCAGAGAATACAGACTCTGTTTAAACCCAAACAAATCTGTGTTTGCGGTTTCATGTGGAAGGCTACTTGGCCACATTGTATCTGCACAAAGTATACAAGTGGATCCAGATAAAATTACAGCTGTGTTAGAAGCACTTGTGCCCACTACACCTAAGGAAGTGATGCGCTTCATGGGCCAAGTAAGATGGCATGGTCGGCACTTACAGTGGCTTGCTCATTTGGCAATACCACTGAACAAATTAATAACCAAGACTCCTTGACAATTTGAATGGACTCAGGAATGTCAAGTTGCTTTTGATCGCCTAAAGGGATTACTAACACAGGTTCCAATCCTACAGCCTCCTCACTGGGATCGTCCATTTCATATATTTGTTGATGCTTCAGATATAGCAATTGGGAGCGTTCTAATGCAACACACCGATAAGTGGTTTCAGCCTATGTACTATGCCAGCGGAAGGCTTGCTCCTGTTGAGAAGAATTACTCTGTAACTGAAAGGGAATGTTTGGGTTTGGTATACTCTGTCAAGAAATTCAGGCATTATTTACTTGGCCGCAAATTTACTTTTCATGTAGATCATGCTTCACTTGTCTATCTAGTTCGGCAACAACATCTAGGAGGTCGATTAGCACGATGGGTTCTGCTTTTACAAGAGTTTGACTACGAAGTTGTTCATCGGCCAGGCAGTTCACATGCCTTAGCAGATTTCCTTTCTCGTTTAGATTCCGGTGAAGCTCCAGTTGGTATAGATGACACAACGCCAACAATTTATGTTTCCGAACCAACCAATGATGAAATGGCAGACCCACCTATGCCATCTACATATTATGATCAGATATTAACATTCCTTACTAATGGATACCTTCCTTCTCAGGCTTCTCCTGCAATGCGTAGGAAAATTGTAGTGTACAGCCGCAAATTTCGGTTAATTGCTAGAGAATTATACTATATGGATTACACAGGAGTTCTACTTCGTTGTATTCTGCCACATGAAGTTAACTCAGTCATTAATTTGGCTCACTCAATTCCATCCGGCGGACATTTTGCTGCAGCTTTAACACACCGGAAAATTCTGCAGAGTGGACTTTGGTGGCCTACTATGTACAGGGATGTATTACAGTTTGTCAAGCAATGTGATAGTTGTCAAAGATCTGGACAGCCCCTACAACGTCATATTTTCCCTCTACAACCTGTCTTGCCATTAGAGCCTTTTCAGAAGTGGGGTCTAGATTTTATTGGACCTATTACTCCACCAGCAATACTCAGTAATAATCGTTATATTTTGACATGTACTGATTATGCTACCAGATGGGCAGAAGCCTAGGCTTTACGGTCTGCTACAGCTGTTGTGGTAGCAAAATGTCTACTGAACGATGTCTTTCCACGTTTTGGCTTACTGCTGGAACTTGTTACAGATCAAGGCACTCATTTTGTCAAAAATTTAATGAAAGTACTCACACATTTGTTCCAGGTCACGCATAAGTTTAGTTCTCCTTATTATCCTCGTGCTAATGGTTTGGCTGAAAGTACAAACAAGACCCTGTTGAATATGCTTCGAAAACTCATTTTGGAAGCACCAGAAAGATGGGACCAACTGTTACCTGGGCATACCGAACTACCTATAAGGTAGCAACATGTCTAACACCCTTCAAACTAGCTTATGGATTGGAAGCTATAGCACCCATGGAAATTATTGTGCCAAGCTTACGTGTGGCTCTCACTCAGAAATTAATACCAGAAGATTCTTTATCATTTCGGCTAGATACACTCAGAAAATTGGATGAGCACCGATGGCAAAGTTTTGTAACTATGCAGGAAGTACAGCTAAGACAAGCTCAAACACATGATCCCTACCTAAAAACCCCAGTTTTTACGGTGGGACAACTTGTACTATTTTACAATGCAAAGTCGAATCGCTCTGCTGACAAATTCAAGTTACGATGGTTTGGTCCCTACCGGATTGCTGAACAAGTGGGCCCAGCAACTTTTTGGTTGACTACTTTGACCGGAAATCCTCTTCCGAAAGTCATCAACGGTTCGAAGCTACGGCCGTATCAACAAACATCTAACCCGCACTGAAACATTTCGCGGGGGTCGCGTCTTTTGGCGTTCTCTTTTCTTTCCTTTTCTTTTATTTTATTTCCTTTTGTTTTGCGCACTTAAGTAATAAGTATGTAAATACCCACGTTTGATACCTAATTATGTCAAGCAGCCGCCGTGCGTTATCGACTCTGCTCATGCATGCCTACCGAAGTTATGAAGCTATCATCTCAACGTCGCGCCATGATTGCTAATTTCGATTGTCTCCCACTAAAGCGCATCTACTTAACCTTCTCCGTTTCGCCGAAAATCGCTATTGTGCTTGCGTGATTTGTGTGACTGTGTATACCCTGTGCGCTTGCGTTTTGTGCTTGCGTTTATTGTGTGCGCCATGGAAGCTCTGGCAAACTATGCCGCTTTCAGTGACGGACTCCCTGCCGAGGTAGGAGAGTTCCTGTGCACCCGTGGGTTATCCAATTTCGCTAAACTGCCTTGGCATTCAGTGGAATCCCACCCGTTTTTTGCCCAGATTATTGTTGTGATCACTAAAACACCTGCCAATGAGCAGAGTTGGCCAATCACCTCCCTACCATCCCATACCGTAATCACATTCCAGGCATTTGCTGATGCGTTTCGATTTCCTCGGCAAGGTCGGGAAAATGGCCCGAATCTGCCAATGGCAACCATGATCAAACGGTTCCCTAGATACTCCTCAAATGAATACGCAATTCTCTGTCGCCCCAAACCTGAAAGATCCGCATTGCAATTCCTAGTAGCCATCCTTAACCTCTAGAAGCGAACTTATGGTATCTCTAGGCCCTTCTACTCCGCTATTGATTTAGCTGCCCGAGAACCAATCAATTTTGCATCCTACTTCTTCCACCGCATTCACAAGGAATGCGTTTCAATCATCAAACAGGTAAACAAAGGAGGAATGCCTAGTCCAGACTACCACACATCATTTCTTTCCTTTTTCCAGCCATACTTGTACCACAACTCCCGCCCAGAGGACCAATTCTGCGTCATGAAGAGTCTGCACAGATCTTGGAGGACGATGAAGACAACGAAGAAGAAATCAATCAACTCTTCCGGCGAAAAAGGATTAGAATCAGTTCATCTGAAAGTGAAGCACAAGGTTCAACCGAAGGAAATAAAGAAGATGACAAGGAAGAAGAAAAACAGGACGAAGAAACTTTTCACGACATCGCCACATCTATGCAACATGAATCATCAGCACAGTCTTCATCAGGAGGACAACAAGAATAGGAAGATCACACTGAATCTGACACAAGCTCGCCACAAGAAGCATCTCCGCAGCAATCTGAGCAGGAACAACATGGAAATGAGGAACAAACCATTAAAGATGTTTTCGACGAACTGCTTAGAGCAGTAGAATCTACAGTTGCTGATACTACCGACACTGCACAACAAACAACAGAACAGGTAACAGAACCTAACCCTGTCTTTCCCACTCCTCCACCAGAACCTCCACTCAACCCCATTATCCCTACTCCACCCATCCTGACCAAAGAACCCGCTGCCTCTTCTTCCTCATCCCCAAACTATTCTCCACCGAACTCACAACAGCTGCTCACAGAATCCTCTTCTCAACCTCGTACTCTTCTTTCGTTTCCAACACTCCCGGTATTTTTTGAGCTTGCAAATATGGGACAGATGTTGATCAATCTATCACAACAATTACCTGCGCAAGTGAAGCAAGTAACAAAGAATATTCGCAATGAATTTCAACATATAGTAGATGTATTGGAGGCCGACATTAGTCCCCTACAGGAAGAATTGCTAGTAGCCAAAGCCAAAAACCAATCCCTACAAGAACAATTGAAGGAATTACAGGCCAAAATTGCCGAACAGGAAATGGTTACCAGTCAGAGAGATGCGGCGGTGGCTGAGCTCACAAAGAAAGAAGAATCATTACAGAATGCAAATGCCGAAATAAGTAAAATGAAGCAAGAGTTACAGGACAAAGAAGATGCAAGGATCACATTAGGAAATCTGCTCGAAGAAACCAGAGTTCAACTAAACGAAGTAGTACAGCAAAGCCAAGAACAACAGAGGCAGGCTAGGAAAACAGAAGAGGAACTTCAAAGAACAAACGAGAATTTATCAGATGTCAACAACATGCTCAAACACTATTTAACAAAGGAAGCTCAAAGACAGAAGTTAATAACAGATCTCCGACACGAAAAGGATTCATATTCCAGAACCGTACAGTTTCAGAATCAAGAGATAGAAAGAAGGGAGAATCAGCTGGAAAATCAGAAGGAAAGAGTAAGCAAGATGGAACAACAAGTGGTAGAAATGAAAGTTTCCAGAGATGCGGTGCTCTCAAATGAATTTTATTTACAAGAAGCCTTTCTGCAGACGCAAGCACAAATTTTGCTGACCAAAGCTATAGCTTTAAGTTTTGTATGAATAGATGCACAATTAGTAGAACCGGACACCCTCAAACAAATGTTAGAAACTTTAAAAAAGAAAATAGCCCAAACCTTTAGGCTAGCATGATCCATGTACTTAGAAGGAATTATAGATGAACAATAATTTGTAAAACCTGCGGGTTCGAGTCCACCGTGCATGCTAGTGTTAGTCAGCCGCCGGATCGGTAACTGTATAACTGAATCTCTCTCAAATGAATTTTATTTACAAGAAGCCTTTCTGCAGACGCAAGCACAAATTTTGCTGACCAAAGCTATAGCTTTAAGTTTTGTATGAATAGATGCACAATTAGTAGAACCGGACACCCTCAAACAAATGTTAGAAACTTTAAAAAAGAAAATAGCCCAAACCTTTAGGCTAGCATGATCCATGTACTTAGAAGGAATTATAGATGAACAATAATTTGTAAAACCTGCGGGTTCGAGTCCACCGTGCATGCTAGTGTTAGTCAGCCGCCGGATCGGTAACTGTATAACTGAATCTTGTTTCGCACGTGCAAAAAGTTGTTACACTAACAGTTGTAATCCTTTATATAAACGCAATGAAAAGAGACACGTAGATGACATTCGAGAGATCACTAGACTGTCTGTCTGGGTGATTGAATGGAGTGCTACTGTAGTGTTGGTTTGTCTAATTCCTAAGTACTCTGAGTATTCTGCGTGTTTCTGTGTCTCGTCTTTTCTGTTGTCTATTAGTATCTATTGCGGTTGTGAGTATCATCTACATCCAGTAGATCATTCGGTCTGTTGTCTGAAGTGAATCATCTGTGAATCCTTATTGCGATTGTTGTGTTAAGTTCGCGTATTGCGGTAGTACTCGTTCTTGGAATGTTCTGCCAGTTGTTTGGTGAAGTCTGTGTAACTGTTGCAGCGTTTCTAACACTGTGCGGGATCGTGTTGTCTTCAGCATTGAGATCTGTCATCATACGGTAAGGGTTAAGCTACAGTAAAGATTTCTTGGGTTGCGTACTGAACCTTCAGTACGATGTATTTGAAACACTTGAATTCTCTGTGTCTTCGGATGTTGATCGGATTGTGGTACCTATTCGGTAAAGGGTGAATGATTACTCTTGTCTCTGGTATTTTCAGTAAGTTTATGTGCAGATGTAATATAGTATCTGAGTGTGTTCGGTACACGTTGGCTGAGCTAAACCGTGAAGTGTAAATGTCTAAGTACAACAAAATCTTGATAGAGCTCTAAGCATCGGTATATTGCTGTGTGTAAGTGGTTAGTTTGGGAACTAAGTAGAGAGCCTCTGTCTAACAGACCCCTTCCACTCCCAAGAACCCAATAATCGTTTAAACGCACTTCTGACAGTTAGAATACAACGTTTAACAACCCTAGAGTTTTTTACACTGTTACATGTGCATGTAGGGTTTCACCTTCCCTGGGTAGGATGGATTCACACAACCACACAACTAAATATGATTCTATCTGTACTTGGCACAGAACCTATCAATGAGAACTGACCTGGCATGGAGACCTAGCGGGCATGTTCACAAAGACTCTACCCCTAGCTTTTCTCCAACACTTGGTGGACGTCTATAGCATTCAATCTTTCAAAAATGAGCTACAGAGGGGGTGTTGATGACATGATTTCATCTACTATATTTGTATGAGTGCATCTCCATTTTGTATCTAAGAGACACTCCATTTCATATTTATTTGATTGTATCTAGTTGTATATGGGTACCTTACCATTTGCTCTATCTTTTATTCATTTTCCTTTAAGGGGAATTATTGCACATATGCATACTTTGAAGAGTCTCCTTCAAATCTACATAAGGAGAGGCTCTCCCCATTTTGTACTTTGTTGAAATTTTTGAGAGCCTACTTCATGCTCTTCACAAACTTACTCTGATCCATGTGAGTTTTCCAAATTTTCATGGTCTTCTCTCTTTGAGTCTCACACTCTTTCCTTTTGTGAGTACATTCTTCATTTTATTTTGCTTCAGCATGTGTACTCTTTAATCTTTCATGAATACAAAGCCTTTAAAGGCATGGAAAGATCTCTCTATACCCATAAAATGATTTGGGACACTCAATTCTCGCTCGAGAAGGCCGAAAAAGAAAGGATCAAAACAAAAATAGAGTAGAAAGGAAGAATACAAATTTCATCAAAGTTATCCATTCAAATGACTAAAAGTCTTTACAAAAGGAGCTCTCTTGGTTCATATACAAATTTGCATGGGTAGTTTCATGGAAAAATGGCCCATCTAGTTAAAAATACTCTTCTATAACTAGGTAGATTATTTTAATTAGTTATTCAACCTTACACTTTTGGCACTCCATTAAATAAAATAAGGTCCACTCCATTTTACTTAATTTTAAAGTACACTAAAAAAATAAGGTCCAATCCATTTTCATATTAAGTAAAAGGGAAGTGAATTTTTTATACACTGAATGTAGTAGCTTATCGTACATTAGTTGGTATACCATGGGTATCACGTTCCTCAAATGGAGGTTAGTCTCTCAGCATGGGAGGTCCCACCATCAAGCACTAATATGCTTGTATGGCACATTCACTCTTGATCTTCAATTTAGGCATATCTATTTACATTTGTTCTTTGCTACCATCATTTGCAAATGAGCTTTGACATGAAGTGAGTGAAAGGCTGGGAGATCCAATGAATGTGTGTGTGAGTGAAAGGCTAGGAAACTTGGCATAAATGTAGTTATGTGGCCGAGACTTGGATGGTTAGTATCCACCTGCTATAGTGGGTAGTGTAGAGAGCTATATAGAGGCATATGGTTGGGAGGAAAAAGAGAATCATCTCTCTATGTGGATAGAGTAATGCTTCATACTCTCACCTCATAGGAACTCTCAATCTCCCACACATCATGCACCTAAAAGAATAGCCCTTGTATCTAAACAAGCATGTAAAACAGGTCCTCAAACATTGTGCAAATGGGTGCCTAAATAGGCCGAGGACCATTTATGCTCACAAACTCCTAATAAAGTGTATCATTCAAGAGCCTCTTTTTGTAACCTCTTAAGGGAACCTTTCACTAACAAACATCCTTGTAATAAACCAACATTTCAAATGTCTTGTAAAAAATCAACAAATCACCCTATACATGCCCAGATCATGCACTACACAGAATATGCATATTGGAAGTCTAGTGACACGCATTAGACACAAATACATCACCATGCATCATTCCACAGTACCACCTACATGAGATGCATGTTAATATTAGAAAGGGGCCATGATCATGCCATACTGAGATCAATGTTTATTTCCATACTAATATGTTGTACTTTTGTAGTAGATCATTGTTATAAACAAAGAATTTCAAGATGCAAGCAAGAGATCCTTCTACTTCAGGTCCCAATCAATGCCCGATTGATTAGTGAAATCTACTAGCATTTGAGGGATTGGCAAGACCACTAGTTGACGCAAAATACATATTTGAATTCAAGCTAGAGTTCAACCACCGCTGGTGTAGGTTCCAATTTTCCTCATAGGAATTTGAGACACTACAAAACACCAAAGAAATTCAACTTCTATGGGAGAAATCTGGCTTGAATGAGTACTTTGAGGCACCATTACCCGAGCTCAATTTCTATAGATGTTACTATCTCATTCACATGCTACCACTAGGCTTTGACAAGGACATCCCACGCACCTTTGTATTGCCCTCCCTAGTATCAGATCCACCCTTCAAGAAATTCAAGCTGATACACAAACTGGTAAGAGAATCCTTGAAGATTTTTGGTATCCACATTTCAGCTGACAAAGAATATTAGCCCCTGAATCAATGAAGAAGAGTGATGTACTAAAGTTTTCACAAATGTCTTCCATCACCCTAGAATTTTCTACACCGTTACGCATATGCATGCAAGATTTTGCCTTCCCAATGAAGGAGGGATTCACACAATTGCACGACTAAATATGATTCATTCTGTACTTGGCATAGAACCTACCAATGAGAATCAACCTAGCATGGAGACCTAGCGGGCATGGTCACAAATGTTGTCCCTCTAGTTTTTCTCCAACACTTGGTTGACCTCTATAGCATTCGATCCCTCATAAATGGATCTATAGAGGGGGTGTTGATGACATGATTTCATCTACTATATTCATATGAGTGCATCTCCATTTTGTATCTAAGAGACACTCCATTTCACATTTGTTTAGTAGTATCTAGTTTTATTTGGGTACTTTACCATTTTCTCTGTTGAAAAATCACTCACAAATTTGACATACAGATAGACATAAAGATGAAAAAAAGACAAAGAGAAGCACAAACACAAAACAGTCAGAAAATCAAGCCTTAGTGAAGGGACAAATTCACGACTGTAATATAGTTCAAAGAAACATCCAGAAATACGAGTTTTGAATCTCGGATCAAAATGTATATAAGAGAGTTGAGAGAGTGCTTAAGTAGAAGAACCGATATAGAATAGCGCATATAGAAACTGAGGATAGTGATATAGAAGACGCCAGAGATTGCGTATGTAGATGAATAATAGAGCCAGAACTGTCGGGTATTCATCTGAGAGAGATGGTAAGGAATAACTCCTCCGAGTAGGAAAGTTTTCCATAGCTATGACCAAAGTGAGGCCAAGCTATTTTTGTACACATCTTCTCTAAAACACATGTTCATGTGGAAGTTTAAGCGCATTCTTTGTATGTGAAGAAATCTGAGTGATTTCATGTTATTGTCAAAGTTAGTTAACAGTTACAGTTTTTTCTCAGTAAACATTTTCCGGTACTTCTAAGAGTTAGATCTCACAGCACAGTGTAAAGATTTTCATGAATGATAGCTCATCTTGAAGCTAGGAGTCTGAACTACAAACTGATCAAAAGAGTTTTATGAAATGGGACATGTATACAATACAAAGTCTGACCGTAAAGACATCCAGATATGGTGAAGTTTTTTCTTCAAACTTCAGATAGAGTTCATTCACTGAAGGAAGTTCAGATATTACTTCCTTACTTCAATTACAAACATTTGAAGTAACTACAAACAAAATTGCAATTGATTCCGGTAACATTCCGGTGCAATTACAGTGACAATCCGGTAACAGTCCGCTGAAGTTCCGGTGATATTTTATTTCAGGAAGCATACTAAGTTATTGATGATTATAGAGGTGTTCTAACATCACTTTAACTTAGTTCTAGTTGAGGTGTGGCAATTTTCCGCAGTCTTTTTAGTGAACAAGCTTTTGTCGCGACATCACATAACCTCAATAAGTGGTATCAAAGCCGAAAAGGTTCTGAAGAATAGAAAGGTTCTCAAAGAGTAAACAGAAGTAAAGATACAAGAGAATTTGAAGAATTCTCATAAAGAAAGGTGAAAGTTGAAGAGATCAATAGCAAACAGAATCAGAGAAGCATTCCGAACTCATTCTCAAGGGTAAAGGTTTACAAAAGTTAAAATCCTTTAACGTTATACTCATCGAAAGTAACAGAAACAAGAAGATTATGGCAGATCACATTTCTATTGACAAATTGGACAGAGATAATTATCCCGCATGGGTAATGCGCATGGAATCCTTACTTATGAGTAAGGACTTAATGATATATGTGATAGGAGAAGAAAAGAAGCCGACTTTCGAAGACGACAGTCAACCAAAGAAAGAAGAGTTAGAAGCCTTGAAGCTGTGGCAGAAGAAAGATGCAATGGCAAGAGCTTATATCTACAATACCATTACAGATCATCTACTACCGCACATTAGAGGTCTGGAGAAAGCGGAAGACATATGGACTGCATTGGAAGATCATTTCCAAAATACGACAAAAGCTAGGAAGGCTAGCTTATGGTCAGAGTTTACAACGTTCAAGAAAAAACAAAGTCAAAGCATTAGTGATTATGTCACTAAGATGAAAGACTTGGTGGACAATCTTGGATCTATTGATGAAGATATCGAAGATCACAGGTTGATAGCACAAGTGCTTGCAGGACTGAGAGGAGATGAAAGGTGGAAACCTTTCGTACTCTCAACAGAACTTTCATTAAATCATTTTGTACCAGATTTAAATCAGTTGCTTGGACTAATGCTAACATTTGAGCAAGATTTGAAGACAGACGGAGATAAAGAACATAGTTCTTCTATGTACACAAAGAATAAGAAGAAAGATGATAAAGGTAAAGAAAAAGATGAAGAAGAGATGACTACCCAGGCAAATTATGCAAGAGGAAAAGGTAACGTTAGAAAAAGAGGAAATACAAAAGGAAGAGGTAATCAGAAGAAGTCTTGTTGGATCTATGGACTAAGCAATCATTTGGCTCATGATTGCTGGCATAATTCTCAAGGATCAAGAATCAAAATAACAACAGCAGAGGCAGAAGCGGAAGATATCAAAGAGGCAGACAAAGTCAAAGAGGTGGATATGGTAGAGGTGGAGCAAGAAGTTGGGGACAGAATCAGTCTCACAACTCTACCTACTACAACTATGCAAATGATATGCAAAATGATAGTCATACAACATTGATGATGAATTCGATAAGTACGTCAGAAAATGAAGATCTCAAGGTATGCTATATTGACTCTGGTTGTTCAAATCATTTGTCAGGAAATATAGAATTGTTATCAGAACTGGAAGGAGGTATGTCAAATCATACATTACAAACAGGTGATAACACAAAACATAATGTAAGGTCAATTGGAAAGGTAAAGTGTAATAATGGAGCTGACCTACTAACAAATGTTTTGTAAGTTCCAACAATTTCGAAAAATCTGATCAGCATGGGTCAGATAGTAGAAAAAGGTTTTCAAGTCAGGTTTACAAATGAAGGAGTATTTGTTGAAGATCCAGAGAATGGATACAAACAAATTGTCCATGGTAAAAAGGAAGGTAGACCTTTTACTCTTAAAGTACAAGGGAATGTTGGTCAAGCTTTGATCACACATGGTGAAAAAGCATTTACAGAATTAGACCTCTGGCATAAGAGGTTAGGACATTTTAATGAAAAAGGAATCAAAGTAATGGTGGAAAAACAATCCGTGAGAGGATTAGCACATATGAAAAATCAACATATGATTCACAAATGTGAAGCTTGTCAGATGGGAAAAGCACACAGGTTACCATTTCATAAAAATGGTTACAAACACGATGGTGTGCTAGAGCTCATACATACAGATGTATGGGGACCGACAAAAGAAGGATCTATCAACGGATCAAGGTATTACGTTCTTTTTATTGATGATGCAACAAGATGGATAACTCTTTATGTTTTGAAAGAGAAGTTAGAAGTGTTTGGAGCTTTCAGGCATTTTCATGCATATGCTGAAAGAATTACAGGACAAAAACTCAAAAGACTAAGGTCTGATGGAGGAGGAGAATATTTTTCTCAAGAGTTCAATGATTTTCTGTGGAACGCAGGTATCAAAAGAGAAATAACTTGCAGGTATACACCGCAACAAAATGGAGTAGCAGAAAGGAGAAACCAAACTCTAGTTGAGTTTGCAAGAGCAATGTTAAAGGAGACGAATTGTCCAAACTATCTTTGGGTTGAGGCTGTAAATACGGCCACATATCTTGTAAACAAATTACCATGTACAACTTTAATGGGATGACCCCTTATGAAGCCTGGTGGGGTAAGAAGCCAACACTTGATCACTGTAAAGTGTTTGGATGAGTTGCTTATGCTTATGTACCATCACAACTTAGACATAAGCTTGAACCAGAAGCTGAAAAATACGTGTTCATTGGATATGATGAAAAGCAGATGGGTTATAGACTATGGATTCCTCTAACAAAACAATTTACTATTACCACAGATGTGACATTTGATGAAGGAAAGAGCTGGTGTACATATAAAGAGCATAGTGTTGAAACACTTGAAGAAGAGATGAGAAGAATTGAAAAAGGTAAATCACATATGCAGGTAAATGGAGATGAAGATCATATGCAGGTAAGTACGTCCAGGATTGGATCAGGCATGAGAAATGAAGATGGACTGAGATTTGATGAAGATGTGTATTCAGATACACATGAAGAGTTTGAACCAAGAAGGTCAAACAGAGTTAGGAAACAACCGACAAGGTATTCCTATGATACTTCTTATTTGACTCAGAAAAACTATGCTTACTTTGTAAAGGAAGATGAAGAACCTCAGAATTATTACAGTGAAGCAAAATGTAAGGAAAAATGGGAAGAAGCAATGAAGGAGGAGTTCAACGCGCTTGAGGAGAACAAGACTTGGGAACTTGTTCCAAAACCAAATGGTGAGAAAGTGATTGGAAATAAATGGGTTTACAAAGTTAAGAAACTTGCACATGGAAGGATAGCCAGATACAAAGCTAGACTGGAAGGCTATGCTCAGACGCATGGCATAGATTATAATGAGACATTTAGTCCGGTGGCAAAGATGTCAACCATAAGGACATTGATTGCTGTAGCAGCATCAAAAGGATGGAAGCTAAGTCAGCTGGATATAAAGAATGCATTTCTGAATGGATATATATCAGATGAAGTTTACATGGAACAACTTGAAGGGTTTGTAAGTTCCAGTTACCCAAATCATGTTTGCAGATTAAGAAGAGCACTCTATGGATTGAAGCAAGCTCCAAGAGCTTGGAATTACAGACTTGTGAAGTATCTCAATGACCTTGGATACCAAAGCTCAAAGGAAGATGCAAGTCTACTCGTTAAGAGAACAGATGAAGGTATGATCTACATTTGTATTTATGTAGATGACATTATAATCACAGGTACCTCAGATGAAGGAATCAAGGAGGTAAAGAGACTGCTTGAAAAAGAGTTCAAGATTAGTGATCTAGGAAAGTTATCATACTTTCTTGGTATGGAAGTTACATATACAGATCATGGTGTATATGTTTCACAAGAAAGGTACCTCCTAAACTTATTGAAGACTTTTAACATGGAGAATTGCAGAGAAGCTTTAACAACGCTTGAAGTAAATCATAAACTCAACAAATATGATGGTGCAGAGTTTAAAGATATGAGAAAGTATCAATCTTTAGTGGGAAGTTTGATTTATGCTACACTAACAAGACCAGATCTTAGTTATGCAGTAGGAGTTCTCTCACAGTTCATGCATTGTCCGAAGGATCAACATTAGGTTGCATGACAAAGAGTTCTTAGATATATCAAAAGAACTATAAAACAAGGATTATATTATCCTTTTACATCAGATATAAAGCTGAGAGCATACAGTGACTCAGACTGGGCAAGAAGTCAAGATGACAGAAGGTCAACACATGGGTATATGATATACCTAGGAGATAAGCTTGTAAGCTGGTGTTCAAGGAAGCAGCATACAGTGGCTTTATCGTCAACTGAAGCTGAATATAAAGGACTTGTGGAAGCAGCTAAAGAAGTGATATGGATGCAGACCTTGTTCAAAAGCATGGGTATTGATCAAGGTATACCTATCATACATGGAGATAATATGAGTTCATTGTATCTTGCAGCAAATCCAGTATTTCATGCAAGAACAAAGCACATAGAGACTCAATATCATTTCCTGAGGGAAAAGGTAATGGAGAAGGAAATTGAAATAGTATTCACTCCTACAAAAGATCAGATAGTAGATATTCTGACAAAGACCTTAGATGTAGTAAAGACAAGCAGATTCAAGGAAATGGCAGGTATAAAAGAAAAGAAGAATATATGAAAGATCACAGAATGCAAATTAGTGATTGAGGGGGAGTTGTTGAAGAATCACTCACAAATTTGACATACAGACAGACATAAGAGACGAAAAAAAGACAAAGAGAAGCAGAAACAAAAAACAATCAGAAAATCAAGCCTTAGTGAAGGGACAAATTCACGACTGTAATATAGTTCATAGAAACTTCCAAAAATACGAGTTTTGAATCTCGGATCAAAATGTATATAACAGAGTTGAGAGAGTGCTTAAGTAGAAGAACCGATATAGAATAGCGTATATAGAAACTAAGGATAGTGATATAGAAGACGCCAGAGATTGCGTATGTAGATGAATAATAGAACCTGAACTGTCGGGTATTCATCTGAGAGAGATGGTAAGGAATAACTACTCAGAGTAGGAAAGTTTTCCCATCAGTAGCTTACCGTACATTAGTTGGTATGGAGGTTAGATTGTCAGCATGGGAGGTCCCATCATCAAGTTCTAATGTGCATGTATGGCATATTCACTCTTGATCTACATTTCTTCTTTGCTACCACCATCTGCAAATGAGCTTTGACATGAAGGTGAGTGAAAGGCCAGGAGATCAAATAAATATGTGTGTGTGTGAGTGAAAGGCTAGGAGATCAAGTGAGGATTCATGAGAAGGATAGTTTGAAACTTGTTAAATGCACTATGGGCCATATATCTCACCTTGTTTAATAGTGATATGCCTTTGTAATATGAAATCGTGTAGAGATGAGTTTACAGACACTTGGTTTTGGATTAGTTGATGGATATATAGATGCACAAATAATAAAAAGAATGGTAGATACTTATATTAAATTCCGATAGCATGAAATTAATTCTGTGCGCACTATAAAACATGGTAGTAGGGTGAGGGAAGTATTTTGGCCTTTGATTGGAAGAAGTATTTTGGTCTTTGATTGGAAGAAAGTTGACTCTACATAAGTCCTTGAAATAGGAATTCATTATGATAATAATGGTTAAAAAATAATAGTAATAATAACTATAATTATAATAATAATAATAATAATTATTATTATTATTATTATAATAATAATAGTGAGCACCCTACTAATAATATTGATTTTTTTAGACAACACAAGCTATTATATTTGTAAACTGATTTAGTAAAGAAAAGTATTCTAAGAGCTTCACACACCCTTGTTGAATAGTACTCATTAATATTGAACATCCTACTAGCATCATACCTTAGATTGTGGTATCCTTGCTCAACTTCCTACATAGGTAGCAGCCATGCTATAATTTCTGATGTTACAATACATGAAAGAAAACATTCCAGCATTGACCCTAGAAAATGGGAGCTATTTTGGGCTCATTTGAAAGATCCCAAATGAGTTGTACTGCATACACTAAAAAAGGAGGCCCACTCCATTAGCTAAAGGGGGGGTGATATTGATATACAATGAAGGCACATAGAGTGCCACTTGACCTTCCTAAAAAATGTTCTAGCTTGCCAAATGGGTGCCATATTCTTCACATGAGGCTAGATTGTCAACATGCATGGGAGATCCCCCCATCATCAGGTACTAATGTGCATGTATAACATTTATTCCATCTATAAATCAGGAGAAAATCATAAGGCCATCCTCTGCACAATTATTATAATACAAAGTGAATTGTCTTCCCATATCTAGAGAAAGAAAGCTACAAAAGTTTTATATTCTGAACGGATTCTTCAAGGAATAATTCATATAGTACTATGAACGGATTATTCCCTAATAAAAAAATGGGCTTTAAGATCTTAAATTCCCACACCCTTTTGGAATTTCAAATGTTTCAGAAGTGAGGTTCAGCCTTTGAATTTCTTTTTAACAGGAAAGTTCGATGTTGTTATCTACATCTTTTAATATCTTTGAAGAGCATAGTACCCATGGGACCCCCCCCCCCCCAATCTCACATGAATAGGAGTAGAATGCCTAGCACCTACTAGGAATGAACATAGCCCCAAGGCTTGCTAAGGGTAATACTTGGGTAGGATGGCCCTAAAGATAGATGAGGAGATTGATTTGAGTTGAAGAAGACCTCTTGTAGCAAGCACAACTATTGCCACCAAGGACAATGTCCAATGAGAGTACCCAAAGGCCAATGATTCCTCAAACGGGTCTTGTTTTCATCTCTCATCACATCATGCAAATGAGGATCATCCTGCCAACATAGCCCATGCGAATTGAACCCACCACCCCCTCCCCCCCCCCCCCCCCCCAAAAGGGAGGTAATGATTCAAACCATTGAGCTAGCACTTTTGGACCTCAAACTTTATACTTTCTTCTAGAGAGTTAAGCCCTCTAATTGATAAACCCATTCTTCCTTGACAATTGTTCTATAAAATTCTATTCTTATCTAAAGGATATTAAAGATTTCGAGCTTCAAATTTCAATCGAGATAGGAAGAGGTATGAAGTAATTTGGTGAACTTATCATTTGTTCATTCCTTTTTCATTTTGTTTCCTTTAGTTAGAAAGTTCATCAAGTGTTTAAAGACTTTGACAATTTTATTATTCTTGAATGTTTTTCCTAATAACACTCCAAATGTGGCAAAGTTTTTCAAACATCATTCCTTGGTAATCTTCCAAAGTGCTTCACAAATTATAGCATCCCAAACGACAATTGAATTGCTTGGTACTTCATCAAGGATATCTTGATCTCAAGAGATAGATTGAAGCTTAAGAGATCTTTGCAATGAGCTCCAAATCTTATTACTCTTGAGATTATTAGAGTTTGAGGTCTATGGAAGCACCCAAGTAGTAGAAGGAAGAAGAATATTGGATCACAACACAATACAGAATGTATTACCAAGTCAATGTACAAGAATAAGTAACCCATTAGAATTATTGACATATATACAAGCCAGAGGGAAAAAACATCCTAAAGAGTTAAAAGAGTGCCTCAATGGGATTTGCGATGTTCTCGTGTGTGGGCACGTATGCCAAACCGATCTCTCCAACAGAGAACCTATCCCTAACATAATGATAATACACCTCAATGTGCTTTGTGCGAGCATGGAACACTCTACCAATACGCTCTAACTCTCAGTGAAGATGGTAGTGGTAGAAGATTGACCAACACCCAAATCAACCAAAAGGTATCTGAGCCACACACACTCAACAGTCGTTGTGAAAGCTATCCTATACTCAGCCTCACAACTAGAAGTGGCCATAGTAGGTTGTTTCTTGCTAAACCAAGATATGCATGAGCTACCAATCATGAAGCAAAAACCACTGGTGGACAAGTGTCATAGCAACCACGTTAGAAATTTAGAAAAAGCATGTAAATCTAGTTCTAATGATCTCCTCTTGGGATAAAACAATCCAAGTAGTCAGGTACCACTCAAGTAGTGAAAGATGTACTTAACCACCTGCCAATGCTTGACACTTTGGTAATGCATAGACTTGCTCATCTGAGAGACAACAAATTGACTATTAGTCAAATTTATGCATAAGTAAATCAAGCACCCAATATCTTGCTAATAGAGAAAAACATCAAATTCATTGCCAGCATCATGAAGACTCAATTGTCAACTTGTCTGTAGAGTGGCAATGGGTTTGCAGTCTTCAAGGCCAAAATGTTGCAGTAATGTGTCAATATATTTTGTTTGGCACACAGTTGTTCCTCCATCAACTTGCATGAACTGAATACCCAAATAATGATGCAAATGCCCCCAAATCTAACATCTCAAAAGAGTCATGCAAATTAGCCTTAAAATCAGCAATATGTTTCTCATTAGGACTAGTGAGAAGCATGTCATCAACATAGACAACAATGATCAGAAGTTCATCATTTGCACGAATGACATATAAGGTGCTCTGAGTTGGACTATTCTCAAAACCATGAACAATCAAGTAGGTATGTATCTTTTTATATCAAGCATGTGATGTCAAGACATGGCTATGCTTTGATGCCACTATGAGTAGTGATGACCAATACATGGAGATGAGAGGTTCCTAGTAGAAATTTGCTCTAGACCAACCAAAAGTAACTCCAAGACCTTTTAGTATATTTCATGAGCATCCAACCCATGTATTAATACCAGTATGGTATGTTGGAACATGAATCTCAAAATTTTATGTCAAAACATATAACTTATGGATATTTCTCAAGTACAAAAACCTTCTATTTAGGGAAGAAGGTACTCATAGTTATGCTTAGAGCTCACAACCTAGTTGGAACCAACCCAAGAGTTTTTTCACACATTCAAATGAAGTGATGATTGAACTATTACAAGGCATGCCATGAATTTAGAAGGACTATACTAAGGACAATGTGCATAAGAAGTTAGAGGTGTGATCTGGACTTTCCAAGAGGATGAAGTTTCACAAGCACATTCATCTAGATCTAATCATATCTCAATGTGTACAACTCCAATGATCATATCTCAATGTGTACAACTCCAATGACCATGAAACTTTGTAGACACACTCAAAAGATTCCAGCTTCATATAATCACCAAATGAGAAAATAACATTAAGTATTTGGTGAAATGACTCAAACAAGATGATAGCTTTCAAGCCATGTGCTCTAATGTTGAACGGAGAGTGATGTAGCTAGTGGAATATGATCTAAATGTATTGCTAAGTAAGATGTGGTACAAATATTCTTTGGAGGACTCCACAAGCTTCAAGGCAATCACAATAGTCCCTCAAAATGGTTTGATCTTGATCTCTTGCACCCATGACTAGGTGACAATGTATATATACACTTTTGTTGTGATGAGTATTGGGTAGATCTACCTAAAAGTGTTCCATTCGTTGAGGAGTTATTTTGAATTTTAATTCAAATATGGTCACAGCATTGGCTCCCAATACATCAATGATATTTTCTCTTAATCATTCTCTTAATTTGGTAAAAAGTAATGTATAAATTTCGACTTAGAACTTAATGTACTAATGCATCTATATGTATAAGGTTTTAACTCAATGCTCTTTTGAAGTCCTATGCATAAGTTCAAGCATTTAGGCTTGCCGTATACACCAACACAAACTATTCAACAAAAGCATCTAATTAATACCTAAAAATTCAATTCTCTCCCTCAAAACAAGGTATTATGCTTGGATAGGCCTACTATGAGAGGAAAAGTAACAAAAAAAGGTAGATTCGTGAAAGGAGGTCTATGAGAGTGGTTCTATCTTTAATAGAGTACATCAATTCCATATTCGTGAATGATATTCAATACAAGACTCCATAAATTCTTTGATAAATAGTCTCTTGTGTGATCCTCTCTCTCGTTCTAAATTAATGCTTGAGTACACATTCTTTTGTTGATATTTCTTAGCAAGATGTTTCTCCCTTCTTTTGTTTTAACGAGCGATATGTCTTCATAACACACAATCACTTCAAAAGGAAGATATAATTCTCCCTTCCCTTTACATTTTATTTTTATTCTTAGTAATTTGCCTCCCAATGTTCTGTGCACTTCATATGTTGGGGGGAAAATTCATTTTATCATGATTGTAAAATCATTGTATAGATGCCTCTTTCTTCCTCTCATGCATTCCTTTCATACCAACAAGGTCCCATCTTTGAGTAGTATATCAATAATTTCTTAAGGAATCAGTTTATGTTGGGATTAGAAAATAGAACTTCATTACTCTTCATTTTAATGATTTTCAAAGCATTGTGGAGAGGATGTGCCATGCGATCTTCTCTTGAGTTGTAGATCAATAGTAAACGGCATACTATCTGATGATGGGACCTCCCATGCCTCATGTGAAGAGTGTGATATCCATTGCACATCAGCTAACATAAGGGAAGCTAGCAGATTTATTGGAAAGATCAAATGGCCTTCTAGATGTCTTCATGTTATATCAATATCATTTGAAAATGCATAGGGGTCTTTTTTTTATATACATACTAGAAGACATTGGATATCTTTAAAAGAAGGCCAAAAAAAAGATCCCACTTTGCAGGTTCAATGTTGGAATGTTTTCTTCTAGCATGGCCCTACCCATGTAGGAAGTTGAGCAAGGATGTCACAAGCTAAGGTCTGATATAATAGGATGCTAAGTTTGAAGCTCTTGATATTTTCTTCTTTTTATAGTAAATCAACTTGACGATATTACTAGTCTATGTTAATTGTTGATATATGTTGATAGTGATGTGTGTGAACATAGTTAGGACCATTGGGGCACTTTTTTCCCTCTCTAGGAGGTTTTTTCCCCTCTCTTGTATATATGCCAATAACCTTAGCTGGGGACTTATCTTTGTGCATTCATGTGGTAATACATTCAGTATTGTTTGTTGTGCTCCAAGATTCTTCTTCTTCCTCCTCCTTGTGTTGTTTGCATGATTTCCCATACCTCAAACTCCTAGAATTGTTATCAACGCAGGTCACCGCTTCATCTAGGCCATCATCGACATCCCTATAGTCATAGCCTCAGAATTGCATAAAAATTGATGAGCATACTCAAGGTGATTAGGAGTTCAAAATGGCTTCTCTTTGTGGTGTCAAAATTTTGATTTAAGCTCATTTCAGCCTCAAAATGCACTATACCAGCACATATGCAAACAATTTTGTCCTTTTGTGCCAAAAATATATACAATTTCTGGTTCGCCAATACAAGCAGCTCGAAGTTTGCTACATGTCTAGTAGAGCTTGATAGGGTAGTTCTATTCAAATTTTTGAGATACTAGTCATTTTTTTGCATCAGGGTATTTTTTTTCAATGGCCATGGCTGAAAGCAATGATGTATTCTATATGTTGTTTGTTGAGGACAAGTTGGATGGTACCAATTATGCATCATGTATTGGTTGCAAACGGACTATGGAATATTATGTTGAATGTTGAAAAACAACCTACTAAAGTTCCAAATGAAATTATTGAAGGGGATGCAGATGGTATTGATGATCTTCAATTTCCTATTCTAACTTTGGTTGTTGCAGCATCTACTGTAGAGAAATGTTTTTGGGATGATAGATATGCTCAAGCACATGCATTGATAGCTTTGTCTATCAAACGTGCCATTATCCCTCACATTCCCTCTTGCAAAATAGCAACGGATGCTTGAGATACTGTTGGTAGTAGTTCACAACATAGATGAAGAGGAAGTATGTAAGAAGCAGACAAAGGAGACCAAAGTGGGCCCCACCAATAAGATTTCCAATCAATATTGATTTACAATGGTCAAATCTTGTCAGAAACATAAACAGTGATTCTAATCACTAATGGATAAATATATAACTGACCATTTTTCCATCCAATGCTCCATTTTGTGCAAGCCAAGGACTCCTTGAGCTTCAAGATCTTAGATAGAACATGCCTACTAGTTTTCATATTTTTTGGAGCTCATTGATACTCCATACTTTAGGATTCTCTTGGTTGCTTCCATGTGAGGCTTCCTTGGGGTGTGCATGAACTGACTTAGCACACTTAGTCCATAGCAAATATCTACTCTAGTTAGAGTAGCATAATTCAAGCTTCCAACTCGACTATGATAGCTAATCTCATCTTCAATTCACCTTCATCAGCACTTAACTTCAGATTTACCTCCATGGGAGTACCTACAACCTTTGCATTTTCCATCTTGAATTTAGAGAGCATATCTCCAATGTATTTTCTTTGTGTGAGAAACATACCTTTCTCTATGTATACCACTTCCAAACCTAATAAATATGTGAGTAAGCCAAGATCTCTGATCTTGAACTCCTCTTTCATTTGAGATTTGATCCTCTTAATTCCATCTGCATCATTTCTTGTAATTATTATATCATCCACATAGACACATAGGTATATGACCTCTGAATGATTCCTCTTAATGAAGAGGGAAGGATCTGCCTTGCTTACAATAAAACCTTTACACTACAAGTAAGTGAAAAGTCTAGGATTCCAAGCTCTAGGAGCTTGCTTCAAGCCATACAAGGCTTTCCTCAATCTGCACACATGTTCAGGGTATGATTGATCTTCAAGCCCAGGAGTTTGAGCCATAAATACCTCCTCTAAAATCCATCCATTTAGAGAGCGATTTTTAACATCCATATGATATATCTTCCAATTCTTGGAATATGCAACACTCATGAGTACTCTAATAGTAGGCATTTTTGCAACTGGTGAAAATGTTTCTTCATAATCAATGCCTTGGGTTTGTGCAAAGCCTTTGGCAACAATCCTTGCTTTGTACCTATTAATTGATCCATCAAAAGCCTTCTTTAACTTGTAGATCCACCTTGAACTAGTAACCTTCATAGATGAGTTCTTTGGTACCAATTCCCAAGTCTGGTTTTCTTGTAGAGCTTCTATTTCTTCTTGGATGGCACTCCTCCATTATGGTTTCTTCATGAATTCTTCAAATGTAGATGGTTCTTCAAAGTTTGAGTCTTGTGTTATATATATTGAGTGTTTAGTGACGGTTGAACCATGCCTTAAGAGGGAGGATTTGGAAGTAATTCTCAACTATGGCATTTGGGGCAAGTGGTTAGCGCGTCACAATCCTAACTAGGAGGTTGTGAGTTCAATTCCCAACATTGGTATCAAAGCCTAGTTGAGGAACTTGGGCAAGAGGGAGGTAAGAAGCCCCAATCGTGGGCACTTGGGAAGTGCTTGACCACCGATGAGTTTGAACTAGACAAGAAGGAAGTCACATGGGCATTTGGGCATCAATTGAGGGTTGCAAAGGTCCCAAATAGGTCCATGCACTCCAATTTGAGGCACTCAAACATGGAAAGGTGCCCAAGTTAGATAGACGGGTCAAGAAGTGAGCATGAGGACAATGCTCAATTTAAGGAGGAAGGAATGTCACATAATCCTAGTAGGAGATGGTTGACCATGCCTTAAGAGAGAGGATTAGGAACTAATCCTCAATCATGGCTTTTGGGGAAAGTGGTTAGCGCATCACACTCCTAACCATGAGGTTGAGTTCAATTCCTAGCATAATCCATTTGTTGCTCATCTGCACATTTTTGGTTGTCTCACTTATGTCATTAATGTATGAACAACAACGCAAGAAATTGGATGACAAATGAGTGAAATGTATTTTTGTTGGGTACAGTTCTAAAAGCAAAGGCTATCATCTGTATCATCCACACAATAAACACATTTTGGTTAGCTCTGATGTTGTTTTTGTGGAAGATGCAATTTAGCTGTTACTTTCATGTACCAAGCAAACATCAATTAGCTCCAAAGATGTGTATGACACTTTGCTACCTCTTCTTACGAGTGGACAATCAAGTGCTAGTCACAATGAGGTAATTTCTCAGCCTTTACAGGTTTCCACATGATGATGCATATCATTCCATTTCTAATATAGATTTACATGATGCACTTGTTGGTAAGATGGTTGATATAGAGGAGGCAAAAACTATGCCTAAATCGCTAGTGTAGAGTTTGTGAGATAGCAAATTAGATGCACCTTTGTCATATCATACTTGTTTAGGCTCTCATAGTTCTTCTTTTTCATTAGATTGCTATGATATGATTGCCTCTAGTCTTTGTGTTGAGAATGAGCCTATTTCTTTTGATGAAGCACAAACTTCAAAAAATTGGCTGGCTCCTATGCAATCAGAATATGATGCTATGATGATGAATGGGACATCGTCTTTATGTGATTTGCCTCTTTGCAAAAATGCCATTCCCACAAAATAGGTATACAAGCTAGAATGTTAACTTGATGGAACAATTGATAGGTATAAGGTTAAGCTTGTTGCAAAAGGTTATGCTCAAGAGAGGCATTGATTTTGATGAGACCTATGCACGCACATGCCAAATGACCACTAGTTGTTGTATTTGTTCACTTGCAAGTCATCATGGTTGGAATGTACATCATTTGGACATCAAATTGCATTTCTAAATGGGGACATACATGAAGAAGTGCATGTATTTCAGCCCCGTGGTTTTGTGCAGAAAGGACATGAAGATAAAGTGTGTAGGTTGAAAAAGGCATTCTATGGCTTGAAGCAAGCACCATGTGCTTGGTATGAAAAGATACATGCCTACTTGATTACACATGCATTTGAGAATAGTCCAACTAAGAGCACATTATATGTTAAGCGTGCAAATGATGTGCTTCTGATCATTGTTGTCTATGTTGATGACATGCTTGTCACTGGTCCTAATGAGAAGCATATTGCTAATTTTAAGGCTGATTTGCATGCCTTTTTTGAGATATTAGATTTGGGCCATTTCCATGATTATTTGGGCATTTAGTTTATGCAAGTTGATGGAGGAATCGCTTTGTGTCAAACAAAATATATTAACACATTATTGCAATGTTTTGGCCTTGAACATTGCAAACCTATTGCCACTCCTATGGAAAAAGGTTTACAATTTAGTCCTCATGATGTTAGAGATGCATTTGATGTTGTTCTCTATCACTAGGTTGTTGGATTCTTGATTTAGTTATGCATAACTTAGCCTGATATTTAGTTTGTTGTCTCTTAGATGAGTAGGTTTATGCATTTCCCAGGTATCATGCATTGGCATGCAATTAAGCACACCTTTCACTACTTGATTGATACCCGACTACTTGGATTGTTTTATCCCAAGGGGGGATCACTACCACCAGATTTATGTGCTTCTTTGACTTTGACTAGGTTGGTTGCTATGAAAGTAGTGTGTCCACTAGTGGTCTTTGCTTCATGCTTGGTAGCTCATGCACATCTTGATTGAGCAAGAAGCAACCTATTGTGGCCACTTCTAGTTGTGAGGCTCAATATAGGGCAACTTTCACAATGACTATTGGGTGTGTGTGGCCCAGACGCCTTTTGGCTGATTTGGGTGTTGGTCAATCTTCTACCATGAGGTTTGCTACTAGGGCGATCAGTTTCGCATATGTTCCCACACAGGATAACATTGTAGATCTTTTCACAAAGGCTCTACCTCGAGAGAAGTCTGAAGCTTTCTGCAAAGCCTTGGTCTAACCTCCTTTTGTGGATTGATCTTTTTTTACATATCTTGGCACTACCTTATACATGAGTGCCAACTCCTTGTTCACAGCATCACTCCTAAGGGGGATTTGTTGATATATTTTTGTAGTGATGTGTGTGAACACACTTAGGACCATCAAATCACATTTTTCCCTCTTTAGGAGGTTTTCTTCCCTCGACTTGTATATATGCCTATAAGCCTAATGGGGGACTTATCTTTCTACATTACTGTATGCTCTATGGACCCCCTTATGTGGAAGATGAGATGATATTTTTTTGAGAGTCTACTTTGACCATGTTCGTCCACAATGAAAAAACATATTTCTTGCAATTTATCTTGCAAATTCGAAGGATTAATGGGAACAATCGAGCAATTATGGTCAAATCCCACATGTTGACCTATTTCCAATAGAAATTTCTCTATTGCATGATTACCATTATTATTAGTATTATCAAATGGGTTATGTATTATCATTATTTCAAACGGGTTATTTAGAATCAATTGCCAATAATTGTTTTTTTTTTCAATTATTTGTGAGTAGATTATAGTATGACTATATGGAGAATTTCGGTATAAACTTTAAACTTAACTTTTCAAGGTTGTGTTTACATATGAAACCAAAAACTCAAAGAATCAATTTTTAATTTCTTTTTTCCACATGTTTTCTTATATATATATATATATATATATATATATATATATATATATATATATATATATATATATATATATATATATATATATATATATATATATATAGAAATAGGCAATAAGGAAAGAGACGCCTATTCCCTTAATTTGTTAAGTTGTCCCCATTAAGATCACTCAATTTCAACCCACAATCTGTGTTTTCCGAGCTATCCATTTGCCTAGGTGAGTAAAAAAGAAGTGCTCCTAGTACTCTTATAGTTGGAAAAAACACCAAAATATCACAAAAAATAAAACATACTTGAACTTTTGGCCATTTTTTCTACAAAGTGTGTGTTAAATTATAATCAAGGAAAAACCTTCAAGAAAATTAGAGAGAACTACAAAAAAGATTTATAACCTTTTCATCCCCTTTTTAGGGAGCCCATTTGTTTTCCAAATTGTTGTTTTCTAAAATGAACATGATGTGTTTCCTAAAGGGGGCTTGAAAAAGTTGACCACACATATTTCCTTCCAAATCTTCCCTCCTAATGGCATTCCATAGAGAAGACGAGAAACTAATTGATTCACCAAGCAAAGCTTGCTTCAAATTATCTTAATGAGGCAAGAAGAGGAGCTTATCAAGGCTCTACCAATTCAAAATGCTCTTAAGATAGGGAAAGAAAAGGTGAACCTTTTCTTTCCTAATGCTAGACCATTGCTTACACCACATGGGAAAGTCGCAAATCTTACTGGCTTTGACATTGTTTCGAATACAGCTGTGAAGAATTCGTCACATAAGGATTGGTTTGTTGTTCTCGATAAGCAAGTTTCACAAGTCCTTGAGATTGGATTCCCATATAGTCCAGGATCAATTGAAACACCACTTGTTGTTAAGAAAATGATGATAGTCTAGATTTCTTTTGATTCTTTACTCATGTTAACCATAATTCCACTACTTATAAATCAATCTAATCCATATTAGTCCTCTTGTTTCAATTCTAGTCCCTATTTCCCATGCAATCTTCTATATAAGAGCAACCTAGAGGTACTCTTCAGTATATAATCATAACATATGGACATTATATCAGTTTGAACCATAAATCATGAGAATGGGAAGCTTTAGTGCTACAGAGCTTAACCTAAAGCTACACTACTTCTGCAACTAAATTACTTAACACTTGATAAGAATCTGGTATTCTTTTTAACCATGCTTATTGCTTCTTTGAAAGCTATCCTTAATGCTTTGTTACAAAGTCTTCTCGTGAGTGTGCTTTCCATTGGGATTTTCTCCATTCGTTTGAGAGGAAATGTGGAACTAATGGAATAAAGAAAACGAGGTAGAGACGTGAGAAAAGGTGTATGCGAGTGGTTTTAGCTAGAAACGAGTAGAATAATAGCTTTATGCACGAATGGGTTTATCCTTAAATATACCTTAGCTTATAAATCCTTATTCATCTTCTTATAAATCCTTATTCATCATATAAATCCAATATGTGATGCATCCATCCATACATGAGAGAAATCATTCCAACATTGCTCTCAAAAGGGTTGAATGATGTGCATTAGAAAATAAGGTCCACTCCATTTTATTTTATTTTATCCTATTAACATGATACCTTAGCTTATAAATCCTTATTCATCTTCTTACATGGGTAGGCCCATGGTCCAGTATGTGATGCATCCATCCATACATGAGAGAAAACATTCCAACATTGACCCTAAGAATGGGCGCTATTTTTGGCCTTATTTGAAAGCTCTCAAAAGGGATGAATGATGTACATTAGAAAATAAGGTCCACTCCATTTTATTTTAAAGTACACTATAAAATGAGGTCCACTCCATTTTCATATTAAGTAAAAGCGAAGTGAGTTTGATATAGAATGAGTGTAATAGCTTACCGTACATATGTTGGCATACCACGGGTATCACTTTCCTCATATGCAGGTTAGACATGTAACACTTTCTTTGGTGAACTTACATGTGTCTAACACTAATAAAGTACAAAATTGCATGATAAGAAGGATGTGTGTTATGGAAGAGTAATAGGATGTGTGTACAGAATAGGAGGAATGTTCACCCATGTGGTCTCTTCAATAATTTCCTTCAATTCTTCCTTCATGAATACCCCATAAAACCAGTTTTTTTCCTTTTCATTAGGGAGCTTATAGAGAGCTCTCACTATCACCTCAAATGTTGCCCTCCCTAGTATAAGATGGAGCCTTCGAGAAGTTCAAGCTCACATGCAAGCTGGTTAGGGAATCCTTGAAGATATTCGGTACCCACATTTCATCCGAAAAAGAAACATTAGCCTCAGAATCAATGAAGAAGAGTGATGTACTAGAGTTTTCACAAATGTCTGCCATCACCCTAGAGTTTTTTACACTGTTACACGTGCATGCAAGATTTCACCTTCCTTGGGTAGGATGGATTCACACAACCTCACAACTAAATATGATTCTATCTGTACTGGCACAGAACCTATCAATGAGAACTGACCTATCATGGAGACCTAGCGGGCATGTTCACAAAGGCTCTACCCCTAACTTTGCTCCAACACTTGGTGGACGTCTATAGCATTCAATCTTTCAAAAATGAGCTACAGAGGGGGTGTTGATGACATGATTTGATCTACTATATTCGTATGAGTGCATCTCCATTTTGTATCTAAGACACTCCATTTCATATTTATTTGATTGTATCTACTTGTATTTGGGTACCTTACCATTTGCTCTATCTTTTATTCATTCTCCTTTGGAATTATCACACATATGCATACTTTGGAGAGTCTCCTTCAAATCTACATAAGGAGAGGCTCTCCCCCACTCTGTACTTCGTTGAAATTTTGGAGAGCCTACTTCATGCTCTTGACAAGCTTACTCTAATCCATGTGAGTTTTCCAAATTTTCATGGTTTGCTCTCTTTGAGTCTCACACTCTTTCCTTTTGTGAGTACATTCTTCATTTTATTTTGCTTCAGCATGTGTATTCTTTAATCTTTCATGCATACAAAGCCTTTGATGGCATGGAAAGATCCCTCCATACCCATAAAATGTTTTGAGACACTCAATTCTCGCTCGAGAAGGCCAAAAAAGAAAGATTGAAAACAAAAATAGAGCAGAAGGAAGAATGCAAATTTCGTCAGAGTTCTCTATTCAAATGACTTAAATTCTTTACAAAAGGAGCTCTCATTGATTCATATACAAATTTTTGCATGGCTAGTTTCATGGAAAAAATGGCCGCTCTAGTTAAAAATACTCTTCTATAGCTAGGTAGATTATTTTAATTAGTTATTCAACCCTACACTTTTGCCAAATTATTGTGCATATATTCAATGGTTCTAGAACTCTTCAGAACCATAAAATTTGTATACATTTCCTGAAAATTGGATGTCCTATTTTAAGAAAAAAATAGTTATATAATCAGAAATGGATTGAGAAGCTTTCTTTGTTAATGTAGTGAACTCTGCCCATAAAGATGCCTTCCTTGACTTTGTAGTATTTTGGAAATGCTCCTCCAAAGCATTCCATATGTCACTTGCACTTTCAAGTCCTCTAATATGAGGTAGCAAGTAGTCATTGACTCCCATGTAGATAATGCTCCTTGCTTGAGCATCCTTCTTCATCCAAGTCCTCAAATATGAGAGTTCATCCTTAGTTGGAACACTAGGATCTCTGAATTCTGGTTTTTCTTCTTCACCTATGATGTAACCTATCAGTTCTTTGCTCATGAGATGAGCTTCCATCCTCATTGGTGAAGCTGGATAGTTTTCTCTATCCAATTTCTCTATTTGAAGAGAATCCCCCATCCTTTGTTCACATGTGTATTAAATTCTTCAAGCTTTATGAGGAATAAGTGTAGCTTTACTTTGAATGAAGTTACTTTTGATCTTCTTGATAGCTTCAGGCCTCCTTCTCAAGCTTTCCCTTTAAGCTTTCACCTTTTGAACCTTCAAATGTTAATTTCTGTATGATTGTAGCAATTGGGTCCTCCTTTCTTCTATTTTGATGATTCCTACTCTCATATGACTGATGGAGAGTGTTAATCTCCAAAAGAACAAGCTATGCTTGATGTTAGAACACTTCTATATCAAGAATAACTCAAAACCTTGATCAATTTTAGAAGACCAATGCCAAACTATCAAGATTTGCACTAACTTTGAAGAAAGTTATTACTCAGAAAAGTCTGTTGCACATAACTCAATCATTGACTGACCAAATGTGTAAAGTTTTCAATGAACCTTTGTATGAGGTATCATCTAATGTTTATGCACCTCCTCCAAGTTAGATATTCTCAAAATATTCTATAGACCTTGAGAAATAATCCAAACAATCTACCTATGTCTGAAACTATTCTCCTGTATAGTCAACTTTGACACCTGTAACTATGCATGGTTCTCCCAAATTACAACCCGTTTAATCAAATGCTTTTAGCCATAGATGGCTTACCTTCCACCTTAGATTTTGACTCCTGATTTGTGTAAAACTTTACACTATGCACTAAGATGTAATCAATTCTTTGACCATCAAGATTGTGCTTGTTTTAGAAGACACTCATTACTTCTTCACATACAAATGTTCCTACACTTGATTCTCTCAGCCTGTTTACAATTAGGCTCTCAAATCTTATTCATAGAAGCATTAACCATGGAATTAGACATCTACAAAAGGATTCCTGAAATGATCAAACACAGAAGGAGAACACATCAAAACATCAGTTGCAACTTTTCTTTCTACTCAGAAAACTTTTCATCTGAATGATGAGAGAGATCTTCCTTATTTCTAAAATGTCTAATGACTCTTAAAAATTCTAATTCTTCTCATCTCATGCTCTTTCATACTTGCCCTGACTTTCTACTTGTATATATAGGCATATATGTACAAGATCATGACCATAATAAAGGTATAAGTGAGCTAACTACAAGTTTAATGTACATATGTATACAACTCCTCATTTCCTGACTATGCCCTATCTTCAAACTTCATTTGTTGATCTTTTATTCATCTTTTGACTTCAATTCTTTATCCAAGACATCAATGGATGGTTGAATTGCACCAACATTTCTTGGGGTGTCTGCTTGAAGCTATGGATCAAGGATGATGTATTCTGCCTGATGCCACCATTGAAAAATTCTACAATGAATTCCTCTAGCAGTTGACTTATATCCCGATAGTTACGAATACTCAAGGGTTGAAACCAAGCTAAAGTAGTACCCTTAAGAGTCAAACCAAATGCCTCAAACTAGGTGAACAAGTCCTCAACTTGTTCAACTCTTAACACTTGTTTGAACTCGGCCACATGATCATAAGGATCTCTTGACCCATCAAAGTAGTTTTTAATTGTCTTGACCACTTGAGAGGCTCTAAGGGTTCTTGGGTACTCTCGGGGTCTGGGCAATGGAAAATGATGTTCATCTCTTTGAGGCCTATGTGTTCGATGTCTCTCTCTTTCAGATCTTTCACCTTCAAATCTTAATCTGTCTCTACCCACATTGTGTGCAAAGCTTACCTTAGGTCTCTCTCTAGTTCTTTCTCGTTGCGCTTCATGAGGCTGGGATGATCCTACCCCTTGGAGGCCATGGGAAACATTGGATCTTGGTGGAGGGAAAATTAATTCACTCTTCCAAGTATATGCATGTCTATCATGTTCGGTTACCAAGAACATTTTCTCTTACGTGTTATCCAAGTAGACAACTTTGCCTGGTGTCTCCGGATCCTTGAACTCATAGATGATGATTATGCCCAATTGACTAGGTTGATCCGGCTTGAATCTCCAAAATGTTTCCTCCATTTCTCTATTTAAGAATAGTTCTATGCTTTTGTTCTTGAGGGATCCAATCTGGAGTGATCACTCTATTCAAAACTAACTTATCTCTAGGAGTCTTGGGTTCTCGTTCTACATCTCCTTGCTCTAGGTCTCCTATCTCATTCTCAGGAATGATATTCGCAAACTCATCTGTCTTGTCTGGTAAGTTAGTAACCACATACATAGTTCCTTCCTTATCAATGTATGAACTTGACTATTGGGTATTCAAGTCCAAAGGGTTGATCTAGATTATTGAGTTGGACCACTGATCGCCTCAGGCCATCCCCATAGATGTGAGCAACTAATCAATTGGTCCGAATATATTCCAATTGTGTCTTATAGGGACCTTCTAGTGTTTGTAGCTAGGCAATGCCAAAGCCATGTATAGGTTTCCCCATGCTAAAAGACATTCCTGAATCACTTGTGTCTAGACTTAGTACGTAGGGATAACCACTTAGTTGTTGTGCCCAAGACTTAACTGTATGGTTGATACTTTCCTCAGAAGATTTAATGCTTTGTCTATCCTTGCCTAGGTGTCTACTAGATCTCAGGTTTATAAGCTTTTCCTTCTGGTCCCAAAATTCCCTTGTGTATTGCTCAAAATCCTTTGGAGCCCCGTTGGTTTCTTAATCCCACCTAAGGTCAATTTTTGATGAAAAGGTTATGTCAAATCAGGCTCCTGGGGGTCAAAACAGGCAAACAGGAAGGTATGAGAAAATCATGATTTTGACTGAAAATTGCAATCCTGAATACCTTTGAAAATCATGATTTTGAGTGAGAATTGCAATCGTGAGAAATCCCCAAAAAACGCAATTTTGATTGAAAATTGTGAAAAATGCAATTTTGAATGAAAATCATGAAAAACATGATTTTGAATGAAAATCGTGAAAAATGCGATTTTGAATGAAAATCGTTTCAAAATCATGAAAAATGCAATTTTGAATGAAAATCATGAAAAATGCAATTTTGAATGAAAATCATGTGCCTAAAAGCTTCTGAAGAGAACACGACTCTGAGGTCGTTCTCAGAATTGCAATTCTCTGGTTGTGCTCGAAATCGTAATTCTCTGAATTTTTCAAAAACATGATTCTCTGGTCATTCTTAAAAGCGTGACTTTTTTGCGATTCTCAAAAACACGATTTTTTGGCCAAAATCAAGATTTTTAGGTCAAAACACGATTCTGAGCAAAAAACATGATTTTCAGCCAAAATCGTGATAAAAAATACAATTTTGAGAAAACACAATTTTCAATCAAAATCGCGATTTTCTAATCATTCTCAAAATCGCGATTTTGAGGCCCGATTTTGACAAAACATAATTTTCAGTCAAAATCGCGATTTTCTGATCGTTCTCAAAATCGCAATTTTCACAAAAACACAATTTTATGTCAAAATTGTGTTTTTCACAATTATCACTCAAACTCCCATTTTTCACAATTCTCATTCAAAATCACGTTTCTCACGATTTTCACTCAAAATTCCATTTTTCACGATTCTCATTCAAAATCGCATTTTTCACGATTTTCAGCTAAAATCATGTTTTTCATGATTTTCAGTCAAAATCACGTTTTTCATGATTTTCATTCAAAATCGTGATTTTCTGAGAGTTTTGGTAAGAACTTCAAATTTCAGCAGCGAGGCCTGCACGTCGAGCTTAAGGTCATGGAAATCACATAAACTTGCACACACAAGCACTTTGCCCTTCTCTCTCTCCATCTTGCATACCCACAAATGAAAAATGAGGTGAAAATGTGGAAAATGGAGTGAAAAACGAAAAATTTTAGTGAAAATGAAGATGGAAGAAGATGGAGGTGGTGATGATGATGAAGATGAAGAAGAAAAGTTAGAAAAATAACACAAAATAACTATTTTTTACCTTCCAACATTGCAAATCTACGATCTTATCATCACAACGCTCGTCCTCAAAGCTCTCTCCCCAGCAATGGCACCAAAATTTGGTGTAGCTCAAGCATAAGCAACACCTCCTTTACTTGTCAATCAATGGAGACGTGAGACCAGTATGAAGACCACGAGCAAGTGAAGGCACAAGTGCATGAGTGAAAGCACACAACCATGCATACACATACACACACACACACGCACAAGGTAAGATCAAAGACAGGAACAATGGACAGCTTTGATCACAAAAGTGTTCTCTTGCAAAGATCAAATCTACAACAAGCTAACTCTCTAACAAACTAACCCCAAAAATGAGCTCTCTAGCTCTTTTTATAGTTCTTTGAGTAGTTTTGGCCCTATCCAGACCTAATGTCGAGCCTAGTTAAAAATTAGGTTCTAGGGCTTATTTGAAGGATCAAATGGAATCAAAAAATTATGAAAATCAGTACGATGATACTTCAAATACTCCTCAAGCTCGAGGGCTCCTCAACTTGAACAAAATGGAGCTAGAAAAAGGTAAAATGATATTTACAATGGTTTGAGTGATCAAAATCACTGTTTTTATAGGGGATTCTTTTGAAAATTTGACATATGCTTCTTGGAGCTCCCTACTTGCTCCCTCTTCCTATGTGTCCACTTTTTTGATGTGCTTCCATGCTGTGGTTGACCTTGAGTTCCAACACTAGGTGTTGGGAATTGAACCCACAACCTCCCGGTTAGGAGTACGATGGGCTAACCACTTGCCCCAAAATCCATGGTTGAGGATTATGTCCCAATCCTCTTTCTTAAGGCGTGATTCAACCATCTCCTACTAGGATTATGTGACATTCCTTTCCCCTTAGATTGAGCATTGTCCTCAATGCTCACTTGTGGACCCTTCTAACTCTTGGACACACTTTCCATGCATGAGCGCTTCCACCAACCTCAAACTCCAGCACATGGACCAAATTTGGACCTATCCCACCCTCCGTGGGTGCCCAAATGCCCATGCGCCAAGTGCCCACGAATGAGGCACAAACCTCCGCCTCGCTCAATTTCTCAACTAGGCTCTGATACCAACGTTGGGAATTGAACCCACAACCTCCCGATTAGGATTACGATGGGCTAACCACTTGCCCCAAAAGCCATGGTTGAGGATTACTTCCTAATCCTCTTTCTTAAGGCGTGATTCAACCATCTCCTACTAGGATTATGTGACAGTAGGACCAATGCCTCAATATGTGATACGTCCATCCATACATGAGAGAAAATATTCCAACATTGACCCTATAGAATGGGCGCTATTTTGGCCTTATTTGAAAGCTCTCAAAAGAGTTGAATGACATACATTAGAAAATAAGGTCCACTCCATATTATTATATTTTAAGGCACACTAAAAAATAAGGTCCCTTCCTTCATGAATACCCCATAAAACCAGTTTTTTTCCTTTTCATTAGGGAGCTTATAGAGAGCTCTCACTATCACCTAAAATGTTGCCCTCCCTAGTATAAGATGGAGCCTTTGAGAAGTTCAATCTCACATGCAAGCTGTTTAGGGAATCCTTGAAGATATTCGGTACCCACATTTCATCTAACAAAGAAACATTAGCCTCAGAATCGATGAAGAAGAGTGATGTACTTTAGCTTTCACAAATGTTTGACATCACCCTAGAGTTTTTTACATTATTACACGTGCATGCAAGATTTCACCTTCCTTGGGTAGGATGGATTCACACAACTGCACAACTAAATATGATTCTATCTGTACTTGGCACATAACCTATCAATAATCTACTTTATTCGTATGAGTGCATCTCCATTTTGTCTCTAAGAGACACTCCATTTCATATTTATTTGATTGTATCTAGTTGTATTTGGGTACCTTACCATTTGCTCTATCTTTTATTCATTCTCCTTTAAGGGGAATTATCGCACATATGCATACTTTGGAGAGTCTCCTTCAAATCTACATATGGAGAGGCTCTCCCAGACTTTGTACTTCGTTGAAATTTTGGAGAGCCTACTTCATGCTCTTGACAAGCTTACTCTAGTCCATGTGAGTTTTCCAAATTTTCATGGTATGCTCTCTTTGAGTCTCACACTCTTGCATTTTGTGAGTACATTCTTCATTTTATTTTTCTTCAGCATGTGTACTCTTTAATCTTTCATGCATACAAAGCCTTTGATGGCATGGAAAGATTCCTCCATACCCATAAAATGTTTTGGGACACTCAATTCTCGCTCGAGAAGGCCAAAAAAGAAAGAATTAAAACAAAAATAGAGTAGAAAGGAAGAATACAAATTTCATCAAAGTTCTCTATTCAAATGACTAAAAGTCTTTACAAAAGCAGCTCTCATTGATTCATATACAATTTGCATGGCTAGTTTCGTGGAAAAAATGGCCGATCTAGTTAAAAATACTCTTCTATAACTAGGTAGATTATTTTAATTAGTTATTCAACCCTATATTTTTGCCAAAATTATTATGCATATATTCAATGGTTCTAGAACTCTTCAGGATCATAAAATTTGTATACATTCCCCGAAAAGGATGTCCTATTTTAATAAAAAAGTAGTTAGTTACAAAATGTAGATATTAAATTTTTTTTTGGGTATCATCATGAACACTTTGATTGCTTGAACTTATCTTAAGCTCCAATAACATTGGTTTAGTACACACAAAAAAAAAAAAAGAGCTTCACACACCCTTGTTTAATAGTCTTCACTAATACTTAACATCCTATTAACGTGATACCTTAGCTTAGAAAATCCTTGTTCATCTTCCTGCATGGGTAGGACACATGCTTCAATATGTGATGCATCCATCCATACATGAGAGAAAACATTCCAACATTGACCCTACAGAATGGGCTCCCAAAGAGTTGAATGACGTACATTCCTAAGGAACAGATTCACACAATTGCACAACTAAATATGATTCATTCTGTACTTGGCATAGACCCTACCAATGAGAATTGACCTAACATGGATACCTAGCCGGCATGTTCACAAAGGTTGTACCTCTAGTTTTGTTCCAACACTTGGAAGATCTCAGTAACATTGAAACCCTCATAAAGGGATCTCATCTACTATATTCCTATGAGTGCATCTCCATTATATATCTAAGAGATACTCCATTTCATATTGGTTTAGATGTATCTAGTTGTATTTGGTTACCTTACCATTTTCTCTAGCTTTTATTCATTCTCCTTTAAGGGGAATTATCCCACATATGATGTGCCCTGGAGAGTCTCCTCCAAATCTTTATAAGGAGAGCCTCTCCCCCACTTTGTACTTAGTTGGAATTTTGGAGAGCCTACTTCCTAATAGTTAACATCCTATTAATATGATACCTTAGCTTATAAAATAATCCTTGTTCATCTTCCTACATGGGTAGGACCCATGCTTCAATCTGTGATGCATCCATCCATACATGAGATAAAACATTCCAACATTCACCCTACAGAATGGGCGCTATTTTTGGCCTTATTTGAAAGCTCCCCAAAGAGTTGAATGACGTACATTAGAAAATAAGGTGCACTCAATTTTATTTTATTTTAAAGTAGACTAAAAAAATGATCCCCTCCATTTTCATATTAATTAAATGCGAACTGAGTTTGATATACAATGAATGTAGTAGCTTACCATACATTAGTTGGCATACCACGGGTATCACGTTCCTCATACAGAGGTTAGACATGTAACACTTTGTTTGGTGAAATTACTTGTCTCTAACAAAAATGAAGTACAAAATTGCATGGTAAGAAGGATGTGTGTTATGGAAGAGTAATAGGATGTGTGTACAGAATAGGAGGAATTTTCATCCATGTGGTGTCTTCAATAATTTCCTTCAATTCTTCCTTCATGAATACCCCATAAAACTTGCTTTTTTCTTTTTCACTAGGGAGCTTATAGAGAGCTTTCACCATTACCTCAAATGTTGCCCTCCCTAGTATGATATCTAGCCGTCAATAAATTCAAGCTCACATGCAAGCTGGTTAGAGAATCCTTGAAGATATATGTACCCACATTTCATCTGACAAAGAAACATTAGCCCCATAATTGATGAAGAAGAGTGACGTACTAGAGTTTTCACAAATGTTTTCCATCACCCTAGAATTTTCTACACCGTTACAGGTGCATGCAAGATTTCATCTTCGCTGGGTAGGATGGATTCACATAACTGCACAACTAAATATGATTCTATTTGTACTTGGTACAGAACCTATCAATGAGAATTGACCTAGCATGGACACGTAGCACGCAGCTTCACAAAGGATCTACCCCTAGCTTTGCTCCAACATTTGGTGGACCTCTATAGCATTCAATCTTTCAAAAATGAGCTACAGAGGGGGTGTTGATGACATGATTTCATCTACTATATTGGTTTGAGCACATCTCCATTTTTGTATCTAAGAGAGACTCGATTTCATATTTATTTAGTTGTATCTAACTGTATTTGGGTACCTTACCATTTCAAATGGAGGTTACATTCTCAGCATGGGAGGTCTCATCATCAAGTACTAATGTGCTTGTCTGACACATTCACCCTTCAACTTCAATTTAGGCTTATCCATTTACATTTCTTCTTTGCTACCATCATCAACAAATGAGCTTTGACATGAAGGTGAGTGAAAGGTTGGGAGATCAAATGAATGAATGTGTATGTGTGTGTATGTGTGTGTGAGTGAAAGGCTAGGACACTTGGTACACATGTAGTTACATGGCGGACACTTGGATGGTTAGTATCCACCTGCTATAATGGGCAGTTCCTTGGAGAGCTATATAGAAGCATATGGTTGGGAAGAAAAAGAGAATCATCTCTATGTGTGGTTGTAGTAATGCTTCATACTCTCACCTCATATGAAGTCTCACTCTTCCACATATCATGCACCTGAAAGAATAGCCCTTGTATCTAAACAACCATGTAAAACAAGTCCTCAAACATTGTGTAAATGGGTGCCTAAATAGGCCTAGGAACATTTATGCTAAAAAACTCTTAATAAAGTGTATCATTCAAGAACCTGTTTTTCTAATCTCTTAAGGGAACCTTTCACTACCAAACACCCTTGTAATAAACCACCATCTCAAATGTCTTGTAACAAATCAACAAATCACCCTATACATGCTCAGATCATGCACTACCCAAAGTATGCATATTGGAGGTCTAGTGACACGCATTATACACAAATACATCACCATGCATTATTCCACAATACCACCTACATGGGATGCATGTCAATATTGGAAAGGGACCGCGATTTGGCCATACTGAGATCAATGTTTATTTCCATACTAATTTGTTCTACTTTTGTAGTAGATCATTGTTATAAACAAAGAATTTCAAGATGCAAGCAAGAGATACTTCTACTCTGGGTCCCAATCAATGCTCGATCGATTACCACAATCTACTAACATTTCAAGGATCCGCAAGACCGCTAGTTGACACAAAATACATTTTTGAATCCAAGTTAGAGTTCGACCACCATTGGTATATGTCACTCTAGCACAATGACAAGTACCAATGTGAGGAGATCCACCTCATAATTGTCAATCCGAGAAGACATGAGGAGGGTATGATGATTGTGAGCAAGTGAAGGCACAAGTTCGTGAGTGAGAAGCATGCATACACATACACACACATGGGCACACATGGCAAGACAAAGAGATGGAGCAATGGAATCCCTAATTAACCAAAAACAAGATTACAAGCTCTTTTGTTCACTTCAATTCCCTATTTGCCAACCTCAAAAATGATTTCCCTAGGTCCTTTTATAGTGTTTGACTAGCTTTTGGTCCTTTCTAGACCTAGTGTTTGGCCTAGTTAAAAAATAGGTTGCTAGGCTAATTTGGAGATCAAACAAGCTCTAAAAAATATGAAAATTGGTAGTTACTTAGATCTAATACTCTCAAGCTTGAGGATTCCTTGACTTGCACAAAATGGAGTAATAATAATAAAAAATGGTATTTAAAATGGTGTGTAGTGATTAAAATCACTATTGTAAAAAAATTATTCTTTGAAAAATTATGTGGGCCTAATTGGTGGATCTTTGTTGATTGCTCTACGTGCTTCATCTTGCATGACCCTCCCTCTATTCTAATTCTCTCGGATGTATCCCTTGTCTTGTAATGCCAGCTTGATTGCCCTAGCTGCTACCAACATACCCCTCTCTCACATCTGTTGTCCCTGACAGACCCTTGTTGTAAGGAGTGTTTGATGTAGTCTTCAATGAAATCTGTGGAAAGATGATGTTCTTGCAAGTGCAGTCCTTGTGCTAGATTTATCATAAGTTGATCCCAATCTACTGGACCTCGAACATCTGGATGTAGTAAACATAACTAATCAGCATGGAGTTCTTGTTCTACAACAAATAGATGTAATAGATGAGTGGGTATGGGGATGAAAATTTCAGAGTGGTACTCCCAAAACCCTATAGAGGACATCTTGTGAGGATGGATTTGTACTTGATGAAGATGAAGTGGTGCATAGAAACTTTGCACTACAGCAGCCAATGAACTCTAGAGATATGTAGTGGGCCCTTTTAGCTTGCCAAAGGATGTATTAGACACCCTATGTACCTTGGAAGATCACTCTCAAAAAGATGAATGAAAATAGATAGGTAAGAGTTGATCCAAGAGTAAAAGGCTTGTTAGTTTTGCTCCTACACCTGTTCAGTGTGTTGAACAGTTCTCTGAGCACAACAGCAATTGGCTTAATTCCCTTTGGGGAACTCTAATTAACTTAGTAAGCTAAGAACCATGAGTAATTTCATAGAAAATGATGGATTACATTCAAAGAAAGGAGTTTAGCAATTCATAGCTCCATCTCGACATTCATGAGCTGCAACAATCATCAGACCAGTGAGCAAAGATATGCTAATATATGAAGATCCTGAGAACAAATGCAAATGAGACTTTGTAGGATTGTGATAAATAGTATGCTGATTCAATCATGCTTTAAATTCTTGCAAATGATCAACTACACACTGAAACAAGATCTGAGAAAATCATTGTTCTGATGGAGTACTAACAGAGAAGTAAACTGAGAATATAATGACCATATATGTATTAAAACATGTACAAATACAATGTCATTGGCAACCATACATTTCTCAATGTGTGAGAGGTGAATGATATATGCCATGAGCTCTCACTTCACAATAAAACTCACTCAAAGTGATCTCATGGGCTTGAGATAATACGCGGGTCTTTTGATCCCCTTTTTATAATCATGTTTGGAGCCAAGGTTTGAATTTGAATCTTGCTCACCTAAACCACTTTTCCAAATTCTTAGTGATTGATTCTCAACTAACTCAAACAAAATTTTGTGGCTTTTCTTTCCCTTCTCATCAAGTGGATTCAAACACTTTTGATTCCTTCACTTCTATATCAAGTAAACACTCAAGGAGTTACAATGGTGAGTTCATAAGTGAACTCTTCAAAGCTTTAGCATTTGCTTCAAATATAGCATAAGCTTTTATGACGTTTGAAGACTCAAGCCTTTTCTTAGACTTGCAATGAACTTTTTCCAATAGCTCCCCCTCAAGTCAAGTAAGCTTGAGTTCTTCAATCTTCCAAGATTACCAGCAAACCAATCGTACCTTTGAATTTAGTGAGTTTTGTGCCATCTAATGCTTTGGTTAAAATGTATGCACATTGTTGATGAGTTGACACATATGATAGCTGAATTTGCTTGCTCACTATCTTCTCTCTTACATAGTAGTAATGTACTTCAATATGTTTAGTACTTACATGAAAAATTGGATTGGGAGCCAAGTGAATGGAACTCATGTTGTCACCAAAAATACTTGGAGTTCCAACCTCAAATCCAAGATTTGTGAATAATGTATTCATCCACATTGCTTGTTGAGTGGCTATAGCAAGACCTCTGTATTCAACTTCTGTGGAAGAGAGAGCAACTGTGGGTTGCTTCGTAGATGATCATGAGACAAGTTTTGAACTTGCAAAAGTAAGGTATCCTGAGGTGCTTCTCCTATCTTCCCTGGAACCAACCCAATCTACATTAGAGAACAACTTTAGACTTAAATCAGATACATAAGGGTAGTATAATCCTTCATTCATAGTCCCTTTGAGATATCTGAGTATCCTCTTAGTAGCATCCATGTGAGGTTTCCTGGGTGTGTACATAAATTGACTTAGCACACTCACACTATAACATATATCTACTCTTGTCAATGTAGCATAGTTCAAACTACCCACAAGACTTTGATAACCTCTGATATCTTCTATGAGTTCACCTTCATGTGAGCTCAATTTATGATTAACCTCCATTGGAGTACCTGTAATCTTGCATCTTGAACTTTGTCAACAAGTCTTTAATGTATTTCCTTTGAGTAAGGAATACACCATGATCTCTGTATACTACTTCCAATCCTAGGAAGTATGTGAGTGAACCCAAGTCACTTATCTTGAACTTTTCTTACATCTGCTCCTTGATCTTCTTTATCCCATCTGCATCATTTCCTGTAAGTATAATATCATCCACATACACACACAAATAGATGACTTTAGAATTACTCTTTTTGATGAAGGGTGATGGATCTTCCTTGCTAGGTTGAAATCCTTTATCCGGCAAGAATGAAACAAGGCTGTGATTCCAAGCCCTTGGGGCTTGTTTGAGTCCATATAGAGCTTTATTAATCTTACACACATAATCTGGATGTACTTGATTCTCAAAACCAGATGGTTGTGCCATATACACATCTTCTATTATCCATCCATTAAGAAATGCAATTTTTACATCTAATTGAAGTATCTTCCAATTCTTGGAAGAAGTGATACTAAGTGAGTTTGTACAAAGCCTTTTGCCACAAGCCTTGCCTTATGCCTAGTAATGGAGCCATCTAAGTTCTTCTTCAACTTGTAGATCCATCTTGAGCTATCACTTTTATTGATGAAGACTTGGGAACTAATTCCCAAGTGTTATTTTCCACAAGAGCTTCAATTTCTTCTTCCATTGCATGCCTCCACTCTGATTTCTTCTTTGCTTCCTCAAATGTTGAGGGTTCCTCTTGATTTATGTCTTGTGCTAGATAGATTGAATGTTTAGTAACTAGAGAAGTATCAAACCCATACCTCTCTAGTTTGCTTTTCTCCCTCATGGACCTTCTTAGGCCATGATGTGGTGATTCTTTCTCTTGTCCAAGTTCCTACATTTTAGCTTTACCTTTAGACTTCCACATTTTGAGTTTTTCAATCTAAGTTGCTTCATCATCTTTCAAGGTATCCTGTTCTTCGATTTTAGAAGGGTTATCCTTGACAAGCTTTGGAAAATTTTCTTCAAGATCATAAGGTAATTTGATCTTACTACATGAGTCTTCATACCAAGAACTAATCTCATCAAATACTACATCTCTACTCACCAAGAATCCTTTGGTTGTTGGGTTGTATAGCATGTATCCTTTTTGCTTGTTGTCATATCCAATGAATACACATCTTTCAGCTTTTGGATCCATCTTCCCTCTAATCTATGAAGGAACATGAGCATAAGCAATACATCCAAAAATCTTACAATGATCCAAGCTTGGTCTTCTTACATTCCAAGCCTCATATGGTGTCATGCCATCAAGTGATTTTGAAGGTAACCTGTTAATCAAATAAGTGGTTGTGGATATAGCCACAACCCATAAATAATTAGGTAAATGTTTTTCATTTAACATAGACCTTGGAGCTTCAACAATTGTCCTATTCCTTCTCTCGGCCACTCCATTTTTCTCAGGAGTTTACCTTGTAGTAATTTCTCTTTTGATTCCCATATCTTTAAGAAAGGAGTCAAATTCATGGGAGAAGTACTCTCCCCCTCCATCTAACCTTAGCATTTTTAGTGTTTTACCTATTTGGTTCTCCACAAGAGCTAAATATCTTTTGAAGCATGAAAAGACTTCATCCTTGTGTTTCATTAAGTATAGTATAGTCCATCTATTGCAATCATCAATGAAGGAGACATAATACCTTGATCTAGATATTGAAGCATCCTTGCTAGGTCCCCATACATCTGTATGAACCAAATCCAAGAGATCTCCATGCATATATCCTTTCCTCATGAATGGTAACCTGTGAGACTTTCCAAGTTGACATGCACTACACTTATAAATCATGTGTTGCTTTGAAAGATTAGGGAGTCCAAGTACACTTTGGTCCCTGCAAATTTACTTTAATGATATTTCACCAATATGTGCTAACCTTTTGTGCTATACTTCCAATTCTGTGAGTGTCTGACTACCATAATTAAAGAGAGGAATGTTCCTAGTGTCTTGCAATTCAAATGTGAATAATCTACCTATCTTTTCACCCTTTGCAATCCTCTTGAATCCTTGACTTGGATCTTCAACAAATGCTCCTCCTTTTGTGAACCTTACTTGTAGGCCTTTCTTGACAATCTGTCCTACACTTATCAAGTTCTTTGTGATGGTAGGGACATAGAGTACCTTGCTAAGTAGGTTGATGTTTCCATCAGGTGCGCCTTTTACATTTCCTATCTTCTCCACCAGATGCCTTGTATCATCACCTATTTGCACTTCATGCTTGTTCCTTGGATCTTCTAAATTTGGTAGGAGGGCCACATTTCTTGCCACATGATTTGAGCAACCTGAATCTATGTAGAAAACATGCTCATCAGATTTAACTCGTGACATTCTCATATTCATGAGAAGTAGAGAGTCTTATTGATTTGAGTCTTCTATGTAATTGTTGTAATCTCTTCTCCCTTTGTATCCTCCTTGGTAGCATGAAAAGACTTCATCCTTGTGTTTCATAAAGTATAGTATAGTCCATCTACTGCAATAACCAATGAAGGAGACATAATACCTTGATCCAGATATTGAAGCATGGTTGCTAGGTCCCCATACATCTCTATGAACCAAATCCAAGAGATCTCCATGCATATATCCTTTCTTCATGAATGGTAACTGTAGTTCAGTGATGAGTAGCACCTCCTTTAATGTCAATCCGGGAAGACATGAGGATGGTATGAAGACCTCGAGCAAGTGAAGGCACAAGTGCGTGAGTGAGAAGCACACTGACATGCACACACATACACACACACATGCACACAAGGTAAGACAAAGAGTGAGAAGCAATGGAGTTCTTAGATTACTTTCAAAAAGCTCATACAAGTTCAAAACTATTACAAGCCAACCTCAAAAATGAGCTCTCTAGCTCTATTTATAGTTTTTGACTAGGTTTTGGCCCTGTCCAAACCTAGTGTCCGGCCTAGTTAAAAATTAGGTTCCAGGGCCAATTTGAGGGCTTAAACGGAGTCTAAAAAATACGAAAATTGATATGTAGGTACTTCTAAGGCTCCTCAAGCTCAAGGACTCCTTGGCTTGCACAAAATGGAGCTACAAAAATATGAAATGGTATTTACAATGATTGTTAGTGATAAGAATCACTGTTATAAAGATGTTGATTTGGAAAAATTTGAAGGGCCTATCTGCCAGATTTGCGTCGACTGCTTTGTCTACTTAATCCTTCACCTCGCTCTGACTCTCTCCGCTGGCTTCCTTGTCTAGTCAGTCCTTGGGTGCCCATACTTCTCTCAACACCCCCCCCCTCTCTCGTCTGTCGTCCCTGACAGACCCTTGTTGCTGGGAGTGTTGGATGTAATATTCCACAACCTGAGTGGCAAGCTGATGTTCTTGTATGCGTAGTCCTCTGGCCAAGTCTGTCATCATGCGATCCCAATCATTGGTCCTGGAATGTCCGGATGTGGCAGACGTAACTGATCTGCATGGATTTCTTGTTCTACTGCGAATAGATGTAGCAACTGTGTTGGTCTCGGAATGAAAATTTCCGAATGATATTCCCAGAATCCCATAGAGAACATTTCCTCAAATGTCTGCTTGAAGCATGCGGGTAAGTACTTTATTCGTGCATGCCAGGCAAAGATTATAGTGATCGAGGGAGTCTGGCTCATGTCGTAGACTAAATCCTTGTTACCTTGAGAGAATCCAGGAGCAAAGATGTATGGAGCTTGTACCATCCGAAAGGTTTTGAAGACAATGGTCATGAGCTCAAATATTTTCATACACATTTTCGCTGCTATGTCGGGTACATTATTTAGACGTGTAGACCAGTGTCGAATTGTTGATATCATGTAGGCTACGGTTGGGGTCCCTCGAGGTGGAGCAAAATATGGATAGTTAACCCAAGCCGAGCATTCTTTATTGTTGCGTACCTTGATCGCAAATGCTTGCCATGATCTGCGACGTACCATTGGGCAATAACATGGATTATACTTGATATGCAGTGGCATGGTTGCTCAGGTGCTCATCATCTCTGGGTAATCGGTTAGTAGACGTGCACGCCAATTAGGCTGGAAGATCGAGCCAGCACGTGCATCTGTCGGTAAATCCTCTAGCTCAAATTGAGTGGCGAATGTGGGCTCCTTCCCTGTATGTCTTTTGACTTCTGCATTATAATCATGTAGCAAGACAAAATAAGGCATGTATTGCGACTCTGATGTTGTGATTAACCGTTGGTGGGATAGGTTTTGAAAGTAAGAAGACCGAAGGACAGTTTCTTCGAGATTTGTGAGAGATTGCATTTGCATGGCAACGCGATCATCATGTGTCTTACCCACTTTCTCGACCCTTTTGACCCAATCTGGAACTTGAATTTCTAAAGTGTCTTGTCCTTCCTCTGTAGTCCGACCACCGGGTGTTGGCATCGGCTCGTACGGCTCTTCATAGCTGTCATCGACGAGGATTTCCACCACTGTTTCAGGTTCTGGTTCTTCAGTTGGCGAGGGTGTCCTTTCATATGGTAAGAGACGTGCTTGGAGTTTGGTCACCTGTTTCCGGAGGGTCTCTAATTCTTCTGGAGAGTGTTGCAAGATTATCGGCTCCTATTGAGTTGTGGGGGCACTGGCTATCTGCTTCTTTAGATCCGCACATTCAACCTCTAACTTTTCATATTACTCCAAGAAATTTGCATGCTCCTCAAGTAAGATGCGAATGTCTTCCGATGGGACTGCTCTATACTTGGTAGGGCTAATGGTTGCTCCTGCAGTTCCCTCCATAGCCGCTTCAAAGTTGTCTTGGTTTTGTTGTTGAAGCCTCTTGTTCTCTTCTAGTGCTGCTGCCATATGCTTCCTTAATAGCCCAAGGTTGCGTCTGAGTATAGCATTAGATATCATTTGCGCTTGGAGCACTGTTTCTAGTTCCTTGACTACTTGATCATTTACTATCGATGTCTTTGATTCCAATTCGGAGTGAGCCTGCTGTAAGGTGGTGCTCGATTAGGAGCGTTTGGTAATCAGCTTCAAGAGTGGTGACTCTAGCTTGCAGACGCTGAGATTCTGCCTGGAGGGCCGTAGTGCGTTCTTCCAATTGATGGTATTCTTGTTGTAGTTGATGTGCACACTGAAGTAATGTGTTGAACGTGCTATCTACATTATGAGATGCAAGGGGAAGAGTTTGAAATGCAGAGGAGGTGGATTGGGGAGGGAGGTAGTGAATGCTGTGTGTGCCAATGATGTGGTGAGTGGTGAGGTGGGGGGTAGTGGAGGGGGAGAGGGTGGAATTGTGGGGAGAGGTGTTGTGGTGGGTGAAATGTCCATTGGGTCAGACAGAGTGGTGTGTACAGGGGTACCATGTAGGTTGGTATGGTAGGTGAAGTGAGTGTGGTGTTCGTGTAGATTGATGTCGTTGCGAACATCGGAGAAATGTGCCTTTGAAACATTGGAGAGCGGATGAACTGCTCCACAAAGGACGGGTATGGGATGGTGAGGTCAGGTTGAAAGAGGTGTAGGGGCTAGAGGGGAAGTGAGGGTCATGGAATGGAGGTACCCGTAGTGGGGGATAGGCTGGGAAACACAGGGTGCCTTCTGTGGGTGTTGGGTTTCCAACCACACTTGGGATTATGGAATGGCCAGTTATGGGTTCGGAGGATAGAAGGGTTGAAGTGTACAAGGGATTGGTGACGAAAGAGAAGAGGGTGTCTTGTGAGGTGGGTTCTCGAAATGAGAATGATGTGAATGAGGATGGGTTATAAGTGAAGGTAGAGATGATGACTATCGTTTCTGCCATGGTGGGAGGTGGTGGTGGGGGTGGAGAAGGTGGTGATGGGGGATGCTGGGGTGAGATGGGTGATGTCTGAACGAAGGTTTCAACAAAGAGGTCAATGGTGGTGGTGGGGGTAGCTGTGGTTTCAATGGGTACTTCTTGTTCGGTGACGGGTATCCTGATAGTCTTACCTGCATGTGGTAATGTGTCAACTCTGTGTTTGTCATACCTCACGGACTGGCGGACTGCTGTGTGGACAGCCTCTGGAACTCCTAAAGATTCTGACACTAATTTGAGGGTGTCAATGAAATGTTGATCCACCCCATCATCTGATAGCATTTCTTGCATCAAAGCTTGACCTGATACAAGAGAGAGTTGATGCCTTTCTTGTACTGCTTTGATTGTGTCGTATAACCTTTGTAGTTGAGCTGTATATGCAGGTGCACCTACAAGTTCTGGCACTTCTTGTTGCTCATCATGATGCTCTTGATCATAATCCTCCTCATCATCCTCCTGTTCTTCATCTTCATCATCCTCTTCATCCACTTCAACTGTGGTGACAGATACTTGGGAGGTAGTTGCCTGCGTTTGCACATTCTCCACTTGTTGTGCCTCTTCTGCCTCCAGCTCTACATCTTGTAATAATTGTTCAAAGTCTTCATTCGTGAGTTCTTCCAAAGGTGCACCACTGGGAAATTCAAGATCGGTTGGGATGGTAGGGAATATCAAGTTAGGACCATCGGTGCTGCGTCTTGGAAGTCGGAGCGTGAATGGTCGGACTCTTCGGGGTGGAGGGGTGACGTCTGGTGTTAGGGTGGCTCCACGTGGTTGAGCACAGGGGACTTGGACAGTGCCTCTCATCTTCTTAGAAGGGGGTCCAGTGGACATCCTGCCTCTAAACTGCTCTACACGATTCCACATTAGGGCCCATTGAATAGGGATGTCATAAGCCAAACACCTATAAATTATTCTCGTCAGAGCACAGCATCCATATAAAACCTGTTTCCGCGGCCATCGTTTGTGAGCCAGGTGTATCTGATCAATTATCCAGTGGGGTAAGTTGATGGTGAGGCTCTGTGTCTCTGCCAGATACAAACTAAACCAAATCTTTTTGGGCGGCATGGTGAATCTATTTTGTGCAGGAAAAGCAAAGTGTTGCATGCACATGCGAAGGTGTATTGCAATATTAGGCGTCATGAACACCATGTCCTTGAGTTTGGTGAGGCTTCGATTCTTCATGTAATCCGGCACTAGGGTTTCCTTCTCTATAGGAATATGCATTCCGCGCATATCTAGGGCCTCTCTCACCAAGTTGTTTGATAGCCTGAACCTCTTGAGCTCATTCCCCTTTGTTAGAGATGGAATCACAAATGAGCTTGCACCTTTTGGGTTCTTGTTTGGAGTTAAGATGTTGATGAGATAGTAGCATTGTATGAAGTTAGGCTTTGGGAGCCGTGCACTGAAATATGCATCCAATCATGCCTTCTCCCATATCGAACGTAGACCTTCTGCATTTTGTAACTTCTTGAATTCTCTTGTAAAGAAATGGTATTTACCTTGCTTCCCATTGAAGTCCAACTCTGATTCCCATAGGTATGTTCCCTCTCCCAAGGGTCCTGCCACTTCACTAAACCAGTGGGAAGTTTTTCCTACGGGCATGGTATGGCCACTGGGAGGGTCCGCTATAGGTATGATTTTGATGGCCTGCAATTCTTCTGGTCTTTCAATTGTCTCAAGCAAAACGGGTAAACTGTCTAAGTCCACCACTTGCTGGCTCGTTTCTGTTTGAGAGCTAGTTCCTGTCGCCTTCGCCATGTTGAAAACTTCACAGCTAGTTCTGTGAGAATATATGAATAGATGTTAACATTGCAATGGACACAAAAATGACATTGTGTCCCCGTTACAACATTGACATGAGGTACGGGAGAGGTTAGGGGGTTAGTAAGTGCTCGTTGCTTGTGTGTGTAGTTAGGAATTGGGTAGACCTAAGAACTAAGCGGAATGATGTAATGTGAGAGTGACGTAGTTAGTAGGTGGACATGGATTTACAACTGGGGTCCGGGGGTTTATTACAAGTTTTAGGTTGCCAAATGCAATGGATAGGTTTTGATCTTGACTTTGTGGAGACTCTGGAGAGTGTGATAGGGTATTTACTTGAAAAATGGGGCGTTCTAGGGACCCATTTACAAGTGATTCTACTTGTGCTCATGGAAGAATACGTGTTCGTGCGTGATGTGTAAGACTGGGCCTCAGATGTTCGAGTGAGTGAAACATGTTGCACAGGGTTTGGCCTTGGTGTAGCTATTTGAGCCCGCAAGCAAGCCTTAGGCACCCAGATTTGTCGTGATTGTGGGCTGGCCTTCATTGACTTCTTGGGTACCCAAATAGACTTCACATTCGCAGAAGAATTTATGAAGGACTTCTTATTAGTGTCCTGTTGTTGGCTACTAATAAGAGGTTTTGGCCGTGGGGTTGGCCTAGTCGCAACAGGGTGTTCGCCTTTCCGCATCCATACTTGTTTCAACGGCTGAAACAATCTGCTTTGCTCCTTTTTTTGGCCTCCAGTATAGGTAGTGTTCTGCTTCTTCTGTATTCGATCTGCCTTTGGTTGCTGCATCCCTTTGGCCTTTGGAAAAGAAGGGAGTGCCGTCTTATCCTTGACTCCGTTGTTGAGACAGTCCTCTTTCTGCATCACACTGTTTTGGACAAGAATAGCATGGTCAACTTCATGTGCACTCCTGGAAGGACCAGGAGTTCGTGCCTTACCTAGTTCCTTGAGTGCCTCATTTTCCAGTTCAACTGAAATTCGACTATAATTTACCCATACCTAAAGAAGTCCACTTCTTAGGTTTAGGTTGACTGCATGATCATAGATCTAGTCCTGACCCAAGACAAGAGGTTCAGTGAGGTCCTCATCTTGACACACTAGTACTTTGACTGTCATTGCTTCGTCTTGAACATAGAGGGGAAGTTCCACCTCACCCATGCAAGGGGTTTCCACACCTCCCAATCCTATGAGATATGCTTCTATAGGATTAACAGTTAATTTCAACTCTTGACAGTAAGACAATTTAACAGCACTAGTGGCTGCACCTGAGTCAATCAAGGCTCTTACAGTCCTTGCACTCTTTCCTTGTCTTATATCTAAGGTTATAAAAGGACGTCGATCAATTATCCTATGTGAGCTAACACCTGAAACTTCACACATAGCCACGTGATATCCTTGATCTGCATATGCATCTGGCATAGGTTGCTCTCTGCCTTGTCTTCTTAATTTCATTCTTGGTATGCGCTCTAAAGCTTCTGCTTGAGCTTCTTCGCGAATTCGTTTTTCTTCTTCTTTGCGTTTCTTAGCAATGTTGAGTCGACTTAGCATCTCTTCCGTCAGAGGTTCCTGATATAACTTGACTCTGCATCCGCTAATGTAGCTCGGGAGAACATCACCCTCTAAAGTGGCTAGTTGCACTGCTCCACTTGTTGAGATTCTATTTATGATCATAGGTCCGTAGCCTCTTTTCTCTAGTTTTCTCGCGTGTTGTTTCAAAGTGTAGACTAATACTAGGTCTCTTGCCTTCAAGCCCTTATCCTTCACATGGGCATCAAAGTATGCCTTCTGTCGTTTCTTAGCTGCATATATCCCTGCAGCTACTCTCAGTCTTGTTTCTCCTAATCGTTCAAGGTCAAAAAGTCTAGAGGAGAGTTCATGACCCGTCCATTCATGCTCTTGTGCTACTTTCAATGTAGGTATTAATAAAATCCAACGGTAGCACTGCATTTTGGCCAAATACCATCTGAAAGGGGGTGGCTTGGAGTACCGTTTTGTAGGCCACTCGATATGCCCAAACAGCATGGTGTAGCTGTTTGTCCCAATCAGAGCGTTTATTGTTCACTAATTTCGTTAGTACATTGCATAAGATCTTATTGGTGCTCTCAGCCTGGCCATTGGCTTGTGGGTGGTAGGGTGCAGACTTCTTATGCACTACCAAGAACTCTTGGAGCAGATTTTCAATCACTTCATTCAAGAAGTGAGTGCCTCTGTCACTGACTAGCTCTATAGGTAATCCGTATCTGGTGAACACATTCTCAAATAAAAACTTAGCTGTTGTTTGAGCATCGTTCTTCGTTGTGGCTTTTACCTCTACCCACTTTGTTAGATAGTCTATCACGACAATGATATATTCTGCATGGGAACCCTTAGCTGGGGGATTAATAGGACCTACAAAGTCTATTCCCCACTTAGAGAATGCACGTCCACCCATCATAGGTTTCAATGGCATCTCATCTTTGCGTATAGGATACTGAGTTCTCTGACAGACATCACATCGTTTCACATAGGTGTGTGCATCCATGTGAAGGGTCGGCCACCATAAGCCCGCAAATAGTATTGCCTTGATCACCCAATCTGGTCCAAAGTGTCCTCTTGCTACACCTTGGTGAGCAGTTTCCAAGATCTTAAGATATTCACTCTCATGGACACATAGTCTCAGGTAACCATCTTTACCGCGCTTGTATAGATTATCACCAATGAGTGAGTAATCCTGGGCTTCTTGTTCTAAACTCCTTTTCCTAGCCAGAGTCATGTCTGGAGGGAATGTTTTCGTCCTTAGGAAGGATACTAGTGGTTCACTCCAATTTGGCACTATGGACACTTGATAAAGAGTGGCATGTTCCACATGTGGTTTAGTACAACAGATTGGGCATTCCTTGCACAACTTTTGGACAGCAGCCTCCATAGTAGGCCAATGCACTCCGAGTCTCCTTAGTGTCTGCAGGGTTCGTTGCTTTGAGTAGTGTTTCTCTAATGCACCTACATGTGCTAATTGCAACCATTTAGCGTACTCATCCTCTTCCACACAACACGCCAAGATCCCTTGATCTGTGTGTTTGTACATACTTCCTGCCATGATGTGATACTTTTGGGCTTTTACTACCTCTCTATCCTTTGTGTTTATTACTGGGTGGTTAGGCCCGTATGTCAATACTGGCACTAATGGTTTAGCCCACTGCGGCACCACTTCCAAATTAAACAAGTAAGCATCAGGAAGGTCATCTGACACTCCTTGTGGGGCTTCTCCAGATGTGAGTCTAGAGAGATGGTCTGCTCTCAAGTGAGTCCTACCTTTCCTTACCACAACCTCAAAGTCGTATTCCATTAGTAAGAGAAACCATCTTACTAATCTACCTGTGTTGCAAGGTTTGTTTACCAAGTACAACAATGCCCGATGATCGGTAAAAAATTTAAACTTATTTGCAAGAAAATAATGTCTAAACTTTTTAACCGCATATACCATGCCTAAGCCTTCTCTCTCAATAGTGGTATAATTTCGTTCAGCTGCATTCAATTGTCTACTAGCATAGGCAATTGGGAGATCCATATTACCTTCACCAGTAGGTTGTGCGAGTACACATCCAATAGCGTAATTGGATGCATCCACATGAACATGGAATGGCTTGTTCCAATCTGGTGTGGTCAAGATTGGTGCTAAACATAATCTTCGTTTAAGCTCATTGAAGGAATTCTCACATTCGTCAGTCCACTCAAAGTTAGTCAAAAGTCCATACAGAGGCTTTGCTATGATGGCATACATGTGTATAAACCGTCAGTAATAACCACAATGCCCCATGAAAGCTTGTACTTCCTTGATGTTCTTTGGCCTAGGTAACTCGGCTATGGCTCTCACTTTCTCTTCATCAGTGGAGATGCCATTCTTTGACACTATGTGTCCTAGAATCTTGCCTTGCTTGACCATAAAGACGCACTTTTCTGGGTTCAAGCAGACTTGATATTCTCTACATTTGTCAAAGATTTGTCTGAGTTTAGGAATATGGGTTTGCCTGATGTTGGAATGAACACAAAGATCATCAACATAGACTTCTAAGTTCTTCCTCAGGAACTCTTTAAACACGTGACACATCAATCTTTGAAAGGTAGCAGGTGCATTAGTAAGCCCGAATGGCATTACCCAAAAGGCAAATATGCCCCACTCCGTGGCAAAAGCCGTCTTATGTTGATCCTCTGGAGCGATGGCTACTTGATTGTAGCCAGAGAATCCATCCAGGAAGTTGTACACTTCCTTGCCTGCTACTCTTTCTAAGAGATGTCCTGTGATAGGAAGCGGATAGTTATCTTGAATTGTGGCTACATTAACCTTCTTCAAGTTAATGCACACGCAGCTTTCCATTTTTCTTGGGCACCACTACAATGGGGGATACCCACTCAGTGTGCTCAATTTCATAGATAAATCCAGCTTCAACCAGCCTATCTATCTCTTCTTTGATCTTGGGAGCATAATTATCATTATATGTATATGGCTTTTGCTTAGAGGGTTTGGCATCTGAGGTCATGGGGATAGTGTGTGAGCATATGTCTGGATCAACACCCTTCAAATCCTTGTAACTCCAAGCGAATACATCTCTGTATTCTCTCAGCAAGGCTATTAGCTCTTGTTCTTCCTCTTCTGTCAGGTCATGGCCTATGTACGTGCATCTTTCCTCTCCTTCTTCTAAGGCCACTACTATTTTCTTGGTGGTTTCTTTGTTATCATAGGCCTCTCCTGATTGCGCCTCTCGTTTAGGCATTCTGATCATGACTCTCCTGTCATCTATCTCATACTTCTTAAAATTTTTTGGGACCTCAAACAAAGATTCCTCCTCTTCTGGTGTGACTTCTTTCTTCTTCCTTTTCTTTCCTTCTTCCTTAGGGGTTACATGTGTGGCTAGCCTTATATCATTTGTGTTGCAGAGCTAAAGAGCGCACAAAGCAGAGAAAAAGACGGGCCCCAAAATTTTCCGATTTGGACTTCATATTTTTGTACCATAATCATTCTTGTAATATATTTTCCGTTGTAAAGGCACTAGAGGAGTCCTCTAGATGCATCCCCACAGAAGATTAGAAGCTTACCCATGTAAAATAGTAGAAAAAGACAAGCCCCAAAATTTTTCCGATTTGGACTTCATATTTTTGTACCATAATCATTCTTGTAATATATTTTCCGTTGTAAAGGCACTAGAGGAGTCCTCTAGATGCATCCCCACAGAAGATTAGAAGCTTACCCATGTAAAATAGTAGAAATTTAGTCTTTTAGTGAATAAAGTGCCGGTCTCTTGTGTGAAAGGACCATTTTTTAGGGCACTAGTATATAAGTCAAATGTGACTCTTTGTAAAGAACTTTTTGCCATTGTGAGAATAGAGAGCACAGAAATTCGAATTTGTGTCTTCTTCCCTCCTTATCTTCTTCTTCGTGAGCTTGTATGCATGTGGATTGCTTGGAAAGAGTGCTTGTGAGTGTTGTCGATCCATGAAAGTGTTTCTTTGCTGTAGGAAGGGTGTGTGCGAAGTGTAGGAAGTGCTGAAGTGTAGGAAAGTATTCCCGCGACTCAGTATTTCGCTCATAACTTGAAGTAGGAGCGTCAGAATTGAGTGAAACCACTGCCATTGGATGCTTCTTCTTGAGAGCTTCAAAACGCATATGCTATTCGCTATATTTGGAGTTCGGAGCTGGGAGAAAAGTCCAAAATACTTACGGCTGCTACATCAAGTATCGTTTCGCCTTGACCAACAGTTGGAGCTTGTTTGGATAAGTCTTTGTCTCATTTACATTCTTTGAGTAGTTCATTTGCATTGACCATTACATGATTGCATGTCTTCATACACTCGGCTAGGTTTGCATACTCTTTGGATTGATAATTAAAAGCGTGTATCCACACTATATGCACTTGTGAGGGGATTGAGGTATAGTCTCTTTCTCCGCAAGTCCCTAAGTTGATACTTAGGTCAACACACTTTTTGGCGCCGTTGCCGGGGAGTGACGAATCAAACCGAGGCATTCGTGTGATGGTAAGTAGCTTTTTGCATTGAAGTAAGTGGAGGAGTGGAAATCTTCTCTTCTTTGGTAAGTCATTTTCAGCCGCACTTGCTACTTCTCATTCTTGGAGTGTGTGTAGTGAGTTGTTAGTTTAGGGAAGTGAGTAGAAGGAGTAGAGTAGGAGTGAGTAGAGAGTGGACCAAGTCATTAGAGTAGGTTTTAGTTTTTTTCAGAAAAGCTTCCTTTTTGTAAGCTAGAAAACTCCAAGTATAAAAGCCAAAAAAAGTCATTTGAAAAATCACTTGTTTGAACAAGTATCGTGAGAGTGAGAGTCGAGTATCGTGGGCAGCTGAATATCGTGGCAGAGCCTGTGGAGTGCCTTTGAGCTAGGAAAGGTGCTAGAAGAGTGTGTCTGAGCTTCAGAGGTGAGTCCCTCCATTGTTAGATCCCTTTAATCATTCAAAAAATTCAACATCTGTGTAAAACGATCTGCGCTAAGTATCGTCTGAGAGCTACAGGGGGTAGAAGAGTGTTTTGTTTGATACAGAGAGTGAGGATAAGAGAGAAGAGCTAGGTGATCAAGGGGGCAAAATCAAACTTCAAAAACATTTGTTAAAATTTGTCTAAGGGTCAAGTATCGTTTTACTCCCGCGGTCGAGTATCGCGATACTTATCAAGTATCGTTTTGCTCCTGTGGTTGAGTATCGCGATATTTCCCATCGATCGTGTATCGTTCCATACTGATCGCGATACTTGGTCAGAGATCGTTTCTCCAGCGATCGTTGATCGTGTATCGTGGATTGAGTATCGTTTCGTGCCGATCGTGATACTTGAGAAGTATCGTTTGGTCAAAGATCGCGATACCTGACAAGTATCGTGTATCGTTTTGCCAGCGATCGTTTTCAACCAAGTATCGTTTGGTTCAAATATCGTGTATCGTCTGATCTTCAGAGATCGCGATATTTGCCAGATATCGTATATCGTCGATCGTTTCAGAACATAGATCGTGTATCATGGGATTCCAAGTATCGTCGATCGTTTTCAGCCAAGTATCGTTTGGCCCAGAGATCCTCTAGAGCAAAGATCGCGATACTTCCCACATATCGGGTATCATCTATTTCCAAGTATCGTTTCCCTTTGAGTATCGTGTATCGCCTGAGACCAGATATCGTGTATCGTTTACTTTCAGGTATCGGTATCGTTTCATTAAGCGATCGGTATCATTTCGTAGGTGTCGCGATATTTGTCAAGTATTGATATCGTCTAGCCGGTATCGCGATACTTGTCAGAGATCGTGTATCGTCTGAACATACATCAGGTATCGTCTATTCTGGAGATCGTGTATCGTGAGTTTGGGAGACAAGTATCGTGTTCTGGCAAAATTCCTTGTTACTCATTTCTTTCCAACCCAAGTCTTCTAGACATTTTTGACCTATTGTGAAGAGTGCTTAAGACCCAAGGGTATCAAAAGTCTGATCAAAGCTCTTAAGTTGATGAACCTAAGATCCGGAAGAACCCTAGGAAGCCGAAGAAGTGTAATTTCTTCCGTAGGAAGTGTAGCCGAGCCAACTAGCCGTTCACATTATTCTGAAACCTCCAGTGAGTCAGAAGGAGAAATTCCCATGGCTTCAGAGGATATGCAAAACACTGTACCCATGATTGGCATGATGTCAATCATTGAGGGAGAATAGAGAACCTCCTTGGAGTATGTGAACACCAACCACAACGAGATCCCTATCTATTTGGATGGCTTAAACAGATCGGTGGCCAAGTTACAGAAAGCATCAGAAGCCTACATAGTGCCTAGACCAGCAGTCAAGTACGTAGGAGGACTGTACATGGACAAACAAGATATTCAATACGTGGTCACAGAACACCCGGAAAACATTAACGAGCATGGTGAAGAAACTAATGCTTCAAGCTTAAATGGCGGTGGAAACGAAGAGCAAGTAACTACTCCTAGAGGGAGATCTACGATTACAAAAATTTGGAGAGGAGACCTGATTCCCCAGGATGACACTCTAATAGATGTGTATTTGATCAATGGGATGGAGCATTTGCTCAGAGCCCATTCCTCGATATGGGAAGCTGCTCCTAATCCAGTTACCATCTATGAGTTACAGGATCCTGAGTTCCCCACCATCATCACATATTTGGATAAAAATCAGAGAAAATATTGGCCATTAACATAATTAGAGAAAGCTGAGTTGAAATATCAGAATATCCCAGTGTTCCCCCCTAGGGACCAAGCCACTACTTCACGGAATCCACTTGGAACATCTCAGAATGATTCATATCAACAGTCGGGACAAACACGACAAACACAACAGACCCAGATCCCAGTCAGACCACATGTGCAATTTGCAATGCTTGCCATTAACCCTAACTACCGGCCACAACCAGCTATTGACCCAAGACATGGAGTTCATGCTCCAGTCAGACCACAGGTAGTGAGAGGACCAGGCATACCAATAGGGAGACCAATTTTCCCAGTGATGCCCAGGCAACCTGAAGCAGGAAGACGACTAAGGCCGATCCAAGTTGCCAAGTGCATGAGAAATCATTATGATGGCTCTAGTGAACCTTACAACCACATAGCAGAATTTAAACAAGTAGTTAGAGCCGAGCAGGTAGATGACTTTCTGATTCAGTATGAGTCTTTTGGCCTTACCTTGTCAGACACAGCTTTGGCCTGGTTTCAGCCATTGGACCCGAATACTTTTCAAAACATGGAGCAGGTATATCAAGAAATGATTGAAGAATTCACCAAATCTGGAATCAAAAACAATTCTTCATCATTAATCCACAGCTTCAAACAAGTCCCTACCGAGTCAGTGAGATTGGCAGCAAGGAGATTCAAACAGTATATAGATAGATGCCGTGTGGAAGAGAGACCGACACAAAACAAAATGGTATCATTGTTCTTGGAAGGACTGTTGAACGGAACCTTGAGGTCATTAGTGTACGTAAAGAGAGTTCAAACCTTGCAAGAGTGTATGAAGGAATGTATAGACCTAGAAGATAACCTTGCTGAAGACTTGAAAATACCTCCAGGAAGTTTGAAAAGCGAAGCGTCAGCCAGTAACACATCAAATTCTAAAAACAATGTGGAGGAAATAGCAGATTTAGTAGCAAAAAAACTGAACGTTCAAGGACAGAGGAATTATCCCACCAATCCTATGAGACTGCCTATGCTTAGAAGATGTATGCAGTGCGGAGGAGATCATCCTTCTCATTTGTGTACCAGGGGAGTAGTCTCACCACCTGCCTATACTCATCCTAGACCCTCTGTCCCCGGACCGCTACAATATTGCAGTATAGAGCAGAGATATACAAACCATAGCACCGAGAACTGCCCTTACAATAGGCAAACCAGACCCACCCAGCCTTATGTGAGACCGTATGGATATCCCCAAAGAGATCAAGGAGGAGAAGCCTTTAGATATCCCTCTTATCAGCCGCAGGCACCAGTACCACGACCATACGCATATCAGGGTTACACGCAACCACAGCCAGTACTAGGACAACAACCGCCCCACCCTCAGAATGTTGTCCCAGTCAAGATGGCACAACCAGAAGAAAATCTAGAGAGGGCTATAGTGCCAGCCACACCTTTGACTAGTAGTGAACCATATGACTCATTTTACGATCCTAGTCAAGGAATATACCCTGGTTATGAAAGCGCGATAACAGAATATGGGCAACAGTATGACCCATATGCTTAAGGCATGGAAATACCGGACAGTTCATACGGACACGAGCAGGATTATGTGTCCTTAATGTACATAGCTCCTAGAGCAACCATGCCACCTCGACCAATGAATAGACAGCCTGTACCCAGAGGACCATGCTACAGATGTGGAGGTGACCACTATATTAGAGAATGTACGTTACCAAACCCACCACCACCACAACGAATTTGGGAAGGCTACTATAGCGATTGTGGTAAGGAACATCTTTTCAGAGATTGTCCTAAGAACCCCAACAAAGTCACATCTAACGTGCAGATTAATGTGATAGAAGTGATTGAATCATCAGGGAGCGACAAAGAGTACACAGTACCTTTAAAGGCCATAACAAGAGCCAAGGCCAGAGAAAACCCTGATAGAACAGACGAGAATGATCAAAGTGACAAAGAGGGGAATATACCCATCCCTCACAGAGCAGAAGACTCCGAAGAACCAGAGAAAAGTATCGCCAGTAAAAGGTCACAAAGATGGAAGAACCGGAGAGAGAGGATAAAAGAAAAAAAGTTATTACAAAAGAAGGAAAATGAACAGAGTAAACAGAAACCAACGAAGGAACCGCAAGTGGAAAAAGGAAACAAAAATGAGAATAAAAGGGAGGAGGTAGGATCAGTCTTAGCAGATCCTATGCCTGAAGAATTAGCCATGTGGATTCAGGCATATAAGGCACGAATAAAAGCAGGACCTACCATAGAGCAACATGAGAGAGAATATCCGAGAGGCGACTTAGAGAAAGAAAGACTGGAAATCTGCAAAAAATTGATAGAAGTTGCTCAACAAACCTTAGAAAAACCCGCAACACCTTTACCAAATACCCGAATTTCCGAAGGAGAATTCCAAGAGTGCCTAAACACTCAGGACAAGCCTGAAGTATTTAGACCACAAAATGAAGAACATGGGGTTGAGGGAAAGGAAGGATCCATAGTCCCCGAAGTAGAAGGAGACTGGACTAAGGATCTATGGGCACGAGTTCAAGAGGACAAGTGGAAAAAGGTAGAAGGAATGGAACCGCCCTTTGAAGAATTAGAAGCAGAAAACGAAATAGAGGGGTCAATACCTGAACTAAATTCAGAAGAAATTTTTCCAATGGATGCAAGTGACAAGGAAGAGGTAAAGGAACTACCCAACTACACCGGGGAGTACGAGCACAATTCAGAATTGTATCGCATTCCATCAATAAGGAGACGGGAAACGAACCCATCAGTTCAAACATCTGAGATCATACAACGTCTTAGAGAGGTAAAAATCCCATGTACCCTAACATCTGAAGAACTGTTAAAGGTAAAACCACACTTAAAAGAGAAATTGATCAATCAATGGTGTTGAGAGCAGTATGGGCACTCAAGGACTGACTAGACAAGGAAGCCAGGGAACCCAAGGATTGACGAGACAAGGAAGCCAACGGAGAGAGTCAGAACAAGGTGAAGGAGTAAGTAGACAAAGCAGTCGACGCAAATCTGGCAGATAGGCCCTTCAATTTTTCCAATCTACATCTTTTAACAGTGATTCTTATCACTAACAATCATTGTAAATACCATTTCATATTTTTGTAGCTCCATTTTGTGCAAGCCAAGGAGTCCTTGAGCTTGAGGAGCCTTAGAAGTACCTACATATCAATTTTCGTATTTTTTAGACTCCGTTTGAGCCCTCAAATTGGCCCTGGAACCTAATTTTTAACTAGGCCGGACACTAGGTCTGGACAGGGCCAAAAGCTAGTCTAAAACTATAAAAAGAGCTAGAGAGCTCATTTTTGAGGTTAGATTGTAATTGAAACGAACTTGTAAGAGCATTTTGAAAGTAATCTAAAAAGCTCCATTGATTCTCACTCTTTGTCTTGCCTTGTGTGCGCGTGTGTGTGTATGTGTGTGCATGCTTGTGTGCTTCTCACTCACGCACTTGTGCCGCCACTTGCTCGAGGTCTTCATACCATCCTCACGTCTTCCCGGATTGACATTAAAGGAGGTGCTACTCATCATTGAGCTACACCAAATTTTGGCGCCGTTGCCGGGGATCGAGCTTTGAGGACGAGCGTGTGATGGTAAGACGTAGAGTTGACGCGTTGGAGTTGTAGGTATTTTCTTCACTCTCATAGATTTTCTTTTACTTTCTTCACCATCTCCATCACCATCATCATCATCACCATCTCCCACGTCCATCTCCATCATCGCAAAAAATTTCAGTTTTTTGACTATATCCCCACCTCCACCTCATTTCCCTCATTTCACTTGTGAGAGAGAGCGAGAGAGCGAAATTGCATGTGCTGTTTTTGCATGTTTCTTGAGCTATCTTGCAGGTACAGGTCACATCACCATCTCCAGCTTCCCGCGCAGGTACGGAACTCGACGAAACTGTCTCGCAGTCGCCGCCTTCTGTCCATCGCGATTGACAGAAATTTTCACTTGTTGGTAAATCTGAGTGCACCACAGTGGACTAGAGACCCTGCACACCACATTCCCACTAAAATTTTTGAAAATCTTGCAAAATTTCAGTCCATCGCGATTGACAGTCCTGTCCATCGCGACAGACTGCCTGTCCATCGCGACAGACTGCCTGTCCATCGCGATTGACTGGGTGTCCATCGCGATTGACTGAGGTCCCTGTCCATCGCGATTGACTGAGGTCCCTGTCCATCGCGACAGACTGCCTGTCCATCGCGATTGACTCAACTCCCTGTCCATCGCGACAGACTGCCTGTCCATCGCGATTGACTGGGTGTCCATCGCGATTGACTGAGGTCCCTGTCCATCGCGACAGACTGCCTGTCCATCGCGATTGACTGGGTGTCCATCGCGATTGACTGAGGTCCCTGTCCATCGCGACAGACTGCCTGTCCATCGCGATTGACTCAACCCCCTGTCCATCGCGATTGACTGCCTGTCCATCGCGATTGACTGAGTGTCCATCGCGATTGACAACCCTATCCATCGCGATTGACAGCCAATTTTTGCCAAAATTTTTAAGGTTTGTTAATTGAAAAATTGGGCTAATTTTGGTCACAAATATCATACTCTTGAGCACATGGGGAAGTCTTAGGAAAACAACTTGGGGAAAACCTGTCGCACAGTGATCCTGTTTGAACCCTGTCGTAACCCTAGAACCCTGAACGGTCACAACTTTTTCATACGAGATCCATTTTTTGAGCTCTAGGGCTTGTTGGAAAGCTCGTAGCATATACTACACGCCCTCGACTGTTTTTTCTAAAGATAATGCATTGATTTTTAGATAGGGTATTTTGAAGTTGACCATACCCAGGGGACTCAAAGTCAGGGGTCTTTAGAATTATTATCCTAAAAAGTCACAATGCAAATATGTGTTTATGTTACATGAATGAAAGTGGTTGGTGGTGTCCTCTGAATCTAAGCATTGAGCTAACCTGGGTCTTTTACAGGTCCATTGAGAGCAACTGAGAGCTTACAAAGCAAGGTTTCTTTGCAAGCTTGAGAACCGGGCTCTTGAGCACCATAAAGCAAGGGATCAACAAGTAAGGTTGGATTATTCTCAACTCCCCCTGTCATTTCCTAGCTCAAGCTAAGAACGAGTAGAGATAGGGGTAAGTCAGGGCGACGATAGGCAGTTATCAAGTTGAAGACTATTAAAGAACTCAAGTTCAAGCTAAAAACTTAGTTACTGTACTGTCGATAACCTAAAGGAAAAGAACCTAACGTGGAACGATCAACCTGAAATTACGAAGAACACTCAAGTATTCCGACGACGTGATATCAGACAAGAACTCAAACGTGATAAAATGACTAAAAAGAATTAAGTGACTGGTACCAATTAATCGGCAACGAGGTTGTACTCTGGAAAAAAATTGGGCTAATCAGTTAGACATATGAACCTTAGATCAGGACGACATCTAGCAAGGGAAAGACAAAGCCTTAGGTCTTCAGAGGCTAGTGTCAATCACACTGCAAGATCTTGGGCCCAGCAGTTGAGCCACCACTCATACTACCCTAGCTCTGAGACCAGTGAGTCAGAAATGTCTCAAGGCATGGACAGACCTACGGGAAGTTCAGGAGTGCCTTATTTGTACAGGGTAGAAGGCCCTTACAAAACACAGCTGGAATACCTTAGGACCAACCGAATAGGTACTAGCATCTATGAGGACGGCCTAGGAAGATCCGTAGTCCAGATTAAAAACCATGACCAATCCATAGGACTAGAACACCCAGCTGTCAAGTTTGAAAATGGTGCATACCTGGACAAAGAAGGAACTATATATGTTGTCACTAGTCACCCTGATAGGACAGATGAATTTGGAAATGTAATCTCAGAAGCGGACTTAGGCAACTTGGAACAAGGAAATATGGGAGTAGAACCTAGAACCCCTCGAGGTAAATCAGTTCTCACTAGGATTATCACACCTGAGTGGGTACCCCAAGACAACAAGAGCATAGAGTTGCTCCTCAATCGAGAAACTGATGAAGCCTTTTGGAGGTATAAGTCTAATCAGCCAACAGACATAGGAAATATCATGATCTATGAGCTTAAGGATCCGGATAGCCCAGGCAGAGTGACCTACTTAGATCATGCTTCAGAACGGATCTTTGTGGTGACAGAAAATGATAGGCATGCCTATACTTGGAAGGGTGAATTTATTTTCCCCCAACCAAGGTCAAATGTATCCTATGGTCACCTTGGGGCTGGAACTTCCCAAGCTCATGGTACGCAAAGAGATAGAAGTAGGGATAGACCAGAAGTAAGCTTCGCCAACCCGGTAGGCAAAGAAAGAGCGAGAATGGAGACGAATAGGGTAGAACCTCTTGAGATGCATAGAGCCCACAGGAACCAAAGAAATGTGGATGGATTCCCTCTGCCGAGGCCTAGAGAGCACACAAGAACTTTGAGACCCACCCAGCTAGTTAAGTCCATGAAGAATTACTTTGACGGCACAGGAGATCCCTATGATCATGTGGCGGAGTTCAAGCAAGTCTTGAGAGCTGAACAGGTTGAGGATCTGTTCACGCAGTACAATGCCTTCGGTCTAACCCTTAGGAACACAGCACTTACATGGTTCCAACCATTGGATGAGCGTCAGTTCAGGTGCATAGACCAACTCCTAGAGGCATTCATTGTAGAGTTCTCTAAGAGCGGCATAAGACACAATACCTCCTCACTGATCCACAGCTTCAAACAGACCCCCCAAGAGACTGTCAGATTGGCCGGAAGAAGGTTTAGACAATATCTGGAAAGGTGCCCTATTTCGGAGTTACCCACATCTGCTAAACAAGTAGCCTTATTCCTTGATGGATTGCTGAGTACGAAATTGAGATCCTATGTGTATCTGAAGGACCCTAGGACTATAGAAGAGTGTGTACGCATGTGCATTGACATTGAAGATAACCTAGGGGAAGAGCTAGAGCTTTCCAAAATCTATAAAGATTCAGATAGCGCATCTAGCCACTCTTCCATGCAATCTACATCAATCGAGGAACTTGCTGAGAAGGTAGCTCAGAAATTAGGTGTAACTAGCAAACAGATCCCAAGGTTTGCCCCGGTGAAAAGGTGCTATACATGCGGTGGTGACCATATGGCGAATGTCTGCCCTATTATGGCTCAACCCCAAGTAAACCCTAGTAGCCAGTACTGCACCATAGAACGGAGATACACCAATCACACCGCACAAGATTGCCCATACAACAAGCAGGCAGTTAGGCAACCCTATCCGCAGCCCTACCAACAAGGCCGATACCAGAACCAAAATCCACCACCACAATATGCTAGACCCCAACAAACCTACCAACCACAATATCAAGCCCAACAGAGACCTCTACCGGTACTAGCTCAACAGCCTCCCAACCCCGCTAATGTGATTCCAGTGAAGTATGCTGTTGCAGAAGAAAACCTGAATAGAGCCATAGTACCAGTAACCCCATTGATCTCAGAAAGTGACCCGAGTGACCATAGCTTTGATTCTACACATGTCGATAGTCCCCAAGCTTATTACATGCAGTCTCCAGAACATGGTGAGTCATACTATAGTGAAGAACCAAGTGAACCTAGTTGGGAGTCGGATTACACGAACGTCATGTATGCAAACCCCAACCCTAGGCCTCAACCTAGGCAGGTACGACCACCCTTTCCTAGAGGACCATGCTACCGATGTCAGGGGGATCACTTCATTCGTGATTGTCCCTTACCTCCACCTCCACAAAGTCAGTCCGTGACGATCCAAGGCTTTTGCCAAGATTGTGGAAAAGAGCATCTCTTACGAGATTGCCCAAAGAACCCCAATAACATGCCAAAAATCACTCCTATCAACGTGATTGGGTTGGTTGTGGATGCCTCAGGAAGCGTCACTTCCACTGCACCAGTGCAGGTAGTCACTAGAGCTCAGGCATTGCAACAAAACCAAGAGACAAGCCAGGAAAAGGGCCCAGAGGCTAGTGAAACCGAGAGCGTAACAAAGAAAAGGACTAGAGCATGGAAAGATAGTCGGGAAAGAATGAAAAGACAATGGGCCAAAAAGATGAGTGAGCTTGAGGAAAGCATAAAAGAAACCAAAGCGAGGATAACTGAACTCACAGCTCAAACTCCCTCTCACATTACCCCGCCTCCACCACTCCCATCTCCATCCGACCCACCACCTTCCCCACCGCCTCATCAAATCCCACCACCCCCTAGAGTAGGATCAGTCCTAGCTGACCCCACTCCCGAGGACCTTAATATGATGCTTAAAGCATATCAGGCCAGAATCCAAGAAGGGCCAACCATCACCGATCATGAAAAGTGCTACCCTAGAGCCGAGCTAGAGCTTGAACGAACTAAGATTTGTGCCAAAATGGTGGAATTGGCTCAGACCATGTTTGAGGCCAGTCGCCTATTTAACATTTCTAGTTCAGCTAAGACGCAGTTACACTTTGATGGACTGCTGGAAAGAATAGAGAAGTTAATTGCACAATCAGAGAAGGAACCTGTCCCTCAACGAAAGGAGAGGGCAAGAGAACTGATAAGCCAGCCTCTTCAGGAAGCCCATGTGCCTCCTCAAGAAGCTTATCTTCCCCCCCAACAGTCACATGAGCCTCCCCCGAAAGCTCACGTACCTCCACAGGTGACCTACATTCCTTCTCAGAGAGCGTATGAGCCAGTTCGGAAAAGTAATAGAATAAGTAATCCTCCCCAAGAAGCTTGTGCTCTAGCCATCCATGGGAACAAGGAGAGAGCCAACGATAGAATAAGCCCTCCTTCCCAGGTTGCTTATGTGCCCAATTCTACGGAGCCAGACACTTCTTCTTCTATGAATCGGTTTGCACCAGACTTCCTACGAGAGATTCAAGAAGATAAATGGGATAACGAAAGTGAAGTCGCTCCTCCTTTTGAACTTGTGGATGATGCACACGATCAATTCCCACAAGACATCCCATCTATTTACGGGGAGCATGAGAGTGTTCAGTCTCACGAGAGATTGGACTTTGAGTCTAATTCCATACAGGAGCTACCCCACTTCACAGGCCCATGGGAAGCAAAGTCCACATGTATGAGAGCACCCACAGTCATGGTGAGGAACGACGACTCAGTCATACCGAGGAACACAGAGGTGGTAACGAACACCAAGGTGCAACGCGATCTCACTTTGGAAGAGCTGTCTGAGGATAGACCAAACGCGCGGAAATATGTAGCTAGTCAAGTAACTGAAACTGCAAAACCTCGTTCCCGGATAGGATCCCATAGGACAGTACCGGAAATTCCCTTGGATAAGATAGGAGATATGTGTGAAGGTGAAGAAGGGAACACCTATCTTCCCATCACCTACCAAGAGTACACCACCAAGGCAATTTTGGACTCAGGTGCAGGAGTTGCAATTGCCACCACCTCCTTATGGAAGCGTTGGGGCAAGCCAGCACTCAGGCCGACGAGAATGAAATTGCAGATGGCCGATGGCCACATAGAGAGACCCCTAGGATTGCTAGAAGGAATAACTCTCACCACTTGTGGTGTTGAGTTTGAGCATAGCTTTGCTATATGTGACTTCAATAAAAATCATGCCTATGAGATGATTTTGGGAAGGCCATTTATGCGACAATTGCAAGTGGTACAGGATTGGGGAACCAACTCCTTGTATTTGCAACACTTGGGTGTTACGACCAAAGTCAATCTCAAAGATTATTCTCACAGAGATGTCCCTCCTATCCAATGGAATCCCATCCATAGAGCCAAAGATGACACAGAATCGGTGCATTCCATAGGATCAGGATCCTCCTGGATGCACGAAGACACTCACTTATGGATGTGCAAAGTAGTAGTGGAGGAAGAGAAGAGAGAAAAGGCCAGAGAAATAGGTGCAAACGAAACCCATAGACCCATTCAAGACCCAGCCTATGCACCTGTAGTTTTTCCAGACGAGGAATTTGAACCCCATGGTTGGGCAGAAATTTTAGCAACAATGGACGTAGCCATCAATGAAGAACAATGGACACCTCACTGTGATGAGGATGGCTATGATATCTCAGTCTTCTCCATAGAGCCAATCATGGGAGAGGCAGTTCTAGAAGAATGCGAACCGAGCCCTGATGCATTTGAGGATGCAAGTGACTCCGATCTAGAGTCAATCATTATGGACCCTCCATTTGCATCAGATGAAGAATATTTCCATGAAGTGGAATTTCAACCCCAGAGGCATGGAGAGGTTACAAATGATGTGAGATTAGCAACGCATATGACCCCAAGGGAAGAAGGAAAGAAACGAAAGAAGAAAGAAGTCTCACCAGAGGAGGAAGAATCTTTGTTTGAGGTCCCAGAAAATTTTAAGAAGTATGAGATAGATGACAGGAGAGTCATGATAAGAATGCCTAAACGGGAGGCACAATCAGGAGAGGCCTATGATAACAAAGAAACCACCAAGAAAATAGTAGTGGCCCTAGAAGAAGGAGAGGAGAGATGCACGTATATAGGCCATGACCTGACAGAAGAAGAAGAGCACGAATTGATTGCCTTGCTAAGAGAATACAGAGATGTATTCGCTTGGAGTTACAAGGATTTGAAAGGGGTTGACCCTGACATATGCTCACACACCATCCCCATGACCTCAGATGCCAAACCCTCTAAGCAAAAGCCTTATACATATAACGATAACTATGCTGCTAAGATCAAGGAAGAGATAGATAGACTGGTTGAAGCTGGATTCATCTATGAAATTGAGCACACTGAATGGGTATCCCCCATTGTAGTGGTGCCCAAAAAGAATGGCAAACTGCGTGTGTGCATTAACTTGAAAAAGGTTAATGCCGCCACTATTCGAGATAACTATCCGCTTCCCATCACAGAACATCTCTTAGAAAGAGTGGCAGGCAAGGAAGTGTACAGCTTCCTCGATGGATTTTCGGGTTACAACCAAGTAGCCATAGCTCCAGAGGATCAGCATAAGACAGCGTTTGCCACAGAATGGGGCATCTTTGCTTTTAGAGTAATGCCATTTGGGCTTACCAATGCACCAGCTACCTTCCAAAGGCTGATGTGCCACGTGTTTAAGGAGTTTCTGAGGAAGAGTTTAGAAGTCTATGTTGATGATCTTTGTGCTCATTCCAACATTAGACAAACCCATATCCCTGAACTCAGACAGATCTTTGACAAATGTAGAGAATATCAAGTCTGCCTGAACCCAGAGAAGTGCGTTTTTATGGTCAGGCAAGGCAAGATTCTAGGACACATAGTGTCAAAGAATGGCATATCTACTGACGAGGAGAAAGTGAGAGCCATAGCAGAGCTACCTAGGCCAAAGAATGTCAAGGAAGTACAAGCCTTCATGGGGCATTGCGGTTATTATCGACGATTCATACACATGTATGCTGTCATTGCAAAGCCCATGTACGGACTTCTGACTAACTTTGAGTGGACGGATGAATGTGAGAATTCCTTCCAAGAGCTTAAACGAAGATTATGTTCAGCACCAATCTTGACCACACCGGATTGGAATAAGCCATTCCATGTTCATGTGGATGCATCCAATTATGCCATTGGATGTGTGCTCGCACAACCTACTGGTGAAGGTAACATGGATCTTCCAATTGCCTATGCTAGTAGACAATTGAATGCGGCTGAACGGAATTACACCACTACAGAGCGCGAAGGATTAGGTATGGTATATGCGGTTAAAAAGTTTAGACATTATTTGCTTGCAAATAAGTTTAAATTTTTTACGGACCATCAGGCATTGTTGTACTTAGTAAACAAGCCATGCAATACAGGTAGATTAGTAAGATGGTTTCTCTTGCTAATGGAATATGACTTTGAGGTTGTGGTAAGAAAAGGTAGAACCCACTTGAGAGCAGATCATCTCTCTAGGCTCACATCGGGAGAAGCCCCGCAAGGAGTGCCAGATGACCTTCCTGACGCTTACTTGTTTAATTTGGAAGTGGTGCCGCAGTGGGCCAAGCCAATAGTACCAGTCTTGACATACGGGCCTAATCATCCAGTGGTGAACACACGGAATAGAGAGATCGTAAAAGCCCAAAAATACCACATCATGGCAGGAAGCATGTACAAGCACACAGATCAAGGGATATTGGCTTGTTGCGTAGAAGAGGATGAGTACGCTAAATGGTTGCAATTAGCACATGTAGGTGCGTTAGAGCAACACCATTCAAAGCAACGAACTTTACAGACCTTAAAGAGACTCGGAGTACATTGGCCAACTATGGAAGCGGATGTCCAAAAGTTGTGCAAGGAATGCCCAATCTGTTGCACTAAACCACCTGTGGAACATGCCACTCTCTATCAAGTATCCATTGTGCCAGATTGGAGTGAACCTCTAGTATCATTCTTGCGGACAAACACATTTCCCCCAGACATGACTCTAGCTAGGAAAAGGAGTTTAGAACAAGAAGCCCTGGATTATTCACTCATAGGTGATAATCTATATAAGCGCGGTAAAGATGGTTACCTGAGACTGTGTGTCCATGAAAGTGAGTATCTTAAGATCTTAGAAACTGCTCACCAAGGTGTAGCAGGAGGACACTTTGGACCGGATCGGGTGATCAAGGCAATCCTATTTGCGGGCTTTTGGTGGCCTACCCTTCATATGGATGCACATACCTATGTGAAACGGTGTGATATCTGTCAAAGGACTCAGTATCCTATACGCAAAGATGAGATGCCACTGAAACCTATGATGGGGGGACGTGCATTCTCTAAGTGGGGAATAGACTTCGTAGGTCCTATTAATCCCCCAGCTAAGGGTTCTCATGCGGAATACATCATTGTGGCAACAGATTATCTCACCAAGTGGGTAGAGGTAAAAGCTACAACCAAGAACGATGCTCAAACAACTGCCAAATTCTTGTTTGAGAATGTATTCACGAGATATGGACTACCTATAGAGCTTGTAAGTGATAGAGGCACTCACTTCTTGAATGAAGTTATTGAAAATCTACTCCAAGAATTCTTGGTAATACACAAGAAGTCTGCCCCTTATCACCCTCAAGCTAATGGACAAGCTGAGAGCACTAATAAGATTTTATGCAATGTACTGACGAAATTAGTGAACACTAAACGTTCTGATTGGGACAAACAGCTACACCATGCTGTTTGGGCGTACCGAGTTGCCTACAAAACGGTACTCCAAGCCACTCCCTTTCAGATGGTATTTGGCCAAAACGCTGTGCTACCCTTGGACTTCCTGATTCCTACATTGAGAGTAGCACAAGAGCACGAATGGACAGGTCATGAGCTCTCCTCTAGAATTTTTGACCTTGAACGATTAGGAGAAACAAGACTGAGAGCTGCTGCAGGCATATATGCTGCCAAGAAGAGACAGAAGGCATACTTTGATGCCCACGTAAAGGATAAGGGTTTGAAAGCAGGAGATCTAGTCTTAGTCTATACACTAAAACAACACGCGAGGAAGCTAGAAAAGAGAGGCTACGGACCTATGATCATCAATAGGATCTCCACGAGTGGAGCAGTACAATTAGCCACGTTAGAGGGTGATGTTCTCCCTAATTATATTAGCGGATGCAGAGTCAAGTTGTATCAGGAACCCCTCACGGAGGAAATGCTCAGCCGACTCAACACTGCTAAGAAACGCAAAGAGGAAGAGAAGCGAATTAGAGAAGAAGCCCAAGCAGAAGCTTTAGAACGCATCAGAAGGATGAAATTACGAAGGCAAGGTAGAGAGCAGCCTAGGACAGAGGACTATGCAGACCAAGGATATCATATGGCAATGTGTGAAGTTGCAGGAACCAGCTCGCCTAGGATAACTGATCGACGTCCTTTCGTAACCCTAGAAATAGGACAAGAAAAGAGTGCAAGGACTGTAACAGCCTTGATTGACTCAGGTGCCGCCACTAGTGCTGTTAGAGTGTCTTACTGTCAAGAGTTACAGTTAACTGTCAATCCTGTGGAAGCATATCTCATAGGATTGGGAGGCGTGGAAACCCCTTGCATGGGCGAGGTGAAACTTCCCCTCTACATTCATGATGAGGCAATGACAGTTAAAGCACTAGTGTGTCAAGATGAGGATCTCATTGAACCTCTTGTCTTGGGTCAAGACTGGATCTATGACCAAGCAGTCAACTTAAACCTAAGAAGTGGACTTCTTCACGTATGGGTCAATCATAGTCGAATTACAATAGAGTTGGATAAAGGAACACTCAAGGAACTAGGAAAGGCACGGACTCCTGGTCCTTCCAGGGGTACACATGAAGATGACCATGCTGTTCTTGTTCAAAACCCTGTGTTGCAGAGGAATGATATTTGCAAAAAAGGAGTCAGGGATGCAACGGAACTCCCTTCTTTTCCAAAGGCCAGAAGGAGGCAACGACCAAAGGTGGAGCAAGGGCAAAAGAAGCAGAGTACTACCTATGCCCGACATCAAAAGAACCTGCGCAGCAGAATGTTCCAACAAGTGAACCAAGTGTGGGTACGAAAAGGCGAACACCCGGTTGCAACCACGCCAACAGAACGGGGGAAGCCTCTTATTAATAACCATCGACACGTCACTAATAAGAGGTCGTCCGGAAATTCTTCGGCTAAAGTGAAATCTATTTGGGTGCCCAAAAGGTCGATGAAGGCTAGCCCACAATCAAAACAAATTTGGGTGCCTAAGGCTTGTTTGCGGGCTCAGATAGCCATACCAAGAACACACCCTACACAGCATGATCCATTCACTCGCACAGCCCACATCCACTCATTTTCAACACCAAGGCACATGAACACGAACAGAATCAGTTGTAAATGGGCCCCTAAAAGGCCTCAGGTTAAAGCTGACACACCTATAAAGCTCCCGAGAATCTCTACGGAACCACGAGTAAAACCCATCCACTGCCTTTGGCAGCCCAAGACTTGTAACAAACCCCCTGACCCTATTGTAAATCCATGACCACCTACTGACCGCTTCTCATCATTTCGCTTAAGCTCTTAGGTCTACCTAACTCCTAACTACACACACCAGCACCGAGCACTTATTAACTACTAACCACTCCAGAACTTTAAGTTAATATTGTAATGAGGGACACCATGTCATTTTTGTGTCCATTGCAATGTTAACGTTGATTCATATATTCTCACAGAATCAGCTGCGACATTTTCAACATGGCGGAGGCAGCAGGACCTAGCTCTCATACAGAAACAAACCCGCAAGTGGTGGACTTGGACAGTTTACCCGTTTTGCCTGAGACAGTTGAAAGACCAGAAGAGTTGCAGGCCGTCAAAATCATACCTATTGCGGACCCTCCGCGTGGCCACACCATGCCCGTGGGAAAGACTTCACATTGGTTTACCGAGGTAGCAGGACCCTTGGGGGAAGGAACGTATCTTTGGGAATCAGAGCTGGACTACAATGGAAAGCAAGGCAGATACCATTTCTTTACAAGAGAATTTGAGAAGTTACAAAATGCGGAAAGTCTACGTCCGATATGGGAAAAAGCCGGATTGAGTGCCTATTTCAGTGCCCGACTCCCAAAACCTGACTTCATGCGATGCTATTATCTCATCAACACCTTGACTCCAAATCCGAACCTAAAAGGTGCAAGCTCATTTGTGATTCCATCTCTGACAAAGGGGAATGAGCTCAAGAGGTTTAGACTATCAAACAATTTGGTGAGAGAAGCTCTGGATATGCACGGCATGCATATTCCTACAGAAAAGGAAACCCTAGTACCGGATTACATGAAGAATCGAAGTCTCACCAAGCTCAAGGACATGGTATCCATGACGCCTAATATTGCCATACACCTTCGCATGTGCATGCAACACTTTGCTTTCCCGGCGCAGGATAGATTCACCATGCCGCACAAGAAGATTTGGTTTAGCCTGTATCTGGCAGAAACACAGAGCCTCACCATCAACCTACCCCACTGGATAATTGATCAGATACACTTAGCTCACAAACGCTGGCCGCGGAAACAGGTTTTATATGGTTGCTGTGCTCTGACAAGAATCATTTATAGGTGTTTGGCTTATGACATTCCAATCCAACGAGCCCTGATGTGGAATCGGGTAGAGCAGTTCCGAGGCAGGACATCCACTGGACCCCCTTCTAAGAAGATGAGAGGCACGGTCCAAGTCCCATGTGCTCAGCCACGTGGAGCCACCCTAACACCAGAGGTCACCCCGCCACCCCGAAGAGTCCGACCATTCACACTCCGGCTTCCAAGACGCAGCACCGATGGTTCCACGTTGCTTTTTCCTCCCATCCCAACGGATCTCGAATTTCCTAGTGGTGCAGCTTTGGAAGAACTCACTAATGAAGACTTCGAACAACTACTACAAGATGTCGAGCTAGAGACAGCAGAGGCACAACAAGCGGAAAATGTACAAACGCAGGCCACAACCTCCCAAGCCCCCGTCACCCCTGTTGAAATGGAGGAAGAAGATGACGGAGATGAAGAACAGGAGGATGATGAGGAGGAGTATGATCACGAGCACCAAGAAGAGCAACAAGAAGTGCCAGAACTTGTAGGTGCACCTGCATATACAGCTCAACTACGAAGGCTATACGACACTATCAAAGCAGTACAAGAAAGGCATCAGCTCTCTCTGGTATCAGGTCAAGCTTTGATGCAAGAAATGCTATCAGATGAAGGAGTGGACCAACATTTCATTGACACCCTCAAATTAGTGTCAGACTCTTTAGGAGTTCCAGAGGCTGTCCACACCGCATTCCGCCAGTCCGTAAGGTATGACAAACGCAGAGTGGACACGTTACCACGAGCAGGTAAGACTATCAGGATACCCGTCACAGAACCAGAAGTACCTATTGAGACCACAGCCACTCCCACAACCACCACTGACCTCTCCGCTGAAACCTTCGTTCAGACATCACCCATCTCACCCCAGCGTCCTCCATCACCACCTTCTCCACCCCCACCACCACCTCCCACCGTGGAAGAAACGACAGTCATCACCTCTACCTCCACTTATAATCCATCCTCATTCAAATCATTCTCATTTCGAGAACCCACCTCACAAGACACCCTCTTCTCCTTCGTCACCAATCCCTTGTACACTTCGTCCCATCTATCCGCTGAACCCATGACTGGCCATCCCATAATTACCAGCGTAGTTGGAAACCCAGCACCCACGGAAGGCACCCTGTGTTTCCCGACCTACCCCCCAATACGAGTACCTCCATTCCATAACCCTCACTTCCCAGCTGGCCCCTACACCTCTTTCAACCGGACCTCACCACCACAATACCCGTCCTTTGTGGAGCAGTTCTTCCGCTCTCCCATGTTTCAAAGGCACCTTCCTCCGATGTTCGCCACGACATCAATTTACACGGACACCACACTCACTTCACCTACCATACCCACCTATATGGTAGCCCCTGCACACACCACCTTGTCTGACCCAATGGACATTTCACCAACCACAGCACCTCTCCCCACGATTTCCCCACCTTCCCCTCCCTTGCCCCCCACCTCACCACTCACATCATTGGCACGCACAGCATTCACTACCCCCCTACCCAATCCCACCTCCTCTGCATTTCAAACTTTTCCCCTTGCATCTCATAATGTAAATAGCACGTTCGACACATTACTTCAGTGTGTAAATCAGCTACAACAAGACTTCCATCAATTGGAAGAACGCAATGCTGCCCTCCAGGCAGAATCTCAACGTTTCCAAGCTAGAGTCACCACTCTTGAAGCTGACTACCTGACGCTCCTAGACGAGCATACCACACTACAGCAGGCTCACTCCGAATTGGAATCAAAGGCATCAACTGTAGATGACCAAGCAGTTAAGGAGCTAGAAACAGTGCTTCAAGCGCAAATGATCTCTAATGCTACGCTCAGACGCAACATTGGGCTATTAAGAAAGCATATGGCCGCAGCACTAGAGGAAAACAAACGACTTCAACAACAAAATCAGGACAACTTTGAAGCGGCTATGGAAGGAACCGTAGGAGCAACCATTAGCCCTACCAGATATAGAGCAGTTCCATCAGAAGACATCCGCATTTTACTTGAGGAGCATGCAAATTTCCTGGAGTCATATGAGAAACTAGAGACTGAATGTGCCGATCTAAAGAAACAGCTAGCCAGTGTACCCACTGCTCAACAGGAACCGGTGACCTTGCAACAATCTACAGAAGAAATGGAGACCCTTCGGAAACAGGTGGCAGAACTCCAAGCACGCCTCCTACCATATGAACGACCACCCTCGCCCATTGAAGAACCAGAACCTGAAACAGTAGTGGAAATCCCCGTCGAGGACAGCTACGAAGAGCCCTACGAGCCTATGCCGACGCCTGGTGGTCGAACTACAGAAGAAGGACAAGACACGTTAGAAATTCAAGTTCCAGATTGGGTCAGAAGGGTCGAGAAAGTGGGTAAGACACATGATGATCGTGTGGCCGTGCAAATGCAATCTCTCACGAATCTGGAAGAAACGGTTCTTCGGTCTTCCTACTTTCAACAATTATCCCATCAACGGTTAATCACAACATCAGAATCGCAATACATGCCTTATTTTGTCTTACTACATGATTATAATGCAGAAGTCAAAAGACATACAGGGAAGGAGCCCACATTCGCTACTCAATTTGAGATAGGGGATTTACCGACCGATGCATGTGCTGGCTCGATTTTCCAACCTAATTGGCGTGCACGTTTACTCACCGATTACCCAGAGATGATGAGTACCTGGGCTACCATGCCACTCTACATCAAGTATAATCCATGCTATTGTCCAGTGGTACGTCGCAGATCCTGGCAAGCATTTGCAATCAAGGTACGCAACAATGAAGAGTGCTCCGCTTGGGTTAACTACCCGTATTTTGCTCCCCCTCGAGGACCTCCAACCGTAGCCTACATGATATCAACCATTCGGCACTGGTCCGCACGCCTAAACAATGTACCTGATATAGCAGCGAAAATGTGTATGAAGATATTTGAGCTCATGACCATTGTCTTCAAAACCTTTCGGAATGTCCAAGCTCCATACATCTCCGCTCCTGGATTCGCCCAAGGCAACAAGGATTTAGTCTACGACATGAGCCAAACCCCCTCGGTCACTGTTATCTTTGCTTGGCATGCACGAATCAAGTACTTGCCCGCATGCTTCAAGCAAACATTTGAGGAAATGTTCTCTACGGGCTTCTGGGAATACAATTCCGAAATTTTCATTCCCAGACCCACACATCTGCTACATCTATTTGCAGTAGAACAAGCGATCCATGCAGATCAGTTACGTCTGCCACATCCGGATGTTCCAGGACCAATCGATTGGGATCGTATGATGACAGATTTGGCCAGAGGACTACGCTTACAAGAACACCAGCTTGCCACTCAGGTTGTGGAATATTACATCCAACACCCCCAGCAACAAGGGTCTGTCAGGGACGACAGACGCGAGAGAGGGGGGGGTGTTGAGAGCAGTATGGGCACTCAAGGACTGACTAGACAAGGAAGCCAGGGAACCCAAGGATTGACGAGACAAGGAAGCCAACGGAGAGAGTCAGAACAAGGTGAAGGAGTAAGTAGACAAAGCAGTCGACGCAAATCTGGCAGATAGGCCCTTCAATTTTTCCAATCTACATCTTTTAACAGTGATTCTTATCACTAACAATCATTGTAAATACCATTTCATATTTTTGTAGCTCCATTTTGTGCAAGCCAAGGAGTCCTTGAGCTTGAGGAGCCTTAGAAGTACCTACATATCAATTTTCGTATTTTTTAGACTCCGTTTGAGCCCTCAAATTGGCCCTGGAACCTAATTTTTAACTAGGCCGGACACTAGGTCTGGACAGGGCCAAAAGCTAGTCTAAAACTATAAAAAGAGCTAGAGAGCTCATTTTTGAGGTTAGATTGTAATTGAAACGAACTTGTAAGAGCATTTTGAAAGTAATCTAAAAAGCTCCATTGATTCTCACTCTTTGTCTTGCCTTGTGTGCGCGTGTGTGTGTATGTGTGTGCATGCTTGTGTGCTTCTCACTCACGCACTTGTGCCGCCACTTGCTCGAGGTCTTCATACCATCCTCACGTCTTCCCGGATTGACATTAAAGGAGGTGCTACTCATCATTGAGCTACAAATGGGAAGTCAAGGAGGAAAAGAAAGAGATAGCTGACGAAGTAAAAACAGTGAGAATCCCAGTGGATAAGATAGGAGACTTTAGCGAAGGAGATGAAGGAAATACCTGTCTTCCAATCACCTATAGGGGTTACACTACCAAAGCCATACTAGATTCAGGAGCTGGTGTCGGCATTGCTACCAAAGAAATTTGGGAGAAATGGGGAAAACCAGCATTAAGACCAACACGCATGAAAATTCAAATGGCAGATGGACATACGGAAAGACCCTTAGGATTGTTGGAACGAGTAGTCTTCACTACGTGTGGAGTGGAATTTGAACATACTTTAGCAATTTGTCACTTCGAAAGGCCAAGCAATTATGAAATGATCTTGGGAAGACCTTTCATGAGACAGCTAAAAGTCGTACAAGATTGGGGAAAAGACGCGGTATACCTACAACATGCAGGAACCACCACTAGGATAAACCTACATACATACACTTATCAAGATGTGCCACCTCTACAATGGAATCAAATCCATAAAGAGGAAGACGATCAATCGGTCCATAGTGCAGGTTCTAGTGATCAATCCTGGATGAACGAGGACACTCATCTATGGATATGTCAAGCTGCAAAGAAGGAAGAGGAGAGAAGAAAAGGATGGCAGCAGAAACAAGGAATAGTGAGATCTGTACAAGATCCAGCCTATATGCCACAAGTATTTCCGGATGAAGAATTCGAACCTCACGGTTGGATGGAAATCTTAGCTACCCTCGATGTCTGTGTAAACGAAGAAGTAGTGACCATGAACGAATGTATCGACGAGGAGGGTTATGATGTTAGCATGTATATGGTAGTCCTCCAGGAGGCAGAAGAAGGAGAAGTGATCGAGAAAGACTGGAAGGAGGACTACGAGAGCATTGAAATGGAACCTGAACCCATGGATCTAGGGATTGGTACTACCAACATAGAGATCACGGCCAATGAAACACATAAGGAACTCACACAAAAAGGGGAATTAGAAGTTGAAAGGGAATTAGAAGATGAAGAAAACAAACTCCAAGACCAATTTGAGGTCCCAGCCCATTTTAAAAAATATGAAGTGGAGGAGAGGAAAATTGCTATTCAAATGCCGAAAAGAGAAGCACAACCTGGAATAGCATATGATAATAAGGAACATACCAAAAAAATAGTTGTAACTATGGAAGGAGGAGAGGAACGATGTACCTTCATAGGACAGGATGTCTCATTGGAAGAAGAACAGGAGTTAATTCGACTCATAAGAGAATACCGGGATGTCTTTGCTTGGACTTATAAAGACTTAAAGGGAGTAGATCCATCTATATGTGCGCATAGAATCCCCATGACATCCGAAGCCAAACCTTCGAAACAGAGACCATATACTTATAATGATGTGTATTCAGCCAAGATAAAAGAAGAAATAGATAAGTTGTTAGATGCTGGATTCATCTACGAAATTGAGCACACGGAATGGGTGTCACCCTTGGTGGTTGTACCAAAGAAGAATGGAAAGTTAAGAGTGTGCATCAATTTGAAAAAAGTGAACGCCGCAACCATAAGGGATAGCTATCCCTTACCAATCACTAATCATCTCTTGGAAAGGGTAGCAGGGAAGGAAGTTTATAGTTTTCTGGATGGCTTTTCAGGGTATAATCAGGTAGCCATTGCTCCTGAGGACCAACATAAGACAGCATTTGCAACTGAATGGGGAGTATACGCCTTTAGAGTCATGCCTTTTGGTTTAACGAATGCCCCAGCTACTTTCCAAAGATTGATGTGTCATGTGTTCAAGGAATTTTTGAGAAAAAGCATGGAGGTATACGTGGACGATCTTTGTACATATTCAGCTATACGATCAGAGCACATCCCTGAACTTGAAAAGATTTTTGCTAAATGTCGACAATATCGAGTATGCCTCAATCCTGAAAAATGTGTCTTCATGGTGCGACAAGGGAAAATCTTAGGACATATTGTCTCTAAGAATGGAATTTCAACAGATGAAGACAAAATTAAAGTAATTTTAGATTTACCAAGACCTAAAACTGCTAAAGAAGTTCAAGCATTTATGGGACATTGTGGATACTATCGAAGATTCATACATATGTACGCAATAATTGCTAGACCTCTTTATGCATTATTGACTCTATTTAATTGGACCGAAGAATGCGAAAAAGCTTTTAATGAGTTAAAGAATGGATTGAGTTCAGCACCCATCCTTCGAGTCCCCAACTGGAGTAAACCGTTTCACATTCATGTGGATGCTTCCAAGTTTGCCATTGGTTGCATCTTAGCTCAACCAGCTGACACTGGAAAATTAGACCACCCGATAGCCTATGCCAGTAGACAGTTAAATCAAGCGGAACGCAATTATACTACTACGGAGAGAGAAGGCCTAGGGATGGTATACGCAGTCAAGAAATTCAGACATTACTTACTGGCAAACAAATTCAAATTCTTCATTGATCATCAAGCCCTATTGTACTTAGTCAACAAGCCTTGTAATACAGGACGACTAATACGATGATTTCTATTGCTAATGGAATTTGATTTTGAGGTAATAGTCAAAAAAGGAAACACCCACATCAGAGCAGACCACTTATCTCGCATGACCCATGGAGAACCACCCATAGGAGTACCTGATGATCTGCCAGATACTTATCTTTTTAACCTGGAAGTATGCCCTCAATGGGCAGAAAAATTGATCCCGATACTTACACATGGACCTAAAGATGGGATCACGCCAAACCAAACGCAAGATCTCTGGAGGACCAAAAAGCTTCACATCATTGCGGGAAGTTTGTACCACCAGGATTCAAGCGGATTGCTGATGAGATGTGTGGAAGAAGAGGAACAAGAAATGTGGCTTCAGAAAGCACACATAAACCAATGGAACACTCATTTGAATGCAAATGGAACGTGGCAAACACTCAAGAGATTTGGCATATATTGGCCAACCATGCAACGAGATGCACATAACTATGTGTCAACCTGTCAAACCTGTCAAGAACAAACCCCAGACGAGAATTCTACATTATGCTATTCTACAATAGCACCAAGGTGGAGCATGCCTCTAGTAAAGTTCTTGAAAACTCGAGAGTACCCTGACGAAGCTACCTTAGCAAGGAAACGTGCTCTCGAAGAATAGAGTAAGGATTATGCCATCATAGGAAAACAACTCTTTAAACGCGGGAAAGATAACCAACTAAGAATGTGCATTCATGAAAATGAATATCTCCCTGTCTTAGAAATGGCCCATACGGGAGCTGCAGGAGGACACTTCTCTGCAGACAAAACAGCAAAAATGATCCTCTTTGCTGGGATGTGGTGGCCAACTCTACATCAAGACGCCATAACATATGTGCAGCGGTGTGATACTTGTCAACGTACGAAATATCCTATTAGAAGAGATGAGATGCCACTTAGACCCATGATGAGTGCTAGAGCTTTCACGAAGTGGGGAATAGACTTTATAGGACCTATTAGCCCACCAGCAAAAGGTTCACATGCCGAATACATAATTGTAGCCACAGATTACCTGACCAAATGGGTTGAAGCAAAAGCAACAACGAAAAATGACGCAAGAACTACCGCCAAGTTTCTCTTTGAGAACGTCTTCACTAGATTTGGACTACCTATAGAGATTGTGAGCGATAGAGGTACACACTTTGTTAATGAAGTGATAGAAGCCTTATTGAATGAATTCTTAGTAATTCATAAGAAATCTGCCCCTTATCACCCACAAGCAAATGGACAAGCAGAAAGTTCAAATAAAATCTTGTGTACTGTTCTCACCAAAATTGTTAACAACGGTAGATCAGATTGGGATAAGCAGTTACACTATGCTTTATGGGCATTCCGAGTAGCCTATAAAACTGCAATAGGCACTACTCCTTTTAACTTAGTATATGGACAAAACGCTATTTTGCCAATTGATTTCTTGATTCCCACTCTTAGAGTTGCAACTACTTATGAGTGGACCGGACATGAATTATCAGCCCAATTGGACCAAATAGAAAAGCTTCATGAAACTAGGTTACAAGCGGTAGCGGGTATTTATGCTGCTAAAAGACGACAAAAGGCCTATTTTGATGCGCATATCAAAGACAAACAATTGAAGGAAGGAGATTTAGTTTTGGTATACACTTTGAAACAACATGCTAAGAAATTGCAAAAGAGAGGATATGGCCCATTAATCATTAATCGTATATCTACAGGTGGAGCCATCAGCTTAGCAACCTTAGATGGAGACGTGTTACCAAACTACATCAGTGGATGTAGAGTAAAAAAATACCTAGAACCATTATCAGAAGAAGCTTTGTCTCGATTACTCAAAGGTAAGAATAGACGCGTAGAAGAGGAAAGAATACGGGAAGACGCGAGACAAGAAGCATTGGAAAGGATAAAGAAACGAAAAGAGTGGATGAGAGAGCGAGATGAAAGATATCGTCAAGGAGAAGAACTCATCCCGATGGCTAATTTTAGAGCCACTCAAAATCTGGGATCGCAAAGAACACAACCCTATCTAAATTTGGGAGCCGGAAAAACGGAGTATCACTTGGTGAATGCTCTTATTGACACAGGTGCCGCTGTAAGTTGCATTAAGTTTTCTTTGACCCAAAAACTCAAAGAGACAATACGCCCATCAATGGCCCAGTTGATAGGAATAGGGGGAACAATTACTCAGTGCATAGGAGAGATCACCTTACCGTTGCATCTTGGTAACAACACCATGGAACAAAAACTGTTAGTGTGTCATGACCTAGATTTACTTGAGGAAGTAGTGCTAGGTCAAGATTGGATTTACGAATACGAGGTGACCATTCAATTGGCGTTAGGATACATCTCAGCCAGGATAGGACATCGTGAAGTATTCAGTCTGCTAGATGAGCGACCATTAAAATCTGTGAGCATGGAGCAAACAGTTCAATCTAATGAACAAAGCCCTGAATGCATGATCTCTAGCACTATAGATACACCTTCATCGAGTACTATATGTGCGGACACATTGAATTCTGCTTGCACACCTTGTTCCAGTCTAGCAAGTCTTGAGAGTATCACTCAAACTGAAATGAATCTCACTGAAACACCCTGCATCAAAGAGACTATGCCTCAGAGTAATTCAAAACCTGTCACCATAAAAATATACCCTATTCCATATTCTAACAAAGTGTGGATCAAGAAAGATCAAGTGAAGGAATCTCTACGAAGACAAAAGCACAACGGACATCAGAACAAACGAGCAAAGCAAAAACCAACTCCGTTTGAACAGCGAAATCATCGACAAATTACTACACTATGGATTCCCAAGACAGTCGTAGCTGCTCAACAAGATCGATCGCAAATATGGGTTCCGAAGTCTTGCATCGCAAGGCAAAACAACCGAAAGGATGATTCCCGAAACAGGAAGGACTAACGCAATCCACCGGCAAAACAACCACAGAAAAAGAGATACTGGAGAAAGAAAGAGTCTGTAAGGGCGGCCCGAGACGTGCCGAGAGTTATAGATCAGATGAAACAGACCTACGAAACGAAGAAAAAAACCACATTCAGTAGAAGTGGGCAACATACAACGAAGCCCAGCACAACGAAGCAAATCTGGATGCCGAAAGACAAACGGGACAACATGCATACGCCAACTACTTCCAATTGCACACATATGGAGTGGTCGAGATCCAAAGTATGCATGATAGGGCCACATTACAAGGCCAAGCATTCGGCACATCCTTCTTCTATTTCAAGATAGTCAAGCACATTTTCCTAATAGGGAAATAGGAGAGCACTTGTACATACATTAAGAAATAATAAAAAAAATTAATTACTAATCGCTTCGGCTATGGACTAACCTTTCTGTTTTCTTTTCAACAAAAAAATATAAAAATACATAAAAATGTAAAAGATCCAGGTATTACCTTTCTCACACACACGGGAAAGGGACGACACCATGCACTCGGAGCAACATCGAACTTATAACCAACATATAGAGGAGGATTTCTGAAAACATATGGATACTAATTCATACTCTATATTGAGTGCAGATGGCTTCCACTGATTCCGAATCTACGCAGCAAGAAGAGGTGCAACTTCTTCCGTTGGAATCAGTAACAAAAGCTAGAGGTCACTGGTTCAGGGATGATCAACCAGTGGCAGAACTAATCTTCATGGCCACAATCAAAATCATGGACACAGATCATTGTTTTCCAATCATGTCCCAGGATTTCAAGACAATCATACAAGGACTACCTCATATTGAAGAGGTGTGGACACAGGCGGGCATAGAAGCATTCCTAAAGTTACCAATTTATGTGCCAAACTTTCAGAGATGTGCACAGGTAATGAACACCATGCAGCCTGCCGCGACAAAGATCTCAGTCCCAGAAGCACGAGTATTGGATAAAGTCGGGACATGGAAGACCATCCAATTCACACATGAGTTGATTAACAGAGCTTTTGGATGGAATCAAACAGGCATTACTAATGTGAAAGAAGAATGCCATGATCCCAAGAAGCGGTCATTCCTGGAAATTAACAGAATTGACATAGAGGATGCTGTATGATTGGTACATCAACATTTTTGCTTTCCCAGTATGCACAGGTATACAGCTCCACAGAAAATTGTAGTCCAATTACTATCACATGCCATGAGGCAAATTGGAAACAAAATCAACCTAACAGAGTATGTCCAAGAAAGATTGTTTGAAGCACAAAAGAAGTGGGGGCAAAAGAAGTTTTTAAATGGCAGTTCAGCTCTCACATTGTTGATTTATGAGGCTTTAGAAATGAAGAACTGCTTGAGAGAGATGCCAACTTCAGAAGGACTAGCAAGATATGTAAAGTCAGCGACGGTCCCGAAGAAGAAGAAAGCAGTAGCTATGGTTGAAGAGGCTGGAACCAGCACACAGAAACCCATGAGGGGTACGAAGCGCCTACGCGAAGAGGAAGCTCAAGCAACACCGCAATCAAAGAGAACGCACCTCTTACCGAAAATCACGACAACACAAATGCCAATTACTAAAAGAGAATTGTCTGCTGCCCTCGAGCAAACATATCAGTATATGCAAGGGCAAATCAATTTGAACGTTCAAGGACATCACTATAGACAGGCTAGTCAAGAGCAGACACCACGAGTCCGAGAGCAAACACCGAAACAAACAGGAAGATACAAGGAACTGGGCATTGATGATTCCAGCACAAATACGGATTCCAGTCCCGAAAAAGATACATTGGATACTGATATTCAGACAGAATCACACGAAGGTGAATGGAAGGAGATAAATCAAGTGGAAGTGACGCCACAAAATCAGGAAGACAAGGAAAAGAAAGTCGAAGAATCTATGGAACCGGAGCACGTCATTCAATTGAATGACACCACAAAAATAAGCATCAAAGAAGATACGACCACTGGTATTACGCATGTAAAACAACCTACTAAAGAGGAAGATCAAACTCCAGTGAGTAAGGAAGCAAAGGAACTCCAAACCGAAGAGCAAGTTATAATCGAGGTGCCTGGTGACACACCTCAGGGACATAAAGAAGACATGGAGGCTGAGCCAAGGATCCAGCTTCAGATTAGGCAGCCCCATGACACTACATTACACGTGTCTCAAGGCAAAGACGTAAATACCGGAGAAGAGCCGGCAATACCAAAAACATGGCTTAATGTGGATGTTACGCAGTTGAAACCTGTAGTAAAACAGATGATTCAAACAGCCATGGACACTCAGCAGCAGATGATGGATATAGATGCCGAATATGATCAAGCAAAAAGGGAAAAGAATCAGTTTCAACTCATGAATGAACAACTATCAGCACAGTTGATTGCAGCACAAAAAGAATTGGCAAACAAAACTACCGAAGTGTTGGCAATCCAGACGCAACATGCAGCATCCATTGCTCAGAATCAACAGCTGCATACACAACTAACGGAGTTGCAAAGGTTACACGAAGCAAGCGAGGTTGAGAAAGAGAAAATGAAAATGCGGAGCACACTATTAGAACAACAACTCAAACTATATATGGAAGAGAATGACAGCCTACGCAATAGAAATAAAGAATTAATGAAGTCTTTACTATATGATCAACCACTCATACAACAGGGACCCTCAGACACTAAAGAACAAGAATTAAAAGAGCAGATAGCACAGTATGCCGAGTTGCTACGACAAGCGAGAGAAGTACGAGAAGAATCAGAACGGAAGCACACTCAAGAAATAGGTGAGCTCAAAAAGCAGTTAAATACAGCACAGGCAAAACTGGTCCAAAGCTACAGTGAAAATATGGATCAGGTAGCTGACATAGGTAAGGAACTACTGGCAACCAAAGAAGCACTCGGAGAAGCCATGCAATCAATAAAAGAAAAAGATGAATGCATAGAACAGCTAAAGAATCAGAGGAAAGACAAAGAACCGATCGGGACATCAGTAGTGCCAGAAAAGAAACATCCTACTGACGAGGTAGCGGTAAGCCCTCTATCTCAACCGATCTATCGTTCTCCAATACGTGAGCAGGTGGCGGATCTACATGATGATCACCCTATGCCATATACTGCAGAAATAAGTCAGAAGGAACGGGCACTAGTGGTGTCCCGATTGACGGAAAATTTTGAAAATGAAGTTATTAAAGTCATGAAAGAAGCAAAGATCAAAGGAAAAGACTTAGAGACGCTTATGAAGCCTTTCAATATTCCATACGGATTACTGAAAGAGAAAACACGTCAATATATAAAGAAGATCACAAAAACGAGCCCTAATGAGCAGCTCAACTTCGAGAATGACACATTCAATTTCACTCAAGCAGATTTTGAAGCCGCACAGCCAGTTTGGAGAAGAAAGTTTTTGGAGAAACATCCGACACTAAGGATACACTGGCAAGCTGCTCCATATTCGCTGCAGGTAAACCCTGCATTTTGTCCTGTACCTCGTCGAAGAGAAGCTAGAGCATTTTTGGACATGCAAAGGAATGGTACAATAAATAATCAGTGGCTGAATTATCCGCTACTTCCGAGCCCGCCACATAATTACTTGCCAACAGAGGATTATATGGTCAAGACCATAGAATTTTGGCTACAAAATTATGCGACAGTACCAGATTTAGCTATCAAAATGACAAATAAAATACTTAGTATGCTACTCACTGTATTGAAAGTTTTCAAACATGCGGCATACACCTTTTTGAATTTTATTGGAATCAATCAGGGCACGGACATACTTATTTTTTATCTATCAGTAATGCCAAGCAGACCAAACTATAATGGCTTATTACTCCAGGCTTATGTTCTTGCCAAGTCCATATATGCAGACATTTGAAGAAGCGTTTTTTACAGGATTCTTTGAAATAGATTCAGAGATCTTTTTGAAGATGTCATCCAATCTCAATGCTAGATTAGTAGCATATGAATTAAGCTTCTTCGCAGATCACAGACAGCCACCACATGATGGCGTGAAGGCAGAACAATGGAAACAACTGATGATACGTGAAGCTAATCTGCTGAATGATAAGGAGCAAACAGTATATCGAACATATGCCCGTCGCTTATCAAAGCCTGTCGGGGACGACAGAGTCCAGGAGGGGGGCAGTGTTGAGGGAGAGACGAGTAAAAAGAAGAAAAGAAGAAAACAACGAAAGAAGCAGCTTCACTAAAAAGCAAGATTTGAAGATACATCTCTGCAGGAAGCCCCGCAGGGGCACATTACCCATCTCTGCACAGAGCCCCGTAGGGGCGCACACACCAAGGAAAAGCACGCAGCTGGAAGGAGGAATCAGGGCCAACAAGTATCACATATGTGGGTGCTTCAACCTCTTGAGTTACAGAGGATTCAGATCAAGGCTTACGAGCTACATCCGCATATGTGCACTAATGGCGTGCGTGGCAAACCGAATCGCACACACCAAGGAAAGGACGTAACCCACATGGGTGCTTCAACCTCTTGATCTCTGGAAGGTCCAGATCGAAGACTGAAGCACCACATCTTCAGACCTTCCACTGGTGGCGTGCGCGGCAACCCAGAATTAAGGAACCTATAGGTGAATTAGACTGCAGAATATCAGGTAGTCAATCTAACTCCAAGGGTTGTGGGCGATCAAGGCGAATACATCAGGCCCAGAGAATGTAAAACAAGAATTAAGAAGAGGCCGTCAAAACTGAACACCTGTTTTATAAACAGGTAACAATGAGCAAAGGTTGCGTGCAGTGAAAAGAAGTGAATAACACAGCAAGGTCCGATGTGTGCAACCAGGACAAATCAGAGCGCCTCTAAAACGTAATGCAAGATCAAGAATCAGACAATACTGACCACTGGGTGCGTGCGAACAACAAACTGATGACAAGAAGTAAAGCCTGTCAAGGGACGACAGAGACGAAGACGGGGAGAGTGTTGCAGAGCTAAAGAGCGCACAAAGCAGAGAAAAAGACGGGCCCCAAAATTTTTCCGATTTGGACTTCATATTTTTGTACCATAATCATTCTTGTAATATATTTTCCGTTGTAAAGGCACTAGAGGAGTCCTCTAGATGCATCCCCACAGAAGATTAGAAGCTTACCCATGTAAAATAGTAGAAAAAGACGGGCCCCAAAATTTTTCCGATTTGGACTTCATATTTTTGTACCATAATCATTCTTGTAATATATTTTCCGTTGTAAAGGCACTAGAGGAGTCCTCTAGATGCATCCCCACAGAAGATTAGAAGCTTACCCATGTAAAATAGTAGAAATTTAGTCTTTTAGTGAATAAAGTGCCGGTCTCTTGTGTGAAAGGACCATTTTTTAGGGCACTAGTATATAAGTCAAATGTGACTCTTTGTAAAGAACTTTTTGCCATTGTGAGAATAGAGAGCACAGAAATTCGAATTTGTGTCTTCTTCCCTCCTTATCTTCTTCTTCGTGAGCTTGTATGCATGTGGATTGTTTGGAAATAGTGCTTGTGAGTGTTGTCGATCCATGAAAGTGTTTCTTTGCTGTAGGAAGGGTGTGTGCGAAGTGTAGGAAGTGCTGAAGTGTAGAAAAGTATTCCCGCGACTCAGTATTTCGCTCATAACTTGAAGTAGGAGCGTCAGAATTGAGTGAAACCACTGCCATTGGATGCGTCTTCTCGAGAGCTTCGAAACGCATATGCTATTTGCTATATTTGGAGTTCGGAGCTGGGAGAAAAGTCCAAAATACTGACAGCTGCTACACCAAGTATCGTTTCGCCTTGACCAACAGTTGGAGCTTGTTTGGATAAGTCTTTGTCTCATTTACATTCTTTGAGTAGTTCATTTGCATTGACCATTACATGATTGCATGTCTTCATACACTCGGCTAGGTTTGCATACTCTTTGGATTGATAATTAAAAGCGTGTATCCACACTATATGCACTTGTGAGGGGATTGAGGTATAGTCTCTTTCTCCGCAAGTCCCTAAGTTGATACTTAGGTCAACACATTGTAAGCTCTCCGTGCCTCTGGGGTTGAAATTCTACTTCATAGAAGTATTCTTCATCTGATGCAAAAGGTGGGTCCATGATAATTGACTCTAGATCGGAGTCACTTGCGTCCTCAAATGCATCAGGGCTAGGTTCGCACTCTTCTAACACTGCCTCTTCCATGATTGGCTCTATGGAGAAGACTGAAATGTCATAGCCATCTTCATCACAGTGAGGTGTCCATTGTTCTTCATTGATGGCTACATCCATTGTTGCTAGGATTTCTGCCCAGCCGTGGGGTTCAAATTCTTCATCAGGAAATACTACAGGTGCATAGGCTGGGTCTTGAATTGATCTATGTGTTTCTTTTGTACCTACCTCTCTGGCTTTCTCTCTCTTCTCTTCTTCTACTGCTACTTTGCACATCCACAAGTGGGTATCTTTATGCATCCATGAGGATCCTGATCCTATGGAATGCACCGATTCCGTATCATCTTTAGCTCTATGGGTGGGATTCCATTGGATAGGAGGGACATCCCTATGAGAGTAATCTTTGAGATTCACTTTGGTCGTAACACCTAAGTGTTGTAGGTACAAGGAGTTGGTTCCCCAGTCCTGTACCACTTGCAACTGTCGCATAAATGGTCTCCCCAAGATCATTTCATAGGCATGATTCTTGCTAAAATCAAATATAGGGAATGTATGCTCGAACTCAACACCACATGTGGTGAGATTTATTCCTTCTAGCAAGCCTAAGGGTCTTTCTATGTGACCATCGGCCATCTGCAATTTCATCCTCGTGGGCCTGAGTGCTGGCTTGCCCCAATGCTTCCATAGGGAAGTGGTAGCAATTGCAACACCTGCGCCTGAGTCTAGAATGGCCTTGGTGGTGTATCCTTGATGGGTGATAGGAAGATATGTGTTTCCCTCTTCGCCCTCACTCATGTCTCCTATCTTGTCCAATGGTATTTCTGGCACTGTTCTCTGGGATCCTACCTGGGAACGAGGTTTGGATATTTCTGGTACTTGTTTGGCTACATGTTTCCATAGCTCTGGCCTTACTCTGAGTAGCTCTTCTAAGGTGAGGTTGCATTGTACTTTAGTGTTTTTCACTACCTCTGTGTTCCTAGGTATGACTGAGTCCTCATTTCGTACCATGACCGTGGGTGCTCTCATACAAGTAGACTTAGCTTCCCATGGGCCTGTGAAGTGGGGTAATTCTTGTAAAGAATTAGACTCAAAGTCTAATCTTTCCTGAGATTGGGTGCTCTCCTGCTCCTCATAAATGGATGGGATGTCTTGTGGGAATTGGTCATGTGCATCATCCACAAGTTCAATGGGAGGAGGGACTTCACTTTCCTTAGCCCATTTGTCTTCTTGAATCTCTCGTAGGAATTCTGGTGTGAACCGATTCATAGAAGATGATGTGTCTGGCTCCGGAGAGTTAGGCACATAGGCTTCAGGCACATAGGCTTCCTGGGCAGGAAGACTTGCTCCTTCACTTGCCTTGTCCTTATGTTGAGAGGCGGGTTCCTTTTCTCATTGTGCAATCAGCTTCTCTATTCTTTCTAGCAGTCCATCAAAGTGTAACTGCGTCTTTGCTGAACTAGAGATGTTAAATAGGCGACTGGCTTCAAACATGGTCTGAGCCAATTCCACCATCTTAGCTCAAATTTTGGTTTGTTCTAGCTCTAGTTCTGCTCTAGGGTAACATTTTTCATGATCAGTTACGTTTGGCCCTTCTTGGATTCTGGCCTGATATGCTTTAAGCATCATATTAAGGTCCTCGGGAGTGGGATCTGCTAGGACTGATCCTACTCTTGGGGGTGGTGGAATTGTGTGAGGTGGGTTGGAAGGTGGCGGGTCAGATGGAGATGGGAATGGTGGTGGTGGGGTACTGTGAGAGGGAGTTTGAGATGTGAGTTCAGTTATCCTGGCCTTTGTTTCTCTGAGGCTTTCCTCAAGTTCACTCATCTTTTTTGCCCATTGCCTTTTCATTCTTTCACGACTATCTCTCGAAGCTCTAGTCCTCTTCTTTGTCATGCTCTCCGTTTCACTAACATCTGGGCTCTTTTCCTGGCCTACGCTTTGGTTCTGTTGCAAGGCTTGGGCTCTAGTGATTACTTGTACTGGTGCAGTGGAAGTCACACTCCCTGTGGAGTCTACAACTAACCCAATAACGTTGATAGGAGTGATTTTTGGCATATTATTGGGGTTCTTTGGGCAATCTCATAAGAGATGCTCCTTTCCACATTCTTGGCAAAAGCCCTGGATCGTCACTGACTGGGGTTGTGTAGGTGGAGGCACCGGACAATCACGAATGAGATGATCTCCTTGACATCTGTAGCATGGTCCTCTAGGGAATGGAGGTCTTACTTGTCTAGGTTGAGGTCTAGGGTTGGGGTTTGCGTACATGACGTTTGTGTAATCTGACTCCCAACTAGGTTCATTTGGCTCTTCACTATAGTAGGACTCACCATGTTCAGGAGACTGCATGTAGTAGGCCTGGGGGCTATCAACGTGTGTAGAATCAAAGCTATGGTCACTGGGGTCACTTTCTGAAATTAATGGTGTTACTAGGACTATAGCTCTATTCAGGTTTTCTTCTGTAGTAGCATACTTTACTGGAATCACATTAGCTGGAGCAGGGGGTTGTTGTGCTAGCACAGGCTGAGGCCTTTGTTGGTCTTGGTAGGGTTGGTAGGTTTGTTGAGGTCTCGCATACTGCTGAGGTGGGTACTGGTTCTGGTATCTTCCTCGTTGAGGGTATGGTTGTGGGTACGTCCGCCTAACGGTTTGCTTATTGTAGGAGCAATTTTGCACGGTGTGATTGGTGTACCTCCGTTCTATGGTGCAGTACTGGCTACTAGGATTTACTTGGGGTTGAGCCATAATGGGACATACATTCGCCATATGGTCTCCACCACAAGTATAACATCTTTTCACAGGGGCAAACCTTGGGATTTGTTTGCTAGAGACACCTAGTTTTTGTGCCACTTTCTCAGCGAGTTCAATTGTACACACTCTTCTATGGTCCTAGGGTCCTTCAAGTACACATAAGATCTCAATTTGGTACTTAGCAATCCATCCAAGAATAAAGCCACTTGCTTAGCTGGTGTGGGTAGCTCCGAAACAGGGCATCTTTCTAAGTATTGCCTAAATCTTCTTCCTGCAAGTCTCACGGTCTCTTGAGGGGTTTGCTTGAAGCTGTGAACCAATGAGGAGGTATTATGTCTTATGCCACTCTTAGAGAATTCAATAATGAAAGCCTCTAGGAGTTGGTCTATGCTCCTAAACTGCCTCTCGTTTAGTGGCTGAAACCATGTCAGGGCAGTGTTCCTAAGGGTTAGACCAAAGGCATTGTATTGCGTGAACAGATCTTCCACTTGTTCAGCTCTCAAGACTTGCCTAAACTCAGCCACATGATCATATGGATCTCCAGTGCCATCGAAGTAGTTCTTCATGGACTTAACTAGCTGAGTTGGTCTCAAAGTCCTTGTGTGCTCTCTAGGTCGTGGTAGAGGGAACTCATCAGCATTTCTTCAATTCTTGGGAGCTCTAAATACATCAGGTTCTACTCTATTTGTTTTCGTCCTCGTTCTTTCTCTGCCCCCTGGGTTGGCAAAGCTTACTTCTGGCCTATCTCTACTTCTGTCTCTTTGAGTTCCATGAGCTTGGGATGTTCCAGCTCTAGGGTGACCATAGGACACATTCGATCTTGGTTGGGGGAAAACGAATTCACCCTTCCAAGTGTAAGCATGCCTATCATTTTCTGTAACCACAAAGATCCTCTCAGAAGCGTGATCTAAGTAGGTCACTCTTCCTGGGCTATCAGGATCTTTGAACTCATAGATCATGATTGTTCCTATGTCATTTGGCCGATCAGATTTATACCTCCAAAAGGCTTCGTCAGTCTCTTGGTTCAGAAGCAGATCTATACTCTTGTTGTCTTGGGGAACCCACTCGGGATTGAGGATTCTAGTAAGAACAGATTTCCCTCGAGGGGTCCTGGGCTCTGCACCCATGTTTCCTTGTTCTAGGTCATCTATGTCCATCTCAGGGATCACATTCCCGAATTCGTCTGTCGTATCTGAGTGACTGGTGACTACGTATATGGTTCCTTCTTTGTCCAAGTATGCTCCATTTTCAAACTTGACAGCTGGGTGTTCTAGTCCTATGGATTGGTCAGGGTTTTTCATCTGGACCACGGATCTTCCTAGACCGTCCTCATAGATGCTAGCACCTAATCGGTTGGTCCTAAGGTATTCCAGCTACGTCTTGTACGGGCCTTCTACCCTGTGCAAGTATGGCACTCCTAAACTTCCCGTAGGTCGGTCCATGCCTTGAGACATCTCTGATTCACTGGTCTCAGAGCTAGGGTAGTATGAGTGGTGGCTCAACTGCTGGGCCCAAGACCTAGCAGTGTGGTTGACACTAGCCTCTGAAGACCTAAGACTTTGTCTATCTCTCCCTAGATGTCGCCCTGATCTAAGGTTCATAAGCCTAATTGAATAACCCAAATTTGCCCAAGTACAACCTCGTTGCTAAGTTCTTTTGTATCAGTCACTTGATTCTTTTTAGTGGTTACCGTGTTTATGCTCTTGTCAGAAATCACGTCGTCAGGAATATTTGAGTTAATTTTCGCACTATAAGTTGATCGTTCCACGTTAGATTCTTTCCTTTAAGGTTATCGCATCACGAAGAGATTATGTTTAATCTTGAACTTGAGTACATAGGTAGTCTTCAACTTGATTGATGCCTATCGTTGCCCTGACTTACCCCTAGCACTAGTCGTTCTTAGCCTAAGCTAGGAATTGATAGAGGGTGTTGAGGATTTTCCAACCTTGAGTTTCTTTCCTTGTGTTGTTGCCCTGGTGTGCCCAGGACGCGTGTTCCCAAGCTTGCACTTACTCTTGCTTAGAATGCCCTCAAGTGCTCTTGCTGGACCTGTAAAAGTCCCACGGTTAGCTCAAGACTTAGATTCAAATGACACAATAGACCACTTTCATGCATGTAACTCACAGACCAAATTATCCTTTGCTTTTATGGAAAACAATCCCAAGGATCCCTCAGTTTTCCTACCTCGGGGTATGGTCAACTTCAAAAAACCCTATCTAATAATCTTTCCAACAAAACAAGAATCACAGCAAACGGATTTTGTATGAGGAAGTTATGTCAGTTCAGGCTTCAGGGATTAAAACAGGGTTCAAACAGGCCAACAGGGCAACAGGTTTTCCTCGGGTTATTTACCTATAGCCTCCTTATGTGCTCTAGACTCCATTATCCATGTCCAAAATTAGCCAAAATCTTCAATTTAAAAAACCCTAAAAATTTAGCCAAAAATGGCTGTCAATCGCGATCGACTGGGCTACCAATCGCGATGGACAGGTGTCAATCGCGATGGACTGGTGTCAATCGCGATGGATTGGTATCAATCGCGATGGACTGGTCTATCAATCGCGATGGACTGGTGTCAATCGCGATGGACTGGGCGGTCGGTCGCGATTGATGGGTGTCAATCGCGATGGATTGAAATTTTCGGGGTCTTCTATGAATTTGTGTCAATCGGGGCTCTATATGTCGCGATGGACAAGAATCTCGGCAAAATGGGGTGTCAATCGCGATTTTTCTGTCGGTCGCGATGGACAGGGGTGTCCGTCGCGATGGACACGTGTCCGTCGGGGTCTGTCAGTTGCGATGGACTGGCTGTCCGTCGCGATGGACAGTGTCAATCGCGATTGACTGGCTATCAATCGCGATGGACTGAAAAAATGCAAATTTTCCAAAATTTTTTGTGGATTTGTGATGTGCAAGGTCTCTAGTCTACTGTGGTGCATTCAGTTTTACCAAAAGGTGAAAATTTCTGTCAATCGCGATCGACAGAAGCTGGCGACTACGAGACAGTTCTGCACATTTTCGTACCTGCGCAACGTGCTGGAGGGGATGATGCTACTGGAACCTGCAAGAAACTCAACAAACATGCAAACACAAGGCACACAATATTGCTCTCTCGTTCTCTCTCACAAGTGGAATGAGGGAAATGAAAGGAGGAAGGAGATATAGTCAAAAAACTGAAATTTTTGCGATGATGGAGATGGAGGTGGAAGATGATGATGATGATAGTGATGATGGTGGTGAGGTAAGGAAGAGAAAAAATAAGAAGAGTAAAGAAATTACCTACAACGCCAACGTCTCAAATCTACGTCTTACCATCACACGCTCGTCCTCAAAGCTGGATCCCCGGCAACGGCGCCAAAATTTGGTGTAGCTCAGTGATGAGTAGCACCTCCTTTAATGTCAATCCGGGAAGACGTGAGGATGGTATGAAGACCTCGAGCAAGTGAAGGCACAAGTGCGTGAGTGAGAAGCACACTGACATGCACACACATACACACACACGCGCACACAAGGTAAGACAAAGAGTGAGAAGCAATGGAGTTCTTAGATTACTTTCAAAAAGCTCATACAAGTTCAAAACTATTACAAGCCAACCTCAAAAATGAGCTCTCTAGCTCTATTTATAGTTTTTGACTAGGTTTTGGCCCTGTCCAGACCTAGTGTCCAGCCTAGTTAAAAATTAGGTTCCAGGGCCAATTTGAGGGCTTAAACGGAGTCTAAAAAATACGAAAACTGATATGTAGGTACTTCTAAGGCTCCTCAAGCTCAAGGACTCCTTGGCTTGCACAAAATGGAGCTACAAAAATATGAAATGGTATTTACAATGATTGTTAGTGATAAGAATCACTGTTATAAAGATGTTGATTTGGAAAAATTTGAAGGGCCTATCTGCCAGATTTGCATCGACTGCTTTGTCTACTTAATCCTTCACCTCGCTCTGACTCTCTCCGCTGGCTTCCTTGTCTAGTCAATCCTTGAGTGCCCATATTGCTCTCAACAGTAACCTATTAGACTTTCCAAGTTGACATGCACTACAGTTATAAATCGTGTTGCTTTGATAGATTAGGGAGTCCAAGTACACTTTGGTCTCTGCAAATTTACTTTAATGATCTTTCACCAATATGTGCTAACCTTTTGTGTCATACTTCCAATTCTGTGAGTGTTTGACTACCATAATTAAAGAGAGCAATGTTCCTAGTGTCTTGCAATTCAAATGTGAATAATCTACCTGTCTTTGCACCCTTTGCAATCCTCCTGAATCCTTGCCTTGGATCTTCAACAAATGCTCCTCCTTTTGTGAACCTTACTTGTAGGCCATTCTCCACAATTTGTCCTACACTTATCAAGTTCTTTGTGATGGTAGGGACATAGAGTACCTTGCTAAGTAGGTTGATGTTTCCATCAGGTGCACTTACATTTCCTATCTTCTCCACTAGATGCCTTGTATCATCACCTGTTTGCACTTCATGCTTGTTCCTTGGATCTTCTAAATCTGATAGGAGGGCCACATTCTTGCCACATGATTTGAGCAACCTGAATCTATGTAGAAAACATGCTCATCAGATTTACCTTGTGACATTGTCATATTCATGAGAAGTAGAGATTCTTCTGTGTAATTGTTGTAATCTATTCTCCCTTTGTATCCTCATTGGTAGGTTGAATTGTTGTAGTTGTTGTGGTTGTCATGGATATAAGACCTTGCAAGTGCATCCTTGGAGCACCATGTGCTCAATCTTTCTTTCTCTTCTTGTGTAGGTTGACCTTTATTCCTGAAACTTGGCATAACTTCATCTCTAGCTATATAACCATATAGATTCCTACCTTCAAGATAAGCTTCCATCCTTAAAGACCAGGCTAAGTAGTTACCTCTATCCAATTTTTCGATTGATGAAGGAAATCCATCTTGTCCAATCTTGCTCTGATACCACTCTGAGGATGGATTTGTACTTGATGAAGATGAAGTGGTGTTGTAGAAACTTTGGACTACACTAGCCAAATGAACTCTAGAGATATGTAGTGGGCCCTTTTAGCTTGCCAAAGGATGTATTAGACACCCTATGTACCTTGGAAGATCACTCTCAAAAAGATGAACCAAAACAGATAGGTAAGAGTTGATCCAAGCGTAAAAAACTTCCTATTTTTGTTCCTACACATGTTCAGTGTTTTGAAGAGTTCTCTGAGCACAACAATAATTGGCTTAATTCCTTTTGGGGAACTCTAGTTAACGTAGTAATCTAACAATCATGAGTGATTTCATAAAAAATGATGGACTACATTCAGAGAAAGGAGTTTAGCAAGTCACAGCTCCATCCCGACATTCAGGGGCTGGAATAGTCATCAGACGAGTGAGCAAAGATATGCTAATATCTGATGATGTCGAGAAGCAATGCTAATGAAACTTTTTAGGATTATAATAGCCAGTATGCTGATTCTATCATGATTTAAATGATGGAAAGTGACAATAAAACTCACTCAAAGTGATCTCATGGGCTCGAGATAATATGCGGGTCTTTTGATCCCCTTTTTATAATCATGTTTGGAGCCAAGTTTTGAATTTGAACCTTGCTCACGTAAACCACTTTTCCAAATTCTTGGTCATTGATTCTCAACTAACTCAAACACGAGTTCGTGTATTTTCTTTCCTTTCTCATCAAGTGGATTCAACCACTTTTGATTCCTTCACTTGTATATCAAGTAAATACTCAAGGAGTTACAAGGGTGAGTTCATAAGTGAACCCTTCAAAGCTTTAGCATTTGCTTCAAATATAGCATAAGTTTTTATGAGATTTGAGGACTCAAGCCTTTTCTTAGACTTCCCTAAACTTGTTCCAACACATCTCCTCAAATGTTTTCTTGTAGCAAGCAAGTAAATATTTGATGCATGCATGCAAGGCATAGATGGTGTTGATGGAGGGTGTTTGGCTCATATCATATACGAGATCATAATTTCCTTCAGAAAACCCTAGGGAAGAAACATAGGGAGCGTGGACTTTCTAGACAGTTTTGAACATGACCATCATTAGCTCAAAAAACTTCATATACATCTTGGCGGCTATGTCCGGCACATTTGTGAATCTTGTAGACCATTGGCATATAGTATATATCATATAAGAAACTATTGGTGGTACTCTAGGGGAGGGGAGCAAAATAAGGATAGTTTATCCAATCTCAACTCCCTTTATTATTTTGGACTTTGATTGCAAATGCTTGCTAGGATTGGCGATGGAGAATAGGACGGTAAGAAGGGTTATATTGAATGTATAATGACATATTTGATCATGTGCATGGAATTTTAGGATAATTTATCAATAGTCATGCATGCCATTTTGGTTGGAAAATAGTTCTTGCCTGTGCCTTCTCAGGTAGGTCATTTGGCTCGAATTGAGTAGCAAACATGGGTTCTTTTCCAATATGCCTCTTGATTTCTACATTATAATCTGCCAATAATACAAAATATGTCATGTATTGATATTCTAATGTGGTGATGAGCCATTGATGTGATAAGTTCTAGAAATAAGCGGACTTTAGGACCGTTTCTTCAAGGACATTGACTAGATTTGTACAGCTACCTATCATCATGAGTTTGGCCTATGTGTTTGACCTGCTTGAGCCAATCTAGTGCTTCAGTTTCAAATGTGTCTCGGCCCTCGTTAGTGATGTGTCCACCAGGTATTGGCATGGGTTTGTAGGGTTCTTCAAAGGATTCTTTGACAGGGATTTCCACTAGTGTGTCTAGATCTGGGTCTTCAATCAGAGAAGGTGGCCTCTCATATTTTAATAGCCTTGCTTGGAGTTCTTCAACATCTATTTGGAGGGTTTCCACTTCCTTTGTAATCTATGGGAGGGTGGCAACCTCTAGCCTATATGTTCTTATTGTGGTTAATTTCTTCTTGAGGTCCGTGCACTCTATTTCTAGCTTTTTGTATGACTCGAGAAAGCTAGCATGTTCCTCGAGTAATATCTTGATGTCCTGTGAGGGAACATCTTGAAACGATGTGAGTAATAATTGTGCTTGGTGTACCTTCCATAGTGACCTCACGATTTTCTTGGTTCTACTACTGTAGTCTCTTATTTTCTTCCAGTGTTACAGACATATGCTTCTTGAGAAGCCCGAGATTCCTTCATAGTTTTGTGTTGGTGACATTTTGCTTATGTAGCATGTCCTCCAAGTCTTTGAGAGCTTGGGCATTCACATCTAGTACCTTGGACTCCACTTCTTCATAAGCTTGATATAATGTGAAATATTGAGCGTGGAGTGTTTTGTTGTCAGCTTGCAGTGTTGTAACACATGTTTGTAATAATTGAGATTCTGCCTGTAAGGCAAAATTTTGTTTTTCCAAGTTTTGATAGTCTTGCTGAAGTTGTGAGACACATTGAATCAGCATATTGAAAGTATTATTTGTAGTTATATATTAATTCTATTGTAGAGTCTTTGTAATTGGGGGGGGGGTATGCGGGAGCACCCATGAGTTCAGGCCTTTCTTGTTACTCTTAATGATGTCCTTCCCCATGTTCATTGTCACCCTTTTCTGATTCTTCATGTTCGTCTTCCTGTTCCTCATCTTCTTCTTCTTTGTCGACTATGGTAACCAGCACTTGTGATGTGTTTGCTTGTGGTTGTGAACATTCCACCTCTTGTTCATCATGAAAGAACTTGGAGAAGCTTTTCGAAGGTAGAAAAATGTGTTTCAAAGCGACGAAGTTTGGTCTAGCCAACCGACACAAGACCAGCCCTTGAGCTTATGGAGACTCAAATAGACCTTATAGGCATGCGATAAGTGCAAAGAAACACACTATGTGCTTTGGAGCATCAAGGAGAATGAGTCGATACAAAAAAGATAGGTTTGCAGGTCGACTAGCTCAAAAAATTTACTATCTATGGAAGAGACAATGAACTTCAAATGCCCATAGCAACCAGCGTGATTACAATTAGAAAAAATCCTTTTATGGGAGTGATACACATAGGGTTGAGTGTATAGAATGGAAAAAAGTATGAGGAATAAGCAAAATATGAGGAATAAGCAAAATATGCTATAGGAATGAATGAGACATTCACCGGTGGTACTTCCTATTTTTCAGGAATACGTAGAGATTGACCTTGAGACAGAAAAACTCAGATTTCTCCCAATCTACTGAACCAAATTCTATGAAAATGTTTAAGCATAAACTAGACACTAATATCTTTCCAATGAGCCATCTTCCACCCAATTTGGACCTCTGGAGAGAGAGGAGGAGCCTCTGCAAGATTACTGTTGGCAAAGAAGATGATGCAGAGAATTGAAGGAGCAAGACAATGATGGTCACAAGTGTATGTATATTGCTTCCATGTAATGTACAAGTGATTTCAAGTCTTTATATAGACTCTAGGAGTGTTCCACGACTTCTACAAGTGAAGTTTGAATTCAAATGAAGGTGGGAATGGTTGTTGGAGGGAATCAATTCACTTTCCTACAATCTAGGAAAAGTGAAGATCTAGTTTGATCTACTTTTAGGTGATTGATTGCTTGATTGAATGCAAATTCAACCACCACAAATTCGTGGGATTTGGGCTTTATCTTTCTACCTTTACATGTGTAAACCTCAAGGCTTTTACAACGGTAAATGAACCATCAAAAATCTCTCAAAAAAATACAATGAATGAGCATAAAAGAACTCTCCAACGGATATTCTTTCGACGCGATAGCCTTTGATGTAGATCAAATCCACCTCAAGCATAGTGTAAGCTTGATGTTCCAACACATCACCCCATTCAATATTTCACCTCTCAAAGGATCTGCTCAAAATCTTCATTGGTAAGTTCTTCCAAGTGTACTACTCCAAGGAATTCAAGATCTATCGGGTGAATGGACGTACGCATCATTGTGGTGGAGGAGTAATTTCGGGGGTTAATGTGGCTCCTCAAGGTTGAGCACATGGTATTGCTCCTTGCATCCTCTTTGATGGGGTCCTGTGGAAGTTCTACCTTTGAATTCTTGTACCTGATTCCACATTAGAGCTCTTTGGATTGGACTGTCATAAGCCAAACATCGATAGATAACCCTTGTTAGGGCATAACATCCATACAATACTCACTTGCCTAGCCATGTTTGTGCACCAAGTGGACTTGATCAATGATCCAATGAGATAGGTTAATAGTTAAGTTCTGAGTCTCAACAAGATATAAAACGAAGCATACTTTCTTAGGTGGCATGGTGAACTTGTCTTGTGCTGGAAAGGCAAAATGTTGCATGCACATTCTCAAGTGAACTGCGATGTTGGGTGTCATGGCCCCTTATCTTTGAGCTTAGTGAGGTTCCTATTCTTCATACTTTTCGGCACTAGAATCTCCTTCTCAGTCGCTATGTGCATTCCTTTCATGTCTAGAGCATCACGTACTAGGTTATTGGTTAACTTAAACCGCTTCAATTCGTTTCCCCTGGTTAGAGATGGAAGCACAAATGTGCTTGAAGCTTTGGGGTTCTTTCTGGGAGTTAGGGTGCTGATGAGATAGTAACATCGCATGAAGTCAGGTTTGGGAAGCTTAGCATTGAAGTACGCATCCAATCCTGCTTTCTACCACACTAGGCATAGCTTGTTTGCATATTGTAACTTCTCACACTTGCGAACAAAGAAATGGTACTTCCCCCGCTTTCCATTGAATTCTATCTCTACCTCCCAAAGATAAGATCCCTCTCCTAATGGTCCTACTACCTCACTAAATCAATGGGAGGTTTTGCCAACTAGCATGGTTTGGCCACTCGGGGGGTCTTGTATGGGTATGATCTGTATGGCTTGCAAGTCCTCTGATTATTCATTCGGTTCAAACATAATGGGTAAGCTTTTTGAATCGACCACTTGCTAACTTATGCTTGCCTAAGAACTAGTTCCTGCTTCATCAGCCATGATGCAAAAGGTATTGTCTGATGATTGCTTATCTTCTATAAGAACAAGAAAATGCATCTATTTCTATGCACAGTAGTTTACATGGCTAGGTCAAGGGTTTATTACAAGGTTTGACTCTACAAACTATAGAGAGCACGCATGCGGAAGCAAAATGAAAAGTAAAGTACTCTCACAAAACAAAGAATGTGTGAGACACAAAATGAGTAGACCATGAAATGGGTAAACTCATGTGGATTAGAAATAAGCTTGCCAAGAGCATGGAGTAGGATCCTCAAGCTTCTAACCAAGTACAAATGAGGGGAGAGGCCCTCCTTATATAGATTTGGGAGGGGCTCTCAAAAGTACATCATATGTGGGATAAGTCTCCTGAAAGGAGAATGAATACAACTGGTAGAAGCACATGGCAAGGTACCCAAATACAAAGGAAGTACAATCGCCTCGTGGATACAAAGTGGAGATGCACTCATGCGGATACAAATGTAGATGAAGTAGGAGCAATCATGTCATCAACACCCCCTCTACACCTACATTTTGTAGTGTATGGAGTCTGCTAGGGTATATGAGAAAGGTCCACCAAGAATGTACCAGCAGTAGCAGCACGAGCACAAAATAGGAAGTCATCGTCTAGGAATCCATAGCCTCCAAGTGGTATCAACCATGCAGGATCACTAGGTACTCCATAATATGTCCACCAGATGGATCAAGCAGATGCTTCAGAGGTACGCCACCAAGGAGGTACAAGAACGGAACAAGATCTCACTGGACGAGATCACCTCCATGTGAGAGAGATAGGATGACTCCATGTGGTACATAGGAACCTTCAAAGCTTTGACAATATCCACCATGAGATGTGTATCGCCAAGAAGTAGATCCTGCAAGAGTGAAACATAAAGCATGAAGCATAAAATCATAGTCACACGGGAGTACATTTGTATGATGTAATCCTCCATGGAGTGTACAAAGTCCTGCTGTGTATCAGTAGGACCATGGAAGCCCCCTCTGAACCGAGAAGTTGGCTCATAATAGGATCCAATTGAGTGATGAATCCAAGTAGATTGAGGAGTATCCTATGGTAAGTGAAAAGATGTTGGACTCCATGAATGGAAAAGTACATGCTCAGAATGCTGCTGTAGACGAGGTAAGTGGACTCTCGAAGATAGGAATGGAAAATGATGAGTCACTCATCCTGGAGTAATGCCCAACTGAAGCTGAGGTGAAATATAAACCTTCGATGGGACAATAGGTATATCCATCTGAGGTATAATCTGAGATGATATCTCTGGTTCCTCATGCTCCAAAACTATACCATGATCAGGAAAGTCATGTACAAAGAGAGCATGCTCCACATAGTGTGACTGTTCAAAACTGGAATGATCCCCCTCTGAAGCAGAAATGGGAGGATCCAAAAGGGATGAATACTTAGAGTATTCATCAAAGGTGTAGTCTTTGGTTGCTATAACTGAGTGACTCTTTGGGTCATAGAGTTTGTATGCCTTTTGTCGCTCATTGTACCTGATGAAAATGTACTACTTAGGCCGATCATCATCATGGCCTTGGACGTAGGCATCACTACCAAAGATGCGGAAATAGCTAACACGTGGCTTCTTTTGAAAGTAAGCCTCAAATGGTGTTTTGTTCTTCAAAACATCTGAAAATCCTCTATTCTGAATATGAACGTTGTCTGCACTACTTCACCCCAAAACTTTAGTGGAAGTTGCTTTTGTCTAAGCATGACTTTGGCCATTTGGATCACACTTCAACTCTTTTGTAATGCAATACCTTGTTGAGTATCTTGCTTGGATTGATACTTGATTCCATGTTGCTTCAAGTACTTGGAGAAGTTTGGGCTGACAAGGCTACTATTTCCATCAGATCGGATGATCTTCAAAGAACTTGGAAATTCTTCTTCAACTTGTTTTGTCCACTCCTTAAACTTGGAAATGGCATCTTCTTTATGCTTGAGTGAATAAACCCATGTGTATCTAGTGAAGTCATCTACAATCAGGAAGAAGTAAATTGACCCACTTAGAGAAGGTGTACTCATAGGTCCACAAATGTCGATATGGACTAATGCTAAGGGTTTATTTGCAGAAATGGATGCTTCTTTAGGCAAAGAGAAAGTTGTTTGCTTGTCACATGCTTTGCAATTCAATTCCACTTGTGCGATCCTGGGTAGACCTTTGACAAGATGATTGGAAGAGATCTTAGGTAAGCAAGAGCTATGTCCAAATCTACAATGCCACAAGTTGAGACTTGAATCCTTGGCCATAAAACTTTAAAGCTTGTAGAGACCCTTATCTTCATATCCTTGAGCTATCATTTCATTGGATTCGCGATCAATGACTTGAACTTTGTTGTGATCGAATTGAACCATCATGTTGCACTTTGTGATGGCTTTGACAGAAAGAATATTCTTATAGAGGCTTGGTACATAAAGAACATCTTTTAATGACTTGGTCTCGCCTTCAGAGTTGATGACTTGAACGTCTCCTCTTCCTTGGATTTCAATCCATTTGTTGTCTCCAAGGTAAACTTGACCTTGATGCTCTTCTAACTCATGGAAATCATTTTTGTCATGGCACATGTGGGATGAAGCACCACTATCAAAAATCCATTCTTTCTTGTGAGCGGTTGCCATAAGTGCTTTGCGTTCACTTGTGAAAAATAGTTCTTCACTTGTGCAGTGAGAATGATGTTCACTCTTGGAATTAGACTTAGACTTGTCCTGGTTCATTTTCTTGAAGCAATATTTTTCAATGTGGCCAGTTTTGCCACAAAAATTACAGGTGAACTTCTTCGATGAATTATGTGATCCTTGCTTAGATCCATTGCTTGCCTAATGACTTGTGTTTTTGCCCTTATTGAATGGTTCTTTGGCCTTCATGGCTGACTCTTGTGAGGAAGTCGATTTGGCTCGCGAGTCGTGAAGGAGTAATAGTCAGCAAACCTCTTCCCAAGATAAGACTTGGCCACGATTATACAAAGTTGTGACAAATGTCTCGTACGACTTAGGTTACTTGTTGAGAAGTCGAATGGCCATGTCTTCACTAGAGATCTGCCTACCACATAGTGCTAATTTATGATGGTAATCCTCAAATTGGGCTATGACCTTGGTAATTAGATCATGTGGCCTAATGGTCAAATTATGAAACTTAGCCTCTAATGCATATATTTTCGAAGGGGTTTTGTCTTCATACAAAGCGGCTAACGTATCCCCAATCATCCTTGGACATCTTGCAGGTAGTGATATGTCCTTTTGTCAGTTTGTCGTAGGCAAGTAACAGCTGACCTAAAGCTCTTTTGTCCTTGACATTCCACACATGCCAATTGTCTAAGTTGGTATCCCTATTGGGTTCGGGGTCTGTCCCGTCTACTAGCTCATGAAGAAGATTCGTATAGAGATAGGCACGCATGATATCTTTCCATAGATTGTATTTTTGTCCATTGAGGCGTTCATCCTTAGGCATAAAAATAGGGGTGAAAGATGGTAAGAAGTTAGCCATAGATGATGAGCTACCTTCACGTTTGGTCATTACAAAGCTTGGAAGATAAAGTGTTTAGAAACACTACCAAAATCTTCGCCAAATGCGCAAGCTTTGAAAACACTACCAAAATCTTCTGCCAAAAATGCTGCTTCAAAATAATTGCAAAGCTTCAAATGAACGACTTGATACCAGACTGAGAAAACTCCTTGGGGAGGGGGGGGGCTTAGAGTAGCCCTTCACTTTTGCAAAGAGAGACACTGTTGGAACTGAAGGACTCACTAGGCAAGGAAGCTTAAGAAGGGAGTCAGAGAGAAGAGAAAGTACAAGCATACAGAGCAGTCAACAATGATCCGGCAAGTAGGCCAACATTTTTTCAGGACACTAACACATATAAAAGAGGTGGACACACAAGGAGAAGGAGAAAGTAGGGAGCTCCAAGAAGTGTATGTCAAATCTTCAGAAGAATCCCCTACAAAAACAATGATTTTCGTCACTAAAAACCATTGTAAATACCATTTCACATTTTTGTAGCTCCATTTTGTGCAAGCCAAGGAGTCCTTGAGTTTGAGGAGCTTTAGAAGTATCTACCTGTCAGTTTTCACATTTTTTAGACTTCGTTTGAACCTCCAAATAGGGTAGAGAACCTAATTTTTAACTAGGCCAGACACTAGGTCTGGACAAGGCCAAAACCTAGTAAAAAACTATAAATAGAGCTAGAGAGCTCATTTTTGGGGTTAGCTTGTAATTGATATGAACTTGTAAGAGCTTTTTGAAAGTAAGCTAAGAACTCCATTGCTTCTCACTCTTTGTCTTGCCGTGTGTGTGCGTGTGTGTGTATGTGTGTGCATGTTAGTGTGCTTCTCACTCACGCACTTGTGCCTTCACTTGCTCGAGGTCATCATACCATCCTCACGTCTTCCCGGATTGACATTAAAGGAGGTGCTACTCATCACAGAGCTACACCAAATTTTGGCGCCGTTGTCGGGGATCGAGCTTTGAGGACGAGCGTGTGATGGTAAGACGTAGGTTTGAGACGTTGGCATTGTAGGTAATTTCTTCACTCTCCTTATTTTTCTCTTTCTTACATCACCACCATCATCACCATCATCATCATCACCATCTCCCACCTCCATCTCCATCATCGCGAAAATTTTCAGTTTTTAATTATATCACCTTCTCCACCTCATTTCCCTCATTCCACTTGTGAGAGAGAGCGAGAGAGCGATATTGCGTGCATTGTTTTTGCTTGGTTCTTGAGCTTTCCTGCAGGTACTGGCAGCATCATTATCTCCAGCACTCCACGCAGGTACGAAACGTCACGAAACTGTCTCTGTGTCGCCGGCCTCTGTCGATCGCGATCGACAGAAAAATCGCCCATTTGGTAAAACAAAGTGCACCACCATAATCTACATGATGAGCACATTCCAAATCACTAAAAATATTTGAAAAATTCCGTGTTTCTCTGTCAATCGCGATTGACACCTTCGATCGCGATCGACAGCCATGATCGACAGACCCTGTCAATCACGACCGACAGACCTGTCGATCGCGACTGACAGACCCCACGACCGATTGACTGCCACTTAGGACCCTGTCAGTCGCGATTGACACCGTCGATCGCGATTGACAGCCACGACCGACACCTTTGTCAGTCGCGATTGACACCATCGATCGCGACCGGCTGAATTTCAACAATTGATTGACTTTTTCGCGTAGCCACGTGTCCATCGCGATGGACACAGCCCCGATCGATTGAATTCACGGCGAAATTCCCGGAAAAAGTGTCGACCGCGATTGACACCATCGATCGCGATTGACAGGACTCACGACCGACTCTGTCGATCGCGATTGACACTGTCAATCGCGACTGACGTGTCGATCGCGACCGACAGGCCCCGACGGACACCTCTGTCAATCGCGATTGACAGGCTTTTTCGGCGAAATTTCTAGGGTTTTTCTTGCATCTCTTTGGGGTAAATTTGGACATAATTAGCAAGCCATTAGTGATTAGTGAGGTCCCCACACATGTGATTTTGAGAAAAATCATGTGATCTGTCAGCCTGTTTGAACCCTGTTTTAACTCCAAAACCCTGAATTGACATAACTTTCTCATACGAAATCTGTTTGCTGTGATTCTTGTTTTGTTGGAAAGCTCGTGAGGAGTACAACCAAAACTTCCACTAGTTATGTGAAAATTAATATCAGGATTATTAGATAGGGATTTTTGAAGTTGACCATACCCCGAGGTAGGAAAACTGAGGGATCCTTGGGATTGTTTTCATAAAGGCAAAGGCAACAACACAAGGAAAGAAACTCAAGGTTGGAAAATCCTCAACTCCCTCTGTCAATTCCTAGCTTAGGCTAAGAACGACTAGTGATAGGAGTAGGCCAAGGCGGCGATAGGCATCAATCAAGTTGAAGACTACCTATGCACTCAAGTTCAAGATTAAACATAATCTCTTTGTGATGCGATAACCTTAAAGGAAAGAATCTAACGTGGAACGATCAACTTCAAGTGCGGAAAATACACTCAAGTATTCCTAACGACGCAATATCAGACAAGATCATAAACACGATGACACACTAAAAAAGAATCAAGTGACTGACACCAATTGATCGGCAACGAGGTTGTACTCTGGGCAAAAAAAAAAATTGGGCTACTTAAATAGGCATATGAACCTTAGATCAAGACGGCATCTAGTAAGGGATAGACAAAGCCTTAGGTCTTTAGAGGCTAGTGTTAATCATACTGCTAGGTCTTGGGCCCAACAGCTAAGCCACCACTCGCATTACCCTAGCTCTGAGACTAGTGAATCAGAGATGTCTCAAGGCATGGACCAACCTACGGGAAGTTCAGGAGTGCCATATATGTATAGGGTGGAAGGCCCCTACAAGATGCAGTTGGAATACATGAGGACCAACCGATTAGGTGCTAGCATCTATGAGGACGGCCTAGGAAGATCAGTGATCCATATTAAAAATCCTCACCAATCCATAGGACTAGAGCATCCAGCTGTAAAGTTTGAAAATGGAGCATACTTGGACAAACAAGGAACCATATACGTAGTCACCAGTCATCCAGATAGGACTGATGAATTTGGAAATGTGATCTCTGAAGCGGATTTAGGTGACCTAGAGCAAGGAAACATGGGTGTAGAACCCAGAACCCCTCGAGGCAAATCTGTTCTTACTAGAATCCTCAATCCCGAGTGGGTTCCTCAGGACAATAAGAGTATAGATCTACTTCTGAACCGAGAGACTAACGAAGCCTTTGTGGTTACAGAACATGATAGACATGCTTACACTTGGAAGGGTGAATTTGTTTTCCCCCAAGCAAGATCGAACGTGTCCCATGGTCACCCTGGAGCTGGAACATCCCAAGCTCATGGAACTCAAAGAGATAGAAGTAGAGATAGGCCAGAAGTAAGCTTTGCCAACCTAGGGGGCAGAGAAAGAATGAGGACGGAAACAAATAGAGTAGAACCTGAGGTACTTAGAGCTCCCAGGAATCAAAGAAATGCGGATGAGTTCCCTCTACCACGACCTAGAGAGCACACAAGGATTTTGAGACCAACTCAGCTAGTTAAGTCCATGAAGAACTACTTCGATGGCACAGGAGATCCATACGATCATGTGGCTGAGTTTAGGCAAGTCTTGAGAGCTGAACAAGTTTAAGATCTTTTCACACAGTACAATGCCTTTGGTCTAACCCTTAGGAACACTGCCCTGACATGGTTTCAGCCACTAAACGAGAGGCAGTTCAGGAGCATAGACCAACTTCTAGAGGCATTCATTATCGAATTTTCTAAAAGTGGCATAAGACATAACACTTCCTCGTTGATTCACAGCTTCAAGCAAACCCCTCAAGAGATCGTGAGACTTGCAGGAAGAAGATTCAGGCAATACTTAGAGAGATGCCCTATCCCTGAGTTACCCACGCTAGCTAAGCAAGTGGCTTTATTCCTTGATGGATTGCTGAGTACAAAATTGAGGTCCTATGTGTACTTGAAAGACCCTAGGACTATAGAAGAGTGTGTACGCATGTGCATCGACATTGAGGATAACCTAGGGGAGGAGTTAGAACATTCCAAGATATACAAAGATTCAGATAATACCTCTAGTCTCTCTTCCATGCAATCCACATCAATTGAGGAACTCGCTGAGAAAGTGGCACAAAAACTAGGTGTCTCTAGCAAACAAATCCCAAGGTTCGCCCCAGTAAAAAGATGTTATACTTGTGGAGGTGACCACATGGCGAACGTCTGTCCCATTATGGCTCAACCCCAAGTTAATCCAAGTAGCCAGTGCTGCACCATAGAACGAAGATACACAAATCACACAGCGCAAGACTGCCCATACAATAAGCAAACGGTCAGGCAAACCTACCCTCAGCCATACCCTCAACAAGGCAGATATCAGAGTCAATACCCACCACAACAGTATACTAGGCCTCCGCAAAATTACCAACCGCAATATCAGGCCCAACTGAGACCCCAGCCAGTGCTAGCACAACAACCACCTGCTCCTACTAATGTAATTCCGGTAAAGTATGCAGCTGCATAAGAGAATTTGAATAGAGCTATAGTGCCAGTAACCCCATTGCTTTCAGAAAGTGATCCTAGTGACCATAGCTTTGACTCTACACATGTTGATAGCCCCCAGGCCTACTACATGCAGTCTCCTGAACATGGTGAGTCCTACTATAGTGAAGAGCTAAATGAACCTAATTGGGAGCCAGAGTATGCTAACGTAATGTACACAAACCCTAACTCTAGAACCCAACCTAGGCAAGTAAGACCCCCATTCCCTAGAGGACCATGCTACAGATGTCAGGGAGATCACCTCATTCGTGATTGCCCCTTACCTCCACCTACACAACCCCAGTCAGTGACAATTCAAGGCTTTTGCCAAGATTGTGGAAAGGAGCATCTCCTGCGAGATTGTCCAAAGAATCCCAACAATATGCCAAAAACCACTCCCATTAACGTTATTGGGTTAGTGGTAGACTCCACAGGAAGTGTCACTTCCACCGCACCAGTACAGGTAGTGACTAGAGCTCAGGCATTGCAGCAAAACCAAGGGATAGGCCAGGAAAAGAGCCCAGATGTTAGTGAAACAGAGAGCATGACAAAGAAAAGGACTAGAGCTTGGAGAGATAGTCGTGAAAGAATGAAAAGGCAATGGGCAAAAAAGATGAGTGAACTCGAGGAAAGCCTCAGAGAAACAAAGGCCAGGATAATTGAACTCACATCTCAAACTCCCTCTCACACTACCCACTTCCACCATTCCCATCTCCATTCGACCTGCCACCTTCCAACCCACCTCACACAATTCCACCACCCCCAAGAGTAGGATCATTCCTAGCAGATCCCACTCCCGAGGACCTTAATATGATGCTTAAAGCCTATCAGGCCAGAATCCAAGAAGGGCCAAACGTAACTGATCATGAAAAGTGTTACCCCAGAGCAGAACTAGAGCTAAAACAAACCAAAATTTGTGCTAAGATGGTGGAATTGGCTCAGACTATGTTTGAAGCCAGTCGCCTATTTAACATCTCTAGTTCAGCGAAGACGCAGTTGCACTTTGATGGACTGTTAGAAAGAATAGAGAAGCTCATTGCACAATCAGAAAAGGAACCCACCTCTCAACACAAGGACAAGGCAAGTGAAAGAACAGGTCTTCCTGCCCAGGAAGCCTATGTGCCTGAAGCCTATGTGCCTAACTCTACGGAGCCAGACACATCTTCTTCTATAAATCGGTTCACACCAGAATTCTTACGAGAGATTCAAGAAGATAAATGGGCTAAAGAGAGTGAAGTCCCTCCTCCCATTGAACTTGTGGATGATGCAAATGACCAATTCCCACAAGACATCCCATCCATTTATGAGGAGCAGGAGAGCACCCAATCTCAGGAAAGATTAGACTTTGAGTCTAACTCTCTACACGAATTACCCCACTTCACAGGCCCATGGGAAACTAAGTCTACTTGTATGAGAGCACCCACGTTCATGGTACGAAATGAGGACTTAGTCATACCTAGGAACACAAAGGTAGTGAAAAACACTAAAGTTCAGTGCAACCTCACTTTAGAAGAGCTACTTAAAGTAAGGCCAGAGCTATGGAAACATGTAGCCAAACAAGTACCAGAGATAGCAAAACCTCGTTCCCAGGTAGGATCCCAGAGAACAGTGCTAGAAATACCCTTGGACAAGATAGGAGATATGAGTGAAGGTGAAGAGGGAAACACTTATCTTCCCATTACACATCAAGGATACACAACCAAGGCAATTCTCGACTCAGGTGCAGGAGTTGCAATTGCTACCACTTCCCTATGGAAGCGTTGGGGCAAGCCAGCACTTAGGCCCACGAGGATGAAATTGCAGATGGCCGATGGTCACATAGAAAGACCCTTAGGCTTGCTAGAAGGAATAACTCTCACCACATGTGGTGTTGAGTTCGAGCATACATTCACTATATGTGACTTTAGCAAAAATCATGCCTATGAGATGATTTTGGGAAGACCATTTATGCGACAGTTGCAAGTGGTACAGGATTGGGGAACCAACTCCTTGTATTTGCAACACTTAGGTGTCACGAACAAAGTGAATCTCAAAGGTTACTCTCATAGAGATGTCCCTCCTATCCAATGGAATCCCATCCATAAAGCCAAAGATGATACAGAATCGATGCATTCCATAGGATCAGGATCCTCATGGATGCATGAAGATACCCAATTGTGGATGTGCAAAGTAGCAGTAGAAGAAGAGAAGAGAGAGAAAGCCAGAGAGGTAGGTGCAAAAGAAACACATAGATCAATTCAAGACCCAACCTATGCACCTGTAGTCTTTCTTGACGAAGAATTTGAACCCCACGGCTGGGCAGAAATCCTAGAAACAATGGATGTAGCCATCAATGAAGAACAATGGACACCTCACTGTGATGAAGATGGCTATGACATTTCAGTCTTCTCCATAGAGCCAATCATGGGAGAGGCAGTGCTAGAAGAGTGCAAACCTAGCCCTGATGCATTTGAGGACGCAAGTGACTCTGATCTAGAGTCAATCATCATGGACCCACCTTTTGCATCAGATGAAGAATACTTCTATGAAGTAGAATTTCAACCCCAGAGGTATGGAGAGCTTACAAATGATGTAAGGCTAGCCACACAAGTGACCTCGAAGGAAGAAGGAAAGAAAAGAAAGAAGAGAGAAGTCACACCAGAAGAGGAAGAATCTTTGTTTGAGGTCCCAGAAAATTTTAAGAACTATGAGATAGATGACAGGAGAGTCATGATCAGAATGCCTAAACGAGAGGCGCAATCAGGGGAGGCCTATGATAACAAAGAAACCACCAAGAAAATAGTGGTAGCCATAGAGGAAGGAGAAGAGAGATGCACTTACAGAGGACATGACCTGACGGAAGAAGAAGAGCAAGAATTGATAGCCGTGCTAAGAGAATACAAAGATGTATTCGCTTGGAGTTACAAGGACTTGAAAGGTGTGGACCCTGACATATGCTCACACACCATCCCCATGACCTCAGATGCCAAACCCTCTAAGCAAAAGCCATATACATATAATGATAACTATGCTGCTAAGATCAAAGAGGAGATAGATAGACTGGTTGAAGCTGGATTCATCTATGAAATTGAGCACACTGAGTGGGTATCCCCCATTGTAGTGGTGCCCAAGAAGAATGGAAAGGTGCGTGTATGCATTAACTTGAAGAAGGTCAATGCAGCCACAATTCGAGATAACTATCCGCTTCCTATCACAGAACATCTCTTAGAAAGAGTAGCAGGCAAGGAAGTGTACAGTTTCCTTGATGGATTTTCGGGCTACAATCAAGTAGCCATAGCTCCAGAAGATCAGCATAAGACGGCTTTTGCCACTGAATGGGGCATTTTTGCCTTTCGGGTAATGCCATTCGGGCTTACTAATGCACCTGCTACCTTCCAAAGATTGATGTGTCACGTGTTTAAAGAGTTCCTGAGGAAGAACTTAGAAGTCTATGTTGATGATCTTTGTGCTCATTCCAACATTAGACACACCCATATTCCTGAACTCAGACAAATCTTTGACAAATGTAGAGAATATCAAGTCTGCCTGAACCCAGAAAAGTGTGTCTTTATGGTCAGGCAAGGCAAGATTCTAGGACACATAGTGTCAAAGAATGGCATATCCACTGATGAAGAGAAAGTGAGAGCCATAGCTACCTAGGCCAAGGAATGTCAAGGAAGTACAAGCTTTCATGGGACATTGTGGTTACTACCGCCGGTTCATTCACATGTATGCTGTCATTGCAAAGCCCATGTACGGACTTCTGACTAACTTTGAGTGGACTGATGAATGTGAGAATTCCTTCCAGGAGCTTAAACGAAGATTATGTTCAACACCAATCTTGACCACACCAGATTGGAACAAGCCATTCCATGTTCATGTGGATGCATCCAATTACGCTATTGGATGTGTACTCGCACAACCTTCTGGTGAAGGTAATATGGATCTCCCAATTGCCTATGCTAGTAGACAATTGAATGCAGCTGAATGAAATTACACCACTACTGATAGAGAAGGCTTAGGCATGGTATATGCGGTTAAAAAGTTTAGACATTATTAGATAGGGTATTTTGAAGTTGACCATACCCAGGGGGAACAAAATTTAGGGATCTCTAGAATTGTTTTCCAAAAAATCACAATGCAAATTGGTCTTGAGCTAGCTTTGGAACTCTTACAGATCTATTGAGAGCATCGAAGGGCATTCTAAGCAAGAGTAAGTGCGGGAACACGCTTCCTGGGCACTCAAGGGCAACCAAGAAGGAAACAAAAGGTTGGAAATTTTGAACTCCCTTTGTCATTTCCTAGCTTAGTCTAAGAACGACTAGTGATAGGAGTAAGCCAGGGCGGCGATAGGCATCTATCAAGTTGAAGACTACCTAAATACTCAAAGTTCAAGATAACTACATAATCTTTGTACGATTGAGAATCCTAAAGAAAAAGAATTTAACGTGGAACGATCAACTTAAAGTACGAAAAATACTCAAGTATTCCTGACGATGCAATATCAGACAAGATCATAAACATGATAACACACTAAAAACGAATCAAGTGACTGATACCAATTGATCGGCAACGAGGTTGTCCTCTGGGCAAAAATCGGGCTACTTAACTAGGCATATGAACCTTAGATCAGGACGGCATCTAGTAAGGGATAGACAAAGCCTTAGGTCTTCAGAAGCTAGCGTCAATCATACTGCTAGGTCTTGGGCCCAGCAGTTGAGCCACCACTCATACTACCCTAGCTCTGAGACTAGTGAATCAGAGATGTCTCAAGGCATGGACAGACCTACGGGAAGTTCAGGAGTGCCATACTTGCACAGGGTAGAAGGCCCGTACAAGACACAGCTGGAATACCTTAGGACCAACCGATTAGGTGCTAGCATCTATGAGGACGGTCTAGGAAGATCCGTGGTCCAGATTAAAAACCCTGACCAATCCATAGGACTAGAGCACCCAGCTGTCAAGTTTGAAAACGGAGCATACCTGGACAAAGAAGGAACCATATACGTAGTCACCAGTCATCCAGATAGGACAGACGAATTCGGGAATGTGATCCCTGAGATGGACATAGATGACCTAGAACAAGGAAACATGGGTGTAGAGCCCAGGACCCCTCGAGGGAAATCTGTTCTTACAAGAATTCTCACACCAGAGTGGATTCCTCAGGACAACAAGAGCATAGATCTGCTTCTGAACCGAGGGACTAATGAAGCCTTTTGGAGGTATAAATCTGATCGGCCAAATGATATAGGAACAATCATGATCTATGAGTTCAAAGATCCTGATAGCCCAGGAAGAGTGACCTACTTAGATCACGCTTCAGAGAGGATCTTTGTGGTTACAGAAAATGATAGGCATGCTTACACTTGGAAGGGTGAATTCGTTTTCCCCCAACCAAGATCGAACGTGTCCTTTGGTCTCCCAGGAGCTGGAACCTCCCACGCTCACGGAATTCAAAGAGACAGACATAGAGATAAACCTGAGGTAAGCTTTGCCAACCCTGTGGGCAGAGAAAGAACGAGGACGGAAACAAATAGGGTAGAGCCTGAGATACTTAGAGCTCACAGGAATCAAAGAAACGTGGATGAGTTCCCTCTACAACGACCTAGAGAGCACACGAGGACTTTAAGACCAACTCAGCTAGTTAAGTCCATGAAAAATTACTTCGATGGCACCGGAGATCCATACGATCATGTGGCCGAGTTCAGGCAAGTCTTGAGAGCTGAACAAGTGGAGGATTTATTCACGCAATATAATGTCTTTGGTCTAACCCTTAGGAACACAGCCCTTACGTGGTTTCAACCATTGAATGAGAGACAGTTCAAGAGCATAGACCAACTCCTAGAGGCTTTCATTATTGAATTCTCTAAGAGTGGCATAAGACATAACACCTCCTCGTTGATTCACAGCTTCAAGCAAACCCCTCAAGAAACCGTGAGACTTGCTGGAAGAAGATTTAGGCAATACTTGGAGAGATGCCCTGTCCCTGAGCTACCCACACCAGCTAAGCAAGTGGCTTTATTCTTGGATGGACTGCTAAGTACAACATTGAGATCTTATGTGTACTTGAAGGACCCTAGGACTATAGAAGAGTGTGTACGCATGTGCATTGACATCGAGGATAACCTAGGGGAGGAGTTAGAGCTTTCCAAGATATACAAAGATTCAGATAGTGCCTCTAGCCTCTCTTCCTCGCAATCCACATCAATTGAGGAATTAGCAGAGAAAGTAGCTCAAAAACTAGGTGTCTCTAGCAAACAAATCCCAAGGTTTGCCCCTGTGAAAAGATGTTATACTTGTGGAGGCGACCATATGGCGAATGTCTGTCCCATTATGGCTCAACCCCAAGTTAATCCTAGTAGCCAGTACTGCACCATAGAACGAAGGTACACCAATCATACCGTGCAAGATTGTCCCTACAATAAGCAAACCGTTAGACAGACGTACCCACAACCATACCCTCAACAAGGAAGATACCAGAACCAGTACCCACCTCAGCAGTATGTGAGACCTCAACAAACCTACCAACCCTACCAAAACTAACTGAGACCCCAGCCAGTGCTAGCACAGCAACCACCTGCTCCTACTAATGTGATCCCAGTAAAATATGCAGCTGCAGAAGAGAACCTGAATAGAGCTATAGTCCCTGTAACACCATTGCTTTCTGAAAGTGACCCGAGTGACCATAGCTTTGATTCTACACATGTTGATAGTCCCCAGGCTTACTACATGCAGTCTCTAGAACATGGTGAGTCCTATTACAATGAAGAGCCAAATGAACCTAGTTGGGAACCAGAGTACACAAATGTAATGTATACAAACCCTAACTCAAGACCCCAACCTAGGCAAGTAAGACCTCCATTCCCTAGAGGACCATGCTACAGATGTCAGGGAGATCATCTCATTCGTGATTGTCCCTTGCCTCCACCTACACAACCCCAGTCAGTGACGATCCAGGGCTATTGCCAGGAGTGTGGAAAGGAGCATCTCTTACGAGACTGCCCTAAGAATCCTAATAATATGCCAAAATTCACTCCAATTAACGTTATTGGGTTAGTAGTAGACTCCACAGGGAGTGTGACTTCCACTGCACCGGTACAAGTACTCACTAGAGCCCAAGCCCTGCAACAGAACCAAAGCGTAGGCCAAGAAAAGAGCCCAGAGGCTAGTGAAACTGAGAGCATAACCAAGAAAAGGACTAGAGCTTGGAGAGATAGTCGTGAAAGAATGAAAAGACAATGGGCAAAAAAGATGAGTGAACTCGAGGAAAGCTTGAGAGAAACAAAGGCCAGGATAATTGAACTCACAGCTCAAACTCCCTCTCACACTGCCCCACCTCCATCACCTCCACCATTCCCAACTCCATCCGAACCGCCACCTTCCAACCCGCCTCACCTAAACCCACCACCCCCAAGAGTAGGATCAGTCTTAGCAGATCCCACTCCCGAGGACCTAAACATGATGCTTAAAGCATATCAGGCCAGAATCCAAGAAGGGCCAAACGTAACTGATCATGAAAAGTGTTACCCTAGAGCAGAACTAGAGCTAGAATGAACCAAAATTTGTGCTAAGATGGTGGAATTGGCTCAGACCATGTTTGAAGCTAGTCGCCTATTTAACATCTCTAGTTCAGCGAAGACACAGTTGCACTTTGATGGACTGTTAGAAAGAATAGAGAAGCTGATTGCACGATCAGAAAAGGAACCCGCCTCTCAACACAAGGACAAGGCAAGTGAAAGAGCAAGTCTTCCTGCCCCGGAACCCTATGTGCCGGAAGCCTATGTGCCTGAAGCCTATGTGCCTAACTCTACGGAGCCAGAAACATCATCTTCTATGAATCGGTTCACACCAGAATTCCTACGAGAGATTCAAGAAGACAAATGGGCTAAAGAAAGTGAAGTCCCTCCTCCCATTGAACTTGTGGATGATGCGCACGATGAATTCCCACAAGACATCCCATCCATTTATGAGGAGCATGAGAGCACCCAATCTCAGGAAAGATTAGACTTTGAGTCTAACTCTCTACAAGAATTACCCCACTTCACAGGCCCATGGGAAGCTAAGTCTACTTATATGAGAGCACCCACGGTCATGGTACGAAATGAGGACTCAGTCATACCTAGGAACACAGAGGTAGTGAAAAACACTAAAGTACAATGTAACCTCACCTTAGAAGAGCTACTCAAAGTGAGGCCAGAGCTATGGAAACATGTAGCCAAACAAGTACCAGAAATAGCCAAACCTCGTTCCCAGGTAGAATCCCAGAGAACAGTGCCAGAAATACCCTTGGATAAGATAGGAGACATGTGTGAAGGTGAAGAAGGGAACACCTATCTTCCCATTACCTACCAAGGGTACACCACCAAGGCAATTTTGGACTCTAGCGCAGGAGTTGCAATTGCTACCACTTCCCTATGGAAGCGTTGGGGCAAGCCAGCACTCAGGCCCACGAGGATGAAATTGCAGATGGCCGATGGTCACATAGAGCGACCCTTAGGGCTGTTAGAAGGAATAACTCTCACCACATGTGGTGTTGAGTTCGAGCACACATTTGCTATATGTGATTTTAGCAAGAACCATGCCTATGAGATGATTTTGGGAAGACCGTTTATGCAACAATTGCAAGTGGTACAGGACTGGGGAACCAATTCCTTGTACCTGCAACACTTAGGTGTTACGACCAAAGTGAATCTCAAAGATTACTCTCATAGAGATGTTCCTCCTATCCAATGGAACCCCATCCATAGAGCCAAAGATGATACAGAATCGGTGCATTCCATAGGATCAGGATCCTCATGGATGCATGAAGACACCCACTTATGGATGTGCAAAGTAGCAGTAGAAGAAGAGAAGAGAGAAGAAGCCAGAGAGATAGGTGCAAAAGAAACACATAGATCAATTCAAGACCCAGCCTATGCGCTTGTAGTTTTTTCTGACGAAGAATTTGAACCCCACGGCTGGGCAGAAATCCTAGCAACAATGGATGTAGCCATCAATGAAGAACAATGGACACCTCACTGTGATGAAGATGGCTATGACATTTCAGTCTTCTCCATAGAGCTAATCATGGGAGAGGCAGTTCTAGAAGAATGCGAACCTAGCCCTGATGCATTTGAAGATGCGAGCGACTCCGATCTAGAGTCAATCATTATGGATCCACCTTTTGCATCAGATGAAGAATAGTTCTATGAAGTAGAATTTCAACCCCAAAGGCACGGAGAGCTTACAAATGATGTGCGGCTAGCCACACATGTGACCCCAAAGGAAGAAGGGAAGAAAAGAAAGAAGAGAGCAGTCACACCAGAAGAGGAAGAATCTTTGTTTGAGGTCCCGTAAAACTTTAAAAAGTATGAGATAGATGACAGAAGAGTCATGATCAGAATGCCTAAACGAGAGGCACAATCAGGAGAGGCCTATGATAACAAAGAAACCACCAAAAAAATAGTAGTGGCCCTAGAAGAAGGAGAGGAGAGATGCACGTACATAGGCCATGACCTAACAGAGCAAGAAGAGCATGCGTTAATTGCCTTGCTAAGAGAATACAGAGATGTGTTCGCTTGGAGTTACAAGGATTTGAAGGGTGTTGATCCTGACATATGCTCACACACTATCCCCATGACCTCAGATGCCAAACCCTCTAAGCAAAAGCCCTATACATATAACGATAATTACGCTGCCAAGATCAAAGAGGAGATAGACAGACTCGTTGAAGCTGGATTTATCTATGAAATTGAGCACACTGAGTGGGTATCCCCCATTGTAGTGGTGCCCAAGAAAAACGGAAAGCTACGTGTGTGCATTAACTTGAAGAAGGTTAATGCAGCCACAATTCGAGATAACTATCCGCTTCCTATTACAGAGCATCTCTTAGAAAGAGTAGCAGGCAAGGAAGTGTACAGCTTCCTTGATGGATTTTCAGGCTACAATCAAGTAGCCATAGCTCCTGAAGATCAGCATAAGACGGCTTTTGCCACTGAATGGGGCATATTTGCCTTTCGGGTAATGCCATTTGGGCTTACTAATGCACCTGCTACCTTTCAACGATTGATGTGTCACGTATTTAAAGAGTTCTTGAGGAAGAACTTAGAAGTCTATGTTGATGATCTTTGTGCTCATTCAACATCAGACAAACCCATATTCCTGAACTCAGACAAATCTTTGACAAATGTAGAGAATATCAAGTCTGCTTGAACCCAGAAAAGTGCGTCTTTATGGTCAGGCAAGGTAAGATTTTAGGACACATAGTGTCAAAGAATGGCATATCCACTGATGAAGAAAAAGTGAGAGCCATCGCAGAACTACCTAGGCCAAAGAATGTCAAGGAAGTACAAGCTTTCATGGGGCATTGTGGTTACTACCGCCGGTTCATTCACATGTATGCCGTCATTGCAAAGCCCATGTACGGACTTCTGACTAACTTTGAGTGGACTGATGAATGTGAGAACTCCTTCCAGGAGCTTAAACGAAGATTATGTTCAGCACCAATCTTGACCACACCAGATTGGAACAAGCCATTTCATGTTCATGTGGATGCATCCAATTATGCTATTGGGTGTGTACTCGCGCAACCTACTGGTGAAGGTAATATGGATCTTCCAATTGCCTATGCTAGTAGACAATTGAATGCAGCTGAACGAAATTATACCACTACAGAGAGAGAAGGATTAGGCATGGTATATGTAGTTAAAAAGTTTAGACATTATTTGCTTGCCAATAAGTTTAAATTTTTTACTGACCATCAGGCACTGCTATATCTTGTGAACAAGCCATGCAATACAGGTAGATTAGTAAGATGGTTTCTCTTACTAATGGAATACGACTTCGAGGTTGTGGTAAGGAAAGGTAGGACTCACTTGCGAGCAGACCATCTCTCTAGACTCACATCAGGGGAAGCCCCACAAGGAGTGTCAGATGACCTTCCTGATGCTTACTTGTTTAATTTGGAAGTGGTGCCACAGTGGGCTAAGCCATTAGTGCCAGTATTGACATACGGGCCTAACCACCCAGTAATAAACACACAGGATAGAGAGGTAGTAAAAGCCCAAAAGTATCACATCATGGCAGGAAGTATGTACAAGCACACAGATCAAGGGATTTTGGCTTGTTGTGTGGAAGAGGATGAGTACGCTAAATGGTTGCAATTAGCACATGTAGGTGCATTAGAGCAACACTACTCAAAGCAACGAACCCTGCAGACACTAAGGAGACTCGGAGTGCATTGGCCGACTATGGAGGCTGATGTCCAAAAGTTGTGCAAGGAATGCCCAATCTGCTGCACTAAACCACCTATGGAACATGCCACTCTTTATCAAGTTTCCATAGTGCCAGATTGGAGTGAACCACTAGTATCCTTTCTGAGGACGAAAACATTCCCTCAAGACATGACGCTTGCTAGGAAAAGGAGTTTAGAACAAGAAGCCCAGGATTACTCACTCATTGGTGATAATCTATACAAGCGTGGTAAAGATGGTTACCTGAGGCTATGTGTCCATGAAAGTGAATATCTCAAGATCTTGGAAACTGCTCACCAAGGTGTAGCAGGAGGACACTTTGGACCAGATCGGGTGATCAAGGCAATACTATTTGCGGGTTTCTGGTGGCCGACCCTTCACATGGATGCACATACCTATGTGAAACGGTGTGATGTTTGTCAGAGAACTCTGTATCCTATACGTAAAGATGAGATGCCACTGAAACCTATGATGGGTGGACGTGCATTCTCTAAGTGGGGAATAGACTTCGTAGGTCCTATTAATCCCCCAGCTAAGGGTTCCCATGCAGAATATATCATTGTTGCCACAGACTATCTAACAAAGTGGGTAGAGGTGAAAGCCACAACGAAGAACGATGCTCAAACAACAGCTAAGTTTTTATTTGAGAATGTGTTCACTAGATACGGGCTACCTATAGAGCTAGTTAGTGACAGAGGCACTCACTTCTTGAATGAAGTTATTGAAAATCTGCTCCAGGAATTCTTGGTAGTACATAAGAAGTTTGCCCCCTATCACCCTCAAGCAAATGGCCAGGCTGAGAGCACCAATAAGATCTTATGCAATGTACTGACGAAATTAGTGAACAATAAACGCTCTGATTGGGACAAACAGCTACACCATGCTGTTTGGGCATATCGAGTGGCCTACAAAATGGTACTCCAAGCCACCCCCTTTCAGATGGTATTTGGCCAAAATGCAGTGTTACCATTGGATTTCTTAATACCTACATTGAAAGTAGCACAAGAGCATGAATGGACGGGTCATGAACTCTCCTCAAGACTTTTTGACCTTGAACGATTAGGAGAAACAAGACTGAGAGCGGCTGCAGGGATATATGCAGCTAAGAAACGATAGAAGGCATACTTTGATGCCCACGTTAAAGATAAAGGTTTGAAGGCAGGCGACCTAGTACTAGTCTACACTTTGAAACAACATGCAAGGAAACTGGAGAAGAGAGGCTATGGACCCATGATTATAAACAAAATCTCAACAAGTGGAGCAGTGCAACTAGCCACATTGGAAGGTGACGTTCTCCCAAGCTATATAAGCGGATGCAGAGTCAAGTTATATCAGGAACCTCTCACAGAGGAAATGCTAAGTCAACTCAATATCGCCAAGAAACGCAAGGAAGAAGAAAAGCGGATTCGAGAAGAAGCTCAAGCAGAAGCTTTAGAACGCATCAGACGGATGAAGTTGCGAAGACAAGGTAGAGATCAGCCTAGAACAAATGACTATGCAGATCAAGGATATCATATGGCAATGTGTGAAGTCGCAGGAACAAGTTCCCATAGAATAATTGATCGACGACCTTTTGTGACCATAGAGGTAGGACAAGGAACTAGTGCACAGTCCGTGCGAGCATTGATTGACTCAGGTGCAGCCACTAGTGCGGTGAGACTCTCTTACTGTCAAGAATTGAAATTAAAGGTCAATCCTATAGAAGCTTATCTCATAGGATTAGGAGGTGTGGAAACCCCTTGCATGGGCGAGGTGGAGCTTCCCCTCTACATTCAGGACATGTTAATGACAGTTAAGGTACTAGTGTGCCAAGACGAAGACCTCACGGAGCCTCTTGTCTTGGGTCAGGACTGGATCTATGATCATGCAGTCAACCTAAACCTAAGAAGTGGACTTCTTCAGGTATGGGTCAATCATAGTCGAATTACAGTAGAGTTAGATAATGGAGCACTCAAGGAACTAGGAAAGGCACACACTCCTGGTCCTTCCAGGAGTACACATGAAGATGACCATGCTGTTCTTGTCCAAAACTATGTGTTGCAGAGGAATGATGTTCGCAAAAAAGGAGTCAGGGATGCAACGGAACTCCCTTCTTTTCCAAAGGCCAGAGGGAGGCAGCAACCAAAGGTGGATCAAAGGCAGAAGAAGCAGAGTACTACCTATGTCGGAGATCAAAAGTACCTGCGCAGCAAAATGTCTCAGCTAGTGAAACAAGTGTGGGTGCGGAAAGGCGAACACCTGGTTGCACTCAAGCCAACCACACGGGCAAAGCCTCTTATTAGTAACCAACAACACGACACCAATAAGAAGTCTTTCAGAAGTTCTTCTGTGAACGTGAAGTCTATTTGGGTGCCCAAGAAGTCGATGAAGGCTAGCCCACAATCAAGACAAATTTGGGTGCCTAAGGCTTGTTTGCGGGCTCAAATAGCTACACCAAGACCACACCCTATACAGCATGATCCATTCACTCGCACAGCCGGCATCCACTCGTTTTCAACACTCAGGAACACACCAAGGCCCATGAGCACGAACAGAATCACTTGTAAATGGGTCCCTAAAAGGCCTCATTTTCAAGCCGACACACCTATAAAGCTCTCGAGAGTCTCTACGAAACCAAGAGCAAAACCCATCCACTGCATTTGGCAGCCTAAGACTTGTAACAAACCCCCGGACCCCATTTGTAAATCCATGACAACCTACTAACCACATCACTATCACACTACATCATTCCACTTAGCTCTTAGGTCTACCGAACTCCTAACCACACACACACTCGCACCGAGCACTTACTAACCCATTAATCTCTCCCGATCCTCATGTTAATGTTGTAATGGGAACAACAACGGTTCTCTCTTGTCCTGTACAATGTTAACACATGTTTCTATATTCTCAGAGAGACAGGAAGCAAGAAGTAACATGGCAGATACGGTAGGAACTAGCTCCCAGGCAGGCACCAGCCCCCAAGTTGTGGACATTGAAAGCCTTCCGGTTGAGGAGGAATTAAAGGAACGACCAGTGGCATTGAGGGCATTACATGCCATACCAGTTCAGAACCCTCCACAGGGGCACACAATGCCAGTCAGCAAAAACTCTCATTGGTTCAGTGATGTGGCAGGACCCCTAGGTGAAGGCACTTATATGTGGGAGGCAGAGATAGAATTCAATGGGCGCTGGGGTAGGTATCACTTTTTTACCAGGGAATTTGAAAGATTGCAGAACAATGAAGGATTGAAACCCATATGGAAGAAGGCAGGACTCTACGAGTATTTCAAATTCCAATTGCCAAAGCAAGATTTTCTAAGGTGCTCGTATCTGATTAGCACCCTTACTCCGAGCAAAGACAAAAAGGGATACAGCTCCTTTGTCCTCCCGTCTCTCACAAGGGGCAATGAGCTCAAGCGCTTCAGATTAACTATCAACTTGGTAAGGGAAGCTTTGGACATGAAAGGTATGCACATTCCTACGGAGAAAGAGACTATGGTTCTAGACAATATGAAGAACAGAAATTTGACGAAATTAAAGGACATGGTCGCGATGACACCTACGATCGCCATTCATTTACGCATGGTCATGCAACATTTTGCATTTCCCGCCCAAGAGAGGTTCACAATGCCACCTAAAAAGATATGGTTTAGTTTATACTTGGCTGATGCCTTTGATTTGACAATCAATATGCCCCACTGGATTATCGACCAAATCCATTTGGCTCATCAAAGGTGGTATAAGAAACAAAAATCTGTACTGTATGGATGCTGTGCGCTTACCAGAATTGTGTATAGATGTCTCGCATATGATGTACCGGTGCAAAGGGCTCTCATTTGGACCAGAGCACAGGAGTTTCAACGCAGACTGTCAGCCGCAGGGCCTCCCTCAAAGAAGATAAGAGGCGCCGTCCAGATGCCTTGTGCACAAGCCCGCGGTGCAACCCTAACACCTGAAACAACTCCAAGGCTTCCCAGACGAGTGCAACCATTTACTATCAGGTTACCCAGGCACAGTACAGATGGCCCTAACCTTGTGTTTCCACCAGTACCTACTGATCTGGAATTTCCTCACAGATTCACTTTGGAAGATCTAACGGATGAAGAAGTTGCCAGAATCATTGAAGTTGTTAATGCGGAAGTCGAAGCAGAGCAGGGTAGTGGACAACAACAAACTGCTACAGAACAACCCCAGCCAAGACAACCAGAAGTGGTGGAAGTGGAGGATGAAGAAGAAGAAGAACAAGAGGATGAACAGGAAGGATTTTCTGATGAGGAGGCGCATGACTATGAGCAAGAAGTTATACAGGAGCTAGAGGGTGCCCCAGCATATACAAAGGAGTTGAAAAAGCTCTACGATACCATCAACAGGGTCCAATAGCAACATAAGTTATCCCTTGCAGCAGGAAAGGCTATCATGCACCAAATCCTTGAGGAGGAAGGAGTCGACGAACAATATCGTGCCACACTGGATATGATCTCTGATGCTTTAGGAGTACCTGAGACAGTGCATACTGCCCTGGCACAATCACGCAGAACGGAAAGAAGATACGGAAGACGTCCCCCACCGTCACCGCCTCCGAGTCCACTGCCATGACTGAAGCACAAACCGCCAATCAACCCACACACCCTCTCAACACCTCCCTTGTATACACCTCCACTAACACTGTAATCCTAACGTCAGCTACTGACATCCCCATTCCCCCACTCACACTTTCGGGCAGTTCATATTCACAACTGCACACACCACTATACACATTCACCACAATCACTACACCCACAATTCCACTATTCACAATCACTCCCACTACTGCGTCCACCGTGGATTTGATGGACATATCACCCTCCACTGCACCTCTCCCTCCCCCCTTACGGCCACAATCTCCCATTCCCCCACCACCCACTTCATCATTTTCCAGCACCGCATTCACACTTCCCTTCCCCTCTCCCTTTCCCTCTACACTTAACACCCTTCCTGCATCCACCCCCATTAATAATGTATTTAATAACATGTATCAGTGCATGTCTCAATTACAACAACACTATCAGCACCTCGATGCTCAGCATACAAGTTTGTTCAGGAGTCATGAAGCATTACAAGGAAGATTCATTGACTTAGAGAAAGAGAAGAAACAATTACAACAGCAGTTTAGTGCATTGCAAGAACAACATGAGCAATTAGTGGCAAATCCACCGCAGCCAGATGCAGAAGAAAGACAACAAATGGATGATCTTCTACACTCCCAAATCACAGAGAACCTCAAGCTCCGCTGCAACATGGCTCTATTATGGAAGCATATGTCTGCAGCCCTGGAAGAAAATAGACGGCTTCAGACACAAAACGAAGAGAACTTGGAAGTAGCCATGGAAGGTTCCCCACAAGAAATTGACCCGGAGAAGTTCAAGGCCATTCCCTCGGACAATATGCAAATCATATTGGAAACCCATGCTGATCTCCTCGAAGCCCATGCAGCCTTAGAAAAAGAAAGAGACGAACTACTAAGGCAATTGGTAGCTCAACCAGAACCACCAAAAGAAGTCCCAACCACCACTGACACAACTGACGAAGTAGCAGCGCTCAAAGCACAACTCGAAGAATTACAAAAGAAAGTCCTCGAATATGAACGCCAACCCTCCCCCTTGGTGGAACCAGAACCTGAAGACCTAGTACCCATCGAAGTAGAGGAATCTTTTGAGGACCCGTATGTTCCGATGCCAGCACCTGGAGGCAAGCAAACAGATGAGGGCATGGACACCCTTGAAATAGAGGCTCCTGAATGGATGCAGAAATTGGAAAAAGTGGCCACAACCCATGATGATAGGGTAGCAGATCAAATAGCATCCATGTCACGATTGGAAGAGGTAATCATAAAATCCGAGTACTTTAGAAACCTCTCACATCACAGGTGGATCGGCACCTCCGACGACTTGTATGTTCCTTTTTGTGTCTTAATGGTGGATTATAATGCTGAAATCAAGCACCACACCTCACGGGAACCAACCTCTGCCACACAGTTTGCACCAGACGACATCCTAGAAAGTGCCAAGCAAGGAAATATTCGCCAACCGACTTGGAGAATTCGGCTGCTTGAAACCTACCCGGAAATGAATCGCACATGGAATAACATGCCCCTGATATCAAGTACAATCCCTGCTACTATCCTGTTTTCCGAAGAAGGTCGTGGCCGGAATACACAAAGATGGTGCTGACAACCAAAGGATGTGAGAAATGGCTCAACTATGTCTACTTAGCACCACCTAAAGGTCAACCTACCGTAGGGTATATGATATCGACAATTCGGCATTGGGGTGTCAGGTTCAAAAACGTACCAGATGTCATGACACAGATGTGCCTTAAAATTTTTGAACTCATGATAGTCACCTTCTGGACCTTCAAGAATGTTAAGAAACCTCACCTCTCTGCGCTCGGATTCAATGAAGGCAATCAGGATCTTGTTTATGACATGAGCACAACGCCCTCTATTAATGTTGTTTATGCATGGCATGCCCGCATCAAATACCTACCGGCCTGCTTCAAACATACATTTGAAGAGATGTTTGTCACAGGGTTTTGGGAATATCAATCAGAGATCTTCATTCCTAGGCCCTCACATTTATTACAATTGTTTGCAGTAGAACAAGCTCTCCATTCAGAAAAGTTACGAATGCCACATCTAGAGGTTCCCGGGCCAGTAGATTGGGATGCTTTACTCACGAACTTGGCAAAGGGGTTGTGGATTGCAGAACATCACTTAGCACAAGATGTCGTTGAGTACTACATCCAAAAACCCACACAACACGGCTCTGTCAGGGACGACAGACGCGAGAGAGGGGGGGGTGTTGGAACTGAAGGACTCACTAGGCAAGGAAGCTTAAGAAGGGAGTCAGAGAGAAGAGAAGGCACAAGTAGACAAGGGAGTCAACGACGATCTGGCAAGTAGGCCAATAATTTTCTTCATGAAGAAGCAAGTACGAGCATTCACGCAGAACTAGCACTAAGGCAACCTTTAATTTTTCAAAACCCTTACACCAATTAAAAGTGATTCTCATCACTAACAACCCCTGTAGATACCATGTTCACCTTTTTGTGGCTCCATTTTGTGCAAGCCGAGGAGTCCTCGAGCTTGAGGAGCCTTAGAAGTAGTTGCTTACCAATTTTCGTATTTTTTAGATCTCATTTGAGCCCTCAAATAAGCCCTGGAACCTAATTTTTAACTAGGCCGGACACTAGGTCTGGACAGGGCCAAAGCTAGTCAAAAACTATAAAAGGAGCTAGAGAGCTCATTTTTGAGGTTAGATTGTAATTGAATTGAACTTGTAAGAGCTTTTTGAAAGTAATCTAAGAACTCCATTGCTTCTCACTCTTTGTCTTGCCGTGTGTGCGCGTGTGTGTGTATGTGTGTGCATGTTTGTGTGCTTCTCACTCACGCACTTGTGCCTCCACTTGCTCGAGGTCTTCATACCATCCTCACGTCTTCCCAGATTGACATTAAAGGAGGTGCTACTCATCACTGAGCTACACTCTTCCAGCTCCATTATCATTCCATTCACTTCTCTACCATCATGGCATTAGAGGTGTCAGGAACATCCGGTGGATTAGGGTCTAGTGCTAGTGTTTCGAGGAGGAGCTACAACTTGCAGGGCAAAGACCATTTTGAGATCCAAAAATTTGATGGCACAAACTTTGCTCTATGGAAGAATCAGATTAAAGATGTGCTGATTCAAAGGAGGCAATGGAAGCCAGTAAATGGAATTTCAAAGAAGCCTGCTTACATGGATGAAGATGATTGGGATGAGTTAGATGAAATGGTCAGGTCTACCATACACTTGCACTTGGTAGATAATGTTTACTTTACAGTATTAGACTGTGAAAGTGCATCAAATAAAGTCTATCTTATGAGAAAATTATATGAACTTTGTATGAAGGACACATATAGTGTTGCTGCTCATCTAAATGAGTTTGATGCTATATTCTCTCAGTTACAGGCTCAGAAAATGGATATGGATAATGAAATGAAAGAAGTATTGCTGTTATGCACCTTGCCTTCATCATGGGATACATTTTTCACAGCTATTAGCAATAGTGCACATGGTGGTAAACTTGTCTATGATGACATATGTGGAGCACTCTTGAGTGAGGAGATTCATAGAAAATCTATGGTTGGCACTCAGAGTAGAGAAGCATATAGTGTTCATGATTCTTACTAAGGAAAGAATCAACAACGTGGCAGGAGCAAGAACAAGGAAAAGAATGGTCAACGGAATAAGAGTAGAAGTAAATCAAGGAAGAGGGATATCGAATGCCATTATTGTCATAAGAAAGAACACATGAAGAAAGACTGTTATGCATTAAAGAATGCTAAAGGTAAAGGATAGAATATTGATGGGCATGTTAAACAGTTACCTACCCCTTCTACTTCGACTCTGAAGATTGAAGAAATTAATGCTATTTCTCATGATGCTGATGTGTTGACACTCGATAGTACTCTGCCAACTAAGGCTCTTATGGCTAATTCTCTTTCCCACACCTAGCTGCTAGCTTCTGGTGCTTCTTTTCATGTGATACCACATAGAGAATGGTTCTCTAATTATGCAACAAAAGTCTCTTGGTACCGTGAGACTTGGTGATTCTTACCAGTGTGATGTTGTGGGGATTGGAGATGTGGTTGTGCAGTTCATTGATGGTTCAAAATTTACTATGCATAATGTATGCCATGTACCTCAGTTATCATGCAGTTTGATGTCAGTTGGTCAAGTTGATGACCTTGGTTACAAGGTGGTCTTCTATGCTCAGTCCTTTCACATATCAAAGGGCAGTATGGTTAGTGCAAAAGGACGCAAATTTGGCTCACTTTATCCTTTATTTGTATCATAGAAAGAACACTTGTTAGCTGTTACTGAACAACCTATGGCTTGTATTTGGCATGGTTTTTTGGGCCATATATCTCGTAGTGGAATGGAAAATCTTTCTCGTTCTGGCTACTTACCTATGTTAGCTTTCTTTGATTTTTCATTTTGTGAGCATTGCCAATATGGAAAGCAAACCAAAAATGTGCATAGAACGCACATTGACTCTTCAATTCAGCCTTTAGATCTCATTCATACAGATGTGTGTGGTCCTATGCCCACTAGGTCCTTAGGTGGTTCTCTTTACTTTGTCACTTTCATAGATGATGCTACTAGAAAAGTCTAGGTATATCCTATCAAATCGAAGGATGAGGTATTCCCTACTTTCAAAAAATGGCTTGCTTCAGTTGAGACTGAAAAGGGAACTAAGCTTAAGGCTTTACGTTCAGATAATGGGGGTGAGTATACCTCACATGAATTCAGCCGTTTCTGTCAATCTAGAGGGATTCGTAGAGAGTTTACAGCTCCTTATACCCTAGTACAGAATGGTGTAGCTAAGAGGATGAATAGAACTATTCAAGATAGAGTAGTCTCTATGTTGCATCATGCAAACCTCTCACAAGGTTTTTGGGCAGAAGCAGTATTGATTGCTGTTCATGTGATTAACCTTTCACCTAGTACTGCCAAAGGTCTAAAAGTGGCACAAGAGTTATGGACAGGGAATCCACCATATTACGATCATCTTCGAGTTTTTGGGTGTGAAGCATATGTTCATATACCCAAGAATCTTAGACAAAAGTTGGACCATAAGTCAAAGAAATGCATTTTTCTTGGATATGGTCGAGAAGGACAATTTAGATATTGCTTATGCGATCCTGAAACACGGTCAGTGATCAAAAGTAGTGATGTTATTTTTAATGAGTCTAAGATGCATAAACAGCCCATTAAGGAGGTTGAAGTGAGAAGAGTGGTGTTTGAGGATACTAGTCCTCCGGTTAGCATGCATAAAAATGCTGCACATGGGGATGTTCAAGAGAATGTCCATTCAGATTAGTCTGCACATATTCCTGTTCAGCAACCATTGAGATGTTCTGCACGTGTCTCACATCCAATTGATAGATATGTTCCAGGTTTAGATTTTGTTATTCTTACAGATGCTGGTGATCCTTCTTGCTACAAAGAGGCTATGCAGATAGAGGATCATGTGAAGTGGGAGTGTGCCATGAAGAGTGAGTTGGATTCTATTCACAAGAATGGTACTTGGGATTTAGTACCTTTGCCAAAGGGCTAGTAGCTTTACCATGTAAATGGGTATATACACTAAAATTCACATCAGATAGTGCTTCTCCAAAGTATAAAGCACGACTTGTTGCAAAGGGTTTTAAGCAACAATATGGTGTTGATTTTGAGGAAATCTTCTCTCTAGTGGTCAAGATGACTATCGTGTGCATGTTGCTTGGATTTGTTGCAGTGGAGGACTTAGAGCTAGTCCAAATGGATGTGAAAACTGATTTCTTGCATGGAGATCTTACAAATGAGATCTATATGGAACAACCAGAGGGTTATGTAGTTCCTGGCAAGGAAAGTCTAGTTTGTAAGCTTAATAAGAGCTTGTATGGACTTAAACAGTCCCCTAGACAATGGTAGCAAAAGTTTGATGCTTTTCTCAAAGCAATGAGGATCATTGTCACTACACAAAGAGATGCTCAGATGGTAGCTTGTTATACTTGATACTTTATGTTGATGATATGCTGATTGCTGGGAAGTCCTCTTATGATTTTTCAATTCTCAAAAAGAAGTTGAGTCAGACATTTGATATGAAGAATTTGGGGGATGCCAAACATATTCTTGGCATGCACATTACTCGTGATAGGAGCAAAAGATGTATATACTTGTCTCAAAGTGAGTACATATTGAACGTACTTCACAGGTTCAATATGCAGGGTGGAAAGGCATTGAGTACACCTTTACCCACATATGTGAAATTGAGCAAGGATGATTGCCCCAAATCAGATGAGGAAAAGGAATTCATGACCAAAATTCCCTATCAGTCTGTTGTTGGTAGTCTCATGTATGTTATGGTAGCTACAAGACCAGACATTGCATTTGCAATGGGAGTTGTGAGCAGATATATGTCTAATCCTGGCAAGAAACATTGGGAAGCAGTCAAGATGATTTTAAGATATCTGAGTGGCACTAAGGACAAGTGTCTATGCTTAGGTAGAGGGAAAGCATCCATTATTGGTTACACAGATTCTAACTATGCTGGTTGTGTAGACAATCATAAGTCTACATCCGGGTACATTTTTCATTTTGCTGGAGGTGCTATCTCTTGGATTTCAACATTGTTGTCACTTGATGGGGGTTACGTGATTCATGATCTTACACAGTCACTTGTATACTGTGTAACATGCCCATCAGGTGGGAGGTATAGTTTGTATACTTACACTTAGGTATTTTTTATCATTCTTTATTTTTTCTCCCATAGTTACTTTGGCCATATTGGCCTTGAGTGGGGGACTGTTACCGTTAGTGTCCATGTGGAAGGGCAAATTGCCACTAGACACTTCATTGTATATGTTCTTTAATAAAACATATAGTGGCCTGGTCAGTCACAAACTCTAAGTTCGACCGCATTCGTGAGACCTAAGAAGTTTGTCTTCGTGCTCCCTCTGTACTATGCTTTTTGTGTATTTTGCAGTCTCTGTGCAGAGTGCTGTGTGTGCCCTTAGGAGGTCCATTTTCTACTCCAAGGATATCTTCGTGGAGCTCTTGATAAGGAGAGCACACCGTGGTGCATCGCATTCGAAACCCTTCAAACTGACTCCTTTGTGGAGAACATCATCCTTCATCATAGAGTTTTGGACAAGAACAACATCTTTGTCTTCATGTGTACTCTTGGAAGGACCAAGAGTTGGTGCTTTTCCTAATCTCTTGAGTGCAACATTTGCTAGTTCAACTATGACATGCTACTGGTTCACCCAGACTTGAAGAAGTCCACTTCTTAGGTTCAAGTTCACTATGTGTTCATAGATCCAATCTTGAACTAAAATAAGGGGCTCACTGAGGTCCTCATCTTGGCATACTAGCACTTTCACTATCATTCGTACATCTTGAAGGGAGATGGGAAGTTCCACCTTGCCCATGCAAGGGGTTTCCACATCTCCCAATCCTATGAGATACACCTCTAAAGGACTGACATTCAGATGTAAAGCTTGATAGTAAGAAAGTCTAAATGCACTAGCGGCAACACTTGAATCAATTAAGGCTCATAGTCCTTGTATCCTTTCCTTGTCCTACCTCTAGGGTCACAAAAGGGCGTCTATCAACAATTTGTTGAGGTGTCACACTAGTAGCTTGGCACATAGCCATGTGATATCTTGGTGCCTCTTGAGTATCTGACCTAGGTTGACATCTACCTTGTATCCTCAATTTCATTCAACGGATGCATTTAAAGGCTTCTGCTCTGCTTCTTCTCCAACTCGATTTTCCTCTTTCTTACGTTTCTTGGCAGTGTTGAGTCGATTTAGCATTCCCTCTGTAAGGGGTTCTTGATATGGTTTAACTCTACATCCACGGATGTAACTAGGTAGCATTTTGCATTCTAGAGTGGCTAGTTGGACAACTCCACTTGTGGATATTCTATTAATAATCATGGGTCCATAGCCATGCTTCTCTAACTTTCGTGCATGTTGCTTCGAGGTGTACACTAAGACTAAATCTCCCGTTTTCAAGCCCTTATCCTTCACATGTGCATCAAAGTAGGCTTTTTGCCTTTTCTTGGTTGGGTATATTCCTGTAGCACCTCTTAATCTTGTTTCACCTAATTGTTCAAGATCAAAGATTCTAGATGAGAGCTCATGGCTGGTCCATTTATGCTCTTGTCCTACTCTTAACATGGTGATCAAGAAGTCTAGTGGTAGTACTACATTTTGTCCAAATGCCATCTAAAAGGGTGTGGCATTGAGTACCATTTTATAGGCAAATCAATATGCTCAAACAACATGGTGTAGCTGTTTGTCCCAATCAGAGCGTTTATTATTCACCAATTTTTTCAACACATTACATAGAATCTTATTTGTGCTCTCGGCTTGTCCATTAGCTTGTGGATGATAGGGGGCCAACTTCTTATGTATAGCCAAGAATTCTTGGAGAAGGTTTTCAATGAATTTGTTCAAGAAGGTGCATGCCTCTATCACTTACTAACTCTATTGGCAACCCATATCTTGTAAATACATTCTCAAATAGGAACTTAGATGTGTTCTGCACATCGTTCTTTCTTGTTGCCTTCACTTCCATCCATTTAGTCAAATAATCAGTGGTCACAATGATGTATTCATCATGTGAACTCTTAGTTTGGGCATTAATATGATGGAAAAAGTATATTCCCCACTGAGAGAATGCACGTCCACCCATCATGGGTTGTAGGGAAATCTCATCTTTACGTATAGGGTACTGAGTTTGATGACAAATGTCACACCGCTTCACATAGGGATGTACATCCATGTGAAGCATCGGCCACCAAAGGCCTATGAACAGAATTGCTTTGATCAAATGGTCTCATCCAAAATTTCCTCCTGCCACACCTTGGTGAGCAATTTCTAAGATCTTAAGATATTCGATCTCATGGACACATAGTCTAAGGTATCCATATCTTTCATGCTTGTATAAATTATCTCCAATGAATGCATAGTCTAGTGTCCCTTGTTCTAAGCTCTTTTTGCTAGCCAATGTCATCTCTTGAGGGAATGTTTTCGCCCTCAAAAATTCTACCAAAGGTTCACCCCAATGTGGTACTAAAGACACTTGATACAGCGTGGCATGTTCCACTGGTAGTCTAATAGCACAGATTTGGCATTCTTTGCACATCTATGTACCTAAGTCGTAGAGCCATTAGGGACTTGTGCTAACTAAGACTATAACTCAATCGCCCACAAGTGCATATAGTGGTGGATTAATACATGCTTAATTATCAATACATGAAATTAGACATATCAAGTGTATGAAGACATGTGCACACATGATGAAAAATGAAGTGAAAGTGCTAACAATGCATTTAACATAAGTCCATCTACCACTCAAGTCATTGATCCTTTTGAAAATGCATGTCGCAATACTTATTGCAGTAGTAGGCACAAATTAGGGCTTTTCTCTCAGGTCAGGGATCCAAATATGGTCGATAGTAGGTTCTTTCAAAGCCCTTCATGAGACGCATCTACGGTGGTATTTTAAGCCTAATCGGACAAACGTGCTTCAAGTTACAAGAAAAATAGTAAGTGGTGGGAGTTTCCTCTTTTTGGTTAAGCAGATTGGCTTCACGTATCATTAGCTCTTTCAATTGAACCGATTTAATGCCATTATTTGGTGCTTGTCTATGATCTGTGAAGAAGCTTAGCTCATATGTGACCAGTTGAGCGTTTAAACAAGAATACATTTTCAAAAATATTTTCAAGTCCATCTTAAAAAATCCTGTAAAGAATGCTTCTTGAAACATCTGCATGCATGAACTTGGCAAAAACATTAGTCTAGAATAAATAGCCATTATAATGAGGTGGCTAGGCATGATAGAAAGATAAAAAATCAAAGTTTCGGTTCCGTGGTTAATTCCGATGAAGTTAAAAAATGTATATTCTGCATGTTAATTGAACACCTTTAAAATTGTGAGAAGCATGCTCAACACTTTATTAGTCATTTTGATTGTTAAATCTGGTACTGACGCATATCTCGTGATCCAAAATTCAATGGCGCGCACAATATACTCTTCAGTTGGTAAGTAATTATGTGGTGGGCTTGGAAATAATCGATAATTAAGCCATTGGTTATTTATGATGCCTTGTTGTTGTGCCTCCCAAAATTGCATCCATAGTCTTCTTCATGGCATAGGGCAAAAAGATGGATTTGCCTGGAGTAAATATGGTGCAACTTCCCAATGCACTTGTAATGTAGGATTGTTCTCCAAAAATTTGCACCTCCATATTGGATCAACTTTATCAAACTCCTCTTGAGTGTATGAAAATGTATCAGCTCTAAAGTTTAATTGTTGGTCAGGTTCTTTCTACGTAGGTCATTTGATATAATGTCTAGTTTCTTCTTTGAGTAACCCGTATGGTACATTGAATGGTTTTATAATTTGATCTAAATTTTTGCTTTTGATTTTTGCTTCCTTAATTACCTTCACTATAGTATATTCAAACTCTGCTACAAGTTGGGAGACCAGTAAGGTCCACTCCCTTGGGCTTACTTCTGCAATGGTTGGTATAGCTTGATCAATGTTGTACCTTCTCTTGCATATGTATAGGTGAGTTATGATGGGGGGAGAAAGAGGGCATACCTCAATCTCCACAGTAGTCGCTTGAGATTTTGGAATTACTGGTGTCCCCATATTACCATGCTTCTCGATCTGATCTTGGAACCTTTTGATGAGTGCATCTTTATCTTCTAATTATTTTCTTGCTGCACTTAACTCTATGTCACTATTCATTTTATATTCATTAAGTTCAGCCATTTGATTTGCATCTTTGTGACATTGTTTAATGTACCTTGATTCTTCCACTTTCCATTTACTCTTTAACTCGTTAATATCATGCATGTATTTTGAATCCCATTGTTGTCGTAATTCATGCTCCTCTTTAAGCTGATTAGCATACTTGTCCAGTTCTGCTTGTAGTTTTGTCATTTCCTCGATGGGGGTTTTGACCATAGTAATGGGTTGATTGAGTAAAAAGGAATTCATCGATTCCTTATTTTTGTTTCGTAGCGCATCAACTTCCTCCATATGTATTTTTATTTGAACTTCTAGAATTTTGCTTCTATTTATTATTCGTATTTTTTCGGCTTCACATGTTTCATACTTTTGTGTTATCTCTTTTAGTTGGTCTTTCAATTTCCTATTTTCTTTTGTGAGCTTATTGAAATTCTCCTCCACATCTGTAAGGTCGTCCTCTTTCCTTGTTATAGCCTATTGAGATTGTAATACCTATGCGGATAGCTCTTCACTTAATATTTTGAAGCGATTTCTTTTGATTTGTGCTTGGTCGTAATCCTTATTAGCTTCCATTAAATGTTGTTCTGTGTCCATGGCCATTTGTAGCATTTTCCACACTACAGGTTTGAGCTGGGCCACATCCACGTTCAACCATGTTTGTGGTATGATGGGTTCTTCTCTGGTTTTTACATCTTTTCCTTTATCAATATGTAGTGTTTCATTAAATGGTTGGCGGATGTGAAGGTGAACCTATTGTTCATCCTCGTTCGTTGTGCCCGACTTTGATGTGCTTCCTTGAAATGTCACATCCATTGCTGATGGCTCTACCACCACTCTGATGGGTACAATCGGTTCCTTTTCACAAATTCTTCTTTCTGTGGCTCTTCCATGGGGTGTTTTATTGTTTTCTTATCTTCAATATTAACTTCGATAAATTGAAGCTTTGTTGCTTCATTTATTTGAATAGCATATTCACTTTTTTCTCGTTGATTATTCATTGACTCCATCTCTAATCAGCTTGATCTATCCTTGTCTTGCTCTTGGCTAGCCACTTCCTGTTGATTGACCTATTGATTGAGCTCATCCCATCCACCCTCATTGTGTTTTTCTATGTGCACCTCCATATTTATCTCATTCTCCTCTTGATCTTTAGATCATGAGCTTGAATTTATTAATCCCAATTCTCTATATTAGTGGAATTTTGTTAATCTTTTTCCCGGTTGAGTGGATTGTGCCACACTCTTTTGATGGTAATGATGACCTTGTACTAATAGATTAATTTTTCCTTCCATGTACCTATGAGTTTGCAATAACACTTCTCGTAAATCATCCTCACTAATTGGTGTCGGCTTTTCTAACTGTGTTCTTGGAAGGACATGTATTCTCTTCGAAGTTGGGGTTGCCTCCTCTTTTATTTCTTCTCGTAACCATTTGGCTCCTCACAGTAATGGTTTAGAGCTATTTTTGGCTGCTTCGCTAGTGACTACACTTTTTCTCTTCTTGGGGATAGTTGCTAATTTTGCATATTTTGACATCTCCATAGAGGATGGCATTTCTTGTAGATGTTCTTGGATGTTCAGTGCCTAATATATACGTACTATTAATGCCACAATCCCATTAAGAAACATTTTTTGGTGCCACTTTTTTTTTGTTTCAAATAGTCTTTCTTGAATATAAGGTGTGAAATTGACCTGGTTACCTAGCTACTTGTTTCATGGGAGAGACGTTGTACTAAACTTTTCTTGGGTGCAGTGTATCCATATATGTTTGGGAAGCAAAAATGTTGGTGCACTAAGCGAACCACTTCCTCAATGTCAATTTGATCTATATCCAAGAAGGTTCTCCTCTTGGCTTCATGTATTTCCTCATTAAGATCCATGACACCGTCTTTAGTCCATCTGGATGCCTCTTTAATCAACTTGTGTGTAAATTTTATTATGATCCAATCCCCTTGTAAATCTAGTACTTTCGCTTCTAGCACTAAGGGCATATCCAATGGCAGATGCAAGGTGTTCATCACCTAAGTGCATCTTTCAAAATTTGGCTTATAAATCGGTAAAGCAAAATAGTTTTTGATGCCTGCTTTTATCAAGATTTCCACGGTTGATGGAATTTCATGGAGCACCTAGAAATCCTGTGACATGATCGGAAACTGATGATGAAAGAACTTGGAAGAAGCTTGTAGGAGATAGAAAAGTGAGTTACGAAGCGACAAAGTTTGGTCTAGCCAACCGACACAAGACCAGCCCTTGAGCTTATGGAGACTCAAATGGACCTTATAGGTATGCTATAAGTGCAATAAAATGCACTATGTACTTTGGAGCATCAAGGAGAAAGAGTCGATACAAAACAGATAGGTTTGCACATTGATTAGCTCAAAAACTTACTATCTTTGAATGAGACAATGAACTTCAAATGCTCATAGTGACCGACATGATTACAATTAGAAAAGATACTTTTGGAGGAGTGATAAACATAGGCTTGAGTGTATAGAATTCACAAGAGTAAAAGAAATAAGAAAAATATTCTTTTGGAATGAACCACACACTCAACAATGGTACCTCCTATTTTTCATGAATGTGCAAAGATAGACCCCAAGATAGAAAAACTAAGATTATTCCCAATATATTAAACCAAATGCTTTGAAAATTTATACACATAAAGTAGACACTAATATCTTTCTAATGAGTCCTCTCTCATCCATTTTAAAGAGAGAACAACAGCCTCTGCAAGCTTACTGTTGTTGAAGAAGATGATGCTAAAAAATGAAGGAGCAAGACAATGATGGCCATAAGTGTATGTATATTTCTTTCATGTAATGTACAAATGATTTGAAGTCTTTATATAGACTCTTGAAGTGGTCCATGACTTGGAAAAGTGGATCTTGAATTCAAATGAAGGCAATAAAGATTGTTGGAGGGAATCAATTCACTTTCCTACAATTTGGGAAAAGTGAAGCTCTACTTTGATCTACTTTTAGGTAATTGATTGATTCATTCATTGCAACTCAACCACCTCAAATTCGTGGAAGTTTAGCTTTCTTTTTCTACTTTTACATGTGCAAAGCTCTAGGCTTTTATAATGGTAAATGATCCATAAAAAATCTTTTAAAGAAATACAATAAATGAGCATAAGTTAAAGAACTCTCCAACGGATATTCTTTCCACATAATCCAAGTGTTAGCAGCAGAAAAGGGAGTCAACGAAGATCTAGCAAATAGGCCAGTAATTTTCCTCATGAAGAAGCAAGTACGAGCACTCACGCAGATCTAGCACTAAGGCAACCTTTAAATTTTCAAATCCTTTACACCCATTCAAAGTGATTTTCATCACTAAACACCATTGTAAATACCAATTCATCTTTTTGTAGCTCCATTTTGTGCAAGCCAAGGGGTCCTTGAGCTTGAGGAGCTTTAGAAGTATCTACCTGCCAATTTTCGTAATTTTTAGATCTCGTTTGAGCCCTCAAATAAGCCCTGGAACCTAATTTTTAACTAGGCCGGACACTAGGTCTGGACAGGGCCAAAACTTAGCCAAAAACTATAAAAAGAGCTAGAGAGCTCATTTTTGAGGTTAGATTGTAATTGAAATGAACTTGTAAGAGCTTTTTGAAAGTAATCTAAAAACTCCTTTGATTCTCACTCTTTGTCTTGCCGTGTGTGCGCGTGTGTGTGTATGTGTGTGCATGTTTGTGTGCTTCTCACTCACGCACTTGTGCCGCCACTTGCTCGAGGTCTTCATACCATCCTCACGTCTTCCCGGATTGACATTAAAGGAGGTGCTACTCATCACTGAGCTACACCAAATTTTGGCGCCGTTACCGGGGATCGAGCTTTGAGGACGAGCGTGTGATGGTAAGACGTAGAGTTGACGCGTTGGAGTTGTAGGTATTTTCTTCACTCTGATCGATTTTCTTTTACTTTCTTCACCATCTTCATCACCATCATCAACATCACCATCTCCCACCTCCATCTCCATCATCGCGAAAATTTCTGTTTTTTGATCATATCACCTTCCCCACCTCATTTCCCTCATTTCACTTGTGAGAGAGAGCGAGAGAGCGATATTGTGTGTGCGGATTTTGCATGTTTCTTGAGTTTCATTGCAGGTCTTGCTATATCATCACCCTCAGCACTCGGCGCAGGTACGAAAAACTCAGAAACTGTCTCGCGGTCGTAGGCTTCTGTCGATCGCGACTAACAGAAATTTTTGGTTTTTCACAAAATTGAGTGCACCACTAGAACAAGCACAAGGAGCACATCCTAAAACACTAAAAACAGTAGAAAAATTCCGAGGTTTTCTGTCAATCGCGACCGACAGACCTCACGACCGACAGATTGCCACGTAGGACCCTGTCAATCGTGATTGATACCATCGATCGCGATCGACAGCCACGACCGACACCTCAGTCAATCGCGATTGACACCGTCGATCGCGATCGACTGAAATTCCACGACTGATTGACTTTTGCGCGTAGCCACGTGTCCATCGCGACTGATAGGCCCCCGATTGACTGAAATCTCGTCGAAAAACCCGGAAAACGTGTCGATCGCGATTGATACCGTCGATCGCGATTGACAGCCACGATCGACTCTGTCGATCGCGACTGACAGCCCCGACGGACACCTCTGTCAATCGCGATTGACAGACCTGTCGATCGCGATTGACAGGCTTTTCAGCCAAAAATTAGGGTTTACTTTTGTTCAAAATTGGGATAAATTCTAGGGCAAATAGTCAATCCATTAGCATAATTGGAGGTCCCTACACATGTGCTTTTGAGAAAATCCTAGGATCTGTCAGCCAGATTGAATCCTGTCTTAACCCCCTAAACCCTGAACAGTCATAACTTCTTCATACGAAATCAATTTTTTGAGCTCTAGGGCTTGTTGGAAAGCTCGTGGCATATACTACACGTGGCATTGATTTTCAGATAGGGTATTTTGAAGTTGACCATACCCAGGGGGATCAAAGTCAGGGGTCTTTAGGATTGTTTTCTTAAAAATCACTATGCAAGTTTGTGTTTGTGCTACAGGAATGAAAATAATTGGTGTTGTCTTTGGAATTTAAATCTTCAAGCTAACTTTGGAACTCTTACAGATCTATTGAGAGCTTCGAAAGGTGTTCTAAGCAAGTGCAAGTGCAAGCTTGGGAACACACTTCGTGAGCACTCAAGGGCAACCAAGCAGGAAACCAAAGGTTGGAAACTTTTAACCCCTCTGTCAATTCATAGTTTAGGCTAAGAACGACGAGAGGTAGTAGTAAGTCAGAGCGACGATAGGCAGGTATCAAGTTGAAGACCACCTAAAAACTCAAGTTCAAGCTAAAAACCTAATCTATGTACTATCGATAACATAAAGGAAAAGAACCTAACGGGGAACGATCAACCTGAAAGCACGAAGAACAGTCAAGTATTCCTGACGACGTAAAATCAGACAAGACTGTAAACTGCCTCTCATCTTCTTAGAAGGGGGTCCAGTGGATGTCCTGCCTTGAAACTGCTCTACCCGATTCCACATCAGGGCTCGTTGGATTGGAATGTCATAAGCCAAACACCTATAAATGATTCTTGTCAGAGCACAGCAACCATATAAAACCTGTTTCCGCGGCCAGCGTTTGTGAGCTAAGTGTATCTGATCAATTATCCAGTGGGGTAGGTTGATGGTGAGGCTCTGTGTCTCTGCCAGATACAGGCTAAACCAAATCTTTTTGTGCGGCATGGTGAATCTATCCTGCGCCGGGAAAGCAAAGTGTTGCATGCACATGCGAAGGTGTATTGCAATATTAGGCGTCATGGATACCATGTCCTTGAGCTTGGTGAGACTTCGATTCTTCATGTAATCCGGTACTAGGGTTTCCTTTTCTGTAGGAATATGCATTCCGCGCATATCTAGAGCTTCTCTCACCAAATTGTTTGATAGCCTAAACCTCTTGAGCTCATTCCCCTTTGTCAGAGATGGAATCACAAATGAGCTTGCACCTTTTGGGTTCTGATTTGGAGTCAAGGTGTTGATGAGATAGTAGCATCGCATGAAGTTAGGTTTTGGGAGTCGGGCACTGAAATAGGCACTCAATCCTGCTTTTTCCCATATCGGGCGTAGACCTTCCGCATTTTGTAATTTCTCAAATTCTCTTGTAAAGAAATGGTATCTTCCTTGCTTTCCATTGTAGTCTAACTCTGATTCCCATAGGTACGTTCCTTCCCCCAAAGGTCCTGCCACCTCGGTAAACCAATGGGAAGTCTTTCCTACAGGCATGGTGTGGCCACGCGGAGGGTCCGCAATAGGTATGATTTTGACGGCCTGCAATTCTTCTGGTCTTTCAATTGTCTCAGGCAAAACGGGTAAACTGTCCAAGTCCACCACTTGCGGGTTTGTTTCTGTGTGAGAGCTAGTTCCTGCTGCCTCCGCCATGTTGAAAATGTCGCAGCGGATTCTGTGAGAATATATGAATAAACGTTAACATTGCAATGGACACAAAAATGACATGGTGTCCCTTGTTACAACATTAACTTAAAGTTCGGGAGTGGTTAGGGGTTAAAAAGTGCTCGGTGCTAGTGTGTGTAGTTAGAAGTTAGGTAGACCTAAGAGCTAAGCAAAATGATGTGATGTGAGAGTGACGCGGTTAGCAGGTGGTCATAAATTTACAATCGGGGTCAGGGGGTTTGTTACAAGTCTTGGGCTGCCAAATGTAGTGGATGGGTTTTGCTCTTGGTTGAACATGAGGCCTTTGAGGGGCCCATTTACAGCTGACTCTGTTCGTGCGCATGTGCCTTGGTGTTGAAAATGAGTAGATGTAGGCTGTGCGAGTGAATGGATCATGCTGTGTAGAGTGTGTTATTGGTGTAGCTATCTGAGCCCGCAAACAAGCCTTAGGCACCCAAATTTGTCTTGATTGTGGGCTAGCCTTCATCGACTTTTTGGGCACCCAAATAGATTTCCCGTTAGCAGAAGAATTTCCGAAAGACCTCTTATTAGTGACGGGTTGTTGGTTACTAAAAAGAGGCTTTGCCAGTGCGGTTGGCGTGGGTGCAACTGGGTGTTCGCCTTTTCGCACCCACACTTGGTTCCCTTGTTGAGACATTCTGCTGTGCAGGTTCTTTTGATGTCCGGCATAGGTAGTACTCTGCCTCTTCTGTCTTTGCTCCACCTTTGGTTGTTGCCTCCTTCTGGCCTTTGGAAGTTCCTTTGCATCCCTGACTCCTTTTTTGCGAATAGCATTCCTCTGCAACACATAGTTTTGGACAAGAACAGCATGGTCAACTTCATGTGCACCCCTGGAGGGACCAGGAGTCTGTGCCCTTTCTAGTTCCTTGAGTGCTGCATTATCCAACTCTACCGTAATTCGACTATGATTGACCCATACCTGAAGAAGTCCACTTCTTAGGTTTAAGTTGACTGCTTGGTCATAGATCCAGTCTTGACCCAAGACAAGAGGTTCAGTGAGATCCTCATCTTGACACACTAGTACTTTAACTGTCATTGCCTCATCATGAATGTAGAGAGGAAGTTCCACCTCGCCCATACAAGGGGTTTCCACGCCTCCCAGTCCTATGAGATATGCCTCCACAGGATTGACAGTTAACTGTAACTCTTGACAGTAAGACATTCTAACAGCACTAGTGGCTGCACCTGAGTCAATCAAGGCTCTTACAGTCCTTGCACTTTTTCCTTGTCCTATATCTAGGGTTACGAAAGGACGTCGATCAGTTATCCTAGGTGAGCTGGTACCTGCGACTTCACACATTGCCATATGATATCCTTGATCTGCATAGTCATTTGTCCTAGGCTGCTCTCTACCTTGCCTTCGTAATTTCATCCGTCTGATGCGTTCTAAAGCTTCTGCTTGAGCTTCTTCTCTAATTCGCTTCTCTTCCTCTTTGCGTTTCTTAGCAGTGTTGAGTCGGCTGAGCATTTCTTCCGTGAGGGGTTCCTGATACAACTTGACTCTGCATCCGCTAATATAGTTAGGGAGAACATCACCCTCTAATGTGGCCAATTGTACTGCTCCACTCGTGGAGATCCTATTGATAACCATAGGTCCGTAGCCTCTCTTTTCTAGCTTCCTCGCGTGTTGTTTTAGTGTATAGACTAAGACTAGATCTCCTGCTTTCAAGCCTTTATCCTTCACATGGGCATCGAAATATGCTTTCTGCCTCTTCTTGGCTGCATATATTCCTGCGGCGGCTCTCAGTCTTGTTTCTCCTAATCGTTCAAGGTCAAAGATCCTAGAGGAGAGCTCATGACCTGTCCATTCGTGCTCTTGTGCTACTCTCAATGTAGGAATCAGGAAGTCCAAGGGTAGCACAGCGTTTTGGCCGAATACCATCTGAAAGGGGGTGGCTTGGAGTACCGTTTTATAGGCAACTCGGTATGCCTAAACAGCATGGTGTAGCTGTTTGTCCCAATCAGAGCGTTTAGTGTTCACTAATTTCGTCAGTACATTGCATAAGATCTTATTAGTACTCTCAGCTTGTCCATTAGCTTGAGGGTGATATGGGGCAGACTTTTTGTGTATTACCAAGAATTCTTGGAGTAGATTTTCAATCAGTTCGTTCAAGAAATGAGTGCCTCTATCACTTACAAGCTCTATAGGTAGCCCGTATCTTGTGAATACATTCTCAAACAAAAATTTGGCAGTTGTTTGAGCATCGTTCTTTGTCGTAGCCTTTACCTCTACCCACTTGGTGAGATAATCTGTCGCAACAATGATGTATTCCGCATGAGAACCCTTAGCTGGGGGATTAATAGGACCTACGAAGTCTATTCCCCACTTAGAGAATGCACGTCCACCCATCATAGGTTTCAGTGGCATCTCATCTTTGCGTATGGGATACTGAGTCCTCTGACAGACATCACACCGTTTCACATAGGTATGTGCATCCATGTGAAGGGTAGGCCACCAGAAGCCCGCAAATAGTATCGCCTTGATTACCCGATCTGGTCCAAAGTGTCCTCCTGCTACACCTTGGTGAACAGTTTCCAAGATCTTCAGATATTCACTTTCGTGGACACATAGTCTCAGGTAACCATCTTTACCACGCTTATATAGATTATCACCAATGAGTGAATAATCCAGGGCTTCTTGTTCTAAACTCCTTTTCCTTGCCAGAGTCATGTCCGGAGGGAATGTGTTTGTCCTCAGGAATGATACCAGTGGTTCGCTCCAATCTGGCACAATGGATACTTGATAAAGAGTGGCGTGTTCCACTGGTGGTTTAGTGCAACAGATTGGGCATTCCTTGCACAACTTCTGGACATCAGCTTCCATAGTTGGCCAATGTACTCCAAGTCTCCTTAGGGTCTGTAATGTTCGTTGCTTCGAATGGTGTTGCTCTAGTACTCCTACATGTGCTAATTGCAACCATTTAGTGTACTCATCCTCTTCTACGCAACAAGCCAAGATCCCTTGATCTGTGTGCTTGTACATGCTTCCTGCCATGATGTGGTACTTTTGGGCTTTTACAATCTCTCTATTCCGTGTGTTTACCACTGGATGGTTAGGCCCGTATGTCAATACTGGTACCAATGGCTTAGCCCACTGCGGTACAACTTCCAAATTAAACAAGTAAGCATCAGGAAGGTCATCTGACACTCCTTGTGGGGCTTCTCCCGATGTGAGCCTAGAGAGGTGATCTGCTCTCAAATGAGTCCTCCCTTTTCTTACCACAACCTCAAAGTCATATTCCATGAGCAAAAGAAACCATCTTACTAATCTTCCTGTATTGCATGGCTTGTTTACAAGATATAACAATGCCTGATGATCAGTAAAAAATTTAAACTTATTTGCAAGCAAATAGTGTATAAATTTCTTAACTGCATATACCATGCCTAATCCTTCTCGCTCTGTAGTGGTGTAATTCCGTTCAGCCGCATTCAATTGTCTACTGGCGTAGGCAATTGGAAGATCCATATTACCTTCACCAGTAGGTTGTGCAAGCACACATCCAATGGCATAATTGGATGCATCCACATGAACATGGAATGGCTTATTCCAATCTGGTGTGGTCAAGATTGGTGCTGAACACAATCTTCGTTTAAGCTCCTGGAAGGAATTCTCACATTCATCCGTCCACTCAAAGTTTGTCAGAAGTCCGTACATGGGCTTTGCAATGACAGCATACATGTGTATAAATCGTCGATAATAACCACAATGCCCCATGAAAGCTTGTACTTCCTTGACATTCTTTGGCCTAGGTAGCTCTGCTATGGCTCTCACTTTTTCTTCGTCGGTAGATATGCCATTCTTTGACACTATGTGTCCTAGAATCTTGCCTTGCCTGACCATAAAAACGCACTTTTCTGGGTTCAGGCAGACTTGGTATTCTCTACATTTGTCAAAGATTTGTCTGAGTTCAGGAATATGGGTTTGTCTAACATTGGAATGAGCACAAAGATCATCAACATAGACTTCTAAACTCTTCCTCAGGAACTCCTTAAACACATGGCACATCAGCCTCTGGAAGGTAGCTGGTGCATTGGTAAGCCCAAATGGCATTACTCTAAAAGCAAAAATGCCCCATTCTGTGGCAAAGGATGTCTTATGCTGATCCTCTGGAGCTATGGCTACTTGATTGTAGCCCGAAAATCCATCAAGGAAGCTGTACACTTCCTTGCCTGCCACTCTTTCCAAGAGATGTTCTGTGATGGGAAGCGGATAGTTATCTCGAATCGTGGCGGCATTAACCTTTTTCAAGTTAATGCACACACGCAGCTTGCCATTCTTCTTGGGCACCACCACGATGGGGGATACCCATTCGGTGTGCTCAATTTCATAGATAAATCCGGCTTCGACCAGTCTATCTATCTCTTCCTTGATCTTAGCAGCGTAATTATCGTTATATGTATAAGGCTTTTGCTTAGAGGGTTTGGCATCTGAGGTCATGGGGATGGTGTGCGAGCATATGTCCGGGTCAACCCCTTTCAAATCCTTGTAACTCCAAGCGAATACATCTCTGTATTCTCTTAGCAAGGCAATCAATTCATGCTCTTCTTCTTCTGTCAGGTCATGGCCTATATACGTGCATCTCTCCTCTCCTTCTTCTATGGCCACTACTATTTTCTTGGTGGTTTCTTTGTTATCATAGGCCTCTCCTGATTGTGCCTCTCGTTTAGGCATTCTTATCATGACTCTCCTGTCATCTATCTCGTACTTCTTAAAATTTTCTGGGACCTCAAACAAAGATTCTTCCTCCTCTGGTAAGACTTCTTTCTTTTTTCGTTTCTTTCCTTCTTCCTTCGGGGTCATATGTGTTGCTAATCTTACATCATTTGTAACCTCTCCATGCTTCTGAGGTTGAAATTCCACTTCATGGAAATATTCTTCATCTGATGCAAATGGTGGGTCCATAATGATTGACTCTAGATCGGAGTCACTTGCATCCTCAAATGCATCAGGGCTAGGTTCGCATTCTTCTAGAACTGCCTCTCCCATGATTGGCTCTATGGAGAAGACTGAAATATCATAGCCATCCTCATCACAGTGAGGTGTCCATTGTTCTTCGTTGATGGCTACGTCCATTGTTGCTAAGATTTCTGCCCAACCGTGAGGTTCAAATTCTTCGTCTGGAAAAACTACAGGTGCATAGGCTGGGTCTTGGATTGATCTATGGGTTTCTTTTGCACCTACCTCTCTGGCTTTCTCTCTCTTCTCTTCTTCTACTGCTACCTTGCACATCCATAAGTGAGTGTCTTCATGCATCCATGAGGATCCAGATTCTATGGAATGCACAGATTCCGTATCATCTTTGGCTCTATGGATGGGATTCCACTGGATAGGAGGGACATCTCTATGAGAATAGTCCTTGAGATTGACTTTGGTTGTAACGCCCAAGTGTTGCAAATACAAGGAGTTGGTTCCCCAATCCTGTACCACTTGCAACTGTCGCATAAATGGTCTTCCTAAAATCATCTCATAAGCATGATTTTTGCTGAAGTCACATATAGCAAAGCTATGCTCAAACTCAACACCACAAGTGGTGAGAGTTATTCCTTCTAGCAATCCTAAGGGTCTTTCAATATGACCATCGGCCATCTGCAATTTCATTCTTGTTGGCCTGAGTGCTGGCTTGCCCCAACGCTTCCATAGGGAAGTAGTGGCAATTGCAACTCCTGCACCTGAGTCCAAAATTGCCTTGGTGGTGTAGTCCTGGTAGGTAATGGGAAGATAGGTATTCCCTTCTTCACCTTCACACATATCTCCTATCTTGTCCAAGGGAATTTCTGGCACTGTCCTATGGGATCCTACCCGGGAACGAGGTTTTGCAACTTCAGTTACTCGACTGGCTACATATTTTCGCGCTTCTGGTCTATCTTTAGGCAGTTCTTTCAAAGTGGGATCGCGCTGCACCTTGGTGTTCTTTACTACCTCCGTGTTCCTTGATATGACTGAGTCATCGTTCCTTACCATGACTGTGGGTGCTCTCATACATGTGGACTTTGCTTCCCATGGGCCTGTGAAGTGGGGTAGCTCTTGTATGGAATTAGACTCAAAGTCCAATCTCTCGTGAGACTGAGCACTCTCATGTTCCCCGTAAATAGATGGGATGTCTTGTGGGAATTGATCGTGTGCATCATCCACAAGTTCAAAAGGAGGGGCGACTTCACTTTCGTTATCCCATTTGTCTTCTTGAATCTCTCGTAGGAAGTCTGGTGCAAACCGATTCATAGAAGAAGAAGTGTCTGGCTCCGTAGAATTAGGCGCATATGCAACCTGGGAAGGAGGGCTTATTCTATCGTTGGCTCTCTCCTCGTTCCCATAGATGGCTGGAGCACAAGCTTCTTGGGGAGGATTACTTATTCTATTACTTTTCCGAACAGGCTCATACGCTCTCTGAGAAGGAATGTGGGTCACCTGTGGAGGTACATAAGCTTTCGGGGGAGGCCCATCTGCCTTTTGGGAGGAAGATAGGCTTCTTGAGGAGGTGCGTGGGCTTCCTGAAGAGGCTGGCTTATCCGTTCTCTTGCCCTATCCTTTCTTTGAGGGGCAGTTTCCTTCTCTGATTGTGCAATCAGCTTCTCTATTCTTTCCAGCAGTCCATCAAAGTGTAACTGCGTCTTAGCTGAACTAGAAATGTTAAATAGGCGGCTGGCCTCAAACATGGTCTGAGCCAATTCCACCATTTTGGCACAAATCTTAGTTCGTTCAAGCTCTAGCTCGGCTTTAGGGTAGCATTTTTCATGATCGGTTATGGTTGGCCCTTCTTGGATTCTGGCCTGATATGCTTTCAGCATCATATTTAGGTCTTCAGGAGTGGGGTCAGCTAGGACTGATCCTACTATAGGGGGTGGTGGGATTTGATGAGGCGGTGGGGAAGGTGGTGAGTTGGATGGAGATGGGAGTGGTGGAGGCGGGGTAATGTGAGAGGGAGTTGGAGCTGTGAGTTCAGTTATCCTCGCTTTGGTTTCTCTTATGCTTTCCTCAAGCTCACTCATCTTTTTAGCCCATTGTCTTTTCATTCTTTCTCGACTATCTTTCCACGCTCTAGTCCTTTTCTTTGTCACGCTCTCGGTTTCACTAGCCTCTGGGCCCTTTTCCTGGCTTGCCTCTTGGTTTTGCTGCAATGCCTGAGCTCTAGTAACCACCTGCACTGGTGCAGTGGAAGTGACACTTCCTGAGGCATCCACAACCAACCCAATCACATTGATAGGAGTGATTTTTGGCATATTATTGGGGTTCTTTGGGCAATCTCGTAAGAGATGCTCTTTTCCACAATCTTGGCAAAAGCCTTGGATCGTCACGGACTGATTTTGTGTAGGTGGAGGTAAGGGACAATCACGAATGAAGTGATCCCCTTGACATCGGTAGCATGGTCCTCTAGGAAAGGGTGGTCGTACCTGCCTAGGTTGAGGCCTAGGGTTGGGGTTTGCATACATGACGTTCGTGTAATCCGACTCCCAACTAGGTTCACTTGGTTCTTCACTATAGTAGGACTCACCATGTTCTGGAGACTGCATGTAGTAAGCCTGGGGACTATCGACATGTGTAGAATCAAAGCTATGGTCACTCGGGTCACTTTCTGAGATCAATGGGGTTACTGGTACTATGGCCCTATTCAGGTTTTCTTCTGCCACAGCATACTTTACTGGAATCACGTTAGCGGGGTTTGGAGGCTGTTGAGCTAGCACCGGTTGGGGTCTCTGTTGGGCCTGATATGGTTGCTGATAGGTTTGCTGGGGTCTAGCATATTGTGGTGGTGGATTTTGGTTCTGGTATCGGCCTTGTTGGTAGGGCTGCGGATAGGGTTGCCTAACTGCCTGCTTGTTGTATGGGCAATCTTGTGCGGTGTGATTGGTGTATCTCCGTTCTATGGTGCAGTACTGGCTACTAGGGTTTACTTGGGGTTGAGCCATAATAGGGCAGACATTCACCATATGGTCACCACCGCATGTATAGCATCTTTTCACAGGGGCAAACCTTGGGATTTGTTTGCTAGTTACACCTAATTTCTGAGCTACTTTTTCGGCAAGTTCCTCAATTGATGTGGACTGCGTGGAAGAGTGACTAGATGCACTATCTGAATCTTTGTAGATTTTGGAAAGCTCTAGTTCTTCCCCCAGGTTATCTTCAATGTCAATGCACATGCGTACACACTCTTCTATAGTCCTAGGGTCCTTCAGATACACATAGGATCTCAATTTCGTACTCAGCAATCCATCAAGGAATAAGGCTACTTGTTTAGCAGATGTGGGTAGTTCCGAAATAGGGCACCTTTCAAGATATTGTCTAAATCTTCTTCCGGCCAATCTGACAGTCTCTTGGGGGGTCTGTTTGAAGCTGTGGATCAATGAGGAGGTATTGTGTCTTATGCCGCTCTTAGAGAACTCTACAATGAATGCCTCTAGGAGTTGGTCTATGCTCCTGAACTGACGCTCATCTAATGGCTGAAACCATGTAAGTGCTGTGTTCCTAAGGGTTAGACCGAAGGCATTGTACTGCGTGAACAGATCTTCCACTTGTTCAGCTCTCAAGACTTGCTTGAACTCCGCCACATGATCATAGGGATCTCCTGTGCCGTCAAAGTAATTCTTCATGGACTTAACTAGCTGGGTGGGTCTCAAAGTTCTTGTGTGCTCTCTAGGCCTCGGCAGAGGGAATCCATCTACATTTCTTTGGTTCCTGTGGGCTCTATGCATCTCAGGTTCTACCCTATTCGTCTCTGTTCTCGTTCTTTCTCTGCCCACTGGGTTGGCAAAACTTACTTCTGGTCTATCTCTACTTCTGTCTCTTTGCGTACCATGAGCTTGGGAAGTTCCAGCCCCAGGGTGACCATAGGATACATTTGATCTTGGTTGAGGGAAAATAAATTCACCCTTCCAAGTGTAAGCATGCCTATCATTTTCTGTCACCACAAAGATCCGTTCTGAAGCATGATCTAAGTAGGTCACTCTGCATGGGCTATTCGGATCCTTAAACTCATAGATCATGATATTTCCTATGTCTGTTGGCTGATTAGACTTTTACCTCCAAAAGGCTTCATCAGTTTCTCGATTGAGGAGCAACTCTATGCTCTTGTTGTCTTGGGGGACCCATTCAGGCGTGATAATCCTAGTGAGGACTGATTTACCTCGAGGGGTTCTAGGTTCCGCACCCATGTTCCCTTGTTCCAGGTCACCTAAGTCCGCTTCTGAGATTACATTCCCAAAGTCATCTGTCCTATCAGGGTGACTAGTGACTACATATATAGTTCCTTCTTTGTCCAGGTATGCACCATTTTCAAACTTGACAGCTGGGTGTTCTAGTCCAATGGATTGATCAGGGTTTTTAATCTGGACCACAGATCTTCCTAAGCCGTCCTCATAGATGCTAGCACCTAATCGGTTGGTCCTAAGGTACTCCAGCTGCGTTTTGTAAGGGCCTTCTACCCTGTACAGGTAAGGCACACCTGAACTTCCCGTAGGTCTGTCCATGCCTTGAGACATCTCTGACTCACTGGTCTCAGAGCTAGGGTAGTTCGAGTGGTGGCTCAACTGCTGGGCCCAGGACCTAGTAGTGTGGTTGACACTAGCCTCAGAAGATCTAAGGCTTTGTCTTTCCCTTGCTAAATGTCGTCCTGATCTAAGGTTCATATGCCTATCTAAGTAGCCCAATTCTTTGCCCAGAGTACAACCTCGTTGCCGCTCAATTGGTATCAGTCACTTGATTCTTTTTAGTTATTTTATCACGTTTGAGTTCTTGTCTGATATCACGTCGTCAGGAATGTTTGAATGTTGTTTCGCACTTGCAATTGATCGTTCCACGTTAGGTTCTTTTCCTTTATGTTATCGACAGTACAAAGATTAAATTTTTAGCTTGAACTTGAGTTTTTAGGTAGTCTTCAACTTGATAACTGCCTATCGTCGCTCTGACTTACTCCTACCTCTCGTCGTTCTTAGCCTAAGCTATGAATTGACAGAGGGGGTTAAAAGTGTCCAACCTTTTGTTTCCTGCTCGGTTGCCCTTGAGTGCCCAGGAAATGTGTTCCCAAGCTCACACTTACACTTGCTTAGAACGCCTCTCGATGCTCTGTAAGAGTTTCAAAGTTAGCTTTGAAATTTACATTCCAAAGACAGAACCAATTATTTTCATTCATGTAGCACAAACACAAACTTGCATAGTGATTTTCAAGAAAACAATCCTAAGGACCCCTGACTTTGATCCCCCTGGGTATGGTCAACTTCAAAATACCCTATCTAAAAATCAATGCATTATCTTTATAAAAAACAGTTGAGGGCGTGTAGTATATGCTACGAGCTTTCCAACAAGCCCTAGAGCTCAAAAAATGGATCTCGTATGAAAAAGTTGTGACCGTTCAGGGTTCTAGGGTTACGACAGGGTTCAAACAGGATCACTGTGCAACAGGTTTTCCCCCAAGTTGTTTTCCTAAGGCTTCCCCATGTGCTCAAGAGCATAATATTTGTGCCCAAAATTAGCCCAACTTTTCAATTAACAAACCCTAAAAAATTTGGCTAAAATTGGCTGTCAATCGCGATGGATAGGGCTGTCAATCGCGATGGACACTCAGTCAATCGCGATGGACACCCAATTCAATCAATCGCGATGGACACCCAGTCAATCGCGATGGACAGAGAGTTCAGTCAATCGCGATGGACACCCAATTCAATCAATCGCGATGGACACCCAGTCAATCGCGATGGACAGAGAGTTCAGTCAATCGCGATGGACACCCAATTCAATCAATCGCGATGGACACCCAGTCAATCGCGATGGACAGAGGGTTCAGTAGATCGCGATGGACACCCAATTCAATCAATCGCGATGGACACCCAGTCAATCACGATGGACAGAGGGTTCAATAGATCGCGATGGACACCCAATTCAATCAATCGCGATGGACACCCAGTCAATCGCGATGGACAGAGGGTTCAGTCGATCGCGATGGACAGGGGTTCAGTCAATCGCGACGGACACCCAATTCAATCAATCGCGATGGACACCCAGTCAATTGCGATGGACAGAGAGTTCAGTCAATCGCGATGGACACCCAATTCAATCAATCGCGATGGACACCCAGTCAATCGCGATGGACAGAGAGTTCAGTCAATCGCGATGGACACCCAATTCAATCAATCGCGATGGACACCCAGTCAATCGCGATGGACAGAGGGTTCAGTCGATCGCGATGGACAGGGGTTCAGTCAATCGCGACGGACAGGCAGTCGGTCGCGATGGACTGGCAGTCAATCGCGATGGACAGAGCTGTCAATCGCGATGGACTGAAATTTTGCAAGATTTTCAAAAATTTTAGTGGAAAGGTGGTGTGCAGGGTCTCTAGTCCACTGTGGTGCACTCAGATTTACCAACAAGTGAAAATTTCTGTCAATCGCGATGGACAGAAGGCGGCGACTGCGAGACAGTTTCGTCGAGTTCCGTACCTGCGCAGGAAGCTGAGGATGGTGATGTGACCTGTACCTGCAAGATAGCACAAGAAACATGCAAAAACAGCACATGCAATTTTACTCTCTCGCTCTCTCTCACAAGTGAAATGAGGGAAATGAGGTGGAGATGGGGATATAGTCAAAAAACTGAAATTTTCGCGATGATGAAAATGGAGGTGGAAGATGGTGAAGATGATGATGGTGATGATGGTGGTGAAGTAAGAAAGAGGGAAAATAGGAAAAGTAGAAAATTTACTTACAACTCCAACGCGTCAACTCTACGTCTTACCATCACAAGCTCGTCCTCAAAGCTCGATCCCCGGCAATGGCGCCAAAATTTGGTGTAGCCCAATGATGAGTAGCACCTCCTTTAATGTCAATCCGGGAAGACGTGAGGATGGTATGAAGACCTCGAGCAAGTGGCTGCACAAGTGTGTGAGTGAGAAGCACACTAGCATGCACACACATACACACACACACGCATACTAGGTAAGACAAAGAGTGAGAATCAATGGAGCTTTTAGATTACTTTCAAAATGCTCTTACAAGTTCGTTTCAATTACAATCTAACCCCAAAAATGAGCTCTCTAGCTCTTTTTATAGTTTTTGACTAGGTTTTGGCCCTGTCCAGACCTAGTGTCCGGCCTAGTTAAAAATTAGGTTCCAGGGCCAATTTGAGAGCTCAAACGGAGTCTAAAAAATACGAAAATTGATATGTAGGTACTTCTAAGGCTCCTCAAGCTCAAGGACTCCTTGGCTTGCACAAAATGGAGCTACAAAAATATGAAATGGTATTTACAATGATTGTTAGTGATAAGAATCACTGTTAAAAGATGTAGATTTGGGAAAAATTGAAGGGCCTATCTGCCAGATTTGCGTCGACTACTTTGTCTACTTACTCCTTCACTTTGTTCTGACTCTCTCCGCTGGCTTCTTTGTCTAGTCAGTCCTTGGGTGCCCATACTGCTCTCAACACATGGTGAGTCCTACTATAGTGAAGAGCCAAATGAACTAAGTTGGGAGTCAGATCACACAAATGTCATGTATACAAACCCCAACCCTAGACCCCAACCTAGGCAGGTACGACCACCATTTCCTAAAGGACCATGCTACCGATGTCAGGGAGATCACTTCATTCGTGATTGTCCCTTACCTCCACCTACACAAACTCAGTCCGTGACGATCCAAGGCTTTTGCCAAGATTGTGGAAAAGAGCATCTCTTAGGAGATTGCCCAAAGAACCCCAATAATATGCCAAAAATCACTCCTATCAATGTGATTGGGTTGGTTGTAGATTCCTCAGGAAGTGTCACTTCCACTGCACCAGTACAGGTAGTCACTAGAGCTCAGGCATTGCAGCAAAACCAAGAGGCAAGCCAGGAAAAGGGCCCAGAGGCTAGTGAAACTGAGAGCATAACCAAGAAAAGGACTAGAGCTTGGAAAGATAGTCGGGAAAGAATGAAAAGGCAATGGGCAAAGAAGATGAGTGAACTCGAGGAAAGCGTAAGAGAAACAAGGGCTAGAATAACCGAACTCACAACTCAAACTCCCTCTCACACTACTCCACCACCACCATTCCCATCTCCATCCGACCCACCACCTTCCAACCCGCCTCATACGACTCCACCACCCCCCAAAGTAGGATCACTCCTAGCAGATCCCACTCCCGAAGACCTTAATATGATGCTTAAAGCATATCAGGCCAGAATCCAAGAAGGGCCAACCATAACCGATCATGAAAAGTGCTACCCTAGAGCCGAGCTAGAGCTTGAGCGAACTAAAATTTGTGCTAAGATGGTGGAATTGGCTCAAGCCATGTTCGAAGCTAGCCGCCTCTTTAATATCTCTAGCTCAGCTAAAACGCAGTTACACTTTGATGGACTGCTAGAAAGAATAGAGAGGCTAATTGCACAATCAGAAAAGGAACCTGCCCCTCAAAGAAAGGAAAGGGCAAGAGAACGGATAAGCCAGCCCCTTCAGGAAGCCCATGTGCCTCCTCAAGAAGCTTATCTTTTCCCCCAAAAGGCAGCTGAGCCTCCCTCGAAAGCTTGCGTACCTCCACAGGTTGCCTTCATTCCTTCTCAGGGAGCGTATGAGCCTGTTCGGAAAAGTAATAGAATAAGTAATCCTCCCCAGGAAGCTGGTACTCCAGCCATCTATGAGAACGAGGAGAGAGTCGACGATAGAATAAGCCCTCCTTCCCAGGTTGCGTATGTGCCTAATTCTACGGAGCCAGACACTTCTTCTTCTATGAATCGGTTTGCACCAGACTTCCTACGAGAGATTCAAGAAGACAAATGGGAGAACGAAAGTGAAGTCGCCCCTCCCTTTGAACTTGTGGATGATGCACACGACCAATTCCCACAAGACATCCCATCTATTTACGGGGAACATGAGAGTACTCAGTCTCACGAGAGATTGGACTTTGAGTCTAATTCCATACAAGAGCTACCCCACTTCACAGGCCCATGGGAAGCAAAGTCCACGTGTATGAGAGCACCCACAGTCATGGTAAGGAACGACGACTCAGTCATACCAAGGAACACGGAGGTAGTAAAGAACACCAAGGTGCAGCGCGATCTCACTTTGGAAGAACTGCCTAAGGATAGACCAAAAGCGCGGAAATATGTAGCCAGTCAAGTGACTGAAGTTGCAAAACCACGTTCCCGGGTAGGATCCCATAGGACAGTGCCAGAAATTCCCTTGGATAAGATAGGAGATATGTGTGAAGGTGAAGAAGGGAACACCTATCTTCCCATCACCTACCAGGAGTACACCACCAAGGCAATTTTGGACTCAGGTGCAGGAGTTGCAATTGCCACCACTTCCCTATGGAAGCGTTGGGGCAAGCCGGCACTCAGGCCAACGAGAATGAAATTGCAAATGGCCGATGGTCATATAGAGAGGCCCTTGGGATTGCTAGAAGGCATAACTCTCACCACTTGTGGTGTTGAGTTTGAGCACACATTTGCCATATGTGACTTCAGCAAAAATCATGCCTATGAGATGATTTTGGGAAGACCCTTTATGCGACAGTTGCAAGTGGTACAGGATTGGGGGACCAATTCTTTGTACCTGCAACACTTAGGTGTTACGACCAAAGTCAATCTCAAGGATTACTCTCATAGAGATGTTCCTCCTATCCAATGGATCCCATCCATAGAGCCAAAGATGATACGGAATCTGTGCATTCCATAGGGTCAGGATCATCATGGATGCATGAAGACACTCACTTATGGATGTGCAAGGTAGCAATAGAGGAAGAGAAGAGAGAGAAAGCCAGAGAGGTAGGTGCGAAAGAAACCCATAGATCAATCCAAGACCCAGCCTATGCACTTGTAGTTTTTCCAGACGAAGAATTTGAACCCCATGGCTGGGCAGAAATTTTAGCAACAATGGACGTAGCCATCAATGAAGAACAATGGACACCTCACTGTGATGAGGAAGGCTATGATATTTCAGTCTTCTCCATAGAGCCAATCATGGGAGAGGTAGTTCTAGAAGAATGCGAACCTAGCCCTGATGCATTTGAGGATGCAAGTGACTCCGATCTGGAGTCTATCATTATGGACCCACCATTTGCATCAGATGAAGAATACTTCCATGAAATAGAATTTCAACCCCAGAGGCATGGAGAGATTACAAATGATGTAAGATTAACAACACACGTGACTCCGAAGGAAGAAGGAAAGAAACGAAAGAAGAGAGAAGTCTCACCAGAAGAGGAAGAATCTTTGTTTGAGGTCCCAGAAAATTTCAAGAAGTACGAGATAGACGACAGGAGAGTCATGATAAGAATGCCTTAACGAGAGGCACAATCAGGAGAGGCCTATGATAACAAAGAAACCACCAAGAAAATAGTAGTGGCCCTAGAAGAAGGAGAGGAGAGATGCACGTACATAGGCCATGACCTGACTGAAGACGAAGAGCACGAATTGATTGCCTTGCTAAGAGAATACAGAGATGTATTCGCTTGGAGTTACAAGGATTTGAAAGGTGTTGACCCGGATATATGCTCACACACCATCCCCATGACCTCAGATGCTAAACCCTCTAAGCAAAAACCCTACACATATAACGATAATTACGCTGCTAAGATTAAAGAGGAGATAGATAGACTGGTTGAAGCTGGATTTATCTATGAAATTGAGCACACTGAATCGGTATCCCCCATCGTAGTGGTGCCCAAGAAGAATGGCAAACTGCGTGTGTGTATTAACTTGAAAAAGGTTAATGCAGCCACGATTCGAGATAACTATCCGCTTCCCATCACAGAGCATCTCTTAGAAAGAGTGGCAGGCAAGGAAGTTTACAGCTTCCTCGATGGATTTTCGGGCTACAATCAAGTAGCCATAGCTCCAGAGGATCAACATAAGACGGCATTTGCCACAGAGTGGGGCATTTTTGCCTTTAGAGTAATGCCATTTGGGCTTACGAACGCACCAGCTACCTTCCAGAGACTAATGTGCCATGTATTTAAAGAGTTCTTGAGGAAAAACTTAGAAGTCTATGTCGATGATCTTTGTGCTCATTCCAACATTAGACAAACCCATATCCCTGAACTGAGACAAATCTTTGACAAATGTAGAGAGTATCAAGTCTGCCTGAACCCAGAAAAGTGCGTTTTTATGGTCAGGCAAGGCAAGATTCTAGGACACATAGTGTCAAAGAATGGCATATCTACTGACGAGGAGAAAGTGAGAGCTATAGCAGAGCTACCTAGGCCAAAGAATGTCAAGGAAGTACAAGCTTTCATGGGGCATTGTGGGTATTACCGACGATTTATACACATGTATGCTGTCATTGCAAAGCCCATGTATGGACTTCTGACAAACTTTGAGTGGACGGATGAATGTGAGAATTCCTTCCAAGAGCTTAAATGACGATTATGTTCAGCACCAATCTTGACCACACCAGATTGGAATAAGCCATTCCATGTTCATGTGGATGCATCCAATTATGCCATTGGATGTGTACTTGCTCAACCTACTGGTGAAGGTAATATGGATCTTCCAATTGCCTACGCTAGTAGACAATTGAATGCAGTTGAACGAAATTACACCACTACGGAGAGAGAAGGTTTAGGCATGGTATATGCAGTTAAGAAATTTAGACACTATTTGCTTGCAAATAAGTTTAAATTTTTTACTGATCATCAGGCATAACTATACCTCGTAAACAAGCCATGCAATACAGGAAGATTAGTGAGGTGGTTTCTCTTGCTCATGGAATATGATTTTGAGGTTGTGGTAAGGAAAGGGAGGACTCATTTAAGAGCTGATCATCTCTCTAGGCTCACATCGGGAGAAGCCCCACAAGGAGTATCGGATGATCTTCCTGATGCTTACTTGTTTAATTTGGAAGTGGTGCCGCAGTGGGCCAAGCCATTGGTACCAATATTGACATACGGGCCTAATCATCCAGTGGTAAACACACGGAATAGAGAGGTAGTAAAAGCCCAAAAGTACCACATCATGGCAGGAAGCATGTACAAGCACACAGATCAAGGGATCTTGGCCTGTTGCGTAGAAGAGGATGAGTACGCTAAATGGTTGCAATTAGCACATGAAGGTGCGTTAGAGCAACACTACTCAAAGCAACGAACTTTACAGACCCTAAAGAGACTCGGAGTACATTGGCCGACTATGGAAGCGGATGTCCAAAAGTTGTGCAAGGAATGCCCAATCTGTTGCACTAAACCACCAGTGGAACACGCCACTCTTTATCAAGTATCCATTGTGCCAGATTGGAGCGAACCTCTAGTATCCTTCCTGAGGACAAACACATTCCCTCCAGACATGACTCTGGCTAGGAAAAGGAGTTTAGAACAAGAAGCTCATGATTACTCACTTATTGGTGATAATCTATATAAGCGTGGTAAAGATGGTTACCTGAGGCTATGTGTCCATGAAAGTGAATATCTCAAGATCTTGGAAACTGCTCACCAAGGTGTAGCAGGAGGACACTTTGGACCGGATCGGGTGATCAAGGCAATACTATTTGCTGGCTTCTGGTGGCCTACCCTTCACATGGATGCACATACCTATGTGAAACGGTGTGATGTCTGTCAGCGAACTCAGTATCCTATACGCAAAGATGAGATGCCACTGAAACCTATGATGGGTGGACGTGCATTCTCTAAGTGGGGAATAGACTTTGTAGGTCCTATTAATCCCCCAGCTAAGGGTTCTCATGCAGAGTACATCATTGTTGCAACAGACTATCTAACTAAGTGGGTAGAGGTAAAGGCTACGACAAAGAATGACGCTCAGACAACTTCTAAATTCTTGTTTGAGAATGTATTCACAAGATATGGGCTACCTATAGAGCTTGTAAGTGATAGAGGCACTCACTTCTTGAACGAAGTAATTGAAAATCTACTCCAAGAATTCTTGGTAATACATAAGAAGTCTGCCCCCTATCACCCTCAAGCTAATGGACAAGCTGAGAGCACTAATAAGATCTTATGCAATGTACTGACAAAATTAGTGAACACTAAACGCTCTGATTGGGACAAACAACTGCACCATGCTGTTTGGGCATATCGAGTCACCTACAAAACGGTACTTCAAGCCACCCCCTTTCAGATGGTATTCGGCCAAAACGTTGTGCTACCCTTGGACTTTTTGATTCCTACATTGAGAGTAGCACAAGAGCACGAATGGACAGGTCATGAGCTCTCCTCTAGGATCTTTGACCTTGAACGATTAGGAGAAACAAGACTGAGAGCAGCTGCAGGAATCTATGCAGCTAAGAAGAGGCAGAAGGCATACTTTGATGCCCATGTGAAGGATAAAGGCTTGAAAGCAGGAGATCTAGTCTTAGTCTATACACTGAAACAACACGCGAGGAAGCTAGAAAAGAGAGGCTACGGACCTATGATCATCAATAGGATATCCACGAGCGGAGCAGTACAACTAGCCACGTTAGAGGGTGATGTTCTCCCAAATTATATTAGCGGTTGCAGAGTCAAGTTGTATCAGGAACCCCTTACGGAGGAAATGCTCAGCCAACTCAACACTGCTAAGAAACGAAAAGAGGAAGAAAAGTGCATTCGAGAAGAAGCCCAAGCCGAAGCTTTAGAATGCATCAGAAGGATGAAGATATGAAGGCAAGGTAGAGATCAGCCTAGAACAAATGACTATGCAGATCAAGGATATCATATGGCAATGTGTGAAGTCGCAGGAACAAGCTCACATAGGATAACTGATCGACGTCCTTTCGTAACCTTAGATATAGGACAAGGAAAGAGTGCAAGGACCGTAAGAGCCTTGATTGACTCAGGTGCGGCCACTAGTGTTGTCAGAGTGTCTTACTGTCAAGAGTTGCAGTTAACTGTCAATCCTGTGGAAGCATATCTCATAGGATTGGGAGGCGTGGAAACCCCTTGCATGGGCGAGGTGGAACTTCCCCTCTACATTCATGATGAGGCTATGACAGTTAAAGTACTAGTGTGTCAAGACGAGGATCTCACTGAACCTCTTGTCTTGGGTCAAGATTGGATCTATGACCAAGCAGTCAACTTAAACTTAAGAAGTGGACTTCTTCAGGTTTGGGTCAATCATAGTCGAATTACAGTAGAGTTGGATAATGGAGCACTCAAGGAACTAGGAAAGGCACAGACTCCTGGTCCTTCCAGGAATACACATGAAGATGACCATGTTGTTCTTGTCCAAAACTATGTGTTGCAGAGGAATGATATTCGCAAAAAAGGAGCCAGGGATGCAAAGGAACTCCCTTCTTTTCCAAAGGCCACAAGGAGGCAGCAACCAAAGGTGGATCAAAGGCAGAAGAAGCAGAGTACTACCTATGTCCGAGATCAAAAGTACCTGCGCAGCAAAATGTCCCAGCAAGTGAAACAAGTGTGGGTACGGAAAGGCGAACACCCGGTCGCACCCCCGCCAACTACACGGGCTAAGTCTCTTATTAGTAACCAACAACACGACACTAATAAGAAGTCTGTCAGAAATTCTTCTACTAACGTGAAATCTATTTGGGTGCCCAAGAAGTCGATGAAGGCTAGCCCACAAACAAGAAAAATTTGGGTACCTAAGGCTTGCTTGCGGGCGCAAGTAGTTACGCCGGGGCCACAATCTATACCGCGTGACCCATTCACTCGCACAGCCGGCATCCAGTCATTTTCAACACTCAGGAACACACCAAGGCCCATGAACACGAGCATAATCACTTGTAAATGGGTCCCTAAAAGGCCTCATTTTCAAACTGAAACACCGATAAAGCTCTCTAGAGTCTCTACGAACCCAAGAGCAAAACCCATCCACTGCATTTGGCAGCCCAAGACTTGTAACAAACCCCCATACCCCATTTGTAAATCCATGATAACTTACTAACCACATCACTATCACATTACATCATTCCACTTAACTCTTAGGTTTACCGAACGACTAACCGCACGCACACTCGCACCGAGCACTTACTAACCCATTATTCACTCCCGACCCACATGTTAATGTTGTAATGGGAACAACAACGGTCCTCCCTTGTCCTGTACAATGTTAACACATGTTTGTATATTCTCACAGAGACAGGTAGCAAGAAGTAAAATGGCAGATACGGTAGGAACTAGCTCCCAGGCAGGCACCAGCCCCCAAGTGGTGGACATCGAAAGCCTTCCGGTCGAGGAGGAATTAAAGGAAAGACCAGTGGCATTACGGGCATTACATGCCATACCAATTCAGAATCCTCCACAGGGTCATACAATGCCGGTGGGCAAAGCTTCACACTGGTTCAGTGACGTTGCTGGACCTCTGGGTGAAGGCACATATATGTGGGAGTCCGAGGTAGAATTCAATGGACGTTGGGGCAGATACCATTTCTTTACTAGGGAATTTGAAAAGCTACAGAATAATGAAGGACTGAAGTCGATATGGAAGAAGGCCGGACTTTATGATTACTTCAAGTTCCAACTACCAAAGCCAGATTTTCTAAGGTGCTCATACTTAATTAGTACCCTCACTCCCAGCAAAGACAAGAAAGGATACAGCTCCTTTGTGCTCCCATCACTCACAAGGGGCAAGGAGCTGAAGCGTTTCCGCTTGACTATCAACTTGGTAAGAGAAGCACTCGACATGAAAGGTATGCACATTCCAACAGAGAAAGAGACTATGGTTCCAGACAATATGAAGAACAGGAATCTGACGAAGTTGAAGGACATGGTTGCGATGACACCTACGATTGCCATTCACTTACGCATGGTCATGCAACATTTCGCATTCCCCGCGCAGGAGAGGTTCACAATGCCCCCCAAAAAGATTTGGTTTAGCCTCTACCTGGCAGATGCTTTTGAATTGTCCATCAATATGCCCCACTGGATTATCGACCAGATTCATATGGCTCATCAGAGATGGTATAAGAAGTAAAAGTCTGTACTGTATGGTTGCTGTGCGCTCACAAGAATTGTATACAGGTGTCTCGCATATGATGTACCAGTGCAGAGGGCTCTCATTTGGACCAGAGCACAGGAGTTTCAACGCAGATTGTCAGCTGTAGGACCTCCCTCAAAGAAGATGAGAGGCACTGTCGAGATGCCTTGTGCGCAAGCTCGCGGTGCAACCCTAACGCCTGAAACAACCCCAAGACTCCTCCGTCGAGTACAACCATTTACTATCAGGTTACCCAGGCATAGCACAGATGGCCCTAATCTTGTGTTTCCACCAGTACCGACTGATCTGGAATTCCCGCATGGATTCACTTTGGAGGATCTAACGGACGAAGAAGTTGCTAGAATCATCGAAGCGGTAAACGTGGAAGTTGAAGAAGAGCAAGCTGGTGGACAGCAAACTGCCCCAGACCAAGCCCAGCCCAATCAACCGGACGTAGTCAATGTGGACGATGAAGAAGAAGCACATGAGGAGGCACAGGGTGGACAATCAGAAGCAGAAGAACAAGAGTATGATCAAGAAGCCCTACAAGTACTGGAAGGTGCCCCCGCCTATACGAACGCATTAAAGAAGCTCTACGATACGATGAACCGAGTCCAAGAGCAACACAGGCTATCATTAGCTGCAGGTAAAGCCCTCATGAACCAGATTCTGGAGGAAGAAGGCGTGGACGAGCAATACCGTGCCACCTTGGAAATGATATCAGATGCTTTGGGAGTACCTGAAACGGTGCATACTGCACTAGCGCAATCACGAAGAACAGAGAAAAGATATGGCAGACGCCCCCCACGAACGGGAAAACGAATGAATGTATTAGGATCAGGACCACAAGGTACCCCCACAACCACTGGCACAACACACACTATTCACGACACCGAGGAAGCCCACACATCGAGTGCACCTCCATCACCTCCCTTGCCACCTTCTCCCCCACATCCACCCCATTCACCTCCCTCTACCACTGTAACCGATACTGTCACCACCTCCGAACCCACTACACACACCAACGCACAAACCATCAGTCAACCTACGTACTCTATTTCCACTGAAAACATAAGTCTAACCACAGCCACGGTAAACCCAACTACTCCCATCACACTTCCTGAGAGTTCACAATTACACACACCTCTATACACGTTCACAACTCTCACCGCAACCACAATCCCCATGTTCACAGTCACGCCCATCACGGCCTCCACTTTTGAATCCATGGAGGTGTCACCCACGTCTGCACCTCTCCCACCCCCCATTTACCCACAATCTCCCATTCCCCCACCTCCCCCCTCACCCTTCTCTAGTACGGCATCCACACTTCCCTTTCCCTTCCCCTTCCCCTCTGCATTCAACACCATTTCTCCCACCATTCCTCTTAATAATGTATTTAATAATATGTATCAATGCATGTCCCAACTTCAGCAACATTACCAACACCTTGACAACCAACATACAAGGCTTTTCCGAAACCACGAAGATCTCCAAGCACGATGTAGGGATCTTGAAGAGCAGAAGCAGCTACTACAACAACAGCACGTGACATTACAGGAACAATATGCACAATTAGTAGCCAACCCACCCCAAGTAGATGATGAAGAACGAAGACACATGGACGAGCTGCTACATTCTCAGATCACAGAAAACCTTAAGCTTCGACGGAACTTGGGCCTCCTACGCAAGCACATGTCTACAGCGCTAGAGGAGAATAAACGATTACAGAAATAGAACGAAGAAAATCTGGAGGCGGCCATGGAGGGTTCCCCACAGGAAATTGACCCAGAGCGATTCAAGGCCATTCCCTCTGAGAATATGAAGGTGGTGTTAGAAACCCATGCAGATCTAATGGAGGCCCATGCCGCTTTAGAGAAAGAGAGAGATGATTTACGAAGACAGTTGGCCACCCGACAGACAGCACCCAGCCAGAGCACAACCGCAGAAGATACAACTGAAGAGGTCACTAAACTCCGGGCCGAACTTGAGGAATTACGTAGCAAGGTCATGCAATATGAGCGTCAGCCCTCCCCTCTGGTAGAGCCCGAGCCTGACGATCTTGTGCCAATCGAAGTAGAAGAAACATTCGAGGATCCCTATGTCCCGATGCCAACACCCGGGGGTAAGCGAACAGAACAGGGCATGGACACAATTGAGATTGAGGCACCTGAATGGATGCAAAAGTTAGAGAAAGTAGCCACGACGCATGATGACAGGGTGGCAGTCCAAATCGCATTGATGTCAAAATTGGAAGAGGTTGTAATAAAATCCGATTATTTTAAGAATCTCTCACACCATAGGTGGATCGGCCCATCGGACGACCTGTATGTTCCTTTTTGCGTTCTAATGGCAGATTATAATGCGGAGATCAAGCACCACACCTCAAGGGAACCAACCTCTGCCACCCAATTTGCACCTGACGACATCCCAGAAAGTGCCAAGCAGGGACATATTCGCCAACCGATGTGGAGAATTCGGCTACTTGAAACCTACCCGGAAATGGTAAGAACATGGAACAACATGCCACTGTACATCAAATATAACCCATGTTATTGCCCTGTGTTTCGAAGGAGATCATGGCCGGAGTACACACAAACAGTGCTGACGATTAAAGGATGCGAGAAGTGGCTCAATTATGTGTACTTCGCACCCCCTAAGGGCCCACCCACTATTGGATATATGATTTCCACGATTCGACATTGGGGGGTCCGGTTCAAGAATGTACCTGATGTCATGACTCAGATGTGCCTGAAGATTTTCGAACTTATGTTGGTCACCTTCAAGACCTTCAAAAATGTCAAGGAACCGCATCTCTCAGCACTAGGATTTAATGAAGGTAATCAGGACCTTGTATACGGCATGAGCACAACCCCATTGATTAATGTTGTGTATGCATGGCACGCTCGCATCAAATATCTACCGGCCTGCTTCAAACAAACGTTTGAAGAGATGTTTGTCACGGGATTCTGGGAATATCACTCCGAGATATTCATTCCCAGACCATCCCATCTCTTGCAGTTGTTTGCAGTGGAACAAGCTCTCCATTCTGAAAAGCTACGTATTCCACATCCAGAGGTTTCTGGGCCGGTAGACTGGGATGCTCTACTCACAGATTTGGCCAAAGGATTGCGAATTGCCGAGCACCACTTAGCGCAGGATGTCGTCGAGTACTACATCCAGAAACCCACACAACAAGGGTCTGTCAGGGACGACAGACGCGAGAGAGGGGGGGGTGTTAGCAGCAGACAAGGGAGTCAACGAAGATCTGGCAAATAGGCCAGTAATTTTCCTCATGAAGAAGCAAGTACAAGCACTCACGCAGATCTAGCACTAAGGCAACCTTTAAATTTTCAAATCCTTTACACCCATTCAAAGTGATTTTCATCACTAAACACCATTGTAAATACCAATTCATCTTTTTGTAGCTCCATTTTGTGCAAGCCAAGGAGTCCTTGAGCTTGAGGAGCTTTAGAAGTATCTACCTGCCAATTTTCGTAATTTTTAGATCTCGTTTGAGCCCTCAAATAAGCCCTGGAACCTAATTTTTAACTAGGTCGGACACTAGGTCTGGACAGGGCCAAAACTTAGCCAAAAACTATAAAAAGAGCTACAGAGCTCATTTTTGAGGTTAGATTGTAATTGAAATGAACTTGTAAGAGCTTTTTGAAAGTAATCTAAAAACTCCTTTGATTCTCACTCTTTGTCTTGCCGTGTGTGCGCGTGTGTGTATGTGTGTGCATGTTTGTGTGCTTCTCACTCACGCACCTGTGCCGCCACTTGCTCGAGGTCTTCATACCATCCTCACGTCTTCCCGCATTGACATTAAAGGAGGTGCTACTCATCACTGAGCTACACCAAGCGATAGCTTTTGATGTAAATAATGTCACGAGGAAGGAGATAAGGAAGAGGGCTCAAACACACACTCTCACACTCAAAGAGGAGCACACACACAGATGGAGGCAAGGAAGAATGAGCTTCTTCTTCTTCTTCTATTACATAAAAGGAATGTATAAGAATTGATGGAGAGTGTTAATCTCCAAAAGAATAACCTAATCTTGAACTTAGAGCACCTCTATATCAAGAGTAAGTTAAAACCTTCACCAATTTAAAGGATCAATGACTAATTATCAAATTCTTGAACAAACTGTGAAGAAGATGATTCTACAGAAAGTCAGCTGCACTTATCTTTCTCATTGACTGAGCAAATGTGTAAATTTTTTTATAAAACTTTGCATGAGGTGTCACCTAAGGATTGCGCACCTCCTCCAAGTTAAATTATCTCAAAAGACTCAGTAGATCTTGAGAAATCTACTTAACAAGTTACCTATGTCTAAATCTGTACTTCTGAGAAGTCGATTTGGACACCCCTAACTTTTAACACATAGTTCTCTCAATCTAGAACCCGTTTAAGCAAATGCTTTTAGCCACCAGTAGCTTACCTTCCAACTTAAAGATTGAGTGCTTGCTTGCTCAAAACTTTAAACTGTGGAGGGAGAGCTGACCAAAACATTAAGATCAAATTTTGCACCTGTTTCAGGAACCAGTGAATACTTCTTCACATGCAAATGTTCCTACACATAATTCTCTTAGCCTGATCACAATTGGAAGCTAAAACTTTGTAGAGAAGTCGATCAACTATAGACTTAGACTTGTACAAAAGAATTTCACAAAAGATCTACCACATAAGGAGAAAACACAGAAACGTCGGGCGCAACTTTTCTTCTATTTCTCAGAAAATTACAACTGAGTGATGAGAGAGACTTCAACTCACTTCTAGGAGGTCTAATGACTCTTACAACTTCTCAATACACTATTCTCATACTCTCTAATGCTTGCCCCAACATTTTCCATAGTATATATAGGCAAATATGTACAAGCTTATGACTAATCAAATATAAGTGACCTATATCTGAACTAATGTACATATGTGTACATTTATTTCAACCCCTAAATGTAACCATCTTCTATGCTTCAAGAATTGATCTTGTCTCCATTCTTTGACTTCCAAAACTTCAATTGTTGATTGGTCTGCACCAACAGCTCCCCCTCAATCATCAATTGAGGTTTCTCTTATCTTCTTTATGCCTGCCATGTCTTTGAACTTCTGTAGCTTTGGTCCATCCAAGCTTTTAGTAAGCATATCAGCTATCCGATCTTTTGTTGAAGTATGTATAACTTCAATCTCTTTATCCATCACCTTCTCTCTTAGAAAGTGATACTGAATCTCAATGTGTTTGGTCTTGGCATCAAAAACAGGATTAGCAGCTAGATACAATGAACTCATGTTATCTCCATAAATGATAGGTATGCTCTGTATAGTGTCAAAACTCTTCATGAGAGTCTTAAGCCATATCACTTCCTTTGTAGCTTCAACCATGCCTTTGTAATCTGCTTCTGTAGATGACAAAGCAACTGTATGTTGCTTCTTTGAACACCAAGAGATTAACTTATCTCCCACATAACACATGTATCTATAAGTTGACCTTCTATCATCTGGATTACCTGCCCAATCTCCATCACTATATATTTTGATATTTGTATCTGATGTAAACCCATAATGCAAACCTTCTTTGAGTGTACCCTTAATGTACCTCAACACTCTTTGACCTGCAATCCAATGTTCTTTCCTAGGACAACGCATGAATTGGGACAAAACCCCAACTACATATGATAAATCAGGTCTAGTTAATGTAGCATAGATAAGACTACCAACCAAACTCTGATATTGTTTCATGTCCTTGAACTCTTCACCTCCATATCTGCTCAATTTGTGATTCACCTCCATTGGAGTAGGTGCTACCCTGCAATCATTCATTTTAAACTTGATTAACAAGTTTTTCAAATACCTTTCTTGAGTCACATACACTCCATGTTGAGTGTATGAAATCTCCATGCCCAAGAAGTATGACAAATCTCCCAAATCACTGATTTTGAACTCTTTCTCCATTTGCTTCTTTAGGCTTTGAATGCCTTTCTCATCTGTACCTGTAAGAATTATATCATCAACATATATGCACATGTAAATAAACCCATCATCACTTGCTTTGACAAGCAAGCTACTATCTGCTTTTGATACTTGAAATCCAAGTTCTTTCAAGAAATTTACAAGTCTATAGTTCCATGCCCTTGGGGCCTGCTTCAAGCCATATAAAGCTCTCTTGAGCTTACACACATGATCTGGATATCTTCCATCTCTGAATCCTTGAGGTTGCTCCATGAAAACATCATCTGAAATGTAACCATTCAAAAAAGCGTTCTTCACATCTAATTGATACAATTTCCAACCTTTACATGCAGCAATTGCTATAAGTGTTCTGATGGTTGTCATCTTTGCCACAGGACTATAAGTCTCATCATAATCAATACCATATGTCTGAGAAAACCCTTTCACAACAAGTCTAGCTTTGTACCTAGAGACACTTCCATCTGCAAATCTTTTTGTCTTATAGACCCACTTACATCCAATGATCTTCTGGCTATTTGGTTTTGGAACCAAATCCCATGTTTGATTCTCCATCAATGCATCATATTCTTCCTGCATAGCTTTCTCCCAATTTTCTTTACCTTTTGCCTCTTCATATGTAGAAGGGTCTTCATCTGCTTTTATCATGTAAGCATAATCTTTGGTAGCCAAAAAAGAAGTATCATAGCTATACCTTGTAGGTTGCCACTTGTGTCTTGATGACCTTCTAAGTTCTCCACTCCTTGAGGTTTCTGGTTCTTCACACTCAGGATCAAATCTTGGCATTTCTTCAACTTCAACCTGCACTTCATTATTCTCTTCTTCATCAAATATCTGTACCTTTGACTTACCTTTCCTTTGACTCACAATTTCTTCATCATCTGTATTAATATTGATAGTACCTGCATACCAAGTACCTTGCTCATCAAATGTAACATCCTTAGACACAATAAATTGCTTTGTGGATGGACTCCACAACCTATACCCCATCTGCTTGTCATCATAACCAATGAACACATACTTTTCAGCTTTAGGTTCCAATTTGTGCCTTAATTGTGATGGCACATATGCATATGCCAAACACCCAAATACTTTGCAATGGTCTAATGTAGGTCTCTTACCCCACCATGCCTCATATGGTGTCGTACCCTGCAAGGCTTTACATGGTAGCCTATTGACCAGATAAGTGGCTGTATTTACAGCCTCAGCCCACAAATAATTTGGGCAATTTTTCTCCTTCAACATGGATCTTGCAAACTCAACAAGAGTCATATTCCTCCTCTCTGCTACACCATTTTGTTGAGGAGAGTACCTACAAGTAACCTCCCTTTTTATACCTGCATTCCACAAATAATCACTGAACTCATTAGAGAAATACTCTCCCCCTCCATCTGACCTTAGTCTCTTCAACTTATGACCTGTAATTCTCTCTGCATACACATGATAATGTTTAAATGTATTGAACACCTCTTACTTATCTTTGATCACATAGATAGTGATCCATCTGGTAGCATCATCAACATAAATCACATAATACCTTGAACCATTGATTCTGAAATCCTTTGATGGTCCCCACACATCTGTGTGTACCAACTCAAGCTTCTCTGAATACATAAAACCATGCTTGGAATAAGATTGCTTATGAGCCTTACCTAATTGACATGCCTCACATCTGTATGTCATATGTTGACCTGCAACATTAGGCAATCCAAGCACTGAACCATTATTTATCATATCTTTGATACCTCTTTCATTGAAATGTCCAAGCCTCTTGTGCCAAAGATCTAACTCAGAGATCTTATGTCCTCCATAAGTGAACAAGGCATGACCAATATTACATTGAATTTTCAATGTGAACAATCTTCCTTCTTTCTTCCCTGAAACAATTTGTTTATACCCATTGCTAGGGTCTTCCACAAACACTCCTTCATTAGTGAACCTCACTTCATAACCTTTTTCAACAATTTGTCCTACACTTATCATATTCTTAGGAATTGTAGGAACATACAAGACCTTACTCACTAAGGTGCTACCATCCTTGGCCTTTAGTGATCCAATTGACTTCACATTGTGCTTTGTATTGTCACCTGTTTGAACAACATGATTCGACACCTTATTTTCTAAATCAGTCATCAATGCTATGTTACCACTCAGTTGATTGCTACACCCTGAGTCAATGTAGAAAACTCTTTGGTCTTCACTTTGCCTTTCACAAGTTGCATTCATTATCAATGTTGAATCTTCCTTCTGATCTGAAGCATAATTGTAGTAGGTATTGTTGTATTGTTGACTTTGGAATCCTCTACCTGCATTTCTTCCAAAATAAACCCTACTACCTCTACCTCTGAAATTACCTCTTTGATTTCTTCCACCTCTTCCTCTTGAATTATAGTTCTGATTATATCCACAATTACTCTGATTATTATGCCAACAATCATTAGCTAAATGATTTGTCTTACCACAAATCCAGCAAGCTTTGACTCCATCTTTGTCACTCTTGCCTCTTCCTCTACCTTTTCCACCTCCTCTTCCTCTTAGAAAGTTGGCTTGACTAGTTGTGCCTTCATCTTCATTTGCTTGTTGCTTTCCTTTGTTAGCTTTCTTCTTGTCTTTAGAGTACATTGCATGACTTGCACTCTTGTCAACATCTCCTTTGATATCATTCTCAAAAGTTAGCATATGTCCTAACAATTGATTCAAATCAGGAGTGAAATGATCTAATGAAAGTTCTGTAGACAAAATAAAAGGCTTCCACTTCTCATCTCCTCTTAGTCCTGTGAGAATTTGCCTTACCAATTTATCCTCCTCAATGTCTTCATCAACTGCTCCTAATGCATCTGCAATGTCCTTCATCTTTGTCACATAATGAGATATTGATTGTGAAGCCTTCTTCTTGAAAGTAGTAAACTCTGCCCATAATGAAGCCTTCCTTGATTTGGTTGTGTTCTGAAAATGCTCTTCCAAAGCATTCCAAATGTCACTTGCACTTTCAAGACCTCTAATGTGAGGTAGCAAGTAGTCATTGACTGCCATATAGATAATGCTCCTAGCTTTAGCATCTCTCTTCATCCAATTCTTCAAATCTGACAATTCCTCCCTAGTTGGAACACTAGGATCTCTGAATTGAGGCTTTTCTTCTTCACCTGTAATGTAAGCTATCAAGTCTTTGCTCATAAGATGAGCTTCCATCCTCATTGACCATGCAGGATAGTTTTCTCTATCCAATTTCTCTATCTGAAGAGAATCTCCCATCCTTCCTTTACCTGTGTATTGAATTCTTCAATCTTTATAAAGTATAAGGTTACCTTTACTTCGAATGACACTCCTTTTGACTTCCTTGATGTAGTATGATCTCCTTCTCAAGCTTTATCCTTAAGCTTTCACCTTTTGGACCTTTAGATGTTAAATTCTTTGCACCTGCAACAGTCGGGATCCTCCTTCCTTCAATTCTGATGCTTCCTGCTCTGATACCACTGATGGAGAGTGTTAATCTCCAAAAGAATAACCTACTCTTGAACTTAGAGCACCTCTATATCAAGAGTAAGTTAAAACCTTCACCAATTTAAAGGATCAATGACTAATTATCAAATTCTTTAACAAACTGTGAAGAAGATGATTCTACAGAAAGTCAGCTGCACTTATCTTTCTCATTGACTGAGCAAATGTGTAAAGTTTTTGATAAAAACTTTGCATGAGGTGTTGCCTAAGGATTGTGCACCTCGTCCAAGTTAAATTACCTCAAAAGACTCAGTAGATCTTGAGAAATATACTTAACAAGTTACCTATGTCTAAATCTGTACTTCTGAGAAGTCGATTTGGACACCCCTAACTTTTAGTTCTCTCAATCTAGAACCCGTTTAAGCAAATGCTTTTAGCCACGAGTAGCTTACCTTCCAACTTAAAGATTGAGTGCTTGCTTGCTCAAAACTTTAAACTGTGGAGGGAGAACTGACCAAAACATTAAGATCAAATTTTGCACCTGTTTCAGGAACCAGTGAATACTTCTTCACATGCAAATGTTCCTACACATAATTCTCTTAGCCTGATCACAATTGGAAGCTAAAACTTTGTACAGAAGTTGATCAACTATAGACTTAGACTTGTACAAAAGCATTCACAAAAGATCTACCACAGAAGGAGAAAACACAGAAACATCGGGCGCAACTTTTCTTCTATTTCTCAGAAAATTACAACTGAGTGATGAGAGAGACTTCAACTCACTTCTAGGAGGTCTAATGACTCTTACAACTTCTCAATACACTATTCTCATACTCTCTCATACTTGCCCCGACATTTTCCATAGTATTTATAGGCAAATATGTACAAGCTTATGACTAATCAAAAGTATAAGTGACCTATATCTGAACTAATGTACATATGTGTACATTTATTTCAACCCCTAAATGTAACCATCTTCTATGCTTCAAGAATTGATCTTGTCTCCATTCTTTGACTTCCAAAACTTCAATTGTTGATTGGTCTGCACCAACAAGAATGACCTAAAACAAGAATACAACAAGTGCAATATATAAAGAATAGTACATAAGGAATTAGCACCTTCACTTGGGGAATTATGGAATTCTCCTTATGTGCAATAATTAGAGAAAGTTAAGACTCCTCTAGGTGCATATAAGCATGCAGCAGTAAATAAGTACATGTATGTTCATAAACATTGTTTAGCTATTGGTCAGGGGGTTAGCATGCAGTGCACTCTAGCCAAGGCCAATCATATGCCCCAATGTGCATGGCATGTGTTTTCATGGCTTGGAAATGCCAAAAAAGGCCTGCCACAGAAACGCGGGGATAGGCCCTACAAAACTTTTGCAGGGCCCATCCCCGCGTTTCTGTGGCAGGCCTTTTTTTGGCATTTTTAAGCCATGAAATGCATTATTAGCATTACCACTTACAACAAGTACAGAAAAATGAATGATACAACCATGAAAAACACTTCAAAGAGGTACTGGAAAAAGACACCTAGAAACATAGGAGAAATAAACTTCAAAACATGTACACTAAGACATAAACACTTGGGAGAGAAAATATGAGAAGACAAAGATTATATTCATCATTTGGGATTTACAAAATATTCATCATATGGGATATACAAAAGGTTCTCCAAACAAGGGTTATTCTTCAAAAAATGGGCCCAAAAAAGTGACTTCTGACATATATATTAAAAAATAGGCCCTTTTGAGTTAATATACACTGAAAATGAGACTTAAAAAAAAAATCATTTTTTTATTCAAATACATGTATGAGTTTGATGATGTGGAAAGTAGATTCTCTTTCTCTCTCTCTAGAAGAAGAAAGAGAGATGCCTATTGAAGCCTAAAAAAAAAGCCTACTTCAGCCTACTAAAAAGTGCCCTATTAAATACACTTTGTCCCCTTAAACAAGAACAAAATTAAGCTTAATCCCTAAAAATTAGGGATCCTTACAAGGCCCATGTAGGGTTCATTTTTTCCCCTGATGACACCAAGATCTTTCATGTCAAATTCTTGCATCAGAAGTTTCTTTACCTCTTTGATGCTTTCTTCATTATCACCACCTATAATCAAGTCATCAACATAAATAGCCACAATCGTGATGCCATCATCACCCTTCCTTGCATATAGTGAATGATCTGCATCACACATAGAAAACCCAATGGTGGTTAAGTAACCAGCAATCCTTGCATGCCATGCATGAGGAGCTTGCTTAAGCCCATACAAAGCCTTTTGCAACATGCAAACATATTTTGGGTGCTTTGAAACTTTATATCCTGGTGGCTGGTCCATGTATACTTCTTCCTATAACTCACCATGTAGAAAAGCATTATTCACATCCATCTGATGCAAATTCCATCCTTTTGTTGTAGCTAATGCAACAAGTTTTGTGACAGTAGAAATTTTAGCTAAAGGACTGAATGTTTCCTCATAATCAATGCCATATGTCTCTGCATATCCTTTTGCTACCAATCTTGCTTTATACCTGCTTATGCTACCATCAGCATTGTGCTTTACCTTGTAAACCCACTTGTAGTCTATAGGTTTCTTTCCTTGCAGCAATGGAACCAGCTTCCATGTATCATTTCCATAAAGTGCAGTCATCTCCTCATCCATAGCTTTTTCCGGATATCCATTTCCGATTGCATTTTCAAAACAAGAAGGTTCAACATCTTGTATTACCTTTGTCATGTAGGCACAATGACGAGCCTTGTAACTATCATATGTCAATCACTGCACTGAGTTTTGCATCCTCCTAGATCTTCTTGGTCCTAGGTCACTTCTCCTTGTATCATCTACATGTGCTTTTCTTACTCCTAGAGTCATCACAGAGGGCAATCCAAGTTTCTCATTGAGACTCTTTTATGAACTACTTGAATCTCCATCAATGTCTTAAAAACCTATACATGTTTTACTACCAGCCAAAAGATTTTCTTTACCTTCCTTGGACGTATTTGATGAATTTGTTGGACTGAAATTTCCACACAATCTTCGAGTCCATGGATTTGAATTGGAACTATTGCTTGGTGGTGCATCTGGTCCACTCAAAACTTGAGATTCTGCACTTGATTTTTCAACATTTTCTTTGTCATTTGATTCAAGATTAAGTCCATCTTTGGCATCTGCATAGAAGCTTGACATTTCATCAAACACCACATACCTTCATCTATCGTGTGAGTGGGTTATAACATTTGTACCCCTTCTACTCAAGGGAGTATCCAATGAAGATACATTCTTTTGCTTTTGGATCAAGCTTCATCCTCAACTCATCTAGAACATGTACATATGCAATACAACTAAATACTTTCATATGTGATAAGTTTGGCTTTTTACTTGTAAACTTCTCTTTAGGTGTAACTTGATGTACAACAACAATCGGAGTTCTGTTCATGATATATCTAGCAGTATGCATAGCTTCTGCCCAATAACAATAAGGCATATTCTTCTCAGCCATCAAAGCTCTTGCTATTTCTACAATATGTCTATTTTTGTGTTCAGCAATGCCATTCTGTTGTGGTGTGTACCTACATGAAAACTAACGTCAAATTCCATGAATTTTAAGAAAATTGCTAAACTCATTTGACATGTATTCACCTCCTCCATTAGATCTTAATATCTAAATATTCTTTCTTGTCTCCTTTTCCACCACAGCCTCAAAATTCTGGAAGTGAGTGAACACCTCACTCTTCTCTTTCATGAAATATACCCATACTTTCCGTGTATTGTCATCAATGAAAGTAACATAAAACCTGCAACCCCCCATAGATGTGGTTTTTACAGGACCCCAAACATCTGTATGTACTAGTTCTAGTACATTCTCACTAATATGTTTGTCATGCAAAAATGATGCTCTTGAATGTTTACTGAATTGACATCCTGCACATACCTTTTGCATTTCTGCAACTTTCAAATTTGGTAGTCCATTGACAATCTCCTTGGACTGCATCTATTTCAACCAGTGCAAATTTGCATGTCCAATTCATTTGTGCCTGATCTCTATATCAGCAATAACTCCCACACCTTTTGCAAACATGGCTGCATTCATTTCAAGAATTTTCACATTTAATATGAACATCCTACCCACTTTGTTTCCCTTGGAAATCAATCCTACATCCTAGTTGTACTCTTCTACATATAACCCATCAACATTGAACCTGACTTGTACTCCCTGGTCAACCATTTGTCCAACAGAGATCATATTCTTTGTTATATTTGGAACATGCAACACATCAACAAGATGTTTTACCTTCCTCCCCTCCATACAATGCTATGTTTCCTGTATGCTTGATAGGGTGTGTTGTGTCATCACATGTTTCAACATATCTAGGAACTAGTAATTTCTACAAACTACTAAACCATTCTGCATGAATGTTCTGTTGAAGAATCACTCACAAATTTGACATACAGACAGATATAAAGATGAAGAAAGACAAAGAGAAGCAGAAACAAAGTCATTCAGAAAATTAAGCCTTAGTGAAAGGACAAATTCACGACTGTAATATAGTTCATAGAAATTTCCAGAATTACGAGTTTGTTGAAACCCGGATCAAAAATTGTATATAAGAGAGCTGAGAGATATAGAGTATAATACATAGAGGAAAGATAAGAGTCCCGTAAGAGACAAGGAATAGTGATATAGAAGACGCCAGAGATTGTGTATGTAGAGATAAATAATAGAACCTGAATTGTCGAGTATTCATCTAAGAGAGATGGTAAGGAATAACTACTCAGAGTAGGAGAGTTTTCCATAGCTATGAGCAAAGTGAGGCCAAGCTATTTTTCTACACATCTTCTCTAATAGAAAACACATGTTCATGTGGAAATTTGAGTGCATTCTTCATATGTGAAGAAATCTGAGTAATTTCATGTTACTGTGAAAGTTAGTTAACAGTTACAGTTTTTCTCAGTAAACATTTTCCGGTACTTCTGAGAGTTAGATCTCGCAACATAGTGTAAAGTGAATTTTTTAGTTTTCACTAAATACAGTTATAACGTTTTCAGTTTCAGAAGTTTGCTAAGCTACTGATGATTATAGAGGTGTTCTAATATCACTCTAGCTTAGTTCTAGTTGAGGCGTGGCAATTTTCCACAGTCTTGTTAGTGAAAAAGCTTTTGCCACGAAATCAACAGTGGTATCAGTGTTGGAAGTGATGGTTGGATGCACTCAAGAAATGAGTTGGTGTTGCTAGACCTGCTTCACACCAGCCCTCCTTTGATTCCAGAAATGCTTTGTAGACTCCTTGAGCTTCCAAATGACACCAAAATATGCTATATATGTACTTTGGAAATGAGTTGAGTAATGATTAGATCAAAACAGACTACTTGTGACTTCAAAAAACCAAAAAATACTTGCTATTTTGGTATTGACACCTGCTCAGTGTTATGCTCAGTGTGACCAGCACACTTGAAATTGGAACAATTCCTTTTGGGAGTATTAAAGTACCTTAATGAGCTACCAATTACAAGTGGAATCACTCAAATTGATAAACCATACACTGAGAAATAAGTTTAGCAAAAATATGATTACCCCCGACTTTTTAGGAACTCTGCAGACACAGACTAGTAAGCACCTCGACTGAGATTTCTCACAAATGGCTGAATGAAATCTTCTGAAATTTTGTATGCTTGTAGAAGACCTTGAGCTGGTTCCAATGAGCTATTAAAATCTTGATTTGGTTCAGTAGATCCAGAGATATGCTCCTTTAAAGTTGACAGACTTGAAGTAGATGACTTAGAGACAACAGAGATAGTGTATGTGAATATTTGTATTATAACATATGATTGTACATTCCCATTGGCATTGTAAACATAGCACAATGGTACTCAGAGGTGTAGGCTATGGATTATACCTCACACACTCAATGAATAGTACAGAATAGCCTCGGGATTGATGAAGAACACCCGCGACTTTTGACTTGTAGCTTTTATAGGAGTTGAGTGATAATTTGAATTTGAATTCAAATCAATCTCCTAGAATCTTTCACCTAAAAATTGATTGAGATATTCCCTCAATCAATCAACCAATTTCCCACGACTTAATCAAGTAGGTGTGTGATACAAGTAAATGCCAAGTCATTTAGACTTTTACAAAAGAGTAAAATGGTAATATTCTATAAGCATGAGTTCCTATGGCTCTTGCTTCATATAGAGAAATCCTTCAAGGGGTCCAAGCTAATCTTTCAAGTTTCCAAGTCAAGTGTGAAGGCTTGAAATGCACCAACAGCTCCCCCTCAAGCCAAACACTTTGGCTCAAGTCTTCATCTTTAGTCTTCAATCACATCCTGCAATCCAATCATAGATTTGAATCTGCATAACTTGTTTCCATCCAATGCTTTAGTGAGTAAATCTGCACATTGCATATTAGTAGACACATATGTCAATTGAATCTCTTTGCTAAGTAACTTCTCTCTCACATAGTGGTAGTGAACCTCTATGTGTTTGGTTCTGGCATGATATATTGGGTTGGCTGCAAGGTGAAGAGAGCTAGTGTTATCTCCAAAGATGATTGGTAGCCTTGTATATAGGCCTAACTCTGTATATAGAAGCTTCAACCAGATGGCTTCTTGAGTGGCATTGGCAAGCCCTCTATACTCTGCTTCAGTGGATGACAATGCCACTGTAGGTTGTTTCTTGGCTGACCAAGAAATAGGCTTATCTCCTGCAAAACAAATGTATCCTGAGGTGCTTCTCCTATCATCCTTGCATCCTGCCCAATCTGCATCTGAGTAAACTTTAATGGACTAAGCACACTAACTCCATATGCTATGTCAATTCTTGTCAAGGTAGCATAATTCAAACTACCTACCATACTTTGATATCCTGTGATGTCTTGTATTTCTTCCCCTTCATGAGCACTTAGCTTTTGGTTGACCTCCATTGGAGTAGTAGATACTTTAGCATCCTGCAAGCCAAACTTCTTGACCATATCCTGCACATACTTCTTTTGAGTGATGTAGATACCTGAATTTGTGTAGACCAATTCAAGACCTAAGAAATACTTTAATAATCCAAGATCATTGATCTTGAATTCCTTCATCATCTGTCCTTTGATATGTCTAATTCCCTGAACATCATTTCCTGTAATAATGATGCCATCAACATAGACACATAAATATATTACCTCTGTACTACTTCTCTTTATAAATAGAGAAGTGTCTGCTTTACTCATCACAAATCCTTGGTCTTGGAGGTAGGTTGTCAACCTGTAATTCCATGCTCTAGGTGCCTGCTTTAACCCATACAGAGCCTTTTTCAATTTACACACATAATGTACCTTTTTTGGATCTTCATAGCCAGGTGGTTGTGACATGTAGACTTCTTCAGATATCCATCCATTCAAGAAAGCATTCTTGACATCTAATTGGTACATATTCCAATTCTTAGATGCAGCTACACTCACCAATATTCTGATAGTTGGCATCTTAGCCACAGGAGAAAATGTCTCCTCATAATCAATGCCTTGGGTTTGTGCAAAACCCTTGGCTACCAACCTAGCTTTGTACCTGTTTATTGTTCCATCTGAATTCTTCTTTAGTTTGTAGATCCATCTGGATCCTATTACCTTCATAGAGTTTTTCTTGGGTACCAAGTCCCAAGTGTCACTCTCTTTGAGAGCCTGCATTTCTTCATCCATTGCTTCCTTCCATTCTGGTTTAGTGATTGCTTCTTCAAATGAACCTGGTTCTTCATTCAATAGATCCTTTGCAAGATATACAGAATGCTTGGTTACAAGGGAAGTATCATACCCATACCTAATAGGCTTCTTCTTTTCTCTCTGAGATCTCCTCATTGCTTGTGTTGAGGATTCTGGTTTATCTTCTAGTTGCTTCATCTTCATCTTCCCTTTGGATTTCCAAGCCTTGAACTCTTCAAGGTTTACTGTATCATCATCATCTGAGCTTGAATCTTCTTGCTGAATTGATTCCTCCTTGGTGAGCTTTGGAAAATCTTCTTCCATATCATAGGGTAGACTAATCTTCCCGCATTCATTCTCATACCATGAGTCATTCTCATCAAAGATGACATCTCTGCTTACCTTGAAACCTTTGTTTGTTGGGTTGTAGAATCTGTATCCTTTTTGGTTCAAATCATAACCAATGAAGATACATTTTTCAGCCTTGGGGTCTAGCTTTCCCCTTACCTGTGAGGGAATATGCACATATGCTACACAACCAAAGATTTTGCAGTGATCCAGAGAGGGTCTCTTACCATGCCAAGCTTCATATGGTGTCATGCCATCAAGTGATTTGGATGGCAACCTATTGATGAGATAGGTGGCAGTGGATACACTCTCTGCCCAAAGATAATTTGGCAACTTTTTCTCATTAAGCATAGACCTTGCTGTTTCTACTATAAGTCTATTCCTTCTTTCAGCTACTCCATTTTGTTCAGGTGAGTACCTTGTAGTAATCTCCCTTTTGATGCCTCTTTCCTGCAAGAAATCTTCAAACTCATTGGAGAAGTATTCTCCTCCACCATCTGACCTTAGCTTCTTCAAATGTCTACCTGTTTGATTTTCAACTAGTGCAAGATACTTTTTGAAACAATTAAATACTTCATCTTTATGTTTCATGTAGTATAAGACAGTCCACCTGCTATAGTCATCAATGAAGGACACATAGTACCTTGATCCAGATATGGATGGTTCCTTGCTAGGTCCCCAAACATCTGTATGCACTAATTCCAGATAATCTTCATGCATGAAACCTTTCTTGGTATAAGGCAATCTGTGTGACTTACCAAATTGACAAGCCCCACACTTGTATATCATGTGTTGCTTGGATACATTAGGTATCCCAAGCACACATTGATCCCTACTCATTTGCTTTAAGGTCCTCTCACCAATGTGACCTAACCTCTTGTGCCAAATTTCTAACTCTGAAAGTGTCTGATCCTTGTAATTATACAAAGCAATGTTTTTGGTGTCTTCTAGCTCAAAAGTAAACAATCTACCTGATTTCTCCCCTTTGGCTATCCTTCTGAATCCATGTCTTGGGTCCTCCACATATGCTCCATGTTGTGTGAACCTGACCTGCAAACCTTTCTCCACAATCTGACCAACACTCATTAGATTCTTGGTGATGGTTGGTACATAGAGTACCCTGCTCAATAGGTTCTGATTACCATCACATGTCTTCACATTTCCAATCTTAACAACAGAATGTTTAGTGTCATCACCTGTCTGCACTTGATGCTTGCCTTTGGGTTCTTCCAAATCAGAAAGTAATGCCACATTGCCAGCTACATGATTAGAACAACCTGAATCAATATAGAATAAGTGATCATCATTGATACCTGACTTAGAAGTCATATTCATGATCAATAAGGAGTCATCTTGCTCCTCTGCATAGTTGTTGTAATCTCTTCTATTTCTGAATCCACCTTGGTAATTTCCATTGTGGTTGTTGTTGTAATTGTTGTTGTATTGATTGTTGTATCCATTGTAGCTTTGATGTTGATTGAATCTGCCTCTGCCTTGAGAGTATCCACCTCTTGAGTAGCCTCTTCCTCTCTGATTCTTGTAGTTCTTGTAGCATTCATATGTGGTATGATTAGACAATCCACAAATGTTGCATGGTGATGAGTTGTAGGGTCTCCCCCTACCTGACTTACCTCCTCTACCTCTTCCTCTTGAAGATCTACCTCTCCCTGCATAGTTTGCTTGGGAGGTAGAGCCTTCTTCATCAACCTTCTTACTTTTACCTTTATCTTTTACCTTCTTATCAGTATAGAGGGCAGAGGGGTTGTTACCTTTTGATTGCTCTCCATTCTTTGTGATCTTTGCTTCATGTGTAAAGAGTTGTCCAATCAAAGTTGTTAGATCAGGTGCTTGGATGTCCATGTATAAGTCCATTGCTGTGGTAAAGCTCTCCCATTTGTCATCTGCCTTTAGTCCATTGATTACTTGTCTGACTATTTGCTCTTCCTCAATCTCTTCTCCAACACTTGCAAGTTGGTCTGCAATGTCTTTGACCTTAGTGACAAAATCTGAAACTGATTGCTTTGATTGCTTCCTAAGGGTGGTGAATTCAATCCATAGTTGATTCTTTCTGGCCCTTGTACTTGATGAAAAATATGTTGACAAGGTTTCCCAAGTCTCTTGGGAAGTTTTGCAATTCCTTACATGAGGTAAAAGGAAATTAGAAATAGAGTTAAGAAGGTATGACCTTGCCAAAGCATCTTTTGCACACCATTGGTTGAGCCTCTCATGTTCATCCTTTGTAGGTAGTCCTCTAGTTTTGAATGAGGGCAATTCCTCATCTCCTGATATGTATCCAAATAAGCTTCTCCCTTGTAGATAGGTCTTCATTCTCAATGACCAAGCCTGGTAATTGTTTCTGTCCAATTTTTCAATGAAGGGAGGGAAACCATCACCCATGATTACCTTATTTGCTCTGATACCACTGTTGGAAGTGATGGTTGGATTCACTCAAGAAATGAGTTGGTGTTGCTAGACCTGCTTCACACCAGCCCTCCTTTGATTCCAGAAATGCTTTGTAGACTCCTTGAGCTTCCAAATGACACCAAAATATGCTATATGTACTTTGGAAATGAGTTGAGTAATGATTAGATCAAAACAGACTACTTGTGACTTCAAAAAACCAAAAAATACTTGCTATTTTGGTATTGACACCTGCTCAGTGTTATGCTCAGTGTGACCAGCACACTTGAAATTGGAACAATTCCTTTTGGGAGTATTAAAGTACCTTAATGAGCTACCAATTACAAGTGGAATCACTCAAATTGATAAACCATACACTGAGAAATAAGTTTAGCAAAAATATGATTACCCCCGACTTTTTAGGAACTCTGCAGACACAGACCAGTAAGCACCTCGACTGAGATTTCTCACAAATGGCTGAATGAAATCTTCTGAACTTTTGTATGCTTGTAGAAGACCTTGAGCTGGTTCCAATGAGCTATTAAACTCTTGATTTGGTTCAGCAGATCCAGAGATATGCTCCTTTGAAGTTGACAGACTTGAAGTAGATGACTCAGAGACAACAGAGATAGTGTATGTGAATATTTGTATTATAACATATGATTGTACATTCCCATTGGCATTGTAAACATAGCACAATGGTACTCAGAGGTGTAGGCTATGGAGTATACCTCACACACTCAATGAATAGTACAGAATAGCCTCAGAATTGATGAAGAACACCCGCGACTTTTGACTTGTAGCTTTTATAGGAGTTGAGTGATAATTTGAATTTGAATTCAAATCAATCTCCTAGAATCTTTCACCTAAAAATTGATTGAGATATTCCCTCAATCAATCAACCAATTTCCCATGACTTAATCAAGTAGGTGTGTGGTACAAGTAAATGCCAAGTCATTTAGACTTTTACAAAAGAGTAAAATGGTAATAGTCTATAAGCATGAGTTCCTATGGCTCTTGCTTCATATAGAGAAATCCTTCAAGGGGTCCAAGCTAATCTTTCAAGTTTCCAAGTCAAGTGTGAAGGCTTGAAATGCACCAACAATCAGAGCAAAAGGTTCTGAAGAGCAGAAAAGGTTTCTCAAAAGTAGAAACAAAAGTAAAGGTACAAGAGAATTTGAAGACCTTTCACAAGAAAGGTGAAAGCGGAGGAGATCAACAACAAACGGTATCAAGAAATGTTCCGAAGTAATTCACAAGGGTAAAGGTTTGTAAAAGTTAAAACCTTTTAACATTACACTCACTGAAGTAACAGAAACAAGAAGATTATGGTAGATCATATCTCTATTGACAAATTGGATAGAGATAATTATCCCGCATGGATAATGCGCACGGAAGCCTTACTTATGAGTAAGGACTTAATGATATATGTGACAGGAGAAGAAAAGAAGCCGAATTTCGAAGACGACAGTCAACCAAAGAAAGAAGAGTTAGAAGCCTTGAAGCTGTGGTAGAAGAAAGATGCAACGGCAAGAGCTTATATTTACATACCATTACAAATCATCTACTACCACACATTAGAGGTCTGGAGAAAGCGGAAGACATATGGAGTGCATTGGAAGATCATTTCCAAAATACGACGAAAGCTAGGATGGCTAGCTTATGGTCAGAGTTTACAACGTTCAAGAAAAAGCAAAGTCAAAGCATTAGTGATTATGTCAGTAAGATAAAAGACTTGGCAGATAGTCTTGGATCTATTGATGAAGATATCAAAGATCATAGGTTAATAGCACAAGTGCTTGCAGGACTGAGAGGAGATGAAAGGTGGAAACCTTTCGTACTCTCAACTGAACTTTCTTTAAATCATTTTGTACTAGATTTAAATTAGTTGCTTGGACTAATGTTAACGTTTGAGCAAGATTTGAAGACAGACGGAGATAAAGGACATAGTTCGGCTATGTATGCAAAGAATAAGAAGAAAGGTGATAAAGGTAAAGAAAAAGATGAAGAAGAGATGTCTACTCAAGCAAATTTTGCAAGAGGAAGAGGTAATGCCAGAAGTAAAAGTAGAGGTAAAGGAAGAGGTAATCAGACTAATAACAAGAAGACTGGTTGGATTTGTGGATTAAGAAATCATTTGGCTCATGATTACTAGCATAATTCTCAAGGATCAAGTCAGAATCAGAACAATAACAATGGAGGCAGAAGCGGAAGATATCAAAGAGGAAGACAAAGCCAAAGAGGCAGCTATGGTAGAGGTGGAGCAAGAAGTTGGGGACAGAATCAGTCTCACAACACTACCTACTACAACTATGCAAATGATACACAGAATGACAGTCATACAACGTTGATGGTGAACTCAACAAGTATGGCAGAGAATGAAGACCTCAAGGTATTCTATATTGACTCTAGTTGTTCAAATCATTTGTCAGGAAATATAGAATTGTTATCAGAACTTGAAGGAGGTATTTCAAATCATACAGTACAGACAGGTGATAACACAAAACATAATGTAAGCTCAATTGGAAAAGTAAAGTGTAAGAATGGAGCTGACCTACTAACAAATGTCTTGTATGTTCCAACAATCCCGAAGAATCTGATCAGTGTGGAACAGATAGTAGAAAAAGGTTTTCAAGTCAGATTTACAAATGGAGTATTTGTTGAAGATCCAGAGAACAGATACAATCAGATTGTCCATGGTAAAAAGGAAGGTAGACTTTTTACTCTTAAAGTACAAGGAAATGTTGGTCAAGCCTTGATCACACATGATGATGAGGTATTCACAAAGTTAGACCTCTGGCATACGAGGTTAGGACATTTTAATGAAACAAGAATCAAAACTATGGTGGAAAAACAATATGTGAGAGGATTACCAAATATGAAGAATCAACATATGATTCATAAGTGCGAAGCCTGTCAGATGGGAAAAGCCCACAGGTTACCATTTCAGAAGAAAGGTTACAAACACGATGATGTGTTAGAACTCATATATACAGATGTATGGGGACCAACAAAAGAAGGATCTATCAGCGGCTCAAGGTATTATGTTCTTTTTATTGATGATGCAACAAGATGGATAACTATTTATGTTTTGAAAGAGAAGTCAGAAGTATTTGAAGCTTTCAGGCATTTTCATGCATATGTTGAAAGACTTACAGGACAGAAACTCAAAAGACTAAGGTGTGATGGAGGAGGATAATATTTTTCTCGAGAGTTCAATGATTATCTGTGGAATGCAGGTATCAAAAGAGAAATAACTTGCAGGTATACACCGCAACAAAATGGAGTAGCAGAAAGAAGAAACCGAACTCTAGCTGAGTTTGCAAGAGCAATGCTAAAGGAGAAGAATTGTCCAAATTATCTTTGGGCTGAGGCTATAAATACAGCTACATATCTGGTAAATAGATTACCATGTACAACTTTAAATGGGATGACCCCTTATGAAGCTTGGTGGGGCAAGAAACCAACACTTGATCATTGTAAAGTGTTTGGATCAGTTGCTTATGCTTATGTACCATCACAACTGAGACATAAGCTTGAACCAAAAGCTGAAAAATACATGTTCATCGGATATGATGAAAAACAAATGGGTTATGGGTTATGGAGTCCTCTAACCAAACAGTTTACTGTTTCCAAAGATGTGACATTTGATGAAGGAAATAGCTGGTATACAAATAAAGAGCATAGTGTTGAAACACTTGAAGAAGAGATAAGAAGGAAAGAAAAAGGAAAATCACATATGCAGGTGAATGGAGATGAAGATCATATGCAGGCAAGTACGTCCAGGATTGGATCAGGTATGAGAAACGAAGATGGAACAAGATTTGATGAAGATGTGTATTCAGATACACATGAAGAATATGAGCTAATAAGGTCAAATAGAGTAAGGAAACAACCAATAAGGTATTCCTATGACACTTCTTATTTGACTCAGAAAAACTATGCTTACTTAGTAAAGGAAGATGAAGAACCTCATAATTACAGTGAAGCAAAAGATAAAAAACAATGGGAAGAAGCAATGAAGGAGGAGTTCAATGCTCTTGAAGAGAACAAGACTTGGGAACTTGCTTCAAAACCAAATGGTAAGAAAGTGATTGGAAATAAATGGGTTTACAAAGTTAAGAAACTTGCAGATGGAAGGACAGCCAGATACAAAGCTAGACTGGTGATCAAAGGCTATGCTCAGATGCATGGCATAGATTATGATGAGACGTTTAGTCCGGTGGCAAAGATGTCAACCATAAGGACATTGATTGCTATAGCAGCATCAAAAGGATGGAAGCTAAGTCAGCTGGATATAAAGAATGCATTTTAAATGGATATATATCAGATGAAGTTTACATGGAACAACCTGAAGGGTTTGTAAGTTCCAGTTACCCAGATCATGTTTGCAGATTAAGAAGAGCTCTTTATGGATTGAAGCAAGCTCCAAGAGCTTGGAATTACAGACTTGTGAAGTATCTCAATGACCTTGGATACCAAAGCTCGAAGGCTGATGCAAGTCTACTCATTAAGAGAACAGATGAAGGTATGATCTACATTTGTATTTATGTAGATGACATAATAATCACAGGAACCTCAGATGAAGGAATCAAGGAGGTAAAAAGATTACTTGAAAAAGAATTCAAGATCAGTGACCTAGGAAAGTTATCATACTTTCTTGGAATGGAAGTCACATATACAAATGATGGTGTATATGTTTCACAAGAAAGGTATCTCCTAAACTTACTGAGGAAGTTTAACATGGAGAATTGTAGAGAAGCTTCAACACCGCTTGAAGTAAATCATAAACTCAACAAATATGGTGGTGTAGAGTTTAAAGATATGAGGAAGTATCAGTCGTTAGTGGGAAGCTTAATTTATGCTACAGTAACAAGACCTGATCTCAGTTATGCAGTGGGAGTTCTCTCACAGTTCATGCATTGTCCGAAGGATCAACATTTGGTTGCAGGACAAAGAGTTCTTAGATATATCAAAAGAACTATAAAAGAAGGATTATATTATCCTTTTACGTCAGATATAAAGCTGAGAGCATACAGTGACTCAGACTGGGCAGGAAGTCAAGATGATAGAAGGTCAACACATGGGTATATGATATACCTAGGAGATAAGCTAGTAAGCTGGTGTTCAAAGAAGCAACACACAGTGGCTTTATCGCCAACAGAAGCAGAATATAAAGGACTTGTGGAAGCAGCTAAAGAAGTGATATGGATGCATACCTTGTTCAAAAGCATGGGTATTGATCAAGGTATACATATCATACATGGAGATAATATGAGCTCGTTGTATCTTGCAACAAATCCAGTATTTCATGCAAGAACAAAACACATAGAGATTCAATATCATTTCCTGAGGGAAAAGGTAATGGAAAAAGAGATTGAAATAATATACATATCTACAAAAGATCAGATAGCAGATATTCTGACAAAAAGCTTAGATGGAGTAAAGACAAGCAGATTAAAAGAAATGACAGGTATAAAAGAAAAGAAGAATATATGAAAGATCAGAGAATGCAAATTAGTGATTGAGGGGGAGCTGTTGAAGAATCACTCACAAATTTGACATACAGATAGATATAAAGACAAAGAAAGACAAAGAGAAGCAAAAAACAAAGTCATTCAGAAAATTAAGCCTTAGTGAAAGGACAAATTCACGACTGTAATATAGTTCATAGAAATTTCCAGAATTACGAGTTTGTTGAAACCTGGATCAAAAATTGTATATAAGAGAGCTGAGAGATATAGAGTATAATACATAGAGGAAAGATAAGAGTCCCGCAAGAGACAAGGAATAGTGATATAGAAGACACCAAAGATTGCGTATGTAGAGATGAATAATAGAACCTGAATTATCAGGTATTCATCTAAGAGAGATGGTAAGGAATAACTACTTAGAGTAGGAGAGTTTTCCATGGCTATGAGCAAAGTGAGGCCAAGCTATTTTTGTACACATCTTCTCTAATAGAAAACACATGTTCATGTGGAAATTTGAGCGCATTCTTCATATGTGAAGAAATCTTAGTAGTTTCATGTTACTGTGAAAGTTAGTTAACAGTTACAGTTTTTCTCAGTAAACATTTTCCGGTACTTCTGAGAGTTAGATCTCTGTTGCAGAGCTAAAGAGCACACAAAGCAGAGAAAAAGACGGGCCCCAAAATTTTTCCGATTTGGACATCATATTTTTGTATCATAATCATTCTTGTAATATATTTTCCGTTGTAAAGGCACTAGAGGAGTGTAGCTCAATGATGAGTAGCACCTCCTTTAATGTCAATCCGGGAAGACGAGAGGATGGTATGAAGACCTCGAGCAAGTGGCGGCACAAGTGCGTGAGTGAGAAGCACACTAGCATGCACACACATACACACACACGCGCACACACAGTAAGACAAAGAGTGAGAATCAATGGAGTTTTTAGATTACTTCCAAAAGCTCTTACAAGTTCGTTTCAATTACAATCTACCCTCAAAAATGAGCTCTCTAGCTCCTTTTATAGTTTTTGACTAGCTTTTGGCCCTGTCCAGACCTAGTGTCCGGCTTAGTTAAAAATTAGGTTCCAGGGCTTATTTGGGGGCTCAAACGAGATCTAAAAATTATGAAAATTGGTACGCAACTACTTCTAAGGCTCCTCAAGCTCAAGGACTCCTTGGCTTGCACAAAATGGAGCTACAAAAATGTGAAATGAGATTTACAATGATTATTAGTGATAAAAATCACTGTTGTTGTAGGGATTTCTTCTAGTGATCTGCCATACATATCTTCAAGCTCCCTACTTGCTCTTCTTCCCTGCATGTCCATCTCTCTGATTTGCATTAATGTCTTGAAAAAATATTGGCCTACTTGCCAGATCTTCTTTGACTGCCCTGTTTGCTTGTGCTGTCCCTTCGCTCGCTTGTGCTGTCCCTTCGCTCTGACTCCCTTCTTTGACTTTCACGTCTTGTAGGTCCTGATGTACCAAGGCTACTGCCAACACCCCCCCCACTCTCGCGTCTGTCGCCCCTGACAGACCCTTGTCTAGCTGCTTTTTGGACGTAGTATTGTACAACATCGGCGGCGAGGTGGTGTTCTTCTAACCTGAGTCCCCTTGCTAGATCTGTCAGCAATGCATCCCAATTGACTGGCCCTGGGACATCTGGATGTGGCACCCGTAATTGCTCTGAGTGAATGGTTCGCTCCACCGCAAATAAATGGAGGAGATGTGAGGGTCTGGGTACAAATATTTCTGAGTGGTATTCCCAGAACCCTGTTATGAACATCTCTTCGAATGTTTGTTTAAAGCAGGCTGGGAGGTATTTTATTCTGGCGTGCCAAGCGTATATCACCTCTATGGAAGGAGTGGTGCTCATGTCATAAACTAAATCTTGGTTTCCTGTAAGGAATCCGACACCTGAGAAGTGTGGGTCTTTGATATTCTTGAATGTCCTGAATGTAATAAGCATTAACTCAAAAATTTTCATGCACATCTGGGCCATTACATCAGGGGTATTCTTTAATCGGATGCTCCAGTGCCGTATAGTGGAAATCATGTAATTGACGGTGGGAGGCCCTTGAGGGGGTGCTAGATAGACGTAGTTTAACCATTTGGCGCATCCCTTGATATTCTTGACTGCAATGGTAAACTCTGGCCATGTGCGTCTGCGGAGTACAGGAACATAACAAGGGTTATATTTAATAAAAAGAGGCATATTCGTCCAGGTGCGAACCATCTCCGGGTAGGTTTCGAGGAGTCAGATCCTCCAAGTGGGTTGATGAATGGATCCTTTTTTGGCGCTCTCTGGGATATCATCTGGCCCAAATTGTGTAGCAAACGTTGGAGGTTTGCCACATCTATGTTGGATTTCTGCATTGTAGTCCGCCAGGAGTATACAATATGGCACGTATTGATCATCATTGGTTCCGATCCATCTATGGTGGGACATGCTGCGGAAGTATTCTGATTTAATAATAGTGTCCTCTATCTTTGCCATAGATTGGATTTGAACTGCCACTCGATCTTCATGAGTTGATGCCGTTTTCTCTAGTGTTTGGAGCCACTCAGGTACTTCGATTTCTAACGTATCCATTCCTTCTGCGGTTTGCTCACCCCCTGGCATTGGCATAGGAACGTAAGGTTCCTCATACGTCTCATCTACCTCGATGGGTACCAAATCCTCGGGTTCTGGTTCGACAACTGGAGAGGGTTGCCTTTCATGTGTGAGTAATCTTGCCTGTAATTCGGCCACCTGCTCTTTCAATGCCTTGACTTCCTCTGAAGTCGTGGTCGTTTCTGTGACTTTGGTTGCTGTCTGTTGCTCTTGGAGTTGATTGCGCAGCGCATCACGTTCCCTTTCCAAGTCATCATGAGCTTCTAATAGATCTGCATAGCTGTCCAAGATGGTCTTCATTGTCTCTGAGGGCACAGCTTTAAACTGCTCTGGATCAATTTCGTGTGGAGAGCCTTCCATTGCTGCTTCTAGATTTGCTTCATTTTGCTGCTGCAGCCTCTTGTTTTCTTCTAGGGCGGCCGCCATGTGTTTTCTGAGAAGTGCCAGGTTACGCCGGACTTTGAGATTATCGGCTTGGTATACCTCGAGCAAAGCTTCTAGTTGTTTGGCACCTGATTCTGTCGATGGTTGGGGTGCCGCCAATAAGGTTTGGTGAGCCTGCTCAAGCGTCGTGTAGCGTTGATTCAGTTCTGCATTTTCTGTTTGTAGAATGAGAAATTGTCTTTGTAAGTTTTGATGGTGCGTTTCCAGATTCTGATATCGGTTGTCCAGAGCTTTGTATTCATGCTGGAGCTGGTATACACATTGGTTTAATGCTAAGAATATGTTATTTACATTAAATAATGATGGGAAGGGTGAAGATGCAGGGGGAATGGGGGCGGGAATGGGAGAGGTGAATGATGTGGATGTACGTGGAGATGTGGGTGGAGGGGGTATGGGTGATGAAGGTGGCATAGGGGGAGGGAGCGGTGCTGTGGCAGGTGATGTTTCCATCGTGTCCACTGTTTGAGTGACGGTGTAGATGGGAATCGTTGGTGGAGTGGATGTGACATCGGTGAACAGGGTGGTGAAGGTGGGCATGGTGACTCCCCCGTATTGGATTCCCGGAGAGAGTGGGATGCCCATGACCACGGTAGTGGCAGTGGATGTGGTAGTGTTAGTGTCCTGTGGTGGAGTGAATTGTGTAGTGTGAGGTGGGGATGGGGGTGACAACGGTGCTTCCTGATATTCTTCTGCTTGCGCTGCCTCGCCTGGTGCTGATGTATTGATGTGAATTTGCTTTCCGGACCTCTTGGGACGAACGGGAACTCTTTTTTCAAACCTGTGGATGTAGGCCATTGCCTCATGAATGGCCTCGTCCAGTCCTACAGCGTCGGCATGAAGGTTCATGGACTCAATGAACAACTCGTCCACACCTTCCTCAGCTAGCAAGTCGTTCATGAGTCTTTTGCCCTGTTCTAGAGACATCTGATGCTGTTCCTGAACCAGTCGCATGGTTCGATATAGTCTCTTGATTTGTGCCGAATATGCTGGGGCACTTGCTAACTCGGAGAGTTCGTCATATTCTTGATGTTGTTCTTCGTCGGCCTCTTCTTCATCTCCTCCTGCCTCTTGTTCATCTATATCGACTTCTACAGTTTGTGGTTGGGTGGGGGCCGATGTTGTTTGGGGTCGCGGTTCCTGAGCTCGCGCTGCTTCGGCTTCGAGGTTAGAGTCATAGATTAATCTGGCAATTTCTTCATCCGTGAGGTCCTCAAGAGTAAATCCCTGCAGAAATTCCAAATCGGATGGAATGGGTGGAAACACCAGATTAGGCCCCTCTGTGCTTGGTCTTGGTAACCGGATTGTGAATGGCCTAACTCGTCGTGTCTGGGGAGGAGTGATTTCTGGTGTAGCGGTAGCTCCCCTTGGTTGAGCACAGGGTAGTTGGACTCCCCCCCTCATCTTCTTTGATGGGGGACCTGCTGCTGATAGTCTTCTCTGGAATTCTTGGACTCGGGACCATACGAGTGCCCGCTGAACAGGCACGTCATAAGCCAAGCATCTATAGATTATTCTGGTCAAAGCACAACACCCGTGGAGCACATTCTTCTGTTTTTTGTTCCACCTTTGATGCGCTAGGTGGATCTGATCTATGATCCAGTGTGGTACATTGATGGGCAGGCTTTCGGTTTCTGCTAGATATAAACTGAACCATATTTTTTTCGGGGGCATTGTGAAGCGTTCTTGGGCGGGAAAAGCAAAATGTTGCATGATGGTTCGCAGGTGAAGCGCAATGGTAGGTGTCATCGCAACCATGTCCTTCAGCTTATTAAGATCTTTGTGCTTCATTCGACCTGGAACCATGGTTTCCTTTTCTGTTGGGATGTGCATGCCATACATACCCAATGCTTCCCTTACCAGATTGAGGGTCAACTTGAATCTTTTAAGCTCATTACCCGGCAGCAGTGATGGCAGCACAAAGGTGCTGTCGCCGCCCTTGGCTCTGCTTGGTGTGATGGTACTGATCAGATAAGAACATCGTAAAAAATCCGGCTTTGGTAAGTGAGTCCTGAAATAACTTTCCACACCTGCTTTGACCCAAACTGATCTCATGACTTCAGCATTTTGATAGCTTTCAAACTCGCGTGCAAAAAAGTGGTATCGACCCCATTTGCCATTGAATTCCAATTCTGCTTCCCAGAAATAGGTCCCATCGCCCAGTGGTCCAGCAACATCACTGAACCAATGCGCATGCTTACCTACTTGAGAAGTGTGTCCTTGAGGAGGATCCTGAATGGGGAGCACATGTACTGCTTGAAGTTCTTGCGGCCTTGCTGTGAGACATGGCTCAAGGAGAAGTGTTTCTATGTCCACAATTTGGGCACCAGATCCGGCTTGAGAACTAGTACCTGCTTCTGCCATGGCCCTGTTCGCTGGTTGGTTCTGTGAGAATATAGAACCAAGTGTTAACATCGTAATGGACAGAATAAATCCGTTGTTGTCCCCGTTACCACATTAACATGAGGTGGATGATGAGTTAGTGGTTAGAAAGTGCATGAAGACAGTGTGTGTATTTAGTGCTTGTGTTGTCCTAGGAGACTACTACAGTTAGTAAGTAGGTATGGATTTACAAATTGGGGTCGGGGGGTTTATTACAGGCCCTAGGCTGCCAAATGCAGTGAGTGGGCTTTGCCTTCGGTTTCGGAGAGTCTCTACAGAGCCTTCTCGGTGTCGTGGTTTGAAGATGAGGCCTTTTTGGGACCCATTTACAATTGATTACATGTACACTCTTGGGTTTTGGTGTGTACATGAGTGTCGAGAACGAGTGAAATCTGGCAGTATGCGTCGCTGCGTTATGCTGTTTAAGTTGTGGCCTCAGCGTAGCTACTTGTGCCATCAAGCAAGCCTTAGGCACCCAAATTTGTCTTGATTGTGGGCTTGCCTTCATCGACTTCTTGGGCACCCAAATAGATTTTACTTTAGCAGAAGAATTTCTGAAAGACTTCTTATTAGCGTTGCATTGTTGGTCACTAATAAGAGGCTTTGCCCCTGTAGTTGACGGTGGTGCAACCGGTCGTTCGCCTTTCCGCACCCATACCTGGTCTATTTTCTGGGCTGTTCTGCTGCGCAGGTACTTTTGATCTCTGATATAGGTAGTACCCTGCTTCTTCTGCCTTTGATCCACCTTGGGTTGCTGCCTCCTTCTAGCCTTTGGAAAAGAAGGGAGTTCCGTTGCATTCCTGACTCCTTTTTTGCAAATATCATTCCTCTGCAACACATAGTTTTGGACAAGAACAGCATGGTCATCTTCATGTGTACCCCTGGAAGGACCAGGAGTCTGTGCCTTTCCTAGTTCCTTGAGTGCTCCATTGTCTAATTCTACTGTAACTCGACTATGATTGACCCAAACCTGGAGAAGTCCACTTCTTAGGTTTAGATTGACTGCTTGGTCATAGATCCAATCCTGACCCAAGACGAGAGGTTCAGTGAGATCCTCATCTTGACACACTAGTACTTTAACGGTCATTGCCTCCTCGTGAATGTAGAGGGGAAGTTCCACCTCGCCCATGCAAGGGGTTTCCACGCCTCCCAATCCTATGAGGTATGCTTCCACAGGATGGACAGTTAACTGTAACTCTTGACAGTAAGACAACTTAACAGCGCTAGTGGCAGCACCTGAGTCAATCAAGGCTCTTACGGTCCTTGTACTCTTTCCTTGTCCTATGTCTATGGTTATGAAAGGACGTCTATCAATTATTCTATTCGAGCTTGTTCCTGCAACTTCACACATGGCTATGGGAAATCCTTGGTCTGCAGAGTCATTCGCTCCAGGCTGATCTCTACCTTGCCTTCGTAATTTCATCCTTCTGATGCGTTCTAAAGCCTCTGCTTGAGCTTCTTCTCTAATTCTCTTTTCTTCCTCTTTGCGTTGCTTAGCAGTGTTGAGTCGGCTAAGCATTTCCTCCGTGAGGGGTTCCTGATACAACTTGACTCTGCAACCGCTAATATAGTTAGGGAGAACATCACCCTCTAATGTGGCCAATTGTACTGCTCCGCTTGTGGAGATCCTATTGATGATCATAGGTCCATAGCCTCTCTTTTCTAGCTTCCTCGCGTGTTGTTTGAGTGTATAGACTAGGACTAGATCTCGTGCTTTCAAGCCTTTATCCTTCACATGGGCATCGAAATATGCCTTCTGTCTCTTCTTGGCTGCATATATTCCTGCAGCGGCTCTTAGTCTTGTTTCCCCTAATCGTTCAAGGTCAAAGATCCTAGAGGAGAGTTCGTGACCTGTCCATTCGTGCTCTTGTGCTACTTTCAACGTAGGAATCAGGAAATCCAAGGGTAGCACAGCGTTTTGACCGAATACCATCTGAAAGGGAGTGGCTTGGAGTACCATTTTGTAGGCAACTCGGTATGCCCAAACAGCATGGTGTAGCTGTTTGTCCCAGTCAGAGCGTTTAGTGTTCACTAATTTCGTCAGTACATTGCATAAAATCTTATTAGTGCTCTCAGCTTGTTCATTAGCTTGAGGGTGATAAGGGGCAGACTTCTTGTGTATTACCAAGAATTCTTGGAGTAGATTTTCAATTACTTCATTCAAGAAATGAGTGCCTCTATCACTTACAAGCTCTATAGGTAGTCCATATCTCGTGAATATATTCTCAAACAAGAATTTGGCAGTTGTTTGAGCATCGTTCTTGGTTGTAGCCTTTACCTCTACCCATTTGGTGAGATAATCTGTTGCCACAATGATGTATTCCGCATGAGAACCCTTAGCTGGGGGGTTAATAGGACCTACGAAGTCTATTCCCCACTTAGAGAATGCACGTCCACCCATCATAGGTTTCAGTGGCATCTCATCTTTGCGTATAGGATACTGAGTCCTCTGACATACATCGCACCGTTTCACATAGGTATGTGCATCCATGTGAAGGGTAGGCCACCAGAAGCCCGCAAATAGTATCGCCTTGATTACCCGATCTGGTCCAAAGTGTCCTCCTGCTACACCTTGGTGAGCAGTCTCCAAGATTTTGATATATTCACTTTCATGGACACATAACCTCAGGTAACCATCTTTACCGCGCTTATATAGATTATCACCTATAAGTGAGTAATCTTGGGCTTCTTGTTCTAAACTCCTTTTCCTAGCTAGAGTCATGTCTGGAGGGAATGTGTTTGTTCTCAAGAATGATACTAGAGGTTCACTCCAATCTGGCACAATGGATACTTGATAAAGAGTGGCATGTTCCACTGGTGATTTAGTGCAACAGATTGGGCATTCCTTGCACAACTTTTGGACATCAGCTTCCATAGTTGGCCAATGCACTCCGAATCTCTTTAGAGTCTGCAAAGTTCTTTGCTTTGAATGGTGTTGCTCTAACGCACCTACATGTGCTAATTGCAACCATTTAGCGTACTCATCCTCTTCTACGCAACAAGCCAAGATCCCTTGATCTGTGTGCTTGTACATGCTTCCTGCCATGATATGGTACTTTTGGGCTTTTACGATCTCTCTATTCCGTGTGTTCACCACTGGATGATTAGGCCCGTATGTCAATACTGGTACTATTGGCTTGGCCCATTGCGGTATAACTTCCAAATTAAACAAGTAAGCATCAGGAAGGTCATCTGACACTCCTTGTGGGGCTTCTCCCGATGTGAGCCTAGAGAGATGATCGGCTCTCAAATGAGTCCTACCTTTCCTTACCACAACCTCAAATTCGTATTCCATTAGCAAGAGAAACCATCTTACTAATCTGCCTGTATTGCATGGCTTGTTTACTAGGTACAACAATGCCTGATGATCAGTAAAAAATTTAAACTTATTTGCAAGCAAATAGTGTCTAAATTTTTTGACTGCATAAACCATGCCTAATCCTTCGCGCTCTGTAGTGGTGTAATTCCGTTCAGCCGCATTCAATTGTCTACTGGCATAGGCAATTGGAAGATCCATATTACCTTCACCAGTAGGTTGTGCGAGCACACATCCAATAGCATAATTGGATGCATCCACGTGAACATGGAATGGCTTATTCCAATCTGGTGTGGTCAAGATTGGTGCTGAACACAATCTTCGTTTAAGCTCTTGGAAGGAATTATCACATTCATCCGTCCACTCAAAGTTTGTCAGAAGTCCGTACATGGGCTTTGCAATGACAGCATACATGTGTATAAATCGTCGATAATAACCACAATGCCCCATGAAAGCTTGTACTTCCTTGACATTCTTTGGCCTAGGTAGCTCTGCTATGGCTCTCACTTTTTCTTCATCGGTAGATATGCCATTCTTTGACACTATGTGTCCTAGAATCTTGCCTTGTCTGACCATAAAAACGCACTTTTCTGGGTTTAGGCAGACTTGATATTCTCTACATTTGTCAAAGATTTGTCTGAGTTCAGGAATATGGGTTTGCCTAACGTTGGAATGAGCACAAAGATCATCAACATAGACTTCTAAACTCTTCCTTAGGAACTCCTTAAACACATGGCACATCAGCCTCTGGAAGGTGGCTGGTGCATTGGTAAGCCCAAATGGCATTACTCTAAAAGCAAAAATGCCCCATTCTGTGGCAAAGGCTGTCTTATGCTGATCCTCTGGAGCTATGGCTACTTGATTGTAGCCAGAAAATCCATCAAGGAAGCTGTACACTTCCTTGCCTGCCACTCTTTCTAAGAGATGTTCTGTGATGGGAAGCGGATAGTTATCTCGAATTGTAGCTGCATTAACCTTTTTCAAGTTAATGCACACGCGCAGTTTGCCATTCTTCTTGGGCACCACCACGATGGGGGATACCCATTCGGTGTGCTCAATCTCATAGATAAATCCGGCTTCGACCAGTCTATCTATCTCTTCCTTGATCTTAGCAGCGTAATTATCGTTATATGTATAAGGCTTTTGCTTAGAGGGTTTGGCATCTGAGGTCATGGGAATAGTGTGTGAGCATATGTCCGGGTCAACCCCTTTCAAATCCTTGTAACTCCAAGCGAATACATCTCTGTATTCTCTTAGCAAGGCAATCAATTCGTACTCTTCTCCTTCTGTCAGGTCATGGCCTATATACGTGCATCTCTCCTCTCCTTCTTCTATGGCCACTACTATTTTCTTGGTGGTTTCTTTGTTATCATAGGCCTCTCCTGATTGTGCCTCTCGTTTAGGCATTCTTATCATGACTCTCCTGTCATCTATCTCGTACTTCTTAAAATTTTCTGGGACCTCAAACAAAGATTCTTCCTCTTCTGGTAAGGCTTCTCTCTTCTTTCGTTTCTTCCCTTCTTCCTTAGGGGTCATATGCGTTGCTAATCTTACATCATTTGTAACCTCTCCATGCCTCTGGGGTTGAAATTCTACTTCATGGAAGTATTCTTCATCTGATGCAAATGGTGGGTCCATAATGATTGACTCTAGATCGGAGTCACTTGCATCCTCAAATGCATCAGGGCTAGGTTCGCATTCTTCTAGAACTGCTTCTCCCATGATTGGCTCTATGGAGAAGACTGAAATATCATAGCCATCCTCATCACAGTGAGGTGTCCATTGTTCTTCATTGATGGCTACGTCCATTGTTGCTAAAATTTCTGCCCAACCGTGAGGTTCAAATTCTTCGTCTGGAAAAACTACAGGTGCATAGGCTGGGTCTTGAATGGGTCTATGGGTTTCGTTTGCACCTATTTCTCTTGCCTTTTCTCTTTTCTCTTCCTCCACTGCTACTTTGCACATCCATAAGTGAGTGTCTTCGTGCATCCATGAGGATCCAGACCCTATGGAATGCACCAATTCTGTATCATCTTTGGCTCTATGGATGGGATTCCATTGGATAGGAGGGACATCTCTATGAGAATAATCCTTGAGATTGACTTTGGTTGTAACACCTAAGTGTTGCAAGTACAAAGAATTGGTTCCCCAATCCTGTACCACTTGCAACTGTCGCATGAATGGTCTTCCCAAAATCATCTCATAGGCATGATTTTTGCTGAAGTCACATATGGCAAAGGTATGTTCAAACTCGACACCACAAGTGGTGAGAGTTATTCCTTCTAGCAATCCTAGGGGTCTCTCTATGTGACCATCGGCCATTTGCAATTTCATTCTCGTCGGCCTGAGTGCCGGCTTGCCCCAACGCTTCCATAAGGAGGTAGTGGCAATTGCAACTCCTGCACCTGAGTCCAAAATTGCCTTCGTGGTGTAATCCTGGTAGGTGATGGGAAGGTAGGTGTTCCCCTCTTCACCTTCACACATATCTCCTATCTTATCCAAGGGAATTTCCGGTACTGTCCTATGGGATCCTAACCGGGAACGAGGTTTTGCAGTTTCAATTACTTGACTAGCCACATATTTCCGCGCGTTTGGTCTATCCTCAGGCAGCTCTTCCAAAGTGAGATCGCGTTGCACCTTGGTGTTCGTTACTACCTCCGTGTTCCTCGGTATGACTGAGTCGTCATTCCTTACCATGACTGTGGGTGCTCTCATACATGTGGACTTTGCTTCCCATGGGCCTGTGAAGTGGGGTAGCTCCTGTATGGAATTAGACTCAAAGTCCAATCTCTCATGAGATTCAGCACTCTCATGTTCCCCGTAAATAGATGGGATGTCTTGTGGGAATTGGTCGTGTGCATCGTCCACAAGTTCAAAAGGAGGGGCGACCTCGCTTTCGTTATCCCATTTGTCTTCTTGAATCTCTCGGAGGAAATCTGGTGCAAACCGATTCATAGAAGAAGAAGTGTCTGGCTCCGTAGAATTAGGTACATATGCTACCTGGGGAGGAGGGCTTATTCTATCGTTGGCTCTTTCCTCGTTGTCATAGATAGCTGAAGCACAAGCTTCTTGGGGAGGATTACTTATGCTATTACTTTTCCGAACAGGCTCATACGCTCTCTGGGAAGGAATGTGGGTTACCTGTGGAGGTACATAGGCTTTCGAGGGAGGCTCCTGTGACCTTTGGGGAGGAAGATAGGCTCCTTGAGGAGGCACATGGGCTTCCTGAAGCGGCTGGCTTATCCGTTCTCTTGCCCTTTCCTTTCTTTGAGGGGTAGGTTCCTTTTCTGACTGTGCCATTGGCCTCTCTATTCTTTCTAAGGAGGGGAAGTTGTCCGGTTTAGGGGAATTGGTCACATACACTTCGGATGGGGAAGGATCCATATTTTTGCTTGCCTTCTCTCTCTCTTGATTTTTTTCGTCCTTGGCAGATCTTGCAATTATTCTTTCTAATTTCTCTAGGAATCCATCCAAGTGTAATTGCGTTTTGGCTGAGCCCGAGTAATTGAAAAGGCGGCTGGCTTCAAACATAGTCTGAGCCAATGCGACCATTTTCGCGCACAGTTTGGTTCTTTCTATCTCTAGGTCAGCTCTAGGATAGCACTTGGCATGATCCGTGACGTTCGGCCCTTCTTGGATTCTGGCCTGATATGCTTTGAGCATCATGTCTATGTCTTCAGGAGTGGGATCAGCTAATACTGATCCTACCCTAGGGGGTGGTGGAATCGTATGACGTGGTGGGGAAGGTGGTGGGTCAGATGGAGATGGGAGGGGTGGCGGCGGGGTATTGTGAGAGGGGATTTGAGAGGTGATTTCAGTTATCCTAGCTTTGGTTTCTCTTATGCTTTCCTCAAGTTCACTCATCTTTTTAGCCCATTGTCTTTTCATTCTTTCCCGACTATCTTTCCATGCTCTAGTCCTTTTCTTTGTTATGCTCTCGGTTTCACTAGCCTCTGAGTTCTTACCCTGGTTTGTCTCTTGGTTTTGCTGCAAAGCCTGAGCTCTAGTGACTACCTGCACTGGTGCAGTGGAAGTGACGCTTCCTGAGGAATCTACAACCAAACCAATCACATTGATCGGAGTGATTTTTGGCATATTATTGGGGTTCTTTGGGCAATCTCGTAAAAGATGCTCTTTTCCACAATCTTGGCAAAAACCTTGGATAGTCACTGACTGGGGTTGTGTAGGTGGGGGCAAGGGACAATCACGAATGAGATGATCTCCCTGGCATCTGTAGCACGGTCCTCTTGGGAATGGAGGTCTTACTTGCCTAGGTTGAGGCCTGGGGTTGGGGTTTGCATACATGACGTTCGTGTAATCTGACTCCCAACTAGGTTCACTTGGTTCTTCACTATAGTAAGACTCACCATGTTCTGGAGACTGCATGTAGTAAGCCTGGGGACTATCGACATGTGTAGAATCAAAGCTATGGTCACTTGGGTCACTTTCTGAGATCAATGGGGTTACTGGTACTATGGCCCTATTCAGGTTTTCTTCTGCAACAGCATACTTTACTGGAATCACGTTAGCGGGGTTTGGGGGCTGTTGAGCTAGTACCGGTTGGGGTCTCTGTTGGGCCTGATATTGTGGTTGGTAGGTTTGTTGGGGTCTAGCATATTGTGGTGGTGGATTTTGGTTTTGGTATCTGCCTTGTTGGTACGGCTGCGGGTAGGGTTGCCTAACTGCCTGCTTGTTGTATGGGCAATCTTGTGCGGTGTGATTGGTGTATCTCCGTTCTATGGTGCAGTACTGGCTACTAGGGTTTACTTGGGGCTGAGCCATAATAGGGCAGACATTCGCCATATGGTCACCTCCGCATGTATAGCATCTTTTCACAGGGGCAAACCTTGGGATTTGTTTGCTAGTTACACCTAATTTCTGAGCTACTTTTTCCGCGAGTTCCTCAATTGATGTAGATTGCGTGGAAGAGTGGCTAGATGCACTATCTGAATCTTTGTAGATTTTGGAAAGCTCTAGCTCTTCCCCTAGGTTATCCTCAATGTCAATGCACATGCGTACACATTCTTCTATAGTCCTAGGGTCCTTCAGATACACATAGGATCTCAATTTCGTACTCAGCAATCCATCAAGGAATAAGGCTACTTGTTTAGCAGATGTGGGTAACTCCGAAATAGGGCACCTTTCCAGATATTGTCTAAACCTTCTTCCGGCCAATCTGACAGTCTCTTGGGGGGTCTGTTTGAAGCTGTGGATCAGTGAGGAGGTATTGTGTCTTATGCCGCTCTTAGAGAACTCTACAATGAATGCCTCTAGGAGTTGGTCTATGCTCCTGAACTGACGCTCATCTAATGGCTGAAACCATGTAAGTGCCGTATTCCTAAGGGTTAGACCGAAGGCATTGTACTGCGTGAACAGATCTTCCACTTGTTCAGCTCTCAAGACTTGCTTGAACTCTGCCACATGATCATAGGGATCTCCTGTGCCGTCAAAGTAATTCTTCATGGACTTAACTAGCTGGGTGGGTCTCAAAGTTCTTGCGTGCTCTCTAGGCCTCGGCAGAGGGAATCCATCTACATTTCTTTGGTTCCTGTGGGCTCTATGTATCTCAGGAGGTTCTACCCTATTCGTCTCCGTTCTCGTTCTTTCTCTGCCTACAGGGTTGGCAAAGCTTACTTCCGGTCTATCTCTACTTCTGTCTCTTTGCGTACCATGAGCTTGGGAAGTTCCCGCCCCAGGGTGACCATAGGATACATTTGATCTTGGCTGGGGAAAAATAAATTCACCCTTCCACGTGTAGGCATGCCTATCATTTTCTGTCACCACGAAGATCCGTTCTGAAGCATGATCTAAATAGGTCACTCTGCCTGGGCTATCCGGATCCTTAAGCTCATAGATCATGATATTTCCTATGTCTGTTGGCTGATTAGACTTATACCTCCAAAAGGCTTCATCAGTTTCTCGATTGAGGAGCAACTCTATGCTCTTGTTGTCTTGGGGGACCCATTCAGGCGTGATAATCCTAGTGAGAACTGATTTACCTCGAGGGGTTCTAGGTTCCGCACCCATGTTCCCTTGCTCCAGGTCACCTAAGTCCGCTTCTGAGATTACATTCCCAAAGTCATCGGTCCTATCAGGGTGACTAGTGACTACATATATAGTTCCTTCTTTGTCCAGGTATGCACCATTTTCAAACTTGACAGCTGGGTGCTCTAGTCCAATGGATTGATCCGGGTTTTTAATCTGGACCACAGATCTTCCTAAGCCGTCCTCATAGATGCTAGCACCTAATCGGTTGGTCCTAAGGTACTCCAGCTGCGTTTTGTAAGGGCCTTCTACCCTGTATAGGTAAGGCACTCCTGAACTTCCCGTAGGTCTGTCCATGCCTTGAGACATCCCTGATTCACTGGTATCAGAGCTGGGGTAGTGAGAGTGGTGGCTCAACTGCTGGGCCCAAGACCTTGCAGTGTGATTGACACTAGCCTCTGAAGACCTAAGGCTTTGTCTTTCCCTTGCTAAATGTCGTCCTGATCTAAGGTTCATATGCCTAACTGATTAACCCACTTTTTCCAGAGTACAACCTCGTGGCCAATCAATTGGTACCAGTCACTTGATTCTTTTTAGTTAATTATTGTGTTTATGGTCTTGTCTGATATCACGTCGTCAGGGACACTTGAATGTTCTTCGTACTTTAGGTTGATCGTTCCACGTTAGGTTCTTTTCCTTTATGTTATCGACAGTGCAGAGATTAAGTTTTTAGCTTGAACTTGAGTTTTTAGGTACTCTTCAACTTGATAACTGCCTACCGTCGCTCTAACTTGCTCCTACCTCTCGTCGTTCTTAGCCTAAGCTATGAATTGACAGAGGGAGTTAAAAGTGTCCCACCTTACTTGTTGATCCCTTGCTTTATGGTGCTCAAGAACCCGGTTCTCAAGCTTGCAAAGAAACCTTGCTTTGTACGCTCTCAGTTGCTCTCAATGGACCTATAAAAGACCCACGGTTAGCTCAATGCTTATATTCAAAGGACACAACCAACAACTTCCATTCATGTAACACAAACACACATCTGCATTGTGACTTTTAGGAAAATAATTCTAAAGACCCCTGACTTTGAGCCCCCTGGGTATGGTCAACTTCAAAATACCCAAGAGCTCAGAAATTGGATTTCATATGAAAAAGTTATGACTGTTCAGGGTTTAGGGGGTTAAATCAGGATTCAAAACGAGCTAACAGTCAAACAGGATTACTCGAGTAACTTGTGGCACGGCCTCGCGATGCAATACCACACCCTAATGTTTGTTCCACACTTAATCACAATTTAGACTAATAATTTTGCCTTAGAAATTTGACCTAATTTGCCCTTCTAACGCGTTCGCAAAGTCTGTCGGTCGCGATTGACAGGTCAGTCGCGATCGACGTGTCGATCGCGATTGACAGGTCCGTCGTGGCTGTCAGTCGCGATTGACTGGTCAGTCGCGATTGACGGGGGTTACGAAAAGTCAATCAGTCGTGGTCAAAGGGTCGTTGACTCTGTCGGTCGCGATTGATGAGTCGATCGCGATTGACAGGCCGGTCGCGAGGGTCTGTCGATCGTGGTCAAACAGTCGTTGACCGTGTCGATCGCGATTGACAGAGCCGTCGTGGTCTGTCCGTCGTGGTCAAACAGTCGTTGACTGTGTCGGTCGCGATTGATGAGTCGATCGCGATTGATGGCTCGATCGCGATTGACACGTGTCACGCGTATGGTCAGTCGGTCGTGGTCAATCGGTCGTTGACTCTGTCGGTCGCGATTGACAGAGCCGTCGTGGGCTGTCGGTCGCGATTGGCGTGTCGATCGCGATTGACAGGTCTGTCCGTCGTGGTTTGTCGATCGCGATTGACAGAGCGATCGCGATTGACAGAAATCTGTGGAATTTCAAAAAACTAAACACATTTTTGGGAAGCTCTAGGCCTGTAGGTCATGGATATGCACTTTGTTTAGCAATTAGAGCAATTTTTCTGTCGGTCGCGATTGACAGAGCTCGGTGACACACAGACAGTTACTCAGAATTCCGTACCTGCGCAGAGTGCTGGGGATGATGATGCGGCCTGTACCTGCAGAATGCTCACAAAACATGCAAAAAACAGCACATGCAAATTCGCTCTCTCGCTCTCTCTCACAAGTGAAATGAGGGAAATGAGGTGGAGATGGGGATATAGTCAAAAAACTGAAATTTTCGCGATGATGGAGATGGAGGTGGAAGATGGTGAAGAAAGTAAAAGAAAATCGATGAGAGTGAAGAAAATACCTACAACTCCAACGCGTCAACTCTACGTCTTACCATCACACGCTCATCCTCAAAGCTCGATCCCCGGCAACGGCGCCAAAATTTGGTGTAGCTCAATGATGAGTAGCACCTCCTTTAATGTCAATCCGGGAAGACGAGAGGATGGTATGAAGACCTCGAGCAAGTGGCGGCACAAGTGCGTGAGTGAGAAGCACACTAGCATGCACACACATACACACACACGCGCACACACAGTAAGACAAAGAGTGAGAATCAATGGAGTTTTTAGATTACTTCCAAAAGCTCTTACAAGTTCGTTTCAATTACAATCTACCCTCAAAAATGAGCTCTCTAGCTCCTTTTATAGTTTTTGACTAGCTTTTGGCCCTGTCCAGACCTAGTGTCCGGCCTAGTTAAAAATTAGGTTCCAGGGCTTATTTGGGGGCTCAAACGAGATCTAAAAATTATGAAAATTGGTACGCAACTACTTCTAAGGCTCCTCAAGCTCAAGGACTCCTTGGCTTGCACAAAATGGAGCTACAAAAATGTGAAATGAGATTTACAATGATTATTAGTGATAAAAATCACTGTTGTTGTAGGGATTTCTTCTAGTGATCTGCCATACATATCTTCAAGCTCCCTACTTGCTCTTCTTCCCTGCATGTCCATCTCTCTGATTTGCATTAATGTCTTGAAAAAATATTGGCCTACTTGCCAGATCTTCTTTGACTGCCCTGTTTGCTTGTGCTGTCCCTTCGCTCGCTTGTGCTGTCCCTTCGCTCTGACTCCCTTCTTTGACTTTCACGTCTTGTAGGTCCTGATGTACCAAGGCTACTGCCAACAAGGAGTCCTCTAGATGCATCCCCACAGAAGATTAGAAGCTTACCCATGTAAAATAGTAGAAATTTAGTCTTTTAGTGAATAAAGTGCCGGTCTCCTGTGTGAACGGACCATTTTTAGGGCACTAGTATATAAGTCAAATGTGACTCTTTGTAAGGGACTTTTTGCCATTGTGAGAAGAGAGAGCACAGAAATTCGAATTTGTGTCTTCTTCCCTCCTTATCTTCTTCTTCGTGAGCTTGTATGCATGTGTATTGCTTGGAAAGAGTGCTTGTGAGTGTTGTCTATCCATGACAGTGTTTCTTTGCTGTAGGAAAGGTATGTGCGAAGTGTAGGAAGTGCTGAAGTGTAGGAAAGTATTCCCGCGACTCAGTATTTCACTCATAACTTGAAGTAGGAGCATCGCAATTGAGTGAAACCACTGCCATTGGATGCATCTTCTCGAGAGCTTCGAAACGCATATGCTATTCGCTATATTTGGAGTTCGGAGCTGGGAGAAAAGTCCAAAATACTGATGGCTACTGCATCAAGTATCGTTTCGCCTTGACCAACAGTTGGAGCTTGTTTGGATAAGTCTTTGCCTCATTTACATTCTTTGAGTAGTTCATTTGCATTGATCATTACATGATTGCATGTCCTCATACACTCGGCTAGGTTTGTATACTCTTTGGATTGATAATTAAAGGTGTGTATCCCCACTATATGCACTTGTGAGGGGATTGAGGTATAGTCTCTTTCTCCGCAAGTCCCTAAGTTGATACTTAGGACAACACACTTTTTGGCGCCGTTGCCGGGGAGTGACGAATCAAACCGAGGCATTCGTGTGATGGTAAGTAGCTTTTTGCATTGAAGTGAGTGGAGGAGTGGAAATCTTCTCTTCTTTGGTAAGTCATTTTCAGCCGCACTTGCTACTTCTCATTCTTGGAGTGTGTGTAGTGAGTTGTTAGTTTAGGGAAGTGAGTAGAAGGAGTAGAGTAGGAGTGATTAGAGAGTGGACCAAGTCATTAGGGTAGAGTTTAGTTTTGTTCAGAAAAGTTTCCTTTTTGTAAGCAAGAAAATCCCAAGTATAAAAGCCAAAAAGAGTCATTTTGAAAATCACTTGTTTTTGAGCAAGTATCGTGAGAGAGACTGTCGAGTATCGTGTGCTGCGCCAGAGATCGTGAGAGAGCAAAAGGGCAAGCTGGGGTTGCACAGAGCTAGGGGAAGTGACAAAGAGCTCACAGGAGTTACCAAGGTGAGCTAGCCCACCATTTTAATCAAAATTTCTCAAGCAAATCAAGTTAGGAAAGAAAAACGATCTGCGTCAGGTATCGTCTGAGATCTACAGGGGGTAAAAAGAGTGTTTTGTTAGATACAGAGAGTGAGGAGAGGAGAGAGGAGCTAGGAGATCAAGGGGTTCAAACCAAATCTTAAAAAATCTTTCTTAAAAATTGTCTAAGGATCAAGTATCGTCTTACTCCCGCGATCGAGTATCGCGATACTTCACAAGTATCGTGACCTCCTGTGGTTGAGTATCGCGATATTTCCCATCGATCGTGTATCGTTTGATACCGATCGCGATACTTGGTCAGAGATCGTTTGCCAGCGATCGTCTATTGAGTATCATGGATCGTGTATCGTTTCGTGCCTGTCGCGATACTTGAGAAGTATCGTTTGGTCAAAGATCGCGATACCTGATAAGTATCGTGTATCGTTTTGCCAGCGATCGTTTACGGGAGATCAAGTATCGTTGTGCTCAAGTATCGTGTATCGCTTCTCAGAGATCGCGATACTTGCTGCCGATCGTGTATCGTTTGTATGAAGTATTGTTTGGTTCAAATATCGTGTATCGTCTGATCTTCAGAAGATCACGATATTTACCAGATATCGTGTATCGTCGATCGTTTCAGTTCAGAGATCGTGTATCGTGGATATCAAGTATCGTATATCGTGTCCAGCCAAGTATCGTTTGGCCCAGAGATCGCTTAGATCAAAGATCACGATATTTACCAGATATCGAATATCGTCTATTCCAAGTATCGTGTATCGCCTGTGACCAAATATCGTGTATCGTTTGCCTTCAGGTGTCGGTATCGTTTCACTTAGTGATCGGTATCGTTTGGCAGGTATCGCGATATTTGTCAGAGATTGTGTATCGTCTGAACACAGATCGTGTATCGTGGATTTTTGGAAACAAGCATCGTGATTGTAGAAAATTCTTCTTCAGATAATTCTTTCCAACCCAAGTCTTCTAGACATTTTTTTTGACCTATAGAGAAGAGTGCCAAAGGCCCAAGGGTATCAAAGACTGATCAGCGCTCTTAAGTGGATGAACCTGAGATCCGGAAGAACCCTAGGAAGCCGAAGAAGCGTAATTTCTTCTATAGGTAGTGTAGCAGAGCCAAGTAACCGTTCACATTACTCGGAGACCTCCAGTGAGTCAGAAGGAGAAATTCCCATGGCTTCAGAGGATATGCAAAACACAGTACCCATGATTGGCGTGATGTCAATCATCGAGGGAGAATACAGAACCTCCTTGGAGTATGTGAACACCAACCACAATGAGATCCCTATCTATTTGGATGGTCTAAACAGATCAGTGGCCAGACTGAAGAAGGCTTCAGAGGCTTACATAGTGCCTAGACCAACAGTCAAATACGTAGGAGGTTTTTACATGGACAAACAAGATATTCAATACGTGGTCACAGAACACCCGGAAAACATTAATGAGCATGGTGAAGAAAATAATGCTTCAAGCTTAAATGGAGGTGGAATCGAAGAGCAAGTAACTACTCCTAGAGGGAGATCTACGATTACTAAAATTTGGAGAGGAGACCTGATTCCACAGGATGACACTCTAATAGATGTGTATCTGATCAATGGGATGGAGCATCTGCTTAGGGACCATTCCTCTATATGGGAAGCTGCTCCTAATCCAGTTACCATCTATGAGTTACAAGATCCTAAGTTCCCCACCATCATCACATATTTGGATAAAAATCAGAGAAGATATTGGCCATTGACAGAATTAGAGAGAGCTGAGTTGAAATATCAGAATATCCCAGTGTTTCCCCCTAGGGACCAAGCCACTACTTCACGGAACCCACTTGGAACATCGCAGAATGATTCATATCAATAGTCGGGACAAACACAACAAACACAACAAACCCAGATCCCAGTCAGACCACATGTGCAATTTGCAATGCCTGCAATTAACCCTAATTACCGGCCTCAACCAGCTATTGACCCAAGACATGGAGTTCATGCTCCAGTCAGACCGCCGGTATTCAGAGGACCAGGCATACCAATAGGAAGACCAATTTTCCCAGTGATGCCTAGGCAACCTGAAGCAGGAAGACGACTAAGGCCGATCCAAGTTGCCAAGTGCATGAGAAATCACTATGATGGCTCTAGTGAACCTTACAACCACATAGCAGAATTTAAACAAGTAGTTAGAGCCGAGCAGGTAGAAGACTTTTTGATTCAGTATGAGTCTTTTGGCCTCACCTTGTCAGACACAGCTTTGGCTTGGTTTCAGCCATTGGACCCGAATACCTTTCAGAACATGGAGCAGGTATATCAAGAAATGATTGAAGAATTTACCAAATCAGGAATTAAAAACAATTCTTCGTCATTAATCCACAGCTTCAAACAAGTCCCTACCGAGTCAGTGAGATTGGCTGCAAGAAGATTCAAGCAATATGTAGATAGATGCCCGGTGGAAGAGAGACCGATGCAAAATAAAATGGTATCATTATTCTTGGAAGGATTGTTGAACGGAACTTTGAGGTCATTAGTGTATGTAAAGAGGGTTCAAACTTTGCAAGAGTGTATGAAGGAATGTATAGACCTAGAAGACAACCTTGCAGAAGACTTGAAAATACCTCAAGGTAGTTTGAAAAGCGAAGAGTCAGCCAGTAGCACAGCAAACTCTAAAAACAATGTGGAGGAAATAGCAGATTTAGTAGCAAAAAAATTGAACGTTCAAGGACAGAGGAATTATCCCACTAATCCTATGAGACTGCCGATGCTTAGAAGATGTATGCAGTGCGGAGGTGATCATCCTTCTCATTTGTGTACTAGGGGAGTGGTCCCACCACCTGCCTATGCTCATCATAGACCCTCTGTCCTCGGACCTCTACAATATTGCAGTGTAGAGCAAAGGTATACAAACCATAGCACAGAGAATTGCCCCTACAATAGGCAAGCCAGACCCACCCAGCCTTATGCGAGACCGTATGGATATCCCCAAAGAGATCAAGGAGGTGAAGCCTTTAGGTATCCCTCTTATCAGCCGCAGGCACCTGTACCACGACCATACGCATATCAGGGATACACGCAACCACAGCCTGTACTAGGACAACAACCGCCCCACCCACAGAACGTTGTCCCAGTCAAGATTGCACAACCAGAAGAAAACCTAGAGAGGGCTATAGTGCCAGCCACACCTTTGACTAGTAGTGAACCATATGACTCATTTTATGACCCTAGTCAAGGAACATACCCTAGTTATGAAAGCTCAATAATGGAATATGGACAACTGCATGAACCATATGCTTATGGCATGGAAATACCAGATAGTTCATACAGTTATGAGCAGGATTATGTGTCCTTAATGTACACAGCTCCTAGAGCAACCATGCCACCTCGACCAATGAATAGACCGCCTGTACCCAGAGGACCATGCTACAGATGTGGAGGTGACCACTATATTAGAGAATGTACATTACCAAACCCACCACCACCACAACGAATTTGGGAAGGCTACTGTAATGATTGTGGTAAGGAACATCTTTTCAGGGATTGTCCTAAGAACCCCAACAAAGTCACATCTAACGTGCAGATTAATGTGATAGAAGTGATTGAATCATCAGGGAGCGATAAAGAGTACACAGTACCTTTAAAAGCAATAACGAGAGCAAAAGCCAGAGAGACCCCTGATAAAACAGATGAGAACAATCAAAGTGACAAAGAGAGGGACGCACCCATCCCTCAAAGAGTTGAAGACTCCGAAGAACCAGAGAAACGTATTGCCAGTAAAAGGTCACAAAAATGGAAGCACCGAAGAGAGAGATTAAAAGAAAAGAAACTATTACAGAGGAAGGAAAAGGAGGAAAACGAACAAAAACCAAAAGAAGAACCGAAGAAGGAAGAAGAAAACAAAAATGAGAAGTGTAAGAAAGAGGAGGTAGGATCAGTATTAGCAGATCCTATGCCTGAAGAATTAGCCATGTGGATTCAGGCATATAAGGCACGAATAAAAGCAGGACCTACCATAGAGCAACATGAGAGAGAATATCCGAGAGGCGACTTAGAGAAAGAAAGGTTAGAAATCTGCAAGAAATTGATAGAAGTTGCACAACAAACCTTAGAAAAACCTGCATCGCCTTTACCAAATACCCGAATTTCCAAAGGAGAATTCCAAGAGTGCCTAAACACTCAGGAAAAGCCTGAAGTAAATAGACCTCAGAATGATGAATTTGCTGTTGAGAGAAAGGAAGGATCCATAGTCCCTGAAGTAGAAGGAGACTGGACTAAGGATCTATGGGCACGAGTTCAAGAGGACAAATGGAAGAAGGTAGAAGGAATTGAACCACCCTTTGAAGAATTAGAAGCAGAAAATGAAATAGAGGGTTCAATGCCTGAACTAAATTCAGAAGAAATTTTTCCAATGGATGCAAGTGACAAGGAAGAAGAGGATGTAAAGGAACTACCCAACTACACCGGGAGTACGAGCACAACTCAGAATTGTATCGCATTCCATCAATAAGGAGACAGGAAACGAACCCATCAGTTCAAACATCGGAGATCATACAACGCCTTAGAGAGGTAAAAATCCCATGTACCCTGACGTTTGAAGAACTGTTAAAGGTAAAACCACACTTAAAAGAGAAATTGATCAATCAATGGGAAGTCAAGGAGGAAAAGAAAGAGATAGCTGACGAAGTAAAAACAGTGAGAATTCTAGTGGATAAGATAGGAGACTTTAGTGAAGGAGATGAAGGAAATACCTGTCTTCCAATCACCTATAGGGGTTACACTACCAAAGCCATACTAGATTGAGGAGCTGGTGTTGGCATTGCTACCAAAGAAATTTGGGAGAAATGGGGACAACCAGCATTAAGACCAACACGCATGAAAATACAAATGGCAGATGGACATACGGAAAGACCCTTAGGATTGTTGGAACGAGTAGTCTTCACTACGTGTGGAGTGGAATTTGAACACACTTTAGCAATATGTCACTTCGAAAGGCCAAGCAATTATGAAATGATCCTGGGAAGGCCTTTCATGAGACAGCTAAAGGTCGTACAAGATTGGGGAAAAGATGCAGTATACCTACAACACGCAGGAACCACCACTAGGATAAACCTACATACGTACACTTATCAAGATGTGCCACCTCTACAATGGAATCAAATCCATAAAGAGGAAGACGATCAATCGGTTCATAGTGCAGGTTCTAGTGATCAATCGTGGATGAACGAGGACACTCATCTGTGGATATGTCAAGCTGCAAAGAAGGAAGAGGAGAGAAGAAAAGGATGGCAGCAGAAACAAGGAATAGTGAGGTCTGTACAAGATCCGGCCTATATGCCACAAGTATTTCTGGATGAAGAATTCGAACCTCACGGTTGGATGGAAATCTTAGCTACCCTCGATGTCTGTGTAAACGAAGAAGTAGTGACCATGAACGAATGTATCGATGAGGAGGGTTATGATGTTAGCCTTTATATGGTAGTCCTTCAGGAGGCAGAAGAAGGGGAAGTGATCGAGAAAGACTGGAAGGAGGACTACGAGAGCATTGAAATGGAACCTGAACCCATGGATCTAGGAAATGGCACTACCAACATAAATATCACCACCAATGAGAAACACCAAGAACTTACACAGAAAGGGGAATTAGAAGTTGAGAGGGAATTAGAAGATGAAGAAAACAAACTCCAAGACCAATTTGAGGTACCAGCCCATTTTAAAAAATATGAAGTGGAGGAGAGGAAAATTGCTATTCAAATGCCTAAAAGAGAAGCACAACCTGGAATAGCATATGATAATAAGGAACATACCAAAAAGATAGTGGTAACTATGGAAGGAGGAGAAGAACGATGTACCTTCATAGGACAGGATGTCTCATTGGAAGAAGAACAAGAGTTAATTCGACTCATAAGAGAATACCGGGATGTCTTTGCTTGGACTTATAAGGACTTAAAGGGAGTAGATCCATCTATATGTGCACATAGAATCCCCATGACATCCGAAGCCAAACCTTCGAAACAGAGACCATATACTTATAATGATGTGTATTCAGCCAAGATAAAAGAAGAAATAGATAAGTTATTAGATGCTGGATTCATCTATGAAATTGAGCACACGGAATGGGTGTCACCCTTGGTGGTTGTACCAAAAAAGAATGGAAAGTTAAGGGTGTGCATCAATTTGAAAAAAGTGAACGCCGCAACCATAAGGGATAGCTATCCCTTACCAATCACTGATCACCTCTTGGAAAGGGTAGCAGGGAAGGAAGTTTATAGTTTTCTGGATGGCTTTTCAGGGTATAATCAGGTAGCCATTGCTCCTGAGGACCAACATAAGACAGCATTTGCAACTGAATGGGGAGTATACGCCTTTAGAGTCATGCCTTTTGGTTTAACGAATGCCCCAGCTACTTTCCAAAGATTGATGTGTCATGTGTTCAAGGAATTTCTGAGGAAAAGTATGGAGGTATACGTGGATGATCTGTGTACATATTCAGCTATACGATCAGAGCACATCCCTGAACTAGAAAAGATTTTTGCTAAATGTCGACAATATCGAGTATGCCTCAATCCTGAAAAATGTGTCTTCATGGTGCGACAAGGAAAAATCTTAGGACATATTGTCTCTAAGAATGGAATTTCAACAGATGAAGACAAAATTAAAGTAATTTTGGATTTACCAAGACCTAAAACTGCTAAAGAAGTTCAAGCATTTATGGGACATTGTGGTTACTATCGAAGATTCATACATATGTACGCCATAATTGCTAGACCTCTTTATGCATTATTGACTCTGTTCAAATGGACCGAAGAATGCGAAAAAGCTTTTAATGAGTTAAAGAATTGATTGAGTTCAGCACCCATTCTTCGAGTCCCCAACTGGAATAAACCGTTTCACATTCATGTGGATGCTTCCAAGTTTGCCATTGGTTGCATCTTAGCTCAACCAGCTGACACAGGAAAATTAGACCACCCGATAGCCTATGCCAGTAGACAGTTAAATCAAGCGGAACGCAATTATACTACTACGGAGAGAGAAGGTCTAGGGATGGTATACGTAGTCAAGAAATTCAGACATTACTTACTAGCAAACAAATTCAAATTCTTCATTGATCATCAAGCCCTTTTGTACCTAGTCAACAAGCCTTGCAATACAGGACGACTAGTACGATGGTTTTTATTGCTAATGGAATTTGATTTTGAGGTAATAGTCAAGAAAGGAAACACCCACATCAGAGCAGACCACTTATCTCGTATGACCCATGGAGAACCACCCATAGGAGTACCTGATGACCTGCCAGATACTTATCTTTTTAACCTGGAAGTATGTCCTCAGTGGGCAGAAAAATTGATCCCGATACTTACACATGGACCTAAACATGGGATCACGCCAAACCAAACGCAAGATCTCTGGAGGACTAAAAACCTTCACATCATTGCAGGAAGTTTGTACCACCAAGATTCAAGCGGATTACTGATGAGATGCGTGGAAGAAGAGGAACAAGAAATGTGGCTTCAGAAAGCACACATCAACCAATGGAACACTCATTTGAATGCAAATGGAACGTGGCAGACACTCAAGAGATTTGGCATATATTGGCCAACCATGCAAAGAGATGCACATAACTATGTGTCAACTTGTCAAACCTGTCAAGAACAAACCCCAGATGAGAACTCTACCTTATGCTATTCTACGATAACACCAAGATGGAGCATGCCTCTAGTAAAGTTCTTGAAAACTCAAGAATACCCTGACGGAGATACTTTAGCAAGGAAGCGCGCTCTTGAAGAACAGAGTAAAGATTATGCCATCATAGGAAAACAACTCTGTAAACGCGGGAAAGATAACCAATTAAGAATGTGCATTCATGAAAATGAATATCTCTCTGTCTTAGAGATGGCCCATACAGGAGCTGCAGGAGGACACTTCTCTGCAGACAAAACAGCAAAAATGATCCTCTTTGCTGGAATGTGGTGGCCAACTCTACATCAAGACGCCATAACATATGTGCAACGGTGTGATACTTGTCAACGAACGAAATATCCTATTAGAAGAGATGAGATGCCACTTAGACCCATGATGAGTGCTAGAGCTTTCACGAAATGGGGAATAGACTTTATAGGACCTATTAGCCCACCAGCGAAAGGATCTCATGCTGAATACATAATTGTAGCCATAGATTACCTGACCAAATGGGTTGAAGCAAAAGCAACAACGAAAAATGACGCAAGAACTATAGCCAAGTTTCTCTTTGAGAACGTCTTCACTAGATTTGGACTACCTATAGAGATTGTGAGTGATAGAGGTACGCACTTTGTTAATGAAGTGATAGAAGCCTTATTGAATGAATTCTTAGTAATTCATAAGAAATCTGCCCCTTATCACCCACAAGCAAATGGACAAGCGGAAAGTTCAAATAAAATCTTGTGTACTGTTCTCACCAAAATCGTTAACAACGGTAGATCAGATTGGGATAAGCAGTTACACCATGCTTTATGGGCATTCCGAGTAGCCTATAAAACTGCAATAGGCACTACTCCTTTTAACTTAGTGTATGGACAAAATGCTATTTTGCCAATTGATTTCTTGATTCCCACTCTTAGAGTAGCAACTACTTATGAGTGGACAGGACATGAATTATCAGCCCAATTGGACCAAATAGAAAAGCTTCATGAAACTAGGTTACAAGCAGTAGCGGGTATTTATGCTGCTAAAAGACGACAAAAGGCCTATTTTGATGCGCATATCAAGGACAAAAAATTGAAGGAAGGAGATTTAGTTTTGGTATACACTTTGAAACAACATGCTAAGAAATTGCAAAAGAGAGGATATGGTCCATTAATCATTAATCGTATATCTACAAGTGGAGCCATCAGCTTAGCAACCTTAGATGGAGACGTGTTACCAAACTACATCAGTGGGTGTAGGGTAAAAAAATACCTAGAACCATTAACAAAAGAAACTATGTCACGACTAATCAAAGGTAAGAATAGACGATTAGAAGAGGAAAGAATACGAGAAGAAGCGAGACAAGAAGCATTGGAAAGGATAAAGAAACGAAAAGAGTGGATGAGAGAGTGAGATGAAAGATATCGTCTAGGCGAAGAACTCATCCCGATGGCTAATTTTAGAGCCACTCAAAACCTAGGATCGCAAAGAACACAACCATATCTAAATTTGGGAGCCGGAAAAACGGAGTATCACTTGGTGATGCTCTTATTGACACAGGAGCCGCTGTAAGCTGCATTAAGTTTTCTTTGACCCAAAAACTCAAGGAGACAATACGCCCCTCAATGGCCCAGTTGATAGGAATAGGAGGAACAATTACTCAATGCATAGGTGAGATCACCTTACCGTTGCATCTTGGCAACAATACTATGGAACAAAAGCTGTTAGTGTGTCATGACCAAGATTTACTTGAAGAGGTAGTGTTAGGTCAAGACTGGATTTACGAATACGAGGTGACCATTCAATTGGCGTTGGGATACATCTCAGCCAGGATAGGACATCGTGAAGTATTCAGCCTGCTAGATGAACGACCACTCACATCTGTACGCATGGAGCAAACTGTGCATTCTAGCGAACAAAGTCCCGAATGTATGATTACCTGCACTATAAATACACCATCATCGAGTACTATATGTGCGGACACATTGAATTCTGCTTGCACACCTTGTTCTAGTCTAGCAAGTCTTGAGAGTATCAGTCGAACTGAAATCAACCTCACTGAAACACCATGCATTAGAGAGACTAAGCCTCAGAGTAATTCAAAATCTGTCACCATTGAAATATACCCTATTCCATATTCTAACCAAGTGTGGATAAAGAAAGATCAAGTGGAGGAATATCTTTGTCGACAGAAGCACAACCGACATCAAAACGAACAATCAAAAGAGAAATCAACTCAGTCTGAACAACGAAGTCATCGACAAATTGCTACAATATGGATTCCAAAGAAAGTCATAGCCGCTCAACAGGATCGATCGCAGATATGGGTCCCTAAGTCTTGCATTCCAAGGAAAATAAACCGAAAGAATGATCCCCAAAACAAGAAGAACCAATGTAACGCACAGGCAAAACAACCACCAATAAAGAGTTACTGGAGAAAAAAGGAGTCTGTAATGACAACCGGAGCCATTCCGAAATTCACGAAGCAGACCAAGCAGACCCACAACAAGAAGAAAAGAGCCACTTTCAATGGAAGAGGGCAACATACAACAAGGCCCAGCACAATGAAGCAAATTTGGATACCGAAAGAAGAAACGAACGGCATGCATACGCCAACTACTTCCAATTGCACACATATGGAGCCTTCGAGATCCAAAGTATGCATGATAGGGCCACATTACAAGGCCAAGCATTCGGCACATCCTTCTTCTATTTCAGGATAGTCAAGCACATTTTCCTAATGGGGAAATAGGAGATCACTTGTACATATATTAAGAAAATACTCCAAAAAATTTAATAACCGCTTCGGCTACGAACTAACTTTTCTGTTTTTCTTTTCAGCAGAAAATATAAACATACATAAAAGTGAGAAAAATCCAGGTATTACCTTTCTCACACACACGGGAAAGGGACGACACCATTCACTCGGAACAACATCGAACTTATAACCAACATATAGAGGAGGATTTTTGAGAACATATGGATACTAATTCATACTCTATATTGAGTGCAGATGGCTTCCACTGATTCCGAATCTACACAGCAAGAAGAGGTGCAACTTCTTCCATTAGAATCAGTAACAAAAGCAAGAGGTCACTGGTTCAGAGATGATCAACCAGTGGCAGAGTTAATCTTCATGGCTACAATCAAAATTATGGACACAGATCATTACTTTCCAATCATGTCTCAGGATTTCAAAACGATCATACAAGGACTACCTCATATTGAGGATGTATGGACACAAGCGGGAATAGAGGCATTTCTTAAACTGCCTATATATGTACCAGACTTTCAGAGGTGTGCACAGGTGATGAATACTATGCAGCCTGCCGCAACAAAAATATCAGTCCCAGAAGCCCGAGTATTGGATAAAGTCGGGACATGGAAGACCATCCAATTCACACATGAGTTGATTAACAGAGCTTTTGGATGGAATCAAGCAGGCATTACTAGTGTGAAAGAAGAATGCCATGATCCCAAGAAGAGATCATTCTTGGAGATAAATAGAATTGACATAGAAGATGTTGTGCGATTGGTACATCAACATTTTTGCTTTCCCAGCATGCACAGGTATACAGCTCCACAGAAGATAGTAGTCCAACTATTATCACATGCCATGAGGCAAATTGGAAACAAAATCAATCTAACAGGGTATGTCCAAGAAAGATTGTTTGAAGCACAAAAGAAGTGGGGGCAAAAGAAGTTTTTGAATGGCAGTTCAGCTCTTACATTGTTGATTTATGAAGCTTTAGAAATGAAGAACTGTTTGAGAGAGATGCCAACTTCGGAAGGACTAGCAAGATACGTAAAATCAGCTACGATCCCTAAGAAGAAGAAAGCAGTAGCTGTGGTGGAAGAAGCTGGAACCAGCACACAGAAACCCATGAGGGGTACGAAGCGTTTACGGGAAGAGGAAGCCCAAGCTACACCACAATCAAAGAGAACGCATCTCTTACCAAAGATCACGACGGCCCAAGTGCCTATTACCAAGAGAGATCTGTCCGCTGCTCTCGAGGAAACACATCAGTATATGCAAGGGCAGGTCAATTTAAACGTTCAAGGACATCATTATAGACAAGCTAGTCAAGGGAAGACACAACGGAATCCAGAGCAAACACCAACACAAGCTGGAAGATACAAAGAGCTGGGTATTGATGATTCTAGTACAAATACGGATTCCAGTCCTGACAAAGATACATTAGATACTGATATACGGACAGAAACACACGAAGATGAATGGAACGAGATCGATCAAGTGGAAGTGACGCCACAAAATCAGGAAGAGAAGGAAAAGAAAGTCGAAGAATCTATGGAACCGGAGCACGTCATTCAATTGAATGACACTACAAAAATAAGCATCAAAGAAGACACAACCCGTGTTGCACATGTAAAACCACCTATTAAAGAGGAAGAACAAACTCCAGTGAGAAAAGAAATGAAGGAGCTCCAAACCCAAGAGCAAACTGTGATTGAGGTGCCCGATGATACACCTCAAGAGGATAAAGAAAACATGAGGGCTGAGCCAAGGATCCAGCTTCAGATTAGGCAGCCCCATGACACTACATTACACATTGCTCAGGGCAAGGACGTCAATACCGGAGAAGAGCCGACAATACCAAAAACATGGCTTAACGTGGATGTTACTCAGTTGAAACCTATAGTAAAGCAGATGATTCAAACAGCCATGGACACTCAACAACAGATGATGGATATAGATGCCGAGTAGGATCAAGCAAGAAGAGAAAAGAATCAGTTTCAACTCATGAGCGAACAGCTATCGGCACAATTGATTGCAGCACAACAAGAGTTAGCAAACAAAAATACGGAAGTGTTGGCAATCCAGACACAACATGAAGCATCCATCGCTCAAAATCAACAGCTGCATACACAACTAACCGAGTTGCAAAGATTACACGAAGCAAGCGAGGCCGAGAAAGAGAAAATGAAGATGCGAAGCATGCTATTAGAGCAACAACTCAAGCTATATATGGAAGAGAACGATAGTCTACGCAACAGAAATAAAGAATTAATGAAGTCCTTATTATATGATCAACCACTCATACAACAGGAATCCACAGAAACCAAAGATCAAGAATTACGGGATCAGATATCGAAATATGAAGAGCTACTAAAGCAAGAACAAGCCCAGATAGAAGAATGGAAGGGCAGATATGCCAATGAAACCAGTGAGCTGAAGCGTCAATTACAAAAGGTGAATGCCAAACTGGTCCAAAGCTACAGTGAAAACATGGATCATGTCGCTGACATAGGTAAAGAACTATTGGCAACTAAAGAAGCACTCGGAGAAGCCATGCAAACAATAAAAGAAAAAGATGAATGCATAGAACAGTTGAAGAATCAGAAGAAAAACAAAGAACCAATCGGGACATCAGTAGTGCCAGAAAAAGAAAATCCTACTGACGAGGTAGAGGTAAGTCCTCTATCTCACCCGATCTATGATTCTCCAATACGTGAGCAGGTGGCGGATATACATGATGACCATCCTATGCCATATACTGCAGAAATAAGTCAGAAGGAACGGGCACTAGTGGTGTCCCGATTAACCAAAAATTTTGAAAATGAAGTGGTCCAAGTCATGAAAGAGGCCAAGATCAAAGGTAAAGACCTGGATAAAATCATGAGGCCCTTCAATACTCCATATGGACTCTTGAAAGAAAAGACCAGACGCTACATAATAAAGATTACGGGGAAGAACCCAGATGAGCAGCTGAATTTCAAACATGATACATTTGCATACACTCAGGAAGAGTTTGAAGCTGCGCAACCAGTGTGGCGGAGAAAATTTTTGGAGAAACATCCCACACTACGAGTGCATTGGCAAGCAGCGCCATATGCATTCCAGGTAAACCCTTCATTTTGTCCATTACCACGCAGAAGGGATACCAGGGAATTTTTGGACCTACAAAGAAACGGTACTATCAATAAACAGTGGCTAAATTATCCTCTGCTTCCAAGCCCGCCACATAATTATTTGCCAACGGAAGATTACATGATAAAAACCATAGAATTTTGGCTACAAAATTACGCGACAGTACCTGATTTAGCTGTAAAAATGGCAAACAAAATACTTAGCATGATCCTCACAGTTTTGAAGGTGTTCAAGCACGCAGCATACACATTTTTGAACTTCATCGGCATTAATCAGGGCACGGAGATCCTCATTTTTGACCTGTCAATCATGCCTAGCCGCCCAACAATAATGGCTTATTATTCTAGAATTATGTTCTTGCCAAGTGTATATATGCAAACCTTCGAAGAGGCTTTCTTTACAGGATTTTTTGAGATAGATTCTGAGATTTTTTTGAAGATGTCAGCCAATTTAAATGCCAGATTAGTGGCATACGAACTCAGCTTCTTCGCAGATCATAGACAGCCACCCAACGACGGTGTGAAGGTAGAACAATGGAAGCAACTCATGATACATGAAGCCAATCAGCTGAATGATACAGAGCAAAGAGTTTATCAAACATATGCCCGTCGCTTATCAAAGCCTGTCGGGGACGACAGAGTCCAGGAGGGGGGCAGTGTTGAGGGAGAATCGAGTAAGAAGAAGACAACGAAAGAAGCAGCTTCACTAAAAAGCAATATCTGAAGATATATCTCTGCAAGAAGCCCCGCAGGGGCGCAACACCCATCTCTGCACAGAGCCCCGCAGGGGCACACACACCAAGGAAAGGACGTAACCCACATGGGTGCTTCAACCTCTTGATCTCTGGAAGGTCCAGATCGAAGACTGAAGCACCACATCTTCAGACCTTCCACTGGTGGCGTGCGTGGCAACCCAGAATTAAGGAACCTATAGGTGAATTAGACTGTGGAATATCAGGTAGTCAGTCTAACTCCGAGGGTTGCGGGCAAGCAAGGCGAATGCATCAGGCCCAGAGAATGTAAAACAAGAATTAAGAAGAGGCCGTCAAAACTGAACACCTGTTTTATAAACAGGTAACAATGAGCAAAGGTTGCGTGCAGAGAAACGAAGCGAATAACACAGCAAGGTCCGATGTGTGCAACCAGGACAAATCAGAGCGCCTCTAAAACGTAATGCAAGATCAAGAATCAGACAATACTGACCACTGGGTGCGGGCGGATAACAAACTGATGACAAGAAGCAAAGCCTGTCAAGGGACGACAGAGACGAAGAGGGGGAGAGTGTTGCAGAGCTAAAGAGCGCACAAAGCAGAGAAAAAGACGGGCCCCAAAATTTTTCCGATTTGGACATCATATTTTTGTATCATAATCATTCTTGTAATATATTTTCCGTTGTAAAGGCACTAGAGGAGTCCTCTAGATGCATCCCCACAGAAGATTAGAAGCTTACCCATGTAAAATAGTAGAAATTTAGTCTTTTAGTGAATAAAGTGCCGGTCTCCTGTGTGAAAGGACCATTTTTAGGGCACTAGTATATAAGTCAAATGTGACTCTTTGTAAAGGACTTTTTGCCATTGTGAGAAGAGAGAGCACAGAAATTCGAATTTGTGTCTTCTTCCCTCCTTATCTTCTTCTTCGTGAGCTTGTATGCATGTGTATTGCTTGGAAAGAGTGCTTGTGAGTGTTGTCTATCCATGAAAGTGTTTCTTTGCTGTAGGAAAGGTGTGTGCAAAGTGTAGGAAGTGCTGAAGTGTAGGAAAGTATTCCCGCGACTCAGTATTTCGCTCATAACTTGAAGTAGGAGCGTCGGAATTGAGTGGACCGCCATTGGATGCGTCTTCTCGAGAGCTTCGAAACGCATATGCTATTCGCTATATTTGGAGTTCGGAGCTGGGAGAAAAGTCCAAAATACTGACGGCTGCTGCACCAAGTATCGTTTTGCCTTGACCAACAGTTGGAGCTTATTTGGATAAGTCTTTGCCTCATTTACATTCTTTGAGTAGTTCATTTGCATTGATCATTACATGATTGCATGTCCTCATACACTCGGCCAGGTTTGTATACTCTTTGGATTGATAATTAAAGGTGTGTATCCCCACTATATGCACTTGTGAGGGGATTGAGGTATAGTCTCTTTCTCCGCAAGTCCCTAAGTTGATACTTAGGACAACAATCTCGCAACATAGTGTAAAGTGAATTTTTTAGTTTTCACTAAATACAGTTATAAAGTTTTCAGTTTCAGAAGGTTGCTAAGCTACTGATGATTATAGAGGTGTTCTAATATCACTCTAGCTTAGTTCTAGTTGAGGCGTGGCAATTTTCCGCAGTCTTGTTAGTGAACAAGCTTTTGCCACAAAATCAACATGTTCATGTGATTTGAAGCACCTCAATCAACATACCAGACATTAGCACTTGATTTTGAAACATCAGTAGACATCGTATTCATCATATGATGTTGAACCATGAACAACTTCTCATAGTTATCTGCACTTGTGGCATAGTTGTTTTGCTGCCTTTTGTTATTTTGATTCTTCAACCTAGGATCACGTTCAAAGTGTCCAGGTTTATTACAATTCCAACATCCTTTACTATCATTACCTAAATCATTTTGTTGGAAGTTTATGCGACCTCTTTCGCTTCCCCTGCCTCGAAACTATCCTCTACCTCCTGCATGATTCTGTTGTTGTCCTTGATCTTGGTTATTGTCCTCTTCCACTTTCGAAGCCTCTACCTCTACATCTTCCTCTGCCAAAGTAGAATACCTTCTCAAAACTAGGTTTTCCTTGGGAATTTGAATCCTCACAAAGATTCTTTTCTTCAATAATCAGCATGGATACTAGATTAGCAAAATTTGGAGTATTTTCCCTAGTATGTATAGAAGTTCTGAACTGCTTATATGCAGCTCCTAAACCACAAAGGCACACTTCCACCTTATGATCATCATCTACATTCATGCCAATAGATGCAAGTGGCTCACATATGCTTTTGATCTTCAGAGTGTAGTCACTTACCGACATGCCCTTCTTTTCCAATGTATGCAACTCATTCTCGAGTTGCAATTTTCGTGCCTTTGTATTGGTCTCATACAATGTTACCAAACTATTCCACGCCTCTTTTGGAGTCTTGGCATCCTGTATGTGCCCAATCATGCTATCTTGTATGCTAACAGATACACAATACATTACCTTTTGTGCTCCTTGATGACATTCCTTATATGCTCTTAATTTGTCCGCAGTCTGATTCCTCTCTGGTAACTGTGCAGCATTTTCATTCTCTCCTTCGATGTATTGTAGCCTTTTCCCATCAAGAAATTCATCATATGGAATCTCCAAGCATGGAAGTTGTTCTTGTCCAGCTTATCACTCCTAAACTGACTCATTCCATCTACGTTTGCCATTTCTATAGCAATTCACAACACTGCAAAACACTACAAGTAGTATTTCTGCTTGAATGCTATCGCACTACGATGTAACAATTTGATCTCAGAAAAACATAGTTCTCGTGTATCAATAGTACGTAGAATCGCTTGAAATTCTAGATCTAGAATATATTATTGTTATCGAATAGGATGCAAGTTAGAGTTTTGCAAACTGACCTAGTTTTTTTGGGCTCCATCTTGTGGGCTCGAAATGGAGTTCGAGATGGCTCCAAAACTCTGATCTAACAAAAACAAGTGATGCTAAAGGGATAAATCCTAGAAATATTTTGAAACCTTCTACCTTCATACCAATTTTCATAGCAATCTAATGTCGATTGTGAATCGTGCTTTCTCCATGCCTTCTCGCATACTCTTCACCGTCGGCCTTCTCCACGAGACTACAGCCACACTAGCTCTGATACCATGTCATGAGGAAGGAGATAAGGAAGAAAGATCAGACACACACTCTCACACTCAAAGATGAGCACACACATAAATTGAGGCAAGGAAGAATGATCTTCTTCTTCTTCTTTTATTACATAAAATGAATGTACAAGAATGGCCTAAAATAAGAATACAACAAGTGCAATATATAAAGAATAGTACATAAGGAAAATCCTAATGTCCACGGATGAGTGAGCTGGCAAGAAACAATGTGCCATTGATCTCGGTAGATAAATCTAATAAAGCTCAATGAAGTGTCTGTAACATATACTAGCGTGAACACTATACATGTCAGAGAGATGAAAAATGATATGTGTCATCCTTGATCATCACATGTTCAACTTGATATCTCAACAAATCAAAACCACCTCAAGCATAGTGTAAGCTTGATCTTCCAAGAGCTCCCCGTCAAGCTAAAGTATGCTTGAGTCTTCATTCTCTAGTAGGTTGAATACCTGCCATAGCTTTGAATCTACAAAGCTTTATTCCATCCAGTGCCTTTGTCATCATATTTTCTACTTGCTTTTCATTTGGAAAAAAAGAAATGTCAATATCCTTGCCATGAGCTTCTCCCTAATAAAGTGCTAATGAACCTCTATGTGTTTGGTTCTTGCATGGAAAATAGGGTTTGCTGCTAGATGCATGGAACTTACATTATCTTCAAATATGTGAGGTTTGGAACTCACAAGTCCCAAATCTATATACAATACTTTTAACCATATTGCCTCTTGAGTTGCTATGGTCAAACCTTTGTACTCTGCTTCAATTGAGGATAAACCAACTATTAGTTGCTTCTTGGAGCTCCATGACACTAGCTTTGACCTAGAAATGCTAAGTAACTAGAGGTACTTCTTCTATCATCTTTAGCTCCTGCCCAATCTACATCTGAATAGATTTTGATATCCAAATCAGAAGAGTAAGGATAGAATATATCTTCATTGATTGTACCTTTGAGATACTTAAGTACTCTCTTAGCTACATCCATGTGTAGTCTTCTTGGAGAGTGCATGAATTGGCTTATCACTCCTACTTTATATGAGATGTATGCCCTTGTATGATGTGGCATATATCAAGCTACCTACCAAGCTTTGGTATTCTTTATTGTCTTTAATTTTCTCACCTTCATAAACACTAAGGTTATGATTCATCTCCATAGGTGTACCTACACAAGTTTCAGGAATAAAGGTCAACCTACACAAGAAGTGCAAGAAAGATTGAGCACATGGTGCTCCAAGGATGCACTTGCAAGGTCTTATCTCCTCAACTCTATCTCATATTTTTTTTGCCTCACATTAGAATTTCTAAAACATCTCAAGAAGTGTGGAATGCACTTGAAGCCTTCTTCTCTTCAAGTACAAAGGCCAGGAAGAATCAACTATGGTTGGACTTTACAACTCCCAAGAAAGCCCCCAAACAAAATGTGACTGATTTTGTCACAAAACTCAAGGACATAACAAATCACTTGGGAAGCATTGGAGAGGTAATAGAAGAAGAGAAAATTGTAAGGCAGGTCATCAATTAAAGGCAGATGACAAGTGGGAAGCATTCACCACAACAATGGACCTATACATGGATATGCATGTACCAGATTTCAATACACTCATAGGATGACTACTTACTCAAGAGGCCAAGGTCGTGAAGAATGGAGAAGGTTCCAAAGGTAATCAATCTTCTGCCTTATATACTGATAAAAGTAAAGCCAAATATAACAAAGGAAGAGGAAAGAAAGTGGATGATGAAGCAAGTACACACCAAGCTAACTATGCAGGTAGAGGAAGACATTGTAGAGGTAGAGGCAGAGGAGGAAGACAAGGCAAGGGGAGACCCCAAGCCTTTTATCCTTGTTCTATTTGTGGAGTGACTAATCATACAACTGAGAATTGCTTTAGGAATTCCAAGAATCAAAGAGGTAAAAGCTACAACAGAGGAAGGTTCAAAAATTTCCATGGAAACCAAAACAACTACAACAATTCAACCTACCAAGGAGGATACAAAAGGAGAAGAGACTACAAGAATTACATAGAATACTCTCTACTTCTCATGAATATGACAATTTCACAAGGTAAATCTGATGAGCATGTTTTCTACATAGATTCAGGTTGCTCCAATCATGTGGCAGGAAATGTGGCCCTCCTATCAAATTTAGAAGATCCAATGAACAAGCATGAAGTGCAAACAAGTGATGATACAAGGCATTTGCTGGAGAAGATAGGAAATGTAAAAGCCCTGATGGAAACATCAACCTACTTAGCAAGGTACTCTATGTCCCTACCATCACAAAGAACTTGATAAGTGTAGGATAGATTGTGGAGAAGGGCCTACAAGTAAGGTCCACAAAAGGAGGAGCATTTGTTGAAGATCAAAGTTCAGGATTCAAGAGAATTGCAAAGGGTGAAAAGATAGGTAGATTATTCACATTTGAATTGCAAGACACTAGGAACATTGCTCTCTTTACTTATGGTAGTCAAACACTCATAGAATTGGAAGTATGGCACAAAAGGTTAGCACATATTGGTGAACGATCATTAAAGCAAATTTTCAGGGACCAAAGTGTAATTGGACTCCTGAATTTGTCAAACCAACACATGATTTATAAGTGTAGTGCATGTCAATTTGGAAAGTCTCACAGATTATCATTCATGAAGAAAGGATATATGCATGGAGATCTCTTGGATTTGGTTCATACAGATGTATAGGGACCTAACAAGGATGCTTCAATATCTGGATCAAGGTATTATATCTCCTTCATTGATGACTGCAGTAGATGGACTATATTATACTTTATGAAACACAAAGATGAATTCTTTTCATGCTTCAAAAGATATTTAGCTCTTGTGGAGAATCAAACAAGTAAAACACTAAAAAGGCTAAGGTCAGATGGAGGGGGAGAGTACTTCTCCCATGAATTTGACTCCTTTCTTCAAGAAAGGGGAATCAAGAGAGAGATTACTACAAGGTATAGTCTTGAGAAAAATGGGGTGGCAGAGAGAAGGAATAGGACAATTGTTGAAGTTGCAAAGTCTATGCTAAATGAAAAACACTTGCCTAATTATTTATGGGTTGAGGCTATATCCACAGCCACTTATTTGATTAACATGTTACCTTCAAAGTCACTTGATGGCATGACACCATATGAGGCTTGGAGTGGAAGAAGACCAAGCTTGGATCATTGTAAGATTTTTGGATGTATTGCTTATGCTCATGTTCTTTCACAGGTTAGAGGAAAGATGGATCCAAAAGCTAAAAGATGTGTGTTCATTGGATATGACCACAACCAAAAAGGCTACAGGTTATACAACCCAACGACCAAAGGATTCTTGGTGAGTAGAGATGTAGTATTTGATGAGAATAGCTCTTGGTATGAAGACTCATGCAGTAAGATCAAATTACCTTATGATCTTGAAGAAGATTTCCCAAAGCTTGTCAAGGATAACCCTTCTAAAATTGAAGAACAAAATACCTCAGAAGATGATGAAGCAACTCATATTGAAAAACTCAAAATGTGGAAGTCTAAAGGTAAAACTAAAATGCAAGAACTTGGACAAGAGGAAAAATCATCACATCATGGCCTAAGAAGGTCCATGAGGGAGAAAAGAGAACCAGAGAGGTATGGGTTTGATACTTCTCTAGTTACTAAACATTCAATGTATCTAGCACAAGACATAAATCAAGAGGAATCCTCAACATTTGAGGAAGCAAAGAAGAAATCCGAGTGGAGGCATGCAATGGAAGAAGAAATTGAAGCTCTTGAGGAAAATAACACTTGAGAATCAATTCCCAAGTCTTCATCAATGAAAGTGATAGGCTCAAGATGGATCTACAAATTGAAGAAGAACTCTGATGGCTCCATTAACAAGTATAAGGCAAGGCTTGTGGCAAAAGGCTTTGCACAACCTCAAGGAATTGATTATGAGGAGACCTTATCTCCTATGGCAAAGATGCCTTAGAGTCCTACTTAGTATTGCTTCTTCCAAGAATTGGAAGATACTTCAATTGGATGTAGAAAATGTATTTCTTAATGGTTGGGTAATAGAAGAAGTGTATATGGCACAACCACCTATTTTTGAGAATCAAATACATCCTGATTATGTATGTAAACCTAATAAAGCTCTATATGGACTCAAACAAGCCCCGAGGGCTTGGAATCATAGGCTCGTTTCATTCTTGCAGGGTAAGGGATTTCAACCTAGCAAGGCAGATCCATCACTCTTTATCAAAAAGAGTAATTATGAAGTCATCTATTTGTGTGTGTATGTGGATGATATTATACTTATAGGAAATGATGCAAATGGGATAAAGAATATCAAGGAACAGATGCAAGAAGAGTTCAAGATAAGTGATGTGGGTTCACTCACATACTTCCTAGGATTGGAAGTAGTATAGAGAGATCATGGTCTATTCCTTAGTCAAAGGAAATACATTAAAGACTTATTGACAAAGTTCAAGATGCAAGATTCCAGGATTGCAGGTACTCCAATGGAGGTTTAGAGTTGTTCTCTGATGCAGATTGGGCTAGCTCCAAGGAAGATATGAGAAGCACCTCACGATACCTTACCTTTGTAGGGTCAAAACTTGTCTCATGGTTATCTAAGAAGCAACCCACAATTGCTCCCTCCTCTACTAAAGCTGAATATAGAGGTCTTACTATAGCTACTCAAGAAGCAATGTGGATGAAGACACTATTACAGATCTTGGATTGGAAATTGGGACTCCAAATATTTTTGGTGACAACATGAGTTCCATTCACTTGGCTGCCAATCCAATTTGCCATGCAAGGGCTAAACATGTTCAAGTACACTATCATTATGTCAGGGAGAAATTGCTCAGCAAGGATATTCAACTATCCTATGTATCAACTCATTTACAATGTGCAAATATACTCACAAAAGCATTGGATGGAACAAAGATGAACAGGTTCAAATTGATGATTGGTTTGTAGGAAATCAAGGAGAAATGAAGACCAAGCATGTTAGGCTTGAGGGGGAGCTGTTGGTACAATTATACCCAAGCCCACATGCTTGATCAATTCACTTATGCTCAACCTATTGGCATAACCCATGAAAGGCCTCATATGATCAACCTCTTGTAAAAGTACTTCACATTTACCCTTATAAAAGTGGATTACACTCATGAGGAGCTACAAATCTCTAAATCACATTTCACTTAGTTGTTGAGCAATGAGAGAATCTATCCTATATGTTAGCATTCACCTTTTAGGTAGAAGTTTGAATTTGAATTCAAACTTTGGTTCCAAGATCAACTATAAGAAGAGGATCAAGAAGACCCGCGTGTATCTCGAGGTAGAGAGATCATTCTGTAGTACATTGTGAAGTGAGAGCTCACCTCATAGCTCTTTCACCTCTCACACATTGAGCAATGCTTGATTGCCAATGACATTGTATTTGTACATGTTTAATACATATATGATCATTATATTGTCATTTCACTTCTTTGTTATAACTCCATAAGAACAGTGATCTTCTTAGAGCTTGTTCTTAATGTGTAAATTATCGTTTGCCATGATTTAAAGCATGCTAGAATTTGCATACTATCTATTATAATCCCACAAAGTTTCATTAGCATTGCTTCTAGGAATCGTCAGATATTAGCATATCTTTGCTCACTAGTCTGATGATTGTAGCAGCCCGTGAATGTCAGGATGGAGATATGATTTGCTAAATACCTTTCTCTACATGTAGTCCATCATTTTTTATGAAATCACTCATGATTGTTAGCTTACTAAGTTAATTAGAGTTCCCCAAAAGGAATTAAGCTAATTGTTATTGTACACAAAGAATTGTTCAAAACACTGAATAGGTGCAAGAACAAAAATAGCAAGTGTTTTGTTCTTGGATCAACTCCAACATATCTGTTTTGATTTATCCTTTTGAGATTGATCTTCCAAGGTACATAGGGTGTCTAATACATCCTTTGGCAAGCTAAAAGGGTCCACTACATATCTTTGGAGTTCATTTGTCTAGTGTAGTGCAAAGATTTTATCCATCCTCACATTTTTTACATCAAGTTGGAGGAGTCTCCAATTTCTTGCAGCAGCTACACTTATCAATGTCCTGATTGTAGTCATCTTTGCAACTGGTGAGAATGTTTCCTCATAGTCTATAACATGAGTTTTTGAGCATCCTTTGGCAACTAATCTTGCCTTGTACTTGTAAACTGATCCATTTGAGTTTCTTTTAACTTTATAGACCCATTTGCAACCAATTACCTTTTGATTGGATGACATTGGAACCAAACCCCAAGTGTCCATCTCCTTCAATGCATTTATTTCTTCTTTCATGGCCTTTTCCCAATTAGGGTTTACCTTTTCCTCTTCATAGGTTGAGGGTTCCTCTCAAATTTATTCTTTTGCCAAGTAGATTGAATGCTTTGTAAAATATGTGGAATCATATACATACCTTTCTGGTTGTTTCTTCTCTCTTGTTGATCTTCTAGGAGCTTTCTTAGAGCATTCTCCACACTCTTGCATCTTTGCTTTGCCTCTTGAATTCCATTGTTTTTAATCCTTTTCCCTTTCATCTTGGTCATCATGTGTATCACTTCTTGGATCCTGGACTTGTGTATCATGCTTGCTTCCTAATTGATGAGAATTAGAATCAATATCATGTGGTAGAGTTACCTTTTGTTTATCTTCATCATACCAAAACTTGTGTTCTTCAAACACAACATCTCTACTTGTAGTGAATTTCTTTGTTGAAGGATTATAGGACCTGTAACCCATTTGAGTTGAGTCATAGCTAATAAACACTGCCTTTGTTCCCCTTTCATCTAGCTTACCTCTTATTTGTGATGGTACATGAACATAATCCAAACAAGAAAACACCTTATAATGTCCAAGACTAGGTTTTCTTCCATGCCATGCTTCCTAAGGAGTCATACCTTAAAGTGATTTGGATGATCATCTATTGACAAGGTACACAACAATTGAAATAGCCTTTGCCCATAGATAATGTGGAAACCTCTTCTCTTCAAGCATTGTTATGGTTGATCCAACCAATGTCTTGTTTCTTCTCTCTGCAATTCCATTCAGTTGAGGAGAGTACCTAGTAGTCACTTCCCTTTTGATACCTTTATCCTACAAGAACTCATAAAACTCTTTGGAGAAGTATTCTCCCCCTCCATCAGATCTCAACTTCTTGAGTGATCTACCTGTATGATTCTCCACATGTGCTAGATACTTTTTGAAGCAAACAGACACTTCATTCTTGCTCTTGATAAAGTATAGAATAATCCATATACTATGGTTATCAATAATGAGACATAATACCTTGATCCTACCAATGAAGGTTCTTGACTTGGTCCCCATACATCTATATGCACTAAGTCCAATAAGTTTTTGTGGATGTAGCCTTTGTGGTTGAATGGTTGTCTTTCTACATGCATCACACTTGTTGATCATGTGTTGCTCTAATATATTTCGTAGCCTTAGAACACTTTGATTCTTGCATATATCCTTCAAGGTTCTTTCATTCACATGGGCAAGTCTCTTATGCCACACTTCAAGCTCACTTAGGGTTTGAGACCCAAAAGTGAATAGAGCTATGTTCCTGGTTTCTCCTACTTCAAAAGTAAAGAGCCTACCATACTTCTCCCCTTTGGCTATCTTCTTGAAGCCTTGACACGGATCTTCCACAAAAGCTCCATGTTGGGTGAACCTAACTTACAAGCCTTTTTCAACTATTTTGCCTACTCTTATTAGGTTTTTAGTGATAGTGGATACATAGAGAACCTTTCTCATAATGTTTGTCGTACCATTGGAAGCTTTGACATTACCAATCTTCTCCACATTGTGCTTTGTGTCATCCCCTATTTGAACTTCACATCTATGCTTTGGACTTTCCAAATCAAATAGAAGAGCAATGTTGCCTACAACATGATTTGAACATCTTGAATCTATATAGAACAAATGATCACATTCTTTACCTTCTTTGTGTCTTAGATTCATAAGAAACAATGAGTCTTCATGTGGTTGATCTTTTGAATAAGTGTTGAAGTCCCTTCTATTATAGCCTTTATTATTATTGTTGAAGTTGTGTCCACCTCTACCTCTATTGTTGCCCTATCCACCTCTTCCACTTCCTTTCTAGGTCTTTCCATTGAACTAGCAATTCTAAATGGTGTGGTTGGTCTTATCGTAGATGGCACAAGGTTGAACATTTTGACCTTTGGCTTTGTCATGATTTGTTCCTTTCTTCTTCCCTTTCCACTTGCTCTTGCTTGCGAAGTTGGCTGAAGTCTCATCTTCATCTTTTTTCTTCTTGTTGTCTTTCAACTTCTTGTCCTTCTTCTCTGCATATGGAGCACTAGTTGAATTACCATGATATGAGTTACCATATAGAGCACTAGTTGAATTACCATGATATGAGTTGCCTTTCAGCTTCTTATCCTTCTTATTTGCATATAGAGCACTAGTTGAACTACCATGATATGAGTTACCTTCCTTTATGCTATTTTTGGCCTCTTGATTGAAGAGTTGTCCAAGAAAGATGTTGAAGTTTGGAGTCTAGAGTCTTCAATCAGCTCTCCAATGGATACTAACTGATCCACAACCTCCTTGACCTTGGCAACAAACTCTATGATAGTTTGTTTAGGTGTCTTCTTCATTTGGTTGAACTCGTTCCAAAGATGATTCTTTCTTGCTTTGGTACTAGAAGAAAAGAAATTCTTGAGGGCATCCCAAGTCTCTTAAGATATCTTGCATCCTCTAATATGTGGTAATAGAAAGTCAGAGATAGAGTTTAGTATGTATGACCTTGCTTGAGCATCCCTTGTGCACCAAAGAGTGATCTTATCTATCATCTTTTGTGTAGGTCCTCCTTTGGATCTTGGAATAGGCATAGCTTCATCACCTACTACAATTCCATAAAGATTTCTACCTTGCTAAGAGGCCTCCATGTTGGGAATGATGGATGGACACTCCAAGAGATTGAGTAGATACTACCAAAACCTGCTTTGTACCAGCCCTCTGATGCTTTAGACTTGATAAGTGGACCTCCTTGGCTCTCCAATGACACCATAAAATGGCCTATGTACTTTGGAGATGATGTGTGTAAAGATTGTATCAAAACAGATAACTTTGGACTTCAAGATCTCAAGAAAACCTTCTATTTATGTCTTGACACCTGTTGGATCTTTTGCTCAGTATGACCAGCACATAAGGAATTGGAAAAATTCCTTTTAGGGGTATCTAATTAGCTTAGCAATCTAACTATTCCAAGTAGAATGATATAAAAAGATCAACTATGCTCAGAGAAATCAATTTAGCAAATAAACATCTACCCCCGATCTTTTAGGATTGTTGTAGACATTGACCAGTGATCACCTCGACGCTCTTTTCTCTGAAATGGCTGAATAGAATCTCTTCAAATTTTGATAGCATGTAGATAACTTTGAGAGGATTCAAACAAGCTTTAGATCTTTGAATTTGGTGACGAAATGACTGAGATATGCACTTGACAAGTTGACAGACTTTCAGGTAGTATGATAGAGAACTCAAAAATGAACAATGTGAATGTATGTATTAATGAACACTTGTATACAATACCATTGGCATGAATATAATTGCCTAATGGTGTAGATATGTGTGGGCTAGAGTGTAGGCCTCACACACACTTAGAAACAGTAGAGACAAGCTCGGGAGTGATGAGTTCTAACCGCGACTTTTTCATGTTCACTTTTATAGTGATTGAGTAAGAATTTGAATTCAAATTCAAACTTTTGGCTCCCTATGATCAAGCTCCTATATCCTAGGAGATATTCCTTCAATCAGAGTTAACCTTTTTCCACAAATTCATTTAGGTAGGTGTCTACAAAGATTCCAAGTCAAATGTGACTTTTACAAAGAGATAAAGTGGTAATTAGCCACTAACATGGGTTCCTATGCTTCTCCATATGTGTATGGATCTCAATGTATCCTTCAAGCCAAATGTGTAGGCTTGTGACTTACACCAACAGCTCCCCCTCAAGCCAAACAATTTGGGTTGGTCTTCATCTTTAATCTTCATGTATATCCTGCAATACAATCATTGCTTTGAACCTGCAAAGTTTGGTTCCATCCAAAGCTTTTGTCAAAAAATTTGCACACTGCATGTTGGTTGATACATAGGTTAGTTGAATATCCTTGCTTAATAACTTCTCTCTCACATAATGGTACTGGTCCTCTATGTGTTTGGTCCTAGCATGATAGATAGGATTAGCTGCAAAGTGAAGGGAGCTTGTATTATCTCCAAAGATCATTGGTGACCTAGTATATAATCCCAATTCTGTATGCAATAGTTTGATCCATATGGCTTCTTGTGTGGCATTAGCCAATCCTCTATACTCTGCCTCTGTAGAGGATAAAGCAACAGTAGGTTGCTTCTTTGAAGACCATGATATTGGTTTATCACCTGCAAAAGAAATGTATCTAGAAGTGCTCCTCCTATCATCCTTGCATCCTGCCCAATCAGCATCTGAATAGATCTTGATATCAAGGGTCTTAAGTATAAGGGAAATACAAACCATGATGCTCTGTAGCCTTGAGGTATTTTAGAATTCTTTTGGCAGCTTCTAAGTGAGGTTCTCTTGGCTTGTGCATAAATTGACTTAGCACACTAACTCCATATGTAATATCTATCCTTGTTAAGGTAGCATAGTTCAAGCTACCAACCATGCTTTGATAACCTGTAATGTCATTAATTTCATCACCTTCATGGGCACTTAGTTTTAGGTTTACCTCCATTGAGTAATTGCAACTTTGGCATCCTGCCAATGAAACTTCTTCAACATATCCTGAATGTACTTCTTCTGAGTAATGTATATTCCTGAGTTAGTATAGACTAACTCAAGCCCAAGAAAATACTTTAGTAGACCAAGATCATTGATCTTGAACTCCTTCATCATCTAGCTTTTGATTTGTCTGATTCCATTAACATCATTACCTGTAAGTATGATGTCATCAACATAAACACAAAGGTATATTACCTCTGAATTACTTCTCTTGATGAATAGAGAAGTATCTGCCTTGCTCATGACAAAACCTTGGTCTTGGAGGTATGTAATTAACCTATAATTCCATGCCCTAGGTGCCTGCTTCAATCCATATAAAGACTTTTTTAATTTGCAAACATATGTTACCTTCTTAGGGTCCTCATAGCGAGGAGGTTGTGACATATATACCTCCTCTGAAATCCATCCATTCAAGAAAGCATTCTTGACATCCATTTGGTACATGTTCCAATTTTTTGATGCAACCACACTTACCAACATTCTGATTGTTGGCATCTTGGCCACATGTGAGAATGTCTCTTCATAATCAATGCCTTGGGTTTGTGCAAAACCCTTGGCTACCAATCTGGCTTTGTACTTGTTAATTGACCCATCAGAATTTCTTTTGAGTTTATAGATCCATCTGGATCCTATTACCTTCATGGATTCCTTTCTTGGTACTAGCTCCCATGTGTCACTTTCCTTGAGTGCTTCAATCTCCTCATTCATAGCTTCTTTCCGTTCTGTCTTGGTCATGGATTCTTCATATGATTCTGGTTCTTCAATTGACAAATCTTTGGCAAGATACACAGAGTGTTTAGTAACAAGAGATGTATCATACCCATATCTGATAGGTTTTTTGCTCTCTCTTTGTGACCTTCTGATTGATTGAGTTGAAGATTCAGGTATGTCTTCAAGTTTCTCAGCTTCATTTTGCCCTTGGACTTCCATGCCTTGAACTCCTCAAGGTTGATAACATTTTCATCATCTGAATTTGAGTCTTCATTCTGACTAGGTTCCTCCTTTGCAAGAATTGGAAACTCCTCTTCCAAATCATAGGGTAGTTTGAACTTCTTGCATTCATTCTCATACCAAGAATCATTTTCATCAAAGACAACATCTCTATCCCTTATTTGAAGGGTTGTAGAACCTGTATCCTTTTTTATTCAAATCATATCCAATATGCACTTCTCAGCCTTAGGGTCTAGCTTACCTCTTATCTGCGAAGGAATGTGTACATATGCTACACATCCAAATATCCTGCAATGGTCTAGTGAAGGTCTCTTACCATGCCATGCTTCATAGGGTGTCATCCCATCAAGGGACTTAGATGGTAACATGTTTATGAGATAAGTGGCAGTAGAAACACTCTCTGCCCATAGATAATTAGGTAACTTTTTTTCATTCAACATAGACCTAGCTGTCTCAACAATCAACCTATTTCTTCTCTCAGATACCCCATTCTGTTCAGGAGTATACCTTGTGGTGATTTCTCTTTTAATACCCCTGTCCTGCAAGAATTCAAACTCATTGGAGAAGTACTCACCTCCTCCATCTGACCTTAGCCTCTTCAAATTCTTCCCTGTCTGATTTTCAACAAGTGCAAGATATTTTTAAAAGCAATTAAACACCTCATCCTTGTGCTTCATGAAGTACAATACAGTCCACCTGCTATAATCATCAATAAAAGATACATAGTACCTTGATCCTGAGATTGAGGGGTATTTGCTTGGTCCCCATACATCTGTGTGAACAAGTTCTAGGTAGTCTTCATGCATGTATTTTGGAACTCAAGGTCAAGCATAAAACATGGAAGCACATCAAAGAAGTGGACATAGAAGAAGAGGGAGCAAGTAGGGAGCTCCAAGAAGTGTATGTCAAATTTTCAAAAGAATCCCCTACGAAAATAGTGATTTTCATCACTAAAAACCATTGTAAATACCATTATCTATTTTTATAACTCCATTTTGTTCAAGCCGAGGAGTCCTCAAGCTTGAGGAGTATTAGAAGTACCATCGTACCAATTTTAATAATTTTTAGACTTCATTTGAGCCCTCAAATAAGCCCTGGAACCTAATTTTTAACTAGGCCGGACACTAGGTCTGGACAAGGCCAAAACTAGTCAAAAAACTATAAAAAGAGCTAGAGAGCTCATTTTTGAGGTTAGCTTGTTAGAGAATAGAGCTTTTGTAAGAGAACTCTTTGGCAATTGAAGCTTTCCATTGTTCCTCTCTTTGATCTTACCTTGTGCGTGTGTGTGTGTATGTGTGTGTGCTTTCACTCACGCACTTGTGCCTTCACTTGCTCGTGGTATTCATACCGGTCCTCACGTCTCCGCGGATTGATAAGTAAAGGAGGTGGTGCTTACGCTTGAGCTACAATGTAGCCTTTCCTTGAGAAGGGTAACCTGTGAGACTTCCCAAATTGACAAGCACTACATTTATATATCATGTGTTGTTTGGAGACATTGGATATTCCACTTACACATTGATCCCTGCATATTTGCTTCAAGGTTCTTTCTCCTACATGCCCTAATCTTTTGTGCCAAATCTCAAGTTCTGAAAGTGTTTGATCCATATAATTGTATAGTGCAATATTCTTTGTGTCTTCTAGTTCAAAAGTGAAAAGTCTACCTGATTTTTCTCCTTTAGCAATCCTCTTGAACCCATGCCTTGAATCCTCCACAAATGCTCCAAATTGATTGAATCTAACCTGCAAACCTTTCTCCACAATCTGTCCAACACTCATCAAAATTTTTGGTAATGGTGGGTACATAAAGTACCCTACTCAACAAGTTCTGATTTCCATCACAAGTCTTAACATTTCCAACTTTAACTACTGAGTGCTTGGTGTCATCACCTGTTTGGACTTGATGCTTAGCTTTTGGTTCCTCAAGATCAGAGAGTAGTGCTACATTGCCAGCCACATGATTTGAGAATCCTGAGTCAATGTAGAATAGGTGGTCATCATTTGTACCTGATTTTGAAGTCATGTTCATGATCAGAAGAGAATCATCTTGCTCTTCTGTATAGTTGTTGTAGTCCTTTCTAGATTTGAATCCTCCTTGGTAATTGCCATTGTAGTTATTGTTGTAATTGTTGTTGTAGTTGTTGTTGTAGGCTTGGTGATGGTTGAATCTACCTCTTGACTGTGAGTATCCACCTCTTTGGTATCCTCTTCCTCTCTGATTCGTGTAATTCTTGAAACACTCATCTGTAGTATGATTTGATAAACCACAAATGTTGCATGGTGAGGAGTTATAGGATCTCTCCCTACCTTGCTTACCTCCTCTGCCCCTTCCTCTTGATGATCTACCTCTCCCTGCATAGTTGGCTTGGGAGGTAGTGCCTTCATCTTCCACCTTCTTGTTCTTGCCTTTATCTTTAGACTTCTTATTAGTTTATAGGAAAGAAGAGTTATTACCTTTGGATGTTTCTCCATTCTTGTTGAGCTTTGCTTCATGAGTGAACAATTGTCCCATGAGAGTTGTAAGATCTGGAATTTGCATGTCCATGTAAAGGTCCATGGCAGTGGTGAAACTTTCCCATTTGTCATTAGCCTTGATCCCATTGATCACTTGCCTTACAATATGCTCTTCTTCAATCTCTTCTCCTATGCTTGCTAACTGATCTGCTACATCTTTATTCTTGGTCACAAACTCTAAAACAGCTTGCTTAGGTTGCTTCCTTAATGTGGTAAATTCAATCCACAACTGATTTTTTCTAACCCTTGTGTTGGAAGAGAAATAAGATGACAAGGTTTCCCAAGTCTCTTGGGATGTCTTATAGTTCCTAATATGTGGCAAAAGAAAATCAGAGATGGAGTTGAGTGAATAAGACCTTGCTAATGCATCCTTTGCACACCATGTGTTGAGCTTTTCATGTTCTTCCTTTGTTGGTAATCCTCTTGTTTTGAATGAGGGCAATTCCTCATCTCCTGAGATGTATCCATAGAGACTCCTTCCTTGTAGGTAGGTCTTCATCCTTAGAGACCATGCCTGATAGTTGTTCCTATCTAATTTATCAATAAATGAAGGAAAACCATCTCCCATTTTACCTTAATTTGCTCTGATACCACTATTGGGAATGATGGATGGACACTCCAAGAGATTGAGTAGGTACTGACAAAACCTGCTTTGTACCAGCCCTCTGACGCTTCAGACTTGATAAGTGGACCTCCTTAGCTCTCCAATGACACCATAAAATGGCCTATGTACTTTAGAGATGATGTGTGTAAAGATTGAATCAAAACAGATAACTTTGGACTTCAAGATCTCAAGAAAACCTTCTATTTATGTCTTGACACCTGCTAGATCTTTTGCTCAGTATGACCAGCACAGTAGGAATTGGAAAAATTCCTTTTAGGGGTATCTAATTAGCTTAGCAAGCTAACTATTCCAAGTAGAATTATATAAAAATATCAACTATGCTCAGAGAAATCAATTTAGCAAATAAACATTTACCCCCGATTTTTTAGGATTGTTGCAGACATTGACCAGTGATCACATCGACGAGCTTTTCTCTGAAATGGCTGAATAGAATCTCTTCAAATTTTGATAGCACGTAGAAAACTTTGAGCTGATTCCAATAAGCTTTAGATCTTTGAATTTTGTGAAGAAATGACTGAGATATGCACTTGACAAGTTGACAGACTTTCAGGTAGTATGACAAAGAACTCAGAAATGAACAATGTGAATGTATGTATTAATGAACACTTGTATACAATACCATTGGCATGAATATCATTGCCTAATGGTGTAGACATGTGTGGGCTAGAGTGTAGGCCTCACACACATTCAAAAACAGTAAAGAGAAGCTCGGGAGTGATGAGTTCTAACCGCGACTTTTTCATGTTCACTTTTATAGTGATTGAGTAAGAATTTGAATTCAAATTCAAACTTTTGGCTCCCTATGATCAAGCTCCTATATCCTAGGAGATATTCCTTCAATCAGAGTTAACCTTTTTCCACGAATTCCTTTAGGTAGGTGTCTACAAAGATTCCAAGTCAAATGTGACTTTTACAAAGAGATAAACTGGTAATTAGCCACTAACATGGCTTCCTATGCTTCTCCATATGTGTATGGATCTCAATGTATCCTTCAAGCCAAATGTGTAGGCTTGTGACTTGCACCAACACTCCATTCTGATTTCTACCTTGCTAAGAGGCCAAGCCACATAGTTTTTCTATCAAGATTCTCAATCACTGAGGGAAATCCATCACCCATCTTGATATAGCTTTGATACCATTGAAAGAACTTGGAGAAGCTTGTAGGAGGTAGGAGAGTGATTTGCGAAGCAAGAAAGTTTGGTCTAGCCAACTAGAGTCTGGCACAAGACCAGCCCTTGAGCTTATGGAGACTCAAATAGACCTTATAGGAATGCTATAAGTGCAATAAAATGAACTATGCAACTTTGGAGCATCAACGAGAAAGAGTCGATACAAAACAGATAGGTTTGCACATTGACTAGCTCAAAAACTTGTTATCTTTAGATGAGACTATGAACTTCAAATTCTCATAGCAACCAAGGTGATTACAATTAGAAAAAAAAATTGACGGAGTAATAAAAATAGGGTTGAGTGTATAGAATGCACAAGATTACAAGAAATAAGAAAAATATGCTTTTGGAATGAACCAAACACTCAATAGTGGTACCTCCTATTTTTCAAGAATGCACAGAGATAGACACCGAGATAGAAAAACTGAGATTTCTCCCAATTTACTAAACCAAATGCTTTGAAAATGTATACACATAAACTAAACACTAATATCTTTTCAATGAGTCCTATTTCATCCAATTTAAATCTTTTTAAAGAGAGCAACAACCTCTACAAGCTTATTGTTATTGAAGTAGATGATGCAGAAAAATGGAGCAAGAAAATGATGGCCACAAGTGTATGTATATTGCTTCCATGTAATGTACAAGTGATTTGAAGTCTTTATATGTAATCTTGAAGTGCTCAATGCCTTTGACAAGTGGATTTTGAATTAAAATGAAGGCTGTAAAGGTTGTTGGAGGGAATCAATTCACTTTCCTACAATCTAGGAAGAGTTAAGATCTAGTTTGATCTACTTTTAGTTGATTGATTGATTCATTCATTGCAACTCAACCACCTCAAATTCATGGAGGTTTTGGTATCTTTTACTACTTTTACATGTGTAAAGCTCTAGGATTCTACAATGGTAAAAGATCCATAAGAAATCTTTTAAAAAAAAGCAATAAATGAGCATAAGTAAAAGAACTCTCCAACGGACATTCTTTCGATGTAATCCAAGCGATAGCTTTTGATGTCGATCAAATCCACCTCAAGCTTAGTGTAAGCTTCATGTTCCAACAAATGATCCTTGTCCATGATCTTTATGCTAATTAGAAATAGATGCTTTCCACTAGGTTGATCTTCACGGAACCAATGCCCCTTTGCTCTCATTGCACTTTTGAATGGAAATTCTAGGATCTCTTCTTGTAGCATTGCTTTAGAGTCTTCAAAAGCCATCTGCACTTGCAATGGAATTGAGAATTAGTCTCTAGTATGAAAAATTGCTTCTGCTCTAATCGTGTGTAGTGACTCTTTGTTTCTCCTAAACAGACATCCCCCTTGCTAGTGAGTAGAGCATGATACCTGAACCTCTATTCATTTTCTTATTTTTGTAGCTGAAAGAAAACACAATGGTTAGTTTATGGCCAAAGAAAATACTGATGTAAATCAGTTTTATTATAGCTATTATGTTACATGTTAAGTACTATTCCTATAGAGGAAATGTGGAGCACTATGTTTGTTGAAAAAGTTGTGTGCCAAATGCATTGCCTTGTAGGGTGGCCCTATATTGCATACTTTGGATGCATTTAAATCAGCATGCGTGCATGAAAGATTTGCTTGATTGTTCTGGCACACTCCTTGTTGCTTCTTTGGTCTCCACTTTAATGTTGTAATGTGATTTCTTCGTGTCCTATTCCATTGTGCTGATGTAGGCAAGTTCTTTGATGCAATCCTCCATACAACTTTGTCCTTGTTTTGAAGTTTTTTTCTTTAGTAATTTGTTGTTGTTGCTCACCCTTGGATATCCTATTGAAGTCTTGGGTACGCCTCTGTGTTACTTCATCTAACTTCTTTATTTCTTTGTTGGCTTGTTCCTTGACCTTTTTTTGGATCTAGATGACTTATTGTGGTCATTGAACTTCCATTAGTCTCTTCGGAATCCATACTTGTAAAATCCTAGATTCCTTCTTCCATAGTTTGGACCTCTGTGATCTTCTTTTGTTGTTGAGTGTTGACATGTTTGTACCTTCCTTTGCAATTCATACAGTTCTAGTTGATCTTTCCTAATCCATTCTTGTCTTATGCTTGGGTGTTTTTGTGCCCTTGTGGTTGGTAAGATTACATGTGACCTAATCTTCTTGCTAGTTCCTCTAAGCAGACTATCCTCATTCAATTACTCAGGCTCACCCTCTTGGGAAGAATTGAGAGGTTGATCATAAGGTTTAAGGGAAGGTGTAGGTGAATTGAAAGTAGAACAATCATTGTACAAGGTTTTTGCTAGACGTTCATGCACTAGGTCCTCTAGAATCGTGATCCTAGGTGTCTTGTCCCCAACTGCTTTTAAAGGTTTTTCATCTAGAAGACTAAATACCTCCTTATAGCCTATTTTAGCCGATATGTATCCTTGGGCAAGGTGGATACTCACTTCATATTCAAAGATCCAATCCTAACCTAGGACTAGTTCTTCTAGAAGATCTATGTCATTGCAAACTAGGAATCTTTGGTTCATAGTAGTGTTTCCAAGCTGCAGGAACATTCAAATCTCTCTGTGACACTCAATGATGTTTCCTCCAATTCCTATCATGTAATCTTTTGTGGGATTAATTGCCTTCAACTCCTTTGCTAGTGAGGCTCTTATGCAACTCAACGTAGCTCTTGTGTCAATCAATGCATCTACTAATTGGTAGTGATATGTTCCAATGCCTAGGTTCAAATATGGTTGTTTGATAAGGTTAGCTAGTGTGTCCGTTTTACCCCTATTATAATTTGCCATGGGGGTAGGTTCTTCTCCTTGTAGATATCTTTCATCCCATTTTCATATTCACTTCCATTTTCTTATGTGTTCTAGTTCTTCCACTTGGACTTCTTCTCTTATTCTTTCTTCTTCTATTTTCCTCTTATGCGCTCCTAATAGTCTTGCTAACATCTTTTCAATTAATGGCTCCATACACCTCTTGACTCTACAACTGCTTATGTAATTAGGTAGTACATCTCCATTGAGTGTAACTAAGTTAATCGCTCCAATAGTAGAAATTCGTTTTATCAATAGCACTCCAGACCCTCGTTGCCGCAATTTTTTTGCATGTTGTTTCAACATATACACTAACACTAGGTCTCCCTCTTTTAGTCTCTTGTCTTTAACATGAGCATCATAATAAGCTTTTTGTCTCCCCTTTGTAGTGTAAATGCCTACCACTGCTTGTAACCTTATTTCATGCAACTTTTCAATTTGATCCATTCTTTGGATAGTTCATGTCTCATCCAGTCATATTGTTGAGACACTCTCAGAGTAGGGACTAAAAAGTCAATTGGTAGGATTGCATTTTTGCCTATATACTAGATTGAATGGAGTAGTTCCAATAGTAGTCTTAAATGATACACGGAAGGTCCATATTGCATGGTGCAATTGTTTATTCCAATCCGACCTTCCATTGTTAACTATTTTAGTTAAGACTCTACACAAAATTTTATTGTAACTCTTAGCTTGTCCATTGGATTGAGGATGATAGGGAGTTGATTTCTTATGAATTACTAGAAATTCATTCATAAGAGACTCAATAACTTCATTGATGAAGTGTGTCCCTCTATCACTAACAATTTCAATTGGGAGTCCAAAACGAGTGAAGACATTTTCAAACAAGAATTTGGCTATGGTCTGGGCATCATCTTTTCTTGTCACTCTAGCTTCTACCCATTTTGTCAGATAATCTGTGGCTACAATAATGTATTCAACATGCGAACCTTTTGTTGGGGGGTTTATTGGTCCTATGAAGTCAATACCCCATTTCAAAAATGCTCCGGCACTAATCATTCATGTCAGAGGCATGTCGTCTCGTCTTATAGGATACTTTGTTCTTTGACATATTTCACAACTTCTTACATAAGTTTCAGCATCTATATGTAAGGTTGGCCACCACAAGCCAACAAAAAGAATGATTTTGACAATCTTGTCAGCTGAAAAATGACCTCCAACTCCACCTCCATGAGCCATTCCTAGGATAGGCAAGTATTCTCCTTCATGTACACATAACCGTAATTGATTATCCTTTCTTCTTTTGAATAGTTGTCTTCCTACTATGGCATAGTACTTGCTCTATTCTTCTAGAGCTCTCTTTTTTTCTTGCTCCTTCCAAGTAAGTTCGTGATCTCAAAAAATTAACTAACACTTTGCCCCATTAGTACCATGGCTCTTTCTGGATTTTCTTCTTGTTGGGTATACCTTACATGCACTACATTCTATGGATGTGGTGGTTGTTGTCCTAGCACTCGTTGTGGTTGACCATATCCACCATATTCATATGTTCTTGGTGCTATTGGCAGTCTTGGATATGGATTATATCTAGGGGCCTCTCCACCTTGATCCCTAGGAGGATATCCGCAAGGTCTATACTGGGGTGGTGCAGAAGGTCTAGGTTTTCTATTAAAGGGACAATTCTTGATATTATGGTTGGTGTATCTTTGCTCAATGTGATAGTACATATTAGGTCCTTGGATTGTTTGCCTATTGTATGGATAGGGTTGTGGTGGTGCTAAGCCTCCTCTTGCACAAACATGGGATGGGTGATCTCCCCCAGAATGTATGCATCTTCTTAACATCGGCACTCTCATAAAGATGTTCTGGTAGTTTCTCTATCCTTGTATTCCTAGCTTCTTAGCCACTAAGTCTACCAATTCTTCTACATTGCTCATCCTAGAGGTAGCATTGCTCCTTGTGTCCTCCTATTTAGTGGAATTTTGTGGGGTTTTTAGGTCATCCGCTAGGTTGTCTTCTAAATCTATGCATTCTTGCAGTCATTCACTTAGTGTCTATAATCACATCACATATACCAAAGTTCTTAATGTCCCATTAGTTAGATCATCTAAGAATAAAGATATCATTTTTTGCTCGGAGGCTCTCTCTATCATAGGGCATCTATCTACATATTGATTGAATCATCTGGCGGCAGTCTTTACAATCTCATTAAGGGTATGTTTAAAACTATGGATCAATGAAGAAGAATTGTGTTTGATTCCCCTCTTGGTAAATTCTCTGATAAATTCTTGGAAGAATTATTCAATATTTGCAAAACGGTTGGGGTCTAAGCGTTGGAACCAAGTCAAAGTTGTTCCCATAAGGGTTAGCCTGGAAGATTCATATTGGACAAAGAAATCCTCCACCTATTCTACTCATAGTACTTGCCTGAATTTTTCAATATGGTCACAAGGCTCCCCTAAACCCTCATAATGGTTTCTCGTACACTTCACCACTTGGATTGGTCTTAACCTTCTACTCAGCTTAGGGGGGTCCAATAATGATGGGGACAACAGGCTGCAAGGGATGTACTCTTGGTCCTACACCTTGTGGTGGTCTTTGTAGGAAAGGTGGTCTATTCATACTTTCAATTCTTGGATTATTTTGGTTGTTGGGGTTGAGTTCCATCATGGAAAATTGCATGTGAGGTCTGACAGGGACACTCTGTTGGCTGGTTTGTCGAGATGCTAAGTTTTTGATGCTTAGTTGAGTCCCAAAAGGGTTTTTTGAAGTAGTTTCTTGTTCTCGAGGAGGGAATACATGAAACCCCATGTGCCTCAATCTTGACCTATCAAGATCATCCATCGGCCAATATCTTCATTGATTTCGATCTAGGTAAGTAATTCTAGATGAATCTTCAGGGTCTCTTAATTCATAGATAGTGGCTAGGTTGATGCCTTCCCCATGTATGGATGAACCTACCTGTAATAGTAGGCCAGATCCACTTACCAAATATACATCACTTAGATAGTCATCCTAGGGTATCAAATCTTCTCTTAGCACCTGAGTGACCACAAACTTTCCCCTAGGGGTAGTTACCAAGTCTCCACTATCACTTCTGATAGGGATTCCTTGTTCCTCTATCTCCCCTCTTTCATTTATCTAGTGAGGGTTTTTAGTCACAACATATATTTGTCCTATTTTATCCATGTAGGCACGTCCTTTGTATTTGACAATTGGTCTTGGGATTGTTTTTGAGTCAATCGCAGTTTTCATTCTTGCCACATACCTATTAAGGTTGTCAAGATAGATGGGTACTCCATGCAAGTTTGTAGATACATACTATAGGGATGTCCAATATTCCCCTTCCACTACAGACATGAAGCCTGCCCTAGGCACAAAACTATGCATATCTTCTAAGGCCATGAGTCTTTCCTCCTCTAAATCAATGGAAGTATTTGAGTAAATAGAGTGGTTACTTGGTTGGGCTACACTTCTTGAAGAAGACACAACACTTCTTTGATTGCCTATTACTCGTCCTGACCTTAGGTTCATTCAGTGCTCAGCTCTCGACTCGTCTAGGGCCCTATTGACTATCCTTTGCAAGATTTAGCACTTTAATTTCTCCAATTTTCCTTTTTTAGGCTCTTTGCTTTCCCCACAATACACAATACCTCTTTCTGATGATACACTATGAGGAATTCACACGATAAAGGATAATTGGCTCTTGGGTGATACACAATGCTTAGCAACTATGATATGATACTTGATCTATACATGACACACGATACAAGAATTCAGACGATACATGATACCAATCTTCCATGACACCATATTTGCATACCAAAAATACACGATACTCGAGAAGCCATGATACATGATACATCCAGTTGGTGATACACGATACACAATTGACACGATACACGACACACGATACACGACACACGATACACGATACACGATACACAGCTAGCATGATACATGATACTTAACCTCGTGATACACGATACTTGTGAGGAGACAATACACTACACATGATACATGATACGCGGTTACCACGATAAAAGATACTTGAGCATTCGTGATACTCGACCCCATGATACACGATACTTATGAGGTATCACGATACATGGGGGATGCAATACACGATACTTGAGCACGCATGATACTCGACCCGATCATACACGATACTTGTGAGGTATCATGATACATAGGGGAGGCGATACACGATACTTGAGCACTCATGATACTCAACCCCACGATACATGATACTTATGAGGTATCGTGATACATGGGGAGGGGATACACGATACTTGACAAATATCATGATACAAGGGAATTCAAGTATCACGATATCTCAACTCAACCGACCATGATACTTTGTAAGGTGTAAATTCACAAACTTTTTAGTGTAATGTGCTCCTCGTAAACTCCCAATCCTCAACTAATTATGGGTGCAAGATCTCACTCGAAACCCCTCCTACAACCTCACCATACTTCCATTGTTCCATGTCACATCTTGTGAGTGTTCAACTAGTTTTTTGAGGATTCTAGACTGAACAAGTAAGCATCAAGAAGCTCATTTGACACTCCTTGAGGGGACTTGTTGAGAGCAGTATGGGCACCCAAGGACTGACTAGACAAGGAAGCCAACGGAGAGAGTCAGAGCGAGGTGAAGGAGTAAGTAGACAAAGCAGTCGACGCAAATCTAGCAGATAGGCCCTGCAAATTTTTCCAAATCAACATCTTTATAACAGTGATTCTTATCACTAAAAATCATTGTAAATACCATTTCATATTTTTGTAGCTCCATTTTGTGCAAGCCAAGGAGTCCTTGAGCTTGAGGAGCCTTAGAAGTACCTACATATCAATTTTCGTATTTTTTAGACTCCGTTTAAGCCCTCAAATTGGCCCTGGAACCTAATTTTTAACTAGGCTGGACACTAGGTCTGGACAGGGCCAAAACCTAGTCAAAAACTATAAAAAGAGCTAGAGAGCTCATTTTGGAGGTGAGCTTGTAATTGAAATGAACTTGTAAGAACTTTTTGAAAGGAATCTAAGAACTCCATTGCTTCTCACTCTTTGTCTTGCCGTGTGTGCGCGTGTGTGTGTATGTGTGTGCATGCTTGTGTGCTTCTCACTCACGCACTGGTGCCTCCACTTGCTCGTGGTCTTCATACCATCCTCACGTCTTCCCGGATTGACATTAAAGGAGGTGCTACTCATCACTGAGCTACACCAAATTTTGGCGCCGTTGCCGGGGATCGAGCTTTGAGGACGAGCGTGTGATGGTAAGACGTAGATTGGAGATGTTGGCGTTGTAGGTAATTTCTTTACTTCTCCTATTTTTCTCTTTCTTACCTTACCACCATCATCACCATCATCATCATCACCATCTTCCACCTCCACTTCCATCATCGCAAAAAATTTCAGTTTTTTACTATATCCTCTTCCTCCTTTCATTTCCCTCATTTCACTTGTGAGAGAGAGCGAGAGAGTGAACTGTTGTGTGCTATTTTCTGCATGCTTTTGGAGTTTCTTGCAGGTTTCAGCATCGTCATCCCCTCCAGCACGTCGCGCAGGTACGGAAATGTGCAGAACTGTCTCGCAGACTCCTGTCGATCGCGATTGACAGAAATTTTCATCTTTTGGTAAATCTGAGTGCACCACAGTGGACTAGAGACCCTGCACACCACATTTCCACAAAAATTTTTGAAAATCTTGCAAAATTTCAGTCCATCGCGATTGACAGCTCTGTCCATCACGACCGACTGCTTGTCCATCGCGATTGATAGCCTGTCCATCGCGAGTGACAGTCAGCCTGTCCATCGCGACTGACAACCAGCCTGTCCATCGCGACTGACAGCCTGCCTGTCCATCGCGACCGACTGCCTGTCCATCGCGATTGATAGCCTGTCCATCGCGACTGACAGCCTGCCTGTCCATCGCGACCGACTGCCGGTCCATCGCGACTGATAGCCTGCCTGTCCATCGCGATTGATACTCTGTCCATCGCGATTGATACTCTGTCCATCGCGATTGACAGCCCTGTCGATCGCGATTGACAGCCAATTTTAGCCAATTTTTTAGGGTTTTTTAATTGAAGAGTTGGGCTAATTTTGGGCATAAACATTTTACTCTAGAGCACATAAGGGGGCCTTAGGAAAACAACTTTGGGAAAACCTGTTGCACAGTGCTCCTGTTTGAACCCTGTCTTAACCCTAGAACCCTGAACGGTCATAACTTTTTCATACGAAATCCATTTTTTGAGCTCTAGGGCTTGTTGGAAAGCTCGTGGCATATAATGCGTTGATTTTTAGCTAGGGTATTTTGAAGTTGACCATACCCAGGGGGATCAAAGTCAGGGGTCTTAAGAATTGTTTTCCTAAAAATCACTATGCAAATTAGTATTTGTGCTACAGGAATAAGAATCATTGGTTCTGTCTTTGGAATTTAAATCTTAAAGCTAACTTTGGAACTCTACAGATCTATTGAGAGCATCGAAAGGCGTTCTAAGCAAGTGTAAGTGCAAGCTTGGGAACACACTTCCTGGGCATTCAAGGGCAACCAAGCAGGAAACAAAAGGTTGGAAACTTTCAACCCCCTCTGTCAATTCCTAGCTTAGGCTAAGAACGACTAGAGGTAGGAGTAAGTCAGGGCGACGATAGGCAATTATCAAGCTGAAGAATACCTAAACTTTCAAGTTCAAGCTAAGAACATAATCTTCGTACTGTCGAGAACTTTAAAGGAAAAGAACTTAACGTGGAACGATCAATTGTAAGTGCGGAACTACACTCAAATATACCTTGCGACGTGATATCAGACAAGAATTTTAACACAGGAATCAACTAAAAAGAATCAAGTAACTGACACAAAAGGACTCTGCAACGAGGTTGTACTTGGGCAAATTTGGGTTATTCAATTAGGCTTATGAACCTTAGATCAGGGCGACATCTAGTAAGGGATAGACAAAGCCTTAGGTCTTCAGAGGCTAGTGTCAACCACACTACTAGGTCGTGGGCCCAGCAGTTGAGCCACCACTCATACTACCCAAGTTCTGAGACTAGTGAATCCGAGATGTCTCAAGGTATGGAGAGACCTACAGGAAGTTCAGGAGTGCCATACTTGCATAGGGTAGAAGGCCCTTACAAAACGCAATTGGAATACCTTAGGACCAACCGATTAGGTGCCAGCATCTATGAGGACGGCCTAGGAAGATCTGTGGTACAGATTAAGAATCCTGATCAATCCATTGGACTAGTGCACCCAGCTGTCAAGTTCAAAAACGGAGCATACTTGGACAAAGAAGGAACCATATACGTAGTCACCAGTCACCCAGATAGGACGGACGAATTTGGAAATGTGATCCCAGAAGCAGACTTAGGTGACCTGGAGCAAGGAAACATGGGTGCAGAACCTAGAACCCCTCGAGGTAAATCGGTTCTCACTAGGATTATCACACCGGAGTGGATTCCCCAGGATAATAAGAGCATAGATTTGCTCCTCAATCGAGAGACTGACGAAGCTTTTTGGAGGTACAAACCTGATCGGCCAATTGATATAGGAACAATCATGATCTATGAGTTTAAAGATCCTGATAGCCCAGGTAGAGTGACCTACTTAGATCACGCTTCGGAGAGGATCTTTGGGGTGACAGAAAATGATAGGCATGCTTACACTTGGAAGGGTGAATTCGTTTTCCCCCAACCAAGATCGAATGTATCCTATGGTCACCCTGGAGCTGGAACATCCCAAGCTCATGGAATGCAAAGAGACAGAAGTAGAGATAGACCAGAAGTAAGCTTTGCCAACCCAGTGGGCAGAGAAAGAACGAGGACGGAAACAAATAGAGTAGAACCTGAGATACTTAGAGCTCACAGGAATCAAAGAAATGCGGATGAGTTCCCTCTACCACGACCTAGAGAGCACACAAGGACTTTGAGACCGACTCAGCTAGTTAAGTCCATGAAGAACTACTTCGATGGCACTGGAGATCCATACGATCATGTGGCTGAGTTTAGGCAAGTCCTGAGAGCTGAACAAGTGGGGGATCTATTCACGCAGTACAATGCCTTTGGTCTAACCCTCAAGAACACTGCCCTGACATGGTTTCAGCCCCTAAATGAGAGACAGTTCAGGAGCATAGACCAACTCCTAGAGGCTTTCATTATTGAATTCTCTAAGAGTGGCATAAGGCATAATACCTCCTCGCTGATTCACAGCTTCAAGCAAACCCCTCAAGAAACCGTGAGACTTGCAGGAAGAAGATTTAGACAATACTTAGAAAGATGCCCTGTTTCGGAGCTACCCACACCAGCTAAGCAAGTGGCTTTATTCCTGGATGGTTTGCTAAGTACTAAATTGAGATCTTATGTGTACTTGAAGGACCCTAGGACCATAGAAGAGTGTGTGCGCATGTGCATTGACATCGAGGATAACCTAGGGGAGGAGTTAGAGCTTTCCAAGATATACAAAGATTCAGATAGTGCCTCTAACCTCTCTTCCACGCAATCCACATCAATTGAGGAACTTGCAGAGAAAGTAGCTCAGAAATTAGGTGTCACTAACAAACAAATCCCAAGGTTTGCCCCTGTGAAAAGGTGCTATACTTGTGGTGGCGACCACATGGCGAATGTATGTCCCATTATGGCTCAACCCCAAGTTAATCCTAGTAGCCAGTACTGCACCATAGAACGAAGATACACCAATCACACCGCGCAAGATTGCCCCTACAATAAGCAAACCGTTAGGCAGACGTACCCACAGCCATACCCTCAACAAGGAAGATACCAGAACCAGTACCCACCTCAGCAGTATGCTAGGCCTCAACAAACCTACCAACCCTACCAAAACCAACAAAGGCCTCAGCTTGTGCTAGCACAACAACCCCCAGCTCCAGCTAATGCGATTCCGGTAAAGTATGCTGCTGCAGAAGAAAACCTGAATAGAGCTATAGTCCCTGTAACACCAGTGCTTTCAGAAAGTGATCCCAGTGACCATAGCTTCAATTCTACACATGTTGATAGCCCCCAGGCTTACTACATGCAATCTCCTGAACATGGTGAGTCCTACTATAGTGAAGAGCCAGATGAACCTAGTTGGGAGGCAGATTACACAAACGTCATGTATGCAAACCCCAACCCTAGACCTCAACCTAGGCAGGTAAGACCCCCTTTCCCTAGAGGACCATGCTACAGATGTCAGGGGGATCACCTCATTCGTGATTGTCCCTTGCCTCCACCTACACAACCCCAGTCAGTGACGATTCAGGGTTTTTGCCAAGAGTGTGGAAAGCATCATCTCTTACGAGACTGCCCCAAGAATCCTAATAATATGCCAAAAATTACTCCTATTAACGTTATTGGGTTAGTGGTAGATTCCACAGGAAGTGTCACTTCCACTACACCCGTGCAAGTGATCACTAGAGCTCAAGCATTGCAGCAAAACCCAGGGGTAAACCAGGAGAAGAGCCCAGATGTTAGTGAAACAGAGAGCATGACAAAAAAGAGGACTAGAGCTTGGAGAGATAGCCGTGAAAGAATGAAACGGCAATGGGCAAAAAAGATGAGTGAACTCGAGGAAAGCCTCAGAGAAACAAAGGCCAGGATAACTGAACTCACATCTCAAACTCCCTCTCACATTACCCCACTTCCACCATTCCCAACTCCATCCGACCCGCCACCTTCCGACCCGCCTCAACTAATTCCACCACCCCCTAGAGTAGGATCAGTCCTAGCAGATCCCACTCCCGAAGACCTTAATATGATGCTTAAAGCATATCAGGCCAGAATCCAAGAAGGGCCAAATGTAACGGATCATGAAAAGTGTTACCCAAGAGCAGAACTAGAGTTAGAACGAACCAAAATTTGTGCTAAGATGGTGGAATTGGCTCAGACCATGTTTGAGGCCAGTCGCCTATTTAACATCTCTAGTTCAGCGAAGACACAGTTGCACTTTGATGGACTGTTAGAAAGAATAGAGAAGTTGATTGCACAATCAGAAAAGGAACCCGCCTCTCAACACAAGGACAAGGCAAGTGAAAGATTAAGCATTCCTGCTCAGGAAGCCTATGTGCCTGAAGCCTATGTGCCTAACTCTACGGAGCCAGACACATCATCTTCTATGAATCGGTTCACACCAGAATTCCTACGCGAGATTCAAGAAGACAAATGGGCTAAAGAGAGTGAAGTCCCTCCTCCTATTGAACTTGTGGATGATGCACGTGACCAATTCCCACAAGACATCCCATCCATTTATGAGGAGCAGGAGAGCACCCACTCTCAGGACAGACTAGACTTTGAGTCTAACTCTCTACAAGAATTACCCCACTTCACAGGCCCATGGGAAGCTGAGTCTATTTGTATGAGAGCACCCACGGTCATGGTACGAAATGAGGACTCAGTCATACCTAGGAACACAGAGGTAGTGAAAAACACCAAAGTGCAGTGCAATCTCACTTTGGAAGAGCTACTCAAGGTTAGACCTGAATTATGGAAACATGTCGCCAAACAAGTACCAGCGATAGTGAAACCTCATTCCCAGGTAGGATCACATAGGACGGTGCCAGAGATACCCTTGGATAAGATAGGAGATATGTGTGAAGGTGAAGAAGGGAACACCTATCTTCCCATTACCTACCAGGAGTACACCACCAAGGCAATTTTGGACTCAGGCGCAGGAGTTGCAATTGCCACCACTTCCCTATGGAAGCGTTGGGGCAAGCCAGCACTCAGGCCCACGAGGATGAAATTGCAGATGGTCGATGGTCATATTGAGAGACCCTTAGGATTGCTAGAAGGAATAACTCTCACAACCTGTGGTGTCGAGTTTGAGCACACATTTGCCATATGTGACTTCAGCAAAAATCATGCCTATGAGATGATCTTGGGACGACCTTTTATGCGACACTTGCAAGTGGTACAGGATTGGGGAACCAATTCTTTGTACCAGCAGCACTTAGGTGTGACGACCAAAGTCAATCTCAAGGATTACTCTCATAGAGATGTCCCTCCTATTCAATGGAATCCCATCCATAGAGCCAAAGATGAGACTGAGTCTGTGCATTCCATAGAATCCGGATCCTCGTGGATGCATGAAGACACCCACTTATGGATGTGTAAGGTAGCAGTAGAAGAAGAGAAGAGAGAGAAAGCCAGAGAGGTAGGTGCAAAAGAAAACCATAGATCAATTCAAGACCCAGCCTATGCACCTGTAGTCTTTCCTGATGAGGAATTTGAACCCCATGGTTGGGCAGAAATCCTAGCAACAATGGATGTAGCCATCAATGAGGAACAATGGACACCCCATGCATTTGAGGATGCAAGTGACTCCGGTCTAGAGTCAATCATTATGGACCCACCATTTGCATCAGATGAAGAATACTTCCATGAAGTAGAATTTCAACCCCAGAGGCATGGAGAGCTTACAAATGATGTAAGATTAGCAACACATGTGACCCCAAAGGAAGAAGGAAAGAAACGAAAGAAGAGAGAAGTCTCACCAGAAGAGGAAGAATCTTTGTTTGAGGTCCCAGAAAATTTTAAGAAGTATGAGATAGACGACAGGAGATTCATGATAAGAATGCCTAAATGAGAGGCACAATTAGGAGAGGCCTATGATAACAAAGAAACCACCAAGAAAATAGTAGTGGCACTAGAAGAAGGAGAGGAGAGATGCACGTACATAGGCCATGACCTAACAGAGGAAGAAGAGTATGCGTTAATAGCCTTGCTAAGAGAATACAGAGATGTATTCGCTTGGAGTTACAAGGATTTGAAAGGTGTTGACCCTGACATATGCTCACACACTATCCCCATGACCTTAGATGCTAAACCCTCTAAGCAAAAGCCCTATACATATAACGATAATTACGCTGCCAAGATCAAAGAGGAGATAGATAGACTGGTTGAAGCTGGATTTATCTATGAAATTGAGCACACTGAGTGGGTATCCCCCATCGTAGTGGTGCCCAAGAAGAATGGCAAGCTGCGTGTATGCATTAACTTGAAGAAGGTTAATGCAGCCACAATTTGAGATAACTATCCGCTTCCTATCACAGAGCATCTCTTAGAAAGAGTAGCAGGCAAGGAAGTGTACAGCTTCCTCGATGGATTTTCGGGCTACAATCAAGTAGCCATAGCTCCAGAAGATGAGCATAAGACAGCTTTTGCCACAGAGTGGGGTATATTTGCCTTTCGTGTAATGCCATTTGGGCTTACCAATGCACCAGCCACCTTCCAGAGACTAATGTGCCATGTATTTAAGGAGTTCCTGAGGAAGAATTTAGAAGTCTATGTTGATGATCTTTGTGCTCATTCCAACATTAGACAAACCCATATTCCTGAACTCAGACAAATCTTTGACAAATGTAGAGAATATCAAGTGTGCCTAAACCCAGAAAAGTGCGTTTTCATGGTCAGGCAAGGCAAGATTCTAGGGCACATAGTGTCAAAAAATGGCATATCTACTGACGAAGAGAAAGTGAGAGCCATAGCAGAGCTACCTAGGCCAAGGAATGTCAAGGAAGTACACGCTTTCATGGGACATTGTGGTTACTACCGCCGGTTCATTCACATGTATGCTGTCATTGCAAAGCCCATGTACGGACTTCTGACTAACTTTGAGTGGACTGATGAATGTGAGAACTCCTTCCAGGAGCTTAAACAAAGATTATGTTCAGCACCAATCTTGACCACACCAGATTGGAACAAGCCATTCCATGTTCACGTGGATGCATCCAATTATGCTATTGGATGTGTACTCGCACAACCTATGGGTGAAGGTAATATGGATCTTCCAATTGCCTATGCCAGTAGACAATTGAATGCAGCTGAACGAAATTATACCACTACTGAGAGAGAAGGCTTAGGCATGGTATATGCAGTTAAAAAGTTTAGACATTATTTGCTTGCAAATAAGTTTAAATTTTTTACTGACCATCAGGCATTGTTGTACTTGGTGAACAAGCCATGCAACACAGGAAGATTAGTAAGATGGTTTCTCTTGCTAATGGAATATGATTTTGAGGTTGTGGTAAGGAAAGGGAGGACTCATTTGAGAGCGGATCATCTCTCTAGGCTCACATCTAGAGAAGCCCCACAAGGAGTGTCAGATGACCTTCCTGATGCTTACTTGTTTAATTTGGAAGTGGTGCCGTAGTGGGCTAAGCCATTGGTACCAGTGTTAACATATGGACCTAACCATCCAATAATAGCCACACAAAATAGAGAGGTTGTAAAAGCCCAAAAGTACCACATCATGGCTGGAAGTATGTACAAGCACACAGATCAAGGGATCTTGGCTTGTTGTGTAGAAGAGGACGAGTATGCGAAGTGGTTGCAATTAGCACATGTAGGTGCATTAGAGCAACACTACTCAAAACAACGAACCCTACAGACACTAAGGAGACTCGGAGTGCATTGGCCAAGTATGGAAGCGGATGTCCAAAGGTTGTGCAAAGAATGCCCAATCTGTCGCACTAAACCACCTGTGGAACATGCCACTCTTTATCAAGTGTCCATAGTGCCAGATTGGAGTGAACCACTAGTATCCTTCCTGAGGACGAAAACATTCCCTCCAGACATGACTCTAGCTAGGAAAAGGAGTTTAGAACAAGAAGCCCAGGATTACTCTCTCATTGGCGATAATCTATACAAACGTGGTAAAGATGGTTACTTGAGACTATGTGTCCATGAAAGTGAATATCTCAAGATCCTGGAAACTGCTCACCAAGGTGTAGCAGGAGGACACTTTGGACCAGATCGGGTGATCAAGGCAATACTATTTGCGGGCTTCTGGTGGCCGACCCTTCACATGGATGCACATACCTATGTGAAACGGTGTGATGTCTGTCAGCGAACTCAGTATCCTATACGCAAAGATGAGATGCCACTGAAACCTGTGATGGGTGGACGTGCATTCTCTAAGTGGGGAATAGACTTTGTAGGCCCTATTAATCCCCCAGCTAAGGGTTCACATGCTGAATATATCATTGTGGCCACGGATTATCTCACCAAGTGGGTAGAGGTAAAAGCCACAACGAAGAACGATGCTCAAACAACAGCTAAGTTTCTATTTGAGAATGTATTCACTAGATACGGGCTACCTATAGAGCTAGTTAGTGATAGAGGCACTCACTTCTTGAATGAAGTGATTGAAAATCTACTCCAAGAATTCTTGGTAATACATAAGAAGTCTGCCCCCTATCACCCTCAAGCAAATGGCCAGGCTGAGAGCACCAACAAGATCTTATGCAATGTACTGACAAAATTAGTGAACACTAAACGCTCTGATTGGGACAAACAGCTACACCATGCTGTTTGGGCATACCGAGTCGCCTACAAGATGGTACTCCAAGCCACCCCCTTTCAGATGGTGTTTGGCCAAAACGCTGTGCTACCTTTGGACTTCTTAATACCTACATTGAAAGTAGCACAAGAGCACGAATGGACGGGTCATGAACTCTCCTCTAGAATTTTTGACCTTGAACGATTAGGAGAAACAAGACTGAGAGCAGCTGCAGGGATATATGCAGCTAAGAAGAGACAGAAGGCATACTTTGATGCCCATGTGAAGGATAAGGGCTTGAAAGCAGGAGATCTAGTTTTAGTCTACACATTGAAACAACACGCAAGGAAGCTAGAAAAGAGAGGCCACGGACCTATGATCATCAATAGGATCTCCACGAGTGGAGCAGTACAACTAGCCACTTTAGAGGGTGAAGTTCTCCCAAACTATATTAGCGGATGCAGAGTCAAGTTGTATCAGGAACCCCTCACGGAGGAAATGCTAAGTCGACTCAATACTGCTAAGCAACGTAAAGAGGAGGAAAAAGGAATTCGAGAAAAAGCTCAAGCAGAAGCCCTAGAGCGCATACAGAGAATGAAATTAAGAAGACAAGGTAGAGAGCAACCTGTGCCAGATGCATATGCAGATCAAGGATACCAGGTGGCTATGTGTGAAGTTTCAGGTGTTAGCTCACATAGGATAACTGATCGACGTCCTTTCATAACCGTAGATATGGGGCAAGGAAAGAGTGCAAGGACTGTAAGAGCCTTGATTGACTCAGGTGCAACCACTAGTGCTGTTAAATTGTCTCACTGTCAAGAGTTGCAATTAACTGTCAATCCTGTGGAAGCATATCTCATAGGATTGGGAGGCGTGGAAACCCCTTGCATGGGCGAGGTGGAACTTCCCCTCTATATTCATGATGAGGCAATGAGAGTTAAAGTACTAGTGTGTCAAGATGAGGACCTCACTGAACCCCTTGTCTTGGGTCAAGACTGGATCTATGACCAAGCAGTCAACTTAAACCTAAGAAGTGGACTTCTTCAGGTATGGGTCAATCATAGTCGAATTACAGTAGAGTTAGATAATGGAGCACTCAAGGAACTAGGAAAGGCACACACTCCTGGTCCTTCCAAGAGTACACATGAAGATGACCATGCTGTTCTTGTCCAAAACTATGTGTTGCAGAGGAATGATGGTTGCAAAAAAGGAGTCAGGGATGCAACGGAACTCCCTTCTTTTCCACAGGCCAGAAGGAGGCAGCAACTAAGGGCAGATCAATCACTGAAGATTCTCCAGGCGAGAGACCAAAAGAACGCGCAAAGCAGAACAACTCAGCCGATGAAACAAATGTGGGTGCGGAAAGACGAGTGGCCGACCGTAACTAAGTCGCAACAACGGTCTCAACTTCCTATTAGTAATCAACGACTTGATGCTAATAAGAGGACTCCTAAAACCTCTGTTGACATAGTGAAATCCATTTGGGTACCCAAGAAGTCGATGAAGGCTGACCCACTATCAAGACAAATTTGGGTGCCTAAGGCTTGCTTGCGGGCTCAACTGACCCCACACAATTCCCATCATACACGACAGGGTTCACTCGCTCAAGCAGCCGCCACCCACTCTTGTCTGATACACTCGAACACACTGCCACCTAGAAGCACGCACAGACTCACTCGTAAATGGGTCCCAATGACTCAGCAACTTCCAGCATAATTACTCATGCAACCCTCCTGAATCTCCACAAAACCAAGGCCAAAAGCCATCCATGGCATTTGGCAACTTAAAACTTGTAATAAACCCCCGGACCCCAATTGTAAATCCCTGCCCAACTACTAACTACTTCACTCTCACACCACATCATTCCGCTTAGCTCTTAGGTCTACCTAATTCCTAACTACACACACAAGCACCGAGCACTTATTAACCCCTAACCTCTCCCGAACCTTAGGTTAATGTTGTAACAGGGGACACCGTGTCATTTTTGTGTCCATTGCAATGTTAACATTTATTCATATATTCTCACAGAACCAGCTGTGAAGTTTTCAACATGGCTGAGGCAGCAGGAACTAGCTCTCAAACAGAAACAAGCCAGCAAGTGGTGGACTTAGACAGTTTACCTGTTTTGCTTGAGACAAATGAAAGGCCAGAAGAATTGCGGGCCATCAAAATCATACCTATTGCGGACCCTCCGCGTGGCCACACCATGCCCGTAGGAAAGACTTCCCACTGGTTTACTGAAGTGGCAGGACCCTTGGGTGAGGGAACGTACCTATGGGAATCAGAGTTGGACTTCAATGGGAAGCAAGGCAAATACCATTTCTTTACAAGAGAATTCGAGAAGTTACAAAATGCAGAAGGTCTACATTCGATATGGGAAAAGGCAGGATTGGATGCATATTTCAATGCACGGCTCCCAAAGCTTGACTTCATGCGATGCTACTACCTCATCAACACCTTGACTCCAAACCAGAACCCAAAAGGTGCAAGCTCATTTGTGATTCCATCTCTGACAAAGGGGAACGAGCTTAAGAGGTTCAGGCTATCAAACAACTTGGTGAGAGAGGCTCTAGATATGCGCGGAATGCATATTCCTACAGAAAAGGAAACCCTAGTACCGGATTACATGAAGAATCGAAGCCTCACCAAACTCAAGGACATGGTGTGCATGACGCCTAATATTGCAATACACCTTCGCATGTGCATGCAACACTTTGCTTTTCCTACACAAGATAGATTCACCATGCCGCCCAAGAAGATTTGGTTTAGTTTGTATCTGGCAAAGACACAGAGCCTCACCATCAACTTACCCCACTGGATAATTGATCAGATACACCTAGCTCACAAACGATGGCCGCGGAAACAGGTTTTATATGGTTGTTGTGCTCTGACGAGAATCATTTATAGGTGTTTGGCGTATGACATCCCTATTCAACGGGCCCTAATGTGGAATCGTGTAGAGCAGTTTAGAGGCAGGACATCCACTGGACCCCCTTCTAAGAAGATGAGAGGCACTGTCCAAGTCCCATGTGCTCAACCACGTGGAGCCACCCTAACACCAGACGTCACCCCTCCACCCCGAAGAGTCCGACCATTCACACTCCGACTTCCAAGACGCAGCACCGATGGTTCCACCTTGATATTCCCTCCTATCCCAACCGATCTTGAATTTCCCAGTGGTGCACCTTTGGAAGAACTCACTAATGAAGATTTCGAACAATTATTACAAGATGTAGAGCTGGAGGCAGAAGAGGCACAACAAGTGGAGAACGTGCAAACGCAGGCCACAACCTCCCAAGCACCTATCACCACAGTTGAAGTGGATGAAGAGGATGATGGAGATGAAGAACAGGAGGAAGATGAGGAGGATTATGATCAAGAGCATCAAGATGAGCAACAAGAAGTGCCAGAACTTGTAGGTGCACCAGCATATACAGCTCAACTACAAAGGTTATACGATACAATCAAAGCAGTACAAGAAAGGCATCAACTCTCTCTTGTATCAGGTCAAGCTTTGATGCAAGAAATGCTATCAGATGAGGGGGTGGACCAACATTTCATTGACACCCTCAAATTAGTGTCAGAATCTTTAGGAGTTCCGGAGGCTGTCCACACTACAGTCCGCCAGTCCGCGAGGTATGACAAACGCAGGGTTGACTCATTACCACGAGCAGGTAAGACTATCAGGATACCCGTCACAGAACAAGAAGTACCCATTGAAACCACAGCTACCCCCACAACCACCATTGACCTCTCTGCTGAAACCTTCGTTCAGACATCGCCCATCTCACCCCAGCATCCTCCATCACCACCTTCTCCACCCCCGCCACCACCTCCCACCATGGAAGAAACGACAGTCATCACCTCTACCTTCACTTATAACCCATCCTCATTCACATCATTCTCATTTCGAGAACCCACCTCACAAGACACCCTCTTCTCCTTCGCCACCAATCCCTTGTACACTTCAACCCTTCTAGCCTCCGAACCCATAACTGGCCATCCCATAATTCCAAGTGTGGTTGGAAACCCGGCACCCACTGAAGGCACCCTGTGTTTTCCAGCCTATTCCCCACTACGGGTACCTCCATTCCATGACCCTCACCTCCCATCTGGCCCCTACACCTCTTTCAACCTGACCTCACCACCCCAATACCGTCCTTTGTGGAGCAGTTCATCCGCTCTCCAATGTTTCAGAGGCACATTTCCCCGATGTTCGCAACGACATCAATTTACACGAACACCACACTCACTTCACCTACCATACCCACCTACATGGTAGCCCCTGTACACACCACCTTGTCTGACCCAATGGACATTTCACCAACCACAGCACCTCTCCCCACGATTCCACCATCTCCCCCTCCCTTACCCCCCACCTCACCACTCACATCATTGGCACACACAGCATTCACTACCCCCCTACCCAATCACACCTCCCCTGCATTTCAAACTTTTCCCCTTGCATCTCATAATGTAAATAGCACGTTCAACACATTACTTTAGTGTGCACATCAACTACAACAAGAATACCATCAGTTGGAAGAACGTACTGCTGCCCTCCAGGCAGAATCTCAACGTCTGCAAGCTAGAATCACCACTCTTGAAACTGATTACCAAACGATCCTAACCGAGCATACAACCTTACAGCAGGCTCACTCCGAATTGGAATCAAAGACATCAACACTAGATGACCAAGCAGTCAAGGAATTAGAAACAGTGCTCCAAGCGCAAATGATATCTAATGCTACACTCAGACGCAACCTTGGGCTATTAAGGAAGCATATGGCAGCAGCACTAGAAGAGAACAAGAGGCTTCAACAACAAAACCAAGACAACTTTGAAGCGGCTATGGAAGGAACTGCAGGAGCAACCATTAGCCCTACCAAGTATAGAGCTGTACCATCGGAAGACATTCACATCTTACTGGAGGAGCATGCAAATTTCTTGGAGTCATATGAAAAGTTAGAGACTGAATGTGCAGACCTAAGGAAACAGATAGCAAGTGCCCCCACAGCTCAACAGGAGCCGGTAGTCTTGCAACACTCTCCGGAAGAATTGGAGACCCTCCGGAAATAGGTGACCGAACTCCAAGCGCGTCTCTTACCATATGAAAGGCCACCCTCACCAACTGAAGAACCAGAACCTGAAACAGTGGTGGAAATCCCCGTCGATGACAGCTATGAAGAGCCATATGAGCCGATGCCGACACCCGGTGGTCGAACTACAGAGGAAGGACAAGACACTTTAGGAATTCAAGTTCCAGATTGGGTCAAAAGGGTCGAGAAAGTGGGTAAGACACATGATGGTCGTGTGGCTGTGCAAATGCAATCTCTGACAAATCTGGAAGAAACTGTCCTTCGGTCTTCTTACTTTCAAAACCTATCCCATCAACGGTTAATCACAACATCAGAGTCGCAATACATGCCTTATTTTGTCTTGCTACATGATTATAATGCAGAAGTCAAAAGACATACAGGGAAGGAGCCCACATTCGCCACTCAATTTGAGCTAGGGGATTTACCGACAGATGCACGTGCTGGCTCGATCTTCCAACCTAATTGGCGTGCATGTCTACTAACCGATTACCCAGAGATGATGAGCACCTGGGCAACCATGCCACTATATATCAAGTATAATCCATGCTATTGCCCAGTGGTACGTCACAGATCCTGGCAAGCATTTGCAATCAAGGTACGCAACAATAAAGAATGCTCGGCTTGGGTTAACTATCCATATTTTGCTCCACCTCGAGGGACCCCAACCGTAGCCTACATGATATCAACAATTCGGCACTGGTCTACACGTCTAAATAATGTACCCGACATAGCAGCGAAAATGTGCATGAAGATATTCGAGCTCATGACCATTGTCTTCAAAACCTTTCGGAATGTACAAGCTCCATACATCTCTGCCCCTGGATTCTCTCAAGGTAACAAGGATTTAGTCTATGACATGAGCCAGACCCCCTCGGTCACTATAATCTTTGCTTGGCATGCATGAATAAAGTACTTACCCGCATGCTTCAAGCAGACATTTGAGGAAATGTTCTCTACAGGATTCAGGGAATATCATTCGGAAATTTTCATTCCCAGACCCACACATTTGCTACACCTATTCGCAGTAGAACAAGCGATCCATGCAGATCAGTTACGTCTGCCACATCCGGACATTCCAAGACCAATTGATTGGGATCCTATGATGACAGACTTGGCTAGAGGACTACGCCTACAAGAACATCAGCTTGCCACTCAGGTTGTGGAATATTACATCCAACACTCCCAGCAACAAGGGTCTGTCAGGGACGACAGACGCGAGAGAGGGGGGGGTGTTGAGAGCAGTATGGGCACCCAAGGACTGACTAGACAAGGACGCCAGTGGAGAGAGTCAGAGCGAGGTGAAGGAGTAAGTAGACAAAGCAGTCGACGCAAATCTAGCAGATAGGCCCTGCAAATTTTTCCAAATCAACATCTTTATAACAGTGATTCTTATCACTAACAATCATTGTAAATACCATTTCATATTTTTGTAGCTCCATTTTGTGCAAGCCAAGGAGTCCTTGAGCTTGAGGAGCCTTAGAAGTACCTACATATCAATTTTCGTATTTTTTAGACTCCGTTTAAGCCCTCAAATTGGCCCTGGAACCTAATTTTTAACTAGGCCGGACACTAGGTCTGGACAGGGCCAAAACCTAGTCAAAAACTATAAAAAGAGCTAGAGAGCTCATTTTGGAGGTGAGCTTGTAATTGAAATGAACTTGTAAGAACTTTTTGAAAGGAATCTAAGAACTCCATTGCTTCTCACTCTTTGTCTTGCCGTGTGTGCGCGTGTGTGTGTATGTGTGTGCATGCTTGTGTGCTTCTCACTCACGCACTGGTGCCTCCACTTGCTCGTGGTCTTCATACCATCCTCACGTCTTCCCGGATTGACATTAAAGGAGGTGCTACTCATCACTGAGCTACAGGACTCTCCTGAAGTAAGTCTAGAATGATTATCCACCCTAAGCTGAGTCCTACCTTTCCTAACCACAGCCTCAAAGCCATATTGCATTGGTAAGAGGAACCATCTTACTAATCCTCCAGTATTGCAATTTTATCATTAGATATAATAATGCTTGATCATCTATAAAATATTTAAACTTATTTGCCATCAAATAATGCCTAAACTTTTTAACCGCATATACCATGCCTAATCCTTCTCTTCAAATGGTGGTATAATTTTGTTCAGCAACATTCAATTGTCTACTGGCATATGCAATGGGAAGATCCATATTACCTTCACTAGTAGGTTGTGCTAGTACACACCCAATAACATAATTCGATCCATCCACATGAACATGGAATGGCTTGATTGAATATGGTGTAGTCAGAATTGTTGTTGAACACAGTCATCTTTTAAGCTCATTAAAGGAGTTTTCACATTCGTTTGTCCACTCAAAGTTAGTCAAAATGGCATACAGAGGCTTTGTAATGATTGCATGCATATGAATGAAATGTCAATAATAACCACAATGCCCCATGAAAGCTTGTACTTCCTTGACATTCTTTGGCTTAGGTAGCTCTACCACAACTCTAACTTTCTCATAGTGTGTGGATATTCCATTCTTTGACACTGTGTCCTAGAATCGTGCCTTGCCTAACCATAAAAAAACACTTTTCTAAGTTCAAGTAGACTTGATATTCTCTACATTTGTCAAAGATTTTTCTGAGCTCAGGTCTATGTGTTTGTCTTATGTTGGAATGAGCACATAGATCATCAACATAAACTTCCAAGTTTTAGTGCAACAACTCTTTAAACACATCACACATCAACCTTTGGAAGGTTATAGGTGCATTGGTGAGCCCAAATGGCATCACTGGAAATGTGAATATGCACCATCTGTGGCGAAAGCCATCTTATGTTGGTCTTCTCAGGCAATGTCCACTTGATTATAGTCAGAGAACCCATCAAGGAAGTTGTATACTTTGTTGCCTGCCACCCTTTCTAATAGATGCTTAGTGAGGGGAGGCAGGTAACTATCTCTAATGGTGGCTACGTTAACCTTCTTCAAGTTAATGCACACATGTAACTTTTCGTTCTCTTTGGAAACCACTACAATGGGGGACACCCATTCAGTGTGCTCAATTTCATAGATAAATCTGGATTCTACCAAACGATCTATCTTCTCCTTGATCTTGATTGCATAATTGTCATTATATGTGTATGGCTTTTGCTTAGAAGGTTTGGCTTCTAAGCTCATGTGGATCATATGTGAGCATATGTCAAGGTCTACTCGTTTTAGGTCCTTATAACTCCATGCAAACACATCTCTATATTCTCCTAATAATTTAATTAACTCCTTTTCCTCTTCCTCAGTCAAGTCGTGTCCTATGTTTTTGCATCATTCTTCACCTTCTTCTAAGGTTGCAATACTTTTTTTAGTTGTTTCTTTGTCATCATAGGCCATTCCTATTAGTGCTTCTCGTTTAGGCATTCTTACCATGACCTTTTGATCCTCTATCTCATACTTCTTAAAGTTTTTAGGCACCTCAAATAAGGATTCTTCCTCTTCTACTAGGATTTCTCTCTTCTTTCTTTTCTTACCTTCACTCTTGCTTGTTACCTGTGTAGTTAACCTCACATCCTTCATAAGCTCTTCTCATCCTTGAGGGTGAGCTTCTACTATGGATAGGTATTCTTGTTTTGACGCACAAAAAGGATTCATAATAATTGACTCTAAATCCAAGTCACTTTCTTGTTCAATTTCTTCCATGTTAGGTTCACATTCTTTGATAATCGAGTCACACATAATTGATTCTATTGTGAAGAATAAAATGAAATAGCCATTTTCATCACAATGTGGTGTCCATTGTTCTTCATTGATGGCCACGTCCATGGTGGCTAGGATTTCTGCCCAATGATGAGGTTCAAATGCTTCATTCAAAAATACTATAGGTGCATATGTTGGGTCTCTAATTGATCTATGAGTTTCCTTCGCACCTATCGCTCTAGCATTTTCTGTTTTCTCTTCTTCTTCTGTAACTTTGCACATCGACAAGTGAGTGTCTTCATGCATCCAAGAAGATCCCGATCCTATGGAATGCACTGAATCCATGTCATCTATGGCTTCCACTGTATAGGGGGCACGTCTCTATGTGAGTATTCTTTGAGATTGACTGTGGTTGTAACACCGAAGTGTTGCTGATATAAGGGATTGGTTCCCCAATCTAGTACTACTTGCAACTGTCTCATGAATGGTCTTCCCAAAATCATCTCATAGGCTTGATTTTTGCTAAAGTCACAAATGGCAAAAGTATGCTCAAACTCTACACTTCAAGTAGTGAGAGTTATCCCTTCTAATAGTCCTAAGGGTCTCTCTGTGTGACCATCGACCATTTGTAATTTCATTCTTGTAGGTCTGAGTGTTGGTTTGCCCCAATGCTTCCTGTCACTCTAGCACAATGGTAAGTACCAACGTGAGGAGATTCACCTCATAAATGTCAATATGCGGAGATGTGAGGGCTAGTATGAAGACTATGAGCAAGTGATGGCACAAGTGCGTGAGTGAAAGCACACAAGCATGCACACACATACACACACATGCGCACAAGGTAAGAGCAAAGAGTGGAACAATGGAAGATCTTTGATTACAAAAGAACTCTCTTACAAGGCTCAAATCTACAACAACCTAACCTCAAAAATGAGCTCTCCAGCCCTCTTTTTAGTTTTTTGAGTGCTTTTGGCCCTATCCAGACCTAGTGTCTGGCCTAGTTAAAAATTAGGTTCCAGGGCTTATTCGGGAGCTTAAACAGAGTCTAAAAATTATGAAAATTGGGAGGGTGATACTTCTAATACTCTTCAATCTCAAGGACTCCTTGGATTGAACAAAATGGAGTTAAAAAAATGGAAAATGGTATTTACAATGGTTTTTAGTGATAAACATCACTATTTTTATAGGGATTTCTTCTGGAAATTTGACATGTGCTTCTTGGAGCTCCCTACATGCTCGTTCTTCTTGTGTGTCAACTTCCTTGATGTGCTTCTATGCTTGTGCTTGACCTTGATTGTCAACAATCCCCCCCCCCCCTATTGAGCCTATCATCCCTGACAGACCCTTGTTGTAGTGGTTGTTCCATGTAGTACTTTGAGAGGTAGAGTTCCTCATGCCTCCACCAGAGTGGTCTGTCTTCCACCTGTAGTAGGGTCCGTTGTCCTTTTCTTCAGTTTGTAATTGCTAGCCCATGGAAGTGTGTAGAGGAGGTACTAGGGTATCTACTTTTAACAAGAGCATGCAGCAACACTCCAGTACTTCACCTACTCAAGGGAGGTTCTCTTTAGGGAAATATACCCTTTAACACTTCTGTGAGCAGGCAGATATCAATGATTGCACAGAGTTGTGAATACTCAAGAAAATATTAACAACAACTGACAATGAAGTGAAGGAAGACCAATCACTCCTTAGTTCATTAGTTCGAATGGATGATTACAACATAGGCAAGAGAAATGCTCTAAAGTTGATGCTCCGGGCTAGCATGCCACTCTAGATCTAAACACATTCATTACAAGAGATTCCTCCAATCCCTACAATGAACACAGCTAGGTGCAGATTAGCCTTGATCAATACAAAGTATAAAAACTTGCTCTAAAGCAAAGAGCATAAAAAATACCACTGACTCACACTGAAAGACAAGGCCAGTCCACTCTCTTCACACTATAGTGCTATTAGCCCTCCACTGGGAAGCCCACGCTCTATATCCACACCATAGAGTGACTTCCTACAGTAGGCTTGTAACCATAGAGTGCGAAGAGAGGACCCCTGTACGCATGTAAGTATATGTGTGTATCTGAATGTATCCAAATGAACACAAATCTATTGCTTTTATAGGATCCAATAGGCCAAGAGGGCCTTGCCGTTTCCTCATGTCCACTGATCATGCGTCGATTGATTGCAGCGTTTTCTTTAGCACCTATTGGAGCTTAGCTAATACCCTAAAGGTAAACATTTTCTCCCAAAATTGAAGGGGTAGGTCAGGAAATTGAATTGGGTCCTCACAAATAGGTAGTCATCATGAATGGTTGGCGGCAACAATCTTTTCTCCACTTCCACCTTTACCAGTTACCTTTTACCTTTTTACTTGCAAGCTGAAATCTTCTTTTTTATGCCGCCCGTGGTATTGGAATGACCCATTGAGTGTGAAAAATGGTGGGTGGAGGATTGATTTTAACCAATCCAAGACACCAGTGAATTCCTTAGTTGGACGAGTCATATTCTTTATGTTTGAAAAGCACCATCATGCCATTCCTTAGAAGAACTTTTGCCAAAGCATACTCAATATGACAAGCATGAACAAAGAGCTAATTTTTTAAGGTGAGGGGATAGGAGGGGCACAGTGAAGATGGGGTGGGGTTGGATGTTCTACTTTGCTTCCATTGCCTTCAACGTCTTTGTCTTGTTCCCTTTCATCCATGCTTTTTGCAACCTCTGCCTCTTCTCTAGTTTCCTCTTTGACTTCATTAGTGGCTTTCACTATCTGAACAGCAGGCTTAACACCCTTAGGAACCTTTAGGATCTTCTCAGGGTCCCAACCAAGTATTGCAGATACTGCTCGTCCATAGTGCCCAACTGCTTGCACATTTTTTAATGCATAACTAAGCTTACAATATCTCAAATTGTCCTGCTCTTTTCAGGGTCCACACTTCGACAGACGAAACATTCAAAGGACCCCAAATTGTGCTTCTCTATGTAAGGATTACTAGGATTTTAGCTCCTTCCTCTTCTTTGGGAGACCTTGGAGGTAGCAGGTGTGGGTGGCCAAAAGAAACATGGAGAGAGGGGTAGGGTGGTGGGGATGGAGGGGTGGGGAGGAGGTCGTGGGGCAGGGAGGTGGTGGGGGTGGAGAGGCTGGCGGTGAGGGGGCTGGTGGGGAGAGAGATGGAGAGAGGGCTGAGGGGAGGGGGTGGTTGGGCTGAGGGGGAGGGTGGTGGCGGGGGCTGAGGTGGAGGGGGTCCGCGGGAGGGGTGTGGTGGTGGGGGAAGAGGGAGGGGAGGGGTGAGCGGGGTCAGTGGGGTTGGGGAGGCAGGGGAAGAGAGAGAGAGAGAAAGAGAGAGAGAGAGAGAGAGAGAGAGAGAGAGAAAGAGAGAGAGAGAGAGAGAGAGAGGAACTGGGGGGGTCCACGGGTGGGGTGGGGGAGTCAGCGGGGTGGGGTGGGGGTGCGGGGTCAGCGGGGTGGGATGGGGGGTGGCGGGGTCAGCGGGGTGGGGTGGGGGGTGGCGGGTTGCGGGGAAGGGGGAAGTGGTGGCTGTGGGGTGGGTTGCGGGGTGGAGAGAGAGAGAGAGAGAGAGAGAGAGAGAGAGAGAGAGAGAGAGAGAGAGAGAGACAGAGAGAGAGAGAGAGAGACAAAGAGGGAGAGAGAGAAAGAGAGAGAGAGAGAGAGAGAGAGAGAGAGAGAGAGAGAGAGAGAGAGAGAGAGAGAGAGAGAGAGAGAGAGAGAGAGAACTGGGGGGGTCTGCGAGGTGGGGTGGGGGAGTCAGCGAGATGGGGTGGGGGTGCGGGGTCAGCGGGATGGGGTGGGGTGGGGGTGGCGGGGTCAGCGGGGTGGGGTGGGGGGTGGTGGGTTGTGGAGGAGGGGAAGGTGGCAGCTGCGGGGTGGAGAGAGAGAGAGAGAGAGAGAGAGAGAGAGAGAGAGAGAGAGAACTGGGGGGGTCTGCGGGGTGGGGTGGGGGAGTCAACGGGGTGGGGTGGGGGAGCGGGGTCAGCGAGGTGGGGTGGGGGTGGCGGGTTGCGGGGGAGGGGGAGGTGGCGGCTGCGGGGTGGGCTGCGGGGTGGGGAGAGAGAGAGAGAGAGAGAGAGAGAGAGAGAGAGAGAGAGAGAGAGAGAGAGAGAGAGAGAGAGAGAGAGAGAGAGAGAGAGAGAGAGAGAGAGAGAGAGAGAGAGAGGAGAGAGAGAGAGAGAGAGAGAGAGAGAGAGAGAGAGAGAGAGAGAGAGAGAGAGAGGGAGAGAGAGAGAGAGGACAGGAGAGAGAGAGAGAGAGAGAGAGAGAGAGAGAGAGAGAGAGAGAAAGTGAGAGGACGAGAGAGAGAGAGAGAGAGTGAGAGGACAAGAGAGAGAGAGAGAGAGCTGAGGGGGAACGCGGGGCTGAGGGAGGCGGGGTGGTGCGGGATGAGGGGTGGGGTGGTGCGGGATGAGGGGTGGGGTGGTGCGGGGTCAAATGGAGGTGCGGGGCGGGGTCAAAAAGGGGGGAGGCGGGGGTCAAAGGGGGGAGGCGGGGTAGAGAGAGAGAGGGGGAAAGAGGGAGAGAAAGGGGGCCGGAGAGAGAGAGAGAGAGAGAGAGAGAGAGAGAGAGAGAGAGAGAGAGAGAGAGAGAGAGAGAGAGAGAGAGAGAGAGAGAGAGAGAGAGAGAGAGCGAACACAACAGACCCCCACATCAAGTCGTTGCACCGCCCCGGTGCAACCTTCTTATTGAAAAAACAAAATAGTCTGCAAATGCTGAATGAAAATGAGGTATGTACAGTTGTTGGAGTCCTACCAATTGAACTTATCATTAATTCAGGTACTTCTTTACCCTGGATATGTTGACCAGGGGAATCCTTTTACCCTGCAAATCCTCTAGATGCACTGCGCCATGTGGTAATACCTTGATCACCCTATATGGTCCTATCCATTTGGGTGCCAATTTGGTTGAAATTGCTGGAACCTGATGCACTAAAACCATGGATCCTACCTAAACTTCATGGGACCTCAGATACCTGTCATGCAGTCTCTTGCGCTCTTCTTGTGTTACCTGAAGTTTTTGCATTGCCCCTTCGCTGTATTCTTCTAATGCCACCAATCTCTGAATGGGAGGTTCAATTTCAATGGTTTTGATTCCCATTTCCTTTCTGATAATGAACTCAAATGGGGCCAATGCCTCTTTTCCATATACTAAGCGGAATGGAGTCTCACCTGTGGTTCCCCTTCTTGTAGTTCTGAAAGCCCAAACTGCTCCGATCAATGCTTGTGGCCAGAAGCTTTGATGATCGAAAGATAATTTGTGAAGCAATCCAATCAAAATCTTATTGGAGCTCTCTGCTTGGCCATTTGCCCTTGGATAGTAGGCACAAGATTTTTTATGAAAAACCTTGTATCTGTCAAATATGAATTGGAGCAATTGATTTACAAAATGCATGCCCCTATCACTAGTGATTTCCAGTGGGCACCCGAATCTTGAACAAATATGTTTATACAAAAACTTAGCTACTGTTAAAGATGTGCAATCTACAGTAGCCTTAGCCTCAATCCATTTCGTGGCATAGCATGTGGCCATCAAAATATACTTCTTACCCCCGGGTTGACCAGTTGGACTAATTGGTCCTATGAAATCAAGACCCCATCGTTCAAATGGGAGCCATCCCGTAGATATGAGTAATGGTTGGAAATTCAATTTGGTTGGTGTAGAAGCACATCTCTAGCAAATGTGGCATTCTTTAGCAAACTTGATCGCATCTTTGTAAATATGAGGCCACCATAGCCCCTTATGGATGATCCTGTGAGCCAATTCTTCCCCCTTTAGATGCCCTTCACTATGTGTTGCCTCTAGCAAAAGATTTACCTCCTCTGGATAAACACACTTTCTCAAGATATCATCCTGACAGTATTTATATAAATTCCCATTTATAAGTGAATATGCCTTGGCTTTCAGGAGTAATCTTCTCTTTTCTATAGGTGTCAAGTGTTCTGGGAATTTTCCAGTAGTGAGAAAATGGAGAATTCCATCATACCAATCAGTTCGAATTGCCACTAGGAAGAGATTACTATCCACCAGTTCATCATTAATACCTGTTGCCTTCTCGCTCATTGCAGTTCTCGACACTTGATCTGCCATGTAGTGCTCTCTTCCTGGCTTAATATGAATATCGAAATTAAATTCTTGAAACAGGAATAACCATCTCCAAATCCTTCCAGCTACTCTAGGCTTGTTTATCAAGTACTTCAAGGGCTGATGGTCAGATATAACTATAAAATGTACACCAAGAAGATAATGCCGAAACTTTTGAAGAGCAAATACAATAGCCAACCCTTCCCTTTCTGTTGTACTGTAATTCCTTTCTGCTTGGTTGAGTAGTCTGCTGGCATAGGAGATAGGTCTGTCAACCTTGTGTGATGATGGTTGAGCTAGAACTACACCAACAGCATGAAGACTAGCATCTGTATGCACATGAAACTCTAATGACCAGTTAGGAACACTTAAAAGTGGAGCAGTACATAACCTCATTTTCAGTTCACAAAATGCTTTCTCAGCTTCAGCACTCCATGAGAAAGGGATCTTTTTACTGGTAAGCCTTGATAAGGGCTTAGCTATTTCTGAATACATTCGTATGAATCTTCTATGATATCCTGCATGGCCCAAAAAACTTTGCACTTCCTTTGGGCTTTGTGGAATAGGCATGGATAGAATAGCAGTAACCTTTGCAGGATCAACGGTTATCCCTTCAGCGGATACTATGTGACCAAGAAGAGTACCCTTGGTGACCAAAAAGTGACATTTATCAGGATTCAATTTCAAACCTGTTTTGAGACCTTGCTCAAAAATTTCTTTTAGATTTTCCAAATGATCATGGAAATCTTGAACTGCTTCTCTTCTATCTGTACCTGAAAATACTGAAAAGTCATCCATGAAAATGTGGAGAAAGGTTGTTAACCACTTGCCTAATATCAGATACATTGTTCTATTAAATGAAGCTGGTGCATTCTTCAAACCAAAAGCCATGCGAGTATAGACATAAGTGCCCCATGGAGTAACAAAGGCTGTTTTGTCCCTATCATCAGGATGGATCATTATCTGATTGTAGCCACTAAAACCATCCAAGAAGCTATACAAAGTATGACCAGCTACTTCCTCCAAGACTTGCTCTGTAAAGGGCTACGGAAAACCATCTTGAACAATCACCTTATTCAAGGCACGAAAATCAACACAGACTCTTATTTTTCCACTGTTTTTCTTGGGCACAATAACCATAGAAGAAAGCCACCTGGAATGTTCTACTCGAACAATTATCCTTGCTTCTTCTAGTTTTGTAATTTCCACTTTTACCGCCTCTGCATACTTTGGATTGAGTCGATATGGCCTACTTCTTGCAGGCGTAGCTCCCTCAACTAAGGGTATCCGATGTAACCCAAGTTCCTCTAGTATCCCTGTTAGATCTTTGTAGGACCATGCGAAGACACTTTTGTAAGCAAAAAGTAAAGAAGTTACCTTCTGTAGTAAAGGAGGATAATGCCACAACCAAGAGGCCAAGTGGACTACTTGAGGGTTCTCTTCATCCCCTAAATTTACTTCTTGAACCAATGTTTCAGGACTAGTCTTGTTTGAGAAATCATCTCCACTATAAGCAGGAGTGGAATTTAGTTTATATTCTGCAACATGTTCTTTTGTCCATCCTTGAGGTATATCTGAAAAAGGAAGATCTTCTCTGCACTTGGGTTCATAAATTTCCATCCCAGATACTTCTATATTTGTTGCCTCTTCAAAGCTCGTATTTTCTTGCAAATTCTCATTCTCCAACACCTTTTGATCTTCATGGCCTTTTCCTGTAAAAACCTTATCTGCAACTTCTTCCTCTATTTCATTGATTTCCACTGTGCAACACTCTGCACTTTCCATCATCCAATTTAATAATGTATCTTCTTCTTGGGGTAGAGAGGGCATTACTTGAGTGTCCACAGTATATCCAGTAGTTTTCCCTAAGTCGAATCCCTCTTCCAAGTGTAGTTGCAATTGGCTATTGGTGCTAGTTGAAATCCATAGTTTGTTTTTCCCCCAATCTTGCAAGGCTTTTGCTTGTCTTAGCCAAGGTCTCCCCAGGACTAAAGGGTAAGAAGTATCCTATGGAAGTGCAATAACAACAAAATCTAGAACAAAGTGGCAACCCTGTACTATCATCAGTACCTTTTCAATAATGCCAAGAGGCGCAACCCGATGTTGATGTGCTAGTGTAACTGTGAACGGTGCCATCTTGGTGGGGTTCAAATTTAGTTTCTTCATTGTGAAATCTGGCATCAAATTGATACCAGAGCCTCCATCTATGATCACACCTGTGAGAGCTTCATCCTTTATACAAACAGATAATCTTGAGCTTTGGTAGTCTGCCAAGGGTGCAGGGGGAAAATCGACCATGAAACCATCTATACTGGGTGATTGGATCAAGTGAGCAGAGTGTATAATCTTTAATAAGTCACTTCTTATTTTTTAATCCATCCTTATAAGTGAAAGAACTTGGAGAAGCTTGTCGAAGGTAGAAAAGTGCGTTTCGAAGCGATGAAGTTTGGTCAAGCCAACCGGCACAAGACCAGCCCTTGAGCTTTTGGAGACTCAAATAGACCTTATAGGCATGTTATAAGTGCAAAGAAACACACTATGTACCTTGGAGCATCAAGGAGAATGAGTCGATACAAAACAGATAGGTTCGCGGGTCGACTAGCTCAAAAAACTTACTATCTATGGAAGAGACAATGAACTTCAAATGCCCATAGCGACCAGCGTGATTACAATTAGAAAAAATCCTTTTATGGGAGTGATACACATAGGGTTGAGTGTATGGAATGCACAAAAGTATAAGGAATAAGCAAAATATGCTATAGGAATGAATGCGACATTCACCGGTGGTACTTCCTATTTTTCAGGAATACGCAGAGATTGACCCCGAGGCAGAAAAACTGAGATTTCTCCAAATCTGCTGAACTAAATGCTTTGAAAATTTACAGGCATAAACTAGACACTGATACCTTTCCAATGACTCCTCTTTCACTCAATTTGGAGCTCTGAGGAGAGAGCAGCAGCCTCTGCAAGATTACTATTGGCGAAGAAGATGATGCAGAAATTGAAGGAGCAAGACAATGATGGTCACAAGTGTATGTATATTGCTTCCATGTAATGTACAAGTGATTTCAACTCCTTATATAGCCTCTAGGAGTGTTCCACGACTTTTACAACTTGAATTTGAATTCAAATGAAGGTGGGAATGGTTGTTGGAGGGAATCAATTCACTTCCCTACAATCTAGGAAAAGTGAAGATCTTGATTGATCTACTTTTAGGTGATTGATTGCTTGATTGAATGCAACTTCAACCACCAAAATTTCGTGGGATTTTGGCCCTATATTTGTACCTTTACATGTGTACAAATCAAGGCTTTTACAACGGTAAATGAGCCATCAAAATATTCTCAAAAAATACAATAAATGAGCATATGAAAAAGAACTCTCCAACGGATATTCTTTCGACGCGATAGCCTTTGATGTAGATCAAATCCACCTCAAGCATAGTGTAAGCTTGATGTTCCAACAATAAGTTTGTACATACTAACTTTGTGATGAATACCCTTCAAGATATGTTCGATGTTTACCTCATGAATGTCTTCTTGCAGGCTTGTTGGTTGGTCCCTTAGAGAAGTAGCCATCCTTTCATAAGCTCCTTCAATTTCTGCTTGGCCCTTCCACCCAGAATTTTTTTCCTCCTCTTTATCCTGGAATCCTTGTTGTTCCTCTCTATGGATTGCTGCTGCTTGTCTGGCTCTAGTCATCATGGGCATGGCAGAGGATGAAACAACATAAGACTGAGTAGTCGTACCTTCTTCTTGTGGAGAAACTACAATCATGTGGATTGGAGGAGGACGACTTCTTGGGCAGTCTTTGGTATAGTGATCCTTGGCCTCTGGACAATGTTGACATGGAGGTGCATCTTCTGGAAGGGAACACCTATTTTGCATATGACCATACTCACCACAGCGATAACACATCAATGGTCTATTATACTTGGGCTTTGTCGTACGATTTTCCTCTCTATTAGGTGCACTTGAAGTACTAGCATAATATGAATCCAAAGCTTGAGGGTTACCTCTTTGCTGTGTACCCTTGAGGTAGTAGCAGTCTCTAGCTTCATGACCATCCTTTCCACAAAATTGACAGCTTACCTTGTTAGGGCAATTAGCATTGGAATGTCCATTGTTGTTACATATTGTACACCAAATATGTCTTCTTATTTCCTGAGTGGTCCGCAAATCTTCTAACTCACGGTGAAGTTGGGCTACTTCATCATCAGTGCGACGCAGTGGTGGCAAGACCTTCTCTTCTTGTTGATTTTGTTGCATTCTCAATGCCTCCAATTCCTTCCTTAGTTGCCCAATAGGGTCTAGTTCTGCCGCATAATTCGATTGTGTATCCCAATAGGGTCTAGCTGCGACAAAATCATTGAGGGGTGCGTCCAATCTAAGAGACTCACGTAGCTTCTGCTGAGATGACCTGGGCAGAGCTTTTTCTATCCATTTTTTAACCAAGAAGTCACCTGGAGCATGTGGCAGACGTCCAACAAGTGCTTTTGTTCTAGTGTGAAGTTCATGAGAGGATTCACCTGATCTTAGCTTTAGGTTCTCTAGGTGATCTAGAGCTCTTTCCGAGGAATCACTTGGTCGAAATGTCTCTAAGAATGCCATCTTCAGAGCCTCCCATGTAGCAAAATGGCCATCTGCATATTGACTATACCATTTATCTGCAAGACCTTCCAATGTGGATGGGAAGAGTACCAGCATTGCATCCTCTGCAGACCTCGTCCACGACATAAGGAGATGAATCTCCTCACATGATCATCAGCATCCTCATAAGCTTGTCCCTTGAAGGTAGGGAACTTGATGTTGAGTCTGGAGAGTAAATGAGAAAGATCCTCCATTTGCACTGGTGTTTCTTCTGACGTATCTGAGGAGAAGTCTAAGGTTCTCCTATGCTTCTCCTTTGACAATGGTGTCGCACCCAAATCAATAGATAAATTCAAGGAGGGCAGAGGAGAGGTAGGCTCACTAGTCGAAATTATAGTTAACTTGTTAAGGCTCCTCTGTACACGAAGAGGCTCCTTATCTGCTCGCGTATGGGTCATGTACCTATTTGCATATGCAATAGGGCAAGAAAACGGAAACGGAGAACTATTTTACTATCCTTAGGGCCTCTCATAGAAATGCAAGGTCCCACCGGGCGTGCCAAATTGTAGAGGAGGTACTGGGGTATCTACTTTTAACAGGAGCATGCAGCAACACTCCATTACTTCACCTAATCAAGGGAGGTTCTCTTTAGGGAAATATACCCTTTAACACTTCTATGAGCAGGCAGATATCAATGATTGCACAGAATTATGAATACTCAAGAAAATATTAACGACAACTGACAATGAAGTGAAGGAAGACCAATCACTCCTTAGTTCATTAGTTCGAATGGATGATTACAACATAGGCAAGAGAAATGCTCTAAAGTTCATGCTCTGGGCTAGCTTGCCACTCCAAAACTAAACACATTCATTACAAGGGATTCCTCCAATCCATACAATGAACACAGCTAGGTGCAGATTAGCCCTGATCAATACAAAGTATAAAAACTTGCTCTAAAGAAAAGAGCATAAAAAATACCACTGACTCACACTGAAAGACAAGGCCAGGCCACTCTCTTCACACTATAGTGCTATTAGCCCTCCACTGGGAAGCCCACGCTCTATATCCACACCATAGAGTGACTTCCTACAGTAGGCTTGTAACCATAGAGTGTGAAGAGAGGACCCCTGTATGCATGTAAGTATATGTGTGTATTTGAATGTATCCAAATGAACACAAATCTATTGCTTTTATAGGCTCCAATAGGCCAAGAGGGCCTTGCTGTTTCCTCACGTCCACTGATCATGCACCGATTGATTGCCCAAAATTGAAGGGGTAGGTCAGGAAATTGAATTGGGTCCTCACAAATAGGTAGTTGTCATGAATGGTTGGCAACAACAATCTTTTCTCCACTTCCACCTTTACCAGTTACCTTTTACCTTTTTACTTGCAAGCTGAAATCTTCTTTTTTATGCCGCCCGTGGTATTGGAATGACCCATTGAGTGTGAAAAATGGTGGGTGGAGGATTGATTTTAACCAATCCAAGACACCAGTGAATTCCTTAGTTGGACGAGTCATATTCTTTATGTTCGAAAAGCACCATCATGCCATTCCTTAGAAGAACTTTTGCCAAAGCATGTTCAATATGATAAGCATGAACAGAGAGCTAATTTTTCAAGGTGAGGGGATAGGAGGGGCACAGTGAAGACGGAGTGGGGTTGGATGCTCTACTTTGCTTCCATTTCCTTCAGCGTCTTTGTCTAGTTCCCTTTCATCCATGCTTTTTGCAACCTCTGCATCTTCTTTAGTTTCCTCTTTGACTTCATTAGTGGCTTTCACTATCTGAACACCAGGCTTAACACCCTTAGGAACCTTTAGGATATTCTCAGGGTCCCAACCAAATATTGCAGATATTGCTCGTCCATAGTGCCCAACTGCTTGCACATTTTTGAATGCATAACTAAGCTTACAATATCTCAAATTGTCCTGCTCTTTTCAGGGTCCACACTTCGACAGAACAAACATTCAAAGGACCCCAAATTGTGCTTCTCTATGTAAGGATTACTAGGATTTTAGCTCCTTCCTCTTCTTCGGGAGACCTTGGACGTAGCAGGTGTGGGTGGCCAAAAGAAACATGGAGAGAGGGGTAGGGTGGTGGGGCTGGAGGGGTGGGGAGGAGGTCGTGGGGCAGGGAGGTGGTGGGGGTGGAGAGGCTGGCGATGAGGGGGCTGGTGGGGAGAGAGATGAAGAGAGGGATGAGGGGAGGGGGGTGGCGGGGCTGAGGGGGAGGGTAGTGGCGGGGGGCTGAGGTGGAGGGGGTCCGCGGGAGGGGTGTGGTGGCGGGGAAGAGGGAGGGGAGGGGTCAACGGGGTTGGGGAGGCGGGGGAAGAGAGAGAGAGAGAGAGAGAGAAAGAGAGAGAGGGAGGGAGAGAGAGAGAGAGAGAGAGAGAGAGAGAGAGAGAGAGAGAGAGAGAGAGAGAGAGAGAGAGAGAAAGAGGAACTGGGGGGGTCCGCGGGGTGGGGTGGGGGAGTCAGCGGGGTGGGGTGGGGGTGCGGGGTTAGCGGGGTGGGATGGGGGGTGGTGGGGTCAGCAGGGTGGGGTGGGGGGTGGCAGGTTGCGAGGGAGGGGGAAGTGGCAGCTGCGGGGTGGAGAGAGAGAGGGAGAGAGAGAGAGAGAGAGAGAGAGAGAGAGAGAGAGAGAGAGAGAGAGAGAGAGAGAGAGAGAGAGAGAGAGAACTAGGGGGGGAGTCTGCGGGGTGGGGTGGGGGAGTCAGCGGGGTAGGGTGGGGGTGCGGGGTCAGCGGGGTGGGGTGGGGGTGGCGGGGTCAGCGGGGTGGGGTGGGGGGTTGCGGGGGAGGGGAAGGTGGCGGCTGCGGGGTGGGCTGCGAGGTGGAGAGAGAGAGAGAGAGAGAGAGAGAGAGAGAGAGAGAGAGAGAGAGAGAGAGAGAGAGAGAGAGAGAGAGAGAGAGAGAGAGAGAGAACTGGGGGGTTCCGCGGGGTGGGGTGGGGGTGGCGGGTTGTGGGGGAGGGGGAGGTGGCGGCTGCGGGGTGGGCTACGGGGTGGAGAGAGAGGGGGAGAGAGAGAGAGAGAGAGAGAGAGAGAGAGAGAGAGAGAGAGAGAGAGAGAGAGAGAGAGAGAGAGAGAGAGAGAGAGAGAGAGATAGAGAGAGAGAGAGAGAGAGAGAGAGAGAGTGAGAGGACGGGAGAGAGAGAGAGAGAGAGAGAGAGAGAGAGAGAGAGAGAGAGAGAGAGAGAGAGAGAGAGAGAGAGAGAGAGAGAGAGAGAGAGAGAAAGTGAGAGGACGGGAAAGAGAGAGAGAGAACGAGAGAGAGAGAGAGAGAGAGCTGAGGGGGAATGCGGGGCTGAGGGGGGTGGGGTGGTGCGGGCTGAGGGGTGGGGTGGTGCGGGGTCGAATGGAGGTGCGGGGCGGGGTCAAAAAGGGGGGAGGCGGGGGTCAAAGGGGGGAGGCGGGGTAGAGAGAGAGAGGGGGAAAGAGGGAGAGAAAGGGGGCGGGAGAGAGAGAGAGAGAGAGAGCGAACACAACAAAGTGTTTTTCCCTTTGCATGTAGCTCTTCCTTGGATTCCAGCATAAATGTGTCGTTGTGCGCTTCCAAAAAATGCTAGTTGCTCAGAAGAGGTTCTCAATGTTGATTTTGAGCAACTATTGACCGTGAATTACTTCGTAGGTACCGATGTTGTAGCGTAGATATCCTTTGGATCTTCCAATCGTAGCTTTTACACTTTTTATGCTAAGTACTTGTAATCCATAATTAATGCTGGGTAAGTGCATTATGTGAAGAGGTGGATAAGTATGTGTTTGAAGATGAAGAGGTGTTGCAAAATCCTTGATCTACACCAGCCAAATGAACTCCAGGAGTAGATTGTGGGCCCTTTTAGCTTGCCAATGGATGTATTAGACACCCTATGTACCTTGGAAGATCACTCTCAAAAAGATAGATCAAAACAGATAAGTTGGAGTTAGCCCAGAGGTGAAAACTTGCTATTCTTGGTTCATACACTTGTCCAGTGTTTTACATAATTCTCTGAGCACAGTAGCAATTAGCTTAATTCCTCTTGGGGAAGTCTAGGCAACTTAAAGAGCTAACTTTCAAGAGTAATCTCATCAAAAATAACAAAGCACACACTGAGAAAGAGTTTTAACAAGTGATGACATCATCCCGATTTTCACGGGCTGCTATAGAAATAGACCAGGGAGCAGAAAAATCACCATAACTCGAAATGTAGAAATGCAATGATTATGAAAACTTGTATGGTTATACTAGACAGTAAGCTAAATCCAACAAGCTTTAAATCACTGAATTTGGATAAGTAACCATTGAGAAATGGCTCTGACAAAATGAGTAAAAAAGTCGGGTACCTGACAGAGAGGTGAAGATGAACAGACCCTGTTGACTTCAAATGAACATAACTGAAGATTTCAACATCCAAATTACATGAAAATTTATGAGCATATAGTAGACTTATAGAGCTAACTTTACCAAGTTAAATCACTGAAAATGATGCACCAAGCTTAGAGAAAACATCTCTGCAAGCTGACTGAGAAAACTGAGAGTAATGGTAGTGAGTAGTACACTTCACAAGAACATGGAAAGATGAACTCAAATAATCATGAAAATGAAAGTATATTGCTTGTACAATACAATGACTTACTAATACATATGTGTGCCTTGTAATCACACCTTGATATGGCATAAAGCTCAGCTCTTGGAGGTCTTCACACATGTCTCTCTAACCACGACTAAAACTGTCATCTATTTATAGTTGAGTTTGGGAGGCTAACTTCCCTCAATCACTCTCCAATCAATCAATGATTGATTTGATTCTCTACCTACCACAAATCACGAATTCGTGGCTCCTCTTTCCATTCTTGATCATGTGGACTCAACCACTTAAGATTCTCTTACTTTTACATTAAGTAAACTCTCAAAAAATTACAAGAGGTAGTTCACAAGTGAACTTTACATAGTCTTCTTTTTAAAGCTTCTTCTAAGACTTTGTGAGACTCAAGCCAATACTTAGGCTTGTCATAGACTTGCTCCAACACATTAGTGCATGAGTTGAAGAGAATATGTGCCTTGTGCATGGCCTTGTAATGTGGCCCTATGTATGCGTACTTGGGGAATGCATTGGAAGAAATATGGTGCAAGAAATTGGGCCTTGAGCAAAGTGCTCAAGGGTATGCTGATGAAGAGGTTTCTTAAACTATCATGGTTGTAATGTTGCCAAAATAGGTGATCCTTACCATGGTGAAAGGTCGGTCGATGTTGATCTCTTCATATTGTACTCCGATCACCGTTACTAATCATTAGCTTATCTTTCTTGTTGACGGATGCCCTTGGTGATGGTTCGCTGATGAGAGTCTTTGTGCACTTGGTCCTGTTTCATTTGACTCTTTTGTGTTTCTCTCTTTTTCTTCCCTCTTTTCTTTTTTTTTTTTGAACAATGGCATAAAACAAGAAAAAAGGTGTTAGCATTAATAAAATATTTTACATATGTCAGAAGTGTCCCATGTGCCTGGGATCCTCAATTGTGTCTATGCACGACCTTGTGGTGGCCCTATATTAATGCATACTATGGAAATGCATGACCTGAATGGTGCAAAAGACAAGGTTATGCCAAAGGCACATGGTTGTTGCACGTCGAGGCTCTCAATGTTGCTGGTGGATGTTGATGCAGTCTTTGTTGGAGGTAGCCAGTGGATCTTGAAATGATGTGATAAGTGGAAGGTTAAATGACAAGTGACCATTCCTCCCTTTAGGGATCCATTTGAGGACAGTGTTTGACTGCATAGAGATCAACTTTGGCTTCTTCATTTATGGATGGTTGCTTGAATTCTTTAATCCCTCGTTGTTGGCTCTTTGGTTTTGTGGGTGCTACTGATGTTTTTGGCTTCCAAACCCATATCCTTGATGATTGTCTTCTTACTTTTGTCGAAGGGTTGAGATTATCTTCTTTTGGTCTCTGTGCTCAATTCTTACCTTTTTCTCTCCTTCTTTTCTTTGTTGAGAACTTTTGCATGGTGGAGAGCATTGGCCTTTGTGCATGTAAGATTCCTTTGGGAACCCACATGTGTAATCGCCCTTGTTGAGCTGCAACTATTTTCTTAGGTACCCAAATTTTCTAGAGATCTTCTGGTTGAGCTGGTCCTGGGTGCTTCTTTCTTTTCTTCACATGGTTGGCTGGCTGAGTGGGAATTGTGTTGGCAAGGTTGGTGGTTTATCTTCTTTTTGTACCCAGATGTGCGTCATGCCCGGAACTACTTTCTTCTTGAAATCTCTTTGTCTATTTGATATAGCGGTTGTCATGTAAGATGTTGCTTGCCTTTTTGGTTGAGTTGTGGTGGCGGCATGGATAAGGTCTTGAGCCCGTAAAATGTGAAAATAATTGCACCTATGTTCAGCTATCTTGGTTCTATTTCTCTTAACTTGCGAAATTTATTTTACCCTCAACCCACCATGATTGTCCGACGTGGCCAGCATTTCTAATCTTGTTAGCTTATTCTTTGGTCCTTTCCCAACCTTGATCTTGGTCCTATCGCCTTCTTTGCATGGAAAGGTCTATTTATGGTCCTATATGCACTTGTCTTTTGTGCTTATTTTTCACCTTCTATTTCTCTTTTCCACTTTTGGATTTCGCTATGCCTCGTTCTCACATATGGCACACACAATCCCAATTCTTTCCCTCTCTCTTCCTATCTCGAATCTAGTCTACCCACCTTTTATTTCCACTACTCCCTCTCGTTGCTAGCTTCGCACTCTTCTCTCTACTTTTCAAGGCCCATTTCAGCAGCAATCTTACATTTCCTCTTCCTTTTTGCTTTTCTCCTTTCTTTCTCTTCTCCCTTCTATTGAACACGAGAAGGGAAATTGTCTTGTGGGTTTTTTGGTTTTGTGATGCTTGTGCAAGGCCTTGTAGTAATGATGCGAAGGGGATGTCTGCTTAGTTGAGGAATAAAGGGAGATGTCCAACAGTGTGCATGCATGTTGAAGGAGCAATGGAGTCGAGCTCTTACTGTCTTAAGGGGCTTTCTATCGATATGCCCTCTGTTGATGGTGCCTAACCCAGATGAATCTCTTGGCATTGGGATTGCTCACCAAAGTAGGGTAGATAGAGTGAAGTAGGAAGAGACATACAGAGGCTTGGGGACTCGCTGAAGTTGAATGCTATGGCAGAAATGCTAGGAGTCTAGGTTAGTTCACAACTAATACATGAAGATTGAGATAAGCAACATTGCTTGGGTGGCAATCGAAGGCACAAAACGGGACTCAACCATGGATATGGCTTAATAATCAAGCAAAGAAGGTGGGAATCGAGGATCTAGGCATTTTCTCATCCTCTCTTCCTCGTTGGATGTGCAGACGTGATGGGGGAAGGATAGTTTCTCTCTTGGTTTTCCTCAATCATAGTGAGGAAGGAATGAGAGCTTGCTTTTGCAGACCGGAAGCATGATATGGCTTGATGAGCTTCTTATCTACGGCACGGTGTAGATGAAGGGTCCTCTTAGGGGTTCTTGAAGGTGGAAGACTCTGAGGCAGTGGGATTTTGCCTCTACTCACATCTCACGTTTACAGCAAGGAGGGAGGCAGATCTGAAGGCAAGATTTGAACAACTTCGAAATCAAAAGATTGAAAATTCTCAGGGTACAAATTGGTATTTGAAGAACATAGATGATTCAGTAGATGATGAAAAATTAAAAGAGTTATTCTCAGTTTATGGAACAGTGACATCCAGTAAAATAATGAGAAGTCCACAAGGTCAAAGTATGGGTTCTGGATTTGTATCTTTCTCCACCCCTGAACAAGCTACAACTGCAATGAATGAAATGAATGGCAAGATGATAGGCATCAAGCCTCTTTACGTACCTCATGCCCAGAAAAAAGAGGATAGGTGGGCTAGATTGCAGGATCAATTTGCTCAATTACACAACTCAACTGTAAATGCTCCTTCTCCTGTGATTGGAGGCCCCCTCCTATGTATCATTCTGAAGCTCCAGGGATGGGCCAACAGGTGTTCTATAGCCAACCGCCCCCTGCACTCATCCCTTCTCAGACAAATGGTTTTGGCTATCAACATTCCATGGTGCCAGGAATGAGGCCTAGTGGTCCACAAATGCCAAATTACTATATGCATGTTGTCCAAAGGCCCAACCAACAAGGTTAGTGGATGGCAGGCAGGAGAGGAGCTCAAAAAATACTAGGAACTTGATAGACAACGAAGATCCCTGGAGTACACAATTTTTGAAAAGGAACTTCTTGACACACATCAAAAACTTGATGAGATTGAAGATGCTCATGTAAAGGTGTCAGAAAAGCCTACTGCAATGTACGACAACATTCTAAAATCACATGAGTGCCTGAAAACCACTGATAAAGACTTGAAAAAAATCAACAAAGATTTGCAACTTCTAGTGAAGGATAGAGAGATTACTGAGAGAGAGAGAGAGAGAACAGAAGCTATAGAGTCAGCCACAAAGATTGAGCTTGATGTGCAGGAAATTGAAGAGAAAATCAGAACTGAGGCAAAAAGCAAGGAGGAGATCACAGAGGAATTGAAGGCCCTAGACACTGAGGTGGAGAGGTGCAACAAAGAACTGGATAAACTGAAGCCATTGTATGATAGACAATTGCTTGAGGAGGAGGAGATAAGCAATAGGATTGAAGAACAAGAAAAGCAGCTAAGCCTCCTTTATCAGAAACAAGGTCATGCCACCCAGTTTGAGGACAAAGATGCAAGGGATAAGTGGTTGCCGGTAGAAATTAATCAACTAAACTCTGCCCTTGCCAAGAATCTTTCACTGGTAGAAAAACTTGATAAAGAAATCCAACAACTTGATGAAGATGCCTCTAAATTATCACAAAACGAAGACACTCACTCTAAGGAATGCCAACAACTAGGCGTTGTTATGGAAAAGTGCCACGAAGATTTTCTAGCCTTGAAACCTAAGCGGGATGAATTACAAGAAGCTAGAAATTGGAGCAAATGGATCAGGGAAAACAAACTTTTTTTCATGTTGTTCGGTTTGTTCTTAGTGATCATTTTCATAATCTAAGAGCAGAAAATAGACGAGATCTTCTCCATGAGGGTGCAAGACATCAAGTTCTCTCAGCTTTTGTAGAGATTGTCTTTGATAATATTGATAATTGCATTCCAGTTGATAGGGATGAAGTTCGACTTAGAAGACCTATTGGGTTAAAGAAAGATGAATACTACTTGGATAAAAAAAAAACACATCACAAAGACAGAGGTAATGAATCTCCTAGAGAGTGCTGGTTTTTCTCGGTCTAATCCATATTATGTTGTCTAGCAAGGCAAGATTGCTTCATTAACTCTGATGAAGGACTCTGAACGTCTTGATCTACTGAAGGAAATTGGCGGTACAGGGGTTTATGAGGAGAGAAGGAAGGAAAGCTTGAAGATCATGCAAGATGCAGAGAATAGAAGAAAGCATATCCTAAATTTCAGGGACCTGCCCCCCCCAATCACTTATGACCGACTCTCCCTGTACTCTGACCCTCTTCTCTCTCTGACTTTCTCAAAGTGTTGTACATGCCCCACTCCCCTCTGCCCTGACTTGATAGACCTTGTACATGCCTAGTCCCTCCACTCCTCTGCCCACTCCTTCCCCCACTCTCCTCTGCCATTGTCCTTCACTCTCCCTGGTCTCACCCACGTGCAACCAAAGCTTCTGTAGCCCCACGTGTGGTCAAAGGATATCTGACCTCTCCCCCTCTCCATTCTATAAAATTGGCACTCCTTGCCCAATAGAGGAGTTGGTTAGCTTGTTGTTTGATTATTCTGAAGAGAGAGAGAAGCATGATAGTGAGTGAGAAGTTTCTGCAAGGCTGAAGCAGAGGGGGAGGCTGGTAGGATCTGACGCACAGAGAGAGAGAGAGAGAGCTGTTCAAAAGGAGGGGCTCTGGACCAAGTTACGAAAAGCAAAGAAGACCTTGGCTATGGGAGAATGAACTGCTGGGAAGTGTTGCAACACTGGAGAGAAGTGACTGGTACATCTGTGGCTCGCCACAAGTAAGCTGCCAAGCCCTTTCAGTGTGGATATATATGGGCAAATTTATTATTATGTTTTCTTGAGATTCCTTGCATGTAATGATGACGTGCTGAAAGGTGCATTAGGATGGGTGGCATGCAACAATGAAGTTTGCATAATTATTGCTAAGTTCATGATAATTAAATCAAGAAGCTTGGGTTTTCTAATGAGCACTAGAAGCATATGAGGATCATGGTAAGAAGCCTCTCGTAACTATGGTAAGCAGAGCTCAATAGGCTATCTTTTGTTTTTCCTGATAATGCATTGATGCTCATTCCGTGGAATTTTAGTGAGTTGTGTAAGAGAACAATACTGACTTCCAAATCCCTAAGGTGCTAACCAAAGAAACTACTATGTGCACAAACAATATGTCTCGAGCACGGAAATGACCTCACATTTATTATGATGCTCTGTTTCTTGGGCAGTAGTTTTCCTCTGTTGCTTGTAAAACCATGATTTCCTCAAGGTTTTGGTTTTATAGTGTTTATCCTCGAGTCAAAAAAGTTCATGCTTAGTATAATTAAGTATAAATCTGAAATGTTGTATTAGCATAGTGGAGCTTATAAAAAATGAGGTATTGAACTCTCTAAATTCGATGCTTCCAACTGAGCAAAAGGAACGAATAACCCATAGAACTAAACTACAACTTCTTTCATATCCTTAGTTTAGGCAAATGTTGTATTGAGCATGAGTGCATGTGTTCGATGTGGTTGGGTATTCAAGGGTTGGTTATGTAAGTCAGTAAATGAGGAAGCGTGTGACCAAAAGTGTGTGAAAATCTGAATCTCTACACCTTTGTCGGAGTGGGGACATGTCTGACGGTGAGTGTTTTTTTTTCGTGGGTTCGGGTAAGGCCACCTGAGTGAGAGAAACTGTGGTTGTTTGAATGTGTTAGTGAATAAATGAGATAGTATGAGTGTGTGTGTTTCTCAGGGTTTGGATATTTGACTAATTGAGTCAACCTGTTTGACGTGGTGTGCCTAGGTTTGTGTGTGTGTGTGTGTGTGGGTAAAATGCTGCGTGGTTGAAATGAGTATGTTTGATTGTTTGATGGTTTGATTGCAAATGTTTGATTGATTGCTTGTGTGCTGTTGTGTGTCGGATGGTCTGAGTGTGTGCATCTGAGAATGTCCTTATGTCAAGAGTGTGCAATTGTGTACAAGTGTGTCGATGAAATTTTGAAGGGGTAAGTGCATAAGTGCATGAGTGTGGAAGTGCTTGGGTAAATGGTGGCTAAGTGTTCGTGTGAAAGTGTGTGTGTGTTTAAAGGTGCCCTGGTGAGTGAATGAGTTTGTGTGCTCAGTCCAGTGTGTGATCGAGTGAGAAATCTGCAAGTAAGGGTGTGCGTAGGATTATGTGATTGTATTGTTGAGAGCTAATTAGTGAGTAAGTGATTGATAAAGTGAGTGGGGAATAGTGCCATGGTGAGCGATTGGGAGGCAATGAGAGAATAGGAGAATGCATTTGATAGTGTGGAAGTGTTAGAGAGTGAAGAAGGAAAATACTATGCATGTGTGAGAAGGAGGTAAGGAGAGGAAGAGGGGTTATGTAGGAATAGCTGGAAATCAGAGAACAAGAGAAGGTGAGAGTGTGTGCGAGTGAGTGAGAAAAGGCAAAAGGGATAGAAAGAGTAAGTGGGAGAGTGGGAGAGTGTGAGAGAGTGAGAATGGTGTGAAGTATGTGTGCTCTTCTTATGTGTAGCCCTCCACAAGTCTTGTTCTCTTTGTTGCCCATCCTAATCTCCAACAGGTCAGCACACTGCAACCTTCTCAAGATAGGAGGGAATCCACCATGAGTTACGGTTCTTTTTCCCAAAGACCAGTGCAAAATCTTCCTCTTTCTCTTGAATACTGCCTCTATCTATTCACAATGCTTCCTTCCCAAAATCAATGGATAATTAAATATCTGACACTCCTTGCAATTGATGAGGATATATGACTAGCAACATAGGCATAATGATTTTATTTTTGAGACAAGTATATAACTACTAGCATGATCAACCCAATAATTTGTGCGTTGGCAACCCTGTATAATGTTGCCTACCATCATATATGCCCTCATATTTTCTCCTCATGCACAATGATAGTTCGCCATCAGAGCAAGCTATAGTACTGAGCTCCTTCTTTTTTTTAGCAAGTACATTGCTCCTCTAAAAGAGGATTGTTGCGTTGCTAATACACACACATAACGGCCCAAAAAACTCACCAAGAAGAAGCATCCTCCCAATATCTAGCCTCTGATAAAGCCCTGAGAGGACGGGATTTCCATGTCTAATCCTCCCCTTCACAGCCTCCCATCGGAGCAATGCAAGATCAGCCCACCCCTTATCAACCGATGTTGCCGCTCAAATCTCCTATGTGCCATTGATAATCAATTCCTAAAAAAGAACATGGGAATTGTGGTATTTCTCTCTTCTCTTTGCAACCTGCGTGTCTTTCTTGAAACCACTCTCTCTCTTTAGCACTGTATTTCTCTCTTCTCTTTGCAACCTGCGTGTCTTTCTTGAAACCACTCTCTCTCTTCAGCACTTCCTTTATGTCTTCAACTCTTGATTGAAGAAGCCCCTTTCTCGTGCACACCTCTCTGAGACAAGCCGAATAGAGCTTTCCCCCCTATGAATCCTCTTGTAGGTACACTCAACAGAGCAAGAATTTTGACAGTATCCACGGTTTATCTTTGTTGGGGTATACACGAGAAGTGAATTCCTTCAAAAGATCTTCTCTTGGCAAGCCGAGAACTACTGGGCCAAACACAAATCTGCTATCATCTGTGTTCTGAATCACCATTTACCTACAAGGGACACATTCCTCCCTTCCTCCCAAATTGTGGGACATCGGTAGCCAATATGCTAATGATCGCATAGAGCCCTTGAGGCTCTGAAAAACCTCCCTGAGAATGAACAACACGAGAGCTTCCCCCTCTCCTGTCCAATAATAATGATAATGGCCAAACCCTTGGTCATCGAGAAGAGAGAGGACAAACTGCGAAAAGGCCTTCCCCACCTGTAGTGATCTGCTCTGCCTCTCAACCCCCCTAGTGATGAGATCCAAGAGAATGTGGGAGGTGCTTCCCCCTCAACTCTCCCCTCGAGAGCACTTCTACATGTCTCCCCCCCCTTCTGCATGCACGAAGAGGCCGACCAGGGGCAAAAAGTGGGGGAGGTAAATCTGTCATGAAGGGGGAAATGAGCGGGGACAACTTCCTACAATTTAGGAAGCTACCAATATTTCTTTTCTATCACATGCAAGAGAACTTCATAATATCTGCCATACTCATCTTTATTTGTTTTCTTGAATTCCACCCCTTGGCGTTTCTTTTAGAGTTGTACTCTATTGCAGCTGTTTAGATGTTCGTGAGGATTCCATAACTTTCTTAAGTCACTTTGTTGTAGAGGCCTCAGGTTCTGTGAATTGTGTTCCCCATTTTTCTAGTTCCAGCAAATACCTGATGGGAAAGAGTGCTGACTGCTTTCAAATTTATTTCAAGTCTGATCCATTACACTGAGCAGCCAAGTTATCATAATCGAGGTTAGGATCCACATTATCATCTCGCAATATGACTCGTAATATGTGGGCTCGTTCCTTCTTACTTGGCATTCCAACTTCAAATGCAGAGGGCAGCCTGCGAAGAATGGCTTCATCTAGTTCCCATGGCCTATTTGCTTCGGCTAGCCATCTTTCCTCTTCTTCTTCTTTTTCTTCTTTTCTGAAATGGAAACAAAAAACGACACACACACACACATGTGCATACATATATACACATATATTCGTATTTTATTAACACATTACCCGACAACCATAGATATGTACACATATGATCTCACCCTCAATCCAAAGTATTCATGTATCCATTTACACCATTCCACATACACATGACCACCTCATTACTCCCACATCCTACTTGGCTTTTTTTTTTCTTCCTTCTTCTTTGCATCCTTTCATCTTGAAAAGTTTTAACAAATACACAAACACTCTTTGGATTTGCAATGATATCCATTCATTCATCAAAAGAACAAATCAGGGGCCTCTGACATGTCACAATCAATAGATTGCTACATTCATATACGCACAGACATGTCTACATCTGCACATGTACTCTCGTGGTTCAATCATGCACTCAGAGCCTTATCCATGCTAACATTGTACCCTCCAAAGATGCAAACACAATATTTCTTTGGGTTATCTGAGCAAGATTGCATTTCCAAAAATTACATTTTTCATAAACACCACATCAGTAGATTTAAAATCAGCGTAATTTTTTTTGTGTAACATACTCCCCTCTTCTTGCTTGTGACGTCGTCCTCGACGAGCATTCCCACAATCTCCCTTTCACCTGTCACTCATCCAAACGATTAAGTTTCCCATGGAGATACAATTCAATCATTCAAGAAATGAGACCATGTCAAGCCACCAATAGATCTATGTGATGCTCTCTTCTCATGCTCAATCATCATGCATATTTTTCTTCATTCGTTTATTGTCTCATCACGCTAACCATGTCCACAATCACATGCATCAATACATTCATGTAACACATTCATTACACCGTTGATCACATTCTCTCTTACATACTCATGCATGACTCCTTTCCTTTCCATATCATGCTTCTATGCAAAAAAAACCAAAGCAATGCAATGTATGCATGTCTTATTCCAAAACATGATTTTAATCGATGACAACAACTTTTTGCATTTGACTAAAAAATGATTACAAGACGAAGACACGATCTTGCTCTCGGCGAAGTAATGACCAAACATCATTTGTTATGATTTTTGTCTTTTTCCAAAACAAATTCCTTACCTTGCTCACCTTGTTGAAAACCTTCTTGATTTCCTTTTCTTTCTTATCTGCTCACTCATCAAAAGATGTTAGCCCAAAAAAATATGCAATAATATAAAGAGAACAAAAACCCAAAAGGTCACATAATCATACCGCACATAAAGATTCATTATCGTGTTTTATGCAAGGTATGTACATAGAAGCAACAATGAGATCTCTTGAAGCACGGCCTTACCTTATATCCCAAAAAGCATATCATCAACCGATGAAGCGAGACATGAATAAAGAATTTTTAAGAACCATATACAACATTACCGACCTCTAGAACAAACTTGCCAATAAAATGAGGACAAAACAAATATGGAAAATGGATTACGAACCAACCACTCATACATATAATAATTATACCTTTCATTGGTATTGGCCTTGAGCGGATTGATCTATCAGCTATCATCATCCTATTCCACTAGACACATGCATGCAAAGAACACACCCTTCCAGGCGATTGTCGCCCTCCTCCTCTCTATGTCTCCCCCTCAACAGTGAGAATATTTCTTCATCATTTTTTTTCTTTTCTTTTTTGTTTATTTTTAATTTATGAGTTGGCCTATGTTGCAATTGGATGCGACTCGTGGCCCTGACCACCCGATTAGGTTGGCTCCACCCGTCTACCAACACAACATAGCATGCAATGACATATATACATGACATATACACATATATACGTGCTAGCCCATAGCGAAGCTAGGTGCGGTTCATGGTCTCGATCGCCCGGTCGAGATGGCTCCACTCACCTACCAATCCGCTATGGCGCGAAGCACCAAAACAGATATACACATAGCCGTCCTGGCCTATGATGAAACTAGCGTCGGCTCGCGGTCCTGACCACCCGGCCAGGAGGATTCCGCACACCTACTAGCCCGTCATAGCACACAGGCACACATACATATATACACATGCTTTTGCTTGTACTTTTCTTTTTCTATCTTTTCTCCCCCTTTTTTTTTCTTTTTTCTTTTTCCATCTCCCATGTCCTGAGAGTTAGGGAGAGGCAGAAAGGAGTGTCAACCCACCCAACCCACACATCATGCAACCAGAAGTACAAAAATACAAAAACACCCATGAAAGTTGATAGGTCGATCTTCTCTTGCCATTACCTACTAAGATATAAAGATTATATGATACAACTGATTAATCGCAATCACACTTACCAATCCGAATTCTTCTCATCTTATTTTTGAAGTTCTTTCCTAAGGTGGCAATGTTATATAAGGTAGCTCAAAAAGTCTCTAATCAGCCTCGTTTCATAGTTGGTGATCAATGTTCTCTAGGAGGTGAGTCAGGCTCTGCTTCAGGGGCCTCATCGACACTACGAATCACCAACTGATCGGCCCATGCCCAATAGATATCATTTACCTCATTAGGCATCTCCCTCGTGCTGTTGTAATAGAAGTATTGGTCCTCTGCATATCCAGCCCAACCAAGCAGATACGCCTTGAATTGGGGAAATGAAAATTCAATGTCCAAATATTGGTTCCAAAAGCATACTAGCCAGTGTGCTTCCTCCACATTGTAGTCTGTTTGCAAGCTCTCGACTGATATCTCCATGCTTTCTAACACTTGATCTAAAAAATATACGACAAGGTCGAACAGAGCGCTCTGGTATACTTGATCAGCCATCGGTCCCCTAGTCCTCAGTGATCCTGCATAGTAACACACTTGGTTTACCAGTTTCTGCGATTCTTGCAAATAGAAGGTAAATTGAATGAAAAAGTAGAGAAAGGCCTTCTCGCTTCGTTCTCGTATCCAATCGCAAATCTCTCATAAGAGCACCCAAATCACACAAAAAAGTGCTATCATCCAACAACTCGCTCGAATTCCTCTCCTTGCATAATCCCCTATCGACCCTTGTACGCTTTGCTCGCTATCCTGACATTTATTCACCTCAAACCTTGATTGGATAACTGTGTCATATTCGACATGAGCCAATCTTGACTCCTTCACGCTTCCATCATTCCTACACGTACTCTTTAAATGAAGCACTGCCCTTTTTTGACTCCTTTGCCAATGCATGTCCCTTCTTCAGTCCGTCACGTTTGAGAACTTTCGTTTCACAACTATCTTGGTTCTCTTTATCTTTACCTTTCAAGAGGTTTTCCTTCTGACCAGCTAAGTCCTTACTAGAACGCTTGTGATCCACACACCACTTTTCTCTCCTCGATCTACCTTTGCCCTCATGCTCTCCCTTGCATGTATTCTTGCTCATGGCATTCTGCATTCTCTTTGTGCCAAAAAAATAACCAACCGCCTGGGTCCCTCATCAACTTCAAATGGCATTTTTTTTCTCGAATTTCAGAAGAGCTTCTCTCATTCTTCGAAGATTTTTCCTTCCTTGCATGAAGATCAACCACTTGGCTCACTTTCTTCTCTTTTTTGGCAAGACCTACTTTTACCGTCTTTCTCGTGTCCATCTTGGCTTCTTCTTGTCCTAACGACAAGCATGCACCATTAGTCAACATTCTTTCAATTTCACCTTCTCGTTGTTGGGGCTTCACTCACTACTTAGACATGAATTTATGAAGAGATATTAAGGAAGGAGAAAGACAAAGAGAATTGAAGGCAAAACACTCAGAAACTAAGCCTAAGTGAAGGGATAAATTCACTATTGTAATTTAGTGCAAAATTAAAGTCTAGTCTTGACATAGAACTTCAAAACTTACGAGTTTGAGTCTAGGAGTATGTAAACTATATGTATATAAGTTAATTTGAGTTGAAAAACAAAGAGAGAACTCAATTTTGTAATCCTTGAGTAAAAAGAGAAAAGTCCGGTTTTTCCTGTGAGAGATGTTGAGGAAAGTCTACTCAGTGTATGAGAGTTTTCCATGGCTATGAGCAGAATGAGGCCAAGCCATTTTGTACACATCTTCTCTAATAGTTAACACATGCTTGTGTAGAAGGATTTGGTCTAATTCATCTTGTGTGTTGAATACTAATTCATTTCATATCAGTGTGTAAGTTAGTTGACAGTTACGAGTTTTCTGGCGCACTTTTCCCTGATCTTCTTAAGGTCACATCTCAGAGTACAGTGTAAAGTTTTTCATGAGTGATAGCTCATTTTAAAGCTACTACCTTCAACTACAATTTATCAAAAGATCTTTACAAAACGAGATGCATACTCAGAGAAATGAGTCTAACAGTGAAGGTATGTCAAATCGATGAAGTCATTTTTCAGATTTCAGACATAGTGCAAATGTTGAAGTGAATTCAGAAGATTTTGAAGTTATTACTTAAAATTCTTGCTTGGTATATGTTGCTTAACATTAGCAAGAACTTTTGTTAGCAAAAGATCAAAAGAATTTGTACGAATCAAGCTAATATAGATCATATTTGAAGTTAGAAGAAAAGGTGCAGATTTTTGAAAAGTTAAATTTTTTATTTCACTAAGTTTGGTGGTAAAGTTTTCAAATTGAGAGTGTTACTAAGCTAATGATGATTAAAGAGGTGTTCTAATATCACTTTAGCTTAGTTCTTGTGGTGTTTTATACATCAACAAGTGGTATCAGAGCAGAAAGGTCCTCAAGAGTGAAAGGAGGAGCAGATACAAGAGGAATTGAAGAGTTCTTCATTAAAGAGGTGAAAGCTGAGGTGTTCAACAATAAAAGACATTAGAGGAATGCTTCAAAGTTATTCTCAAGGGTAAATATCTACAAAAGGTACCATATTTTAACCTTATACTCACAGGTTGCAGCAGAAACAAGAAGACTATGGCAGATCATGTATCTATTGACAAATTGGACAAAGATAATTATCCTGCTTGGGTAATGAGAATGGAAGCCTTACTTATAGTAAGGATCTAATGATATATGTGACACGTGAAGAAGAAAAGCCTAAATTTGAAGATGAGAGTCAACCAAGGAAAGAAGAACTAGAAGCTTTGAAGCTATGGCAGAAGAGAGATGCAAGTGCAAGGGCTTATATATATAACACTATCACAGATCATTTGCTACCACATATCAGAGGATTAGAAACATCTGAAGACATATGGAATGCTTTGGAAGATCACTTCCAAAACACTACTAAAGCTAGGAAGTCTAGCTTATGGTCAGAGTTCACCACATTTAAGAAAAAGCAAAATCAGAGTATTAGTGATTATGTCACTAAGATGAAGGACTTAGCATATAGTCTTGGATCTATTGATGAGGATATTGAAGATCATAGGTTGATAGCACAATTGCTTGCAGGATTGAGAGGAGATGAGAGGTGGAAACCTTTTGTACTCTCAACTGAACTTTCATTAAATCATTATGTGCCAGAATTAAATCAATTTCTTGGACTGATGCTCACATTTGAGCAAGACTTGAAGTCAGATGGAGATAAATGATATAGTTCTGCTATGTATGCAAAGAATAAGAAGAAAAGTGAGAAAGGTAAAGCAAAGGATGAAGAAGAACTGACTACTCAAGAAAATTATGCAAGAGGAAGAGGTTTTGGTAGAGGTAAAGGTCGAGGAAATGGAAGAGGTAGAGGAAATCAGAACAATAACAAGAAGACATGTTGGATTTGTGAATTGAGCAATCATCTAGCCTATGATTGTTGGCATAATCAACAAGGATCAAATCAAAATCAAAGTAATAATGGCAGAGGAAGAGGTGGAAGGTTTCAGAGTAATTTTCAAAGAGGAAGACATAATTCAAGAGGAAGTTTTGGTAGAGGTGGTGGAAGAAATTGGAATTAGAATCAGTCTTACAACACTACCTATTACAACTATGCAAATGATACACAAAATGACAACCATACAACATTGATGATGAATTCAATAAGTACGTCAGAGAAGGAGGATCTCAAGGTATACTATATTGACTCTGGTTGTTCAAATCATTTGTCAGGTAATATAGAATTGTTATCAGAATTGGAAGAAGGTATTTCAAGTCATACAGTACAAATAGGTGACGATACAAAACATAATGTGCATTCAGTTGGAAAAGTGAAGTGCAGGAGTGGAGTTGATTTGCTAACAAATGTTTTGTATGTCCCAACAATACCAAAGAATTTGATTAGTATGGGACAAATAGTGGAGAAAGGTTTTCAAGTCATGTTTACAAATGAAGGAGTATTTATTGAAGATCCAAAGGATGGATACAATCAAATTGTCTCTGGTAAGAAGGAAGGTAGACTTTTTACTCTCAAAGTGCAAGGGAATGTTGGTCAAGCCTTGATCACACATGGTGATGAAGTATTTACAGAGTAGACCTCTGGCATAAGAGGTTAGGACACTTCAATGAAAAAGGAATTAAAACCATGGTGGAGAATCAATCTGTAATAGGGATACCAAATGTAAGAAGCCAACATATGATCTACAAGTGTGAAGCTTGTCAGATGGGAAAGGCACACAAGTTATCATTTAAGAAGAAAGGTTTCAAGCATGATGGTTTGCTAGAGCTCATACATACAGATGTATGGGGACCAACAAAAGAAGGATCAATCAATGGGTCTAGGTATTATGTTCTTTTTATTGATGATGCTACAAGGTGGATAACCATTTATGTTTTAAAGGAAAGATCGGAAGGATTTGGAGCTTTCAAACATTTTCATGCATATGCAGAAAGAGTTATAGGTCAAAAGCTCAAAAGGTTGAGGTCTGATGAAGGGGGATAATGCTTCTCCCAAGAATTCAATGATTATCTTTGGAATGCAGGTATCAAGAGAGAAATAACTTGTAGATATACACCTCAACACAATGGGGTGGCAGAAAGGAGGAATAGAACATTGGTTGAGTTTGCAAGAGCAATGTTAAAAGAAAAGAATTGCCCTAATTATCTTTGGGCTGAGGCTGTAAATACTGCTACATATCTTGTGAATAGGTTACCCTGTGCAGCTCTAAATGGAATGACCCCTTATGAAGCATGGTGGGGTAAGAAACCAACACTTGATCATTGTAAAGTGTTTGGATCAATTGCTTATGCTTATGTACCATCACAACTCAGACATAAGCTTGAACCAAAGGCTGAAAAATATATATTTATTGGGTATGATGAAAAGCAGATGGGTTATAGGCTACGGAGTCCTCTAACCAAACAATTTATTGTTTCTAGAGATGTGACATTTGATCAACAGAAGAGTTGGTATGCAGATAAAGATTGTAACCTTGAAACATTTGAAGAAGAGGTAAGAAGAAGTGAAAGAGGTAAATCACATATGCAGGTAGATGGAGATGAGGATGATATGCAAGCAAGCACATCCAGAGTTGGATCATATAGAAAAATGAAGATGAACCAAGATTTGATGAAGAAGTATATCCAGATACACATGAAGAGTGTGAATCAAGGAGATCAACCAGAATGAGGAAACAACCTACAAGGTATTCTTATGATACTTCTTATTTGACTCAAAAAAAATATGCTTACTTGATTAAGGAAGATGAAGAGCCTCAAAGCTATGATGAAGCAAAAGGTAAGAGACAATGGGAAGAAGCAATGAAGGAAGAGTTTGATGCACTTGAAGAAAATAAAACTTGGGAACTTGTTCCAAAACCTAATGGTAAGAAAGTGATTGGAAATAAATGGGTTTACAAAATAAAGAAGCATGCAGATGGAAGAATACCCAGATACAAAGCTAGATTGGTGGTTAAAGGCTATGCTCAAACTCATGGCATAGGTTATGATGAGACATTCAGTCCTATAGCAAAGATGTCAACCATAAGGACAATCATTGCTATTGCAGCATCAAAAGGATGGACATTGAGTCAATTGGATATAAAGAGTGCATTTTTTAATGGATATATATCAGATGAGGTCTACATGGAGCAACCTCAAGGGTTTGTAGATTACAAGTTTCCAAATTATGTTTGCAGATTGAGAAGAGCACTTTATGGATTGAAGCAAGCTCCAAGAGCTTGGAATTATAGACTTGTGAAGTATCTTAATGATCTTGGATATCAAAGTTCAAAGGCAGATGCAAGTTTACTTATCAAGAGAACAGATGAAGGTATGATCTACATTTGTATTTATGTAGATGACATTATAATTACATGTACTTCAAATGAAGGAATCGAGGAGGTGAAGAGATTACTTGAGAAGGAATTTAAGATAAGTGATCTAGGAAAATTGTCATATTTTCTTGGAATGGAAATCACTTATGCAAAACATGGTATATATGTATCACAAGAAAGGTATTTTTTGAATCTTCTAAAGAAGTTTAACATGGAGAATTGCAGAGATGCATCAACACCACTAGAGGTTAATCATAAACTCAGCAAATATGATGGTGCAGAGTTCAAAGATATGAGGAAGTATCAATCTTTAGTGGGAAGCTTGATTTATGCTACACTAACAAGACCTGATCCTAGCTATGCAGAGGGAGTTCTTTCTCAGTTTATGCATTGTCCAAAGGATCCACATTGGATTGCAGGTCAAAGAGTTCTTAGATACATCAAAAGAACTTTGAAGGAAGGATTATATTATCCATTTACATTAGATACAAGGCTGAGAGCATATAGTGACTCAGATTGGACAGGAAGTCAAGATGATAGAAGGTCAACACATGGGTATATGGTATACATAGGAGATAAACTTGTGAGCTGGTGTTCAAAGAAGGAACATACAGTGTCCTGATCATCAACAGAAGCTGAGTACAAAGGACTTGTGGAAGCAGCAAAAGACGTGATATGGATGCAGACTTTGTTCAAAAGCTTAGATATTGATCAAGGTATACCTATCATACATGGAGATAATATGAGTTCATTGTATCTTGCAGCAAATCTTGTATTTCATGCAAGAACAAAGCACATAGAGATACAATATCATTTCTTAAGAGAAAAGGTAAAGGAGAAGGAGCTTGAAGTGGTATACACTTCTACAAAAGATCAGATTGCAGATATTATGACAAAGAGCTTGGATGGAGTGAAAACAAGTAGATTCAAAGAGATGGCAGGAATAAAAGAGAAGAAGATTACATGAAGAAGTCAGAGGATGCTAATTAGTGATTGAGGGGGAGCTGTTGGGGCTTCACTCACTAATTAGACATGAATTTATGAAGAGATATGAAGGAAAAAAAAAAGAGAATTGAAGGCAAAGCACTCAGAAACTAAGCCTAAGTGAAGGGATAAATTCACTATTGTAATTTAGTGCAAAATTAAAGTCTAGTCTTGACATAGAACTTCAAAACTTACGAGTTTGAGTCTAGGAGTATGTAAACTATATGTATATAAGTTGATTTGAGTTGAAAAACAAAGAGAGAACTCAATTTTGTAATCCTTGAGTAAATAGAGAAAAGTCGGGTTTTTCCTGTGAGAGATGTTGAGGAAAGTCTACTCAGTGTATGAGAGTTTTCCATGGCTATGAGCAGAATGAGGCCAAGCCATTTTGTACACATCTTCTCTAATAGTTAACACATGCTTGTGTAGAAGGATTTAGTCTAATTCCTCTTGTGTGTTGAATTCTAATTGATTTCATATCAGTGTGTAAGTTAGTTGACAGTTACGAGTTTTCTGGTGCACTTTTCCTTGATCTTCTTAAGGTCAGATCTCACAGTACAGTGTAAAGTTTTTCATGAATGATAGCTCATTTTAAAGCTACTACCTTCAACTACAATTGGTCAAAATATCTTTACAAAATGGGATTCATACTCAGAGAAATGAGTCTAACAGTGAAGGTATGTCAAATCGATGAAGTCATTTTTCAGATTTTAGACATAGTGCAAATGTTGAAGTGAATTCAAAAGATTTTGAAGTTATTACTTAAAAGTCTTGTTTGATATATGTTGCTTAACATTAGCAAGAACTTTTGTTAGCAAAAGATCAAAAGAATTTGTACGAATCAAGCTAATACAGATCAGATTTGAAGTTAGAAGAAAAGGTGCAAATTTATGAAAAGTGAAATTTTTGATTTCACAAAGTTTGGTGGTAAAGTTTTCAAATTGAGAGTGTTACTAAGCTAATGATGATTACAGAGGTGTTCTAATATCACTTTATCTTAGTTCTTGTGGTGTTTTATACATCAACACTCGTCTCGGAGTGACTTCTTTCCACTCAACCCTTGCATTGCATTCTTGTACATTTGGTTCCTTCATCCCGAGCAGTATATCCCCAGGCTCAACTTCCAAAGCTTCGGATTTTCCCTTCATATGCCCTGCCTCCATTATGGTGGTCAATTCCAAGGCTGATCCCCTTTCTAGGATTTTTCCTTCGAGATGATCATTAATCTTGGCTTCCTTCGGGTCTATGTGTATCGTAAAGCACTCAGCCTTGCCTGTACCTGCCAACCATCCCAACAATTCCTGATCAGAATGATCTTTATAGAACAACGGATTTTGATACTCTCTAATCTTCGTGTCTTGATGCTTCGGGAGTTGCAAATTGAACCCATCTTGAAGTGGATTCTTGTAGGTATCGGTGTTCAAAGAAAACCTGACTCGTTCCATCTCTTGCCTTACCTTCTCCTTTGCTTTCTTTTCCATCTCATCAATTGTTATTGTCTTCTTCTTGTCGGTCAGACTTGGAGATACTTGGATTTGAATCCGATCAGACTTTGGCCCGATTGTAATGAACCCCGTGCGCCAGTCATGCACACATTTGGCTTGCACAAGCCATGGCCGTCCAAGTAGGATTGAGAAGGTAGCTTCTGAAGTCCTCGGTCTGACTATCAAGTAATCGACACTAAACTCTAATCCTCCAATGTTGAAGCTCAAAGTCAAGGACAAAGCATGGAAGCACATCAAAAGGTGAAAACCATTGTAAATACCATTATCTATTTTTATAACTCCATTTTGTTCAAGCTGAGGAGTCCTTGAGCTTGAGGAGTATTAGAACTATCATCCTACCAATTTTCAAAATTTTTAGACTCCGTTTGAGCCCTCAAATAAGCCCTGGAACCTAATTTTTAACTAGGCCAGACACTAGGTCTGGACAGGGCCAAAACTAGTAAAAAAACTATAAAAAGAGCTAGAGAGCTCATTTTTGGGGTTAGCTTGTTAGAGATTAGATCTTTTGTAAGAGAACTCTTTGGCAATCGAAACTTTCCATTGTTCCTCTCTTTGATCTTACTTTGTGCGTGTGTCTGTATGTGTGTGTGTGCTTGCGTGTGCTTTCTCTCACACACTTGTGCCTTCACTTGCTCGTGGTCTTCATACCGGTCCTCACGTCTCCGCGGATTGACAAGTAAAGGAGGTGGTGCTTACGCTTGAGCTACACCAATTTTTTGGCGCCGTTGCCGGAGAGAGAGCTTCGAGGACGAGCGTTGTGATGGTAAGATCGTAGATTGGAAGGTAAAAAAACTGTCATTTTTGTTCATTTTCTGATTTTTCTTCTTCATCTTCTTCATCATCATCATCTCCACCATCTTCCAACTTCTTCTTCATAGAACTTTCTTGTTTTTTAGTGCATTTTCACCATTTTCATACCATTTTTCATGCATTATTGTGTGGGAAGGAGTTAGGAGGTGCAAGGGAGAGCAAGCGCTGTGATTTTTTCATGATTTTCTGCTCATACGGAGCTCGCCATTGCCGGCGCTCAGAAATTTGAATTTCCCGCCAAAAAATGTGATTCTGTGATGAAAGTCGCGATTCTGTGAAAATTCAAAATTTTTTGAAAAATCACGATTTTCTGTTTCCCGCCTAAAAGCTTGCTGAAAGAATCACGATTCTATGGTCATTCTCAGAATCACAATTCTGTGGTTGTGCTCAAAATCGCGATTCTCACAAATCACGATTTTTTTCAGCCAAAAACACGATTCTGTGAGAACACGATTTTCAAAAAACACGATTTTGTGGAAAGACGATTCTCTGTTGACAATCGCGATTTTCATGTAAAAAAAAAAACACGATTTTGAGAACCACGATTTTGAAAAAACACAATTTTGTGAATCACGATTCTCTGAGACAAAATCGCGATTCTCTAGAACACGATTCTATGCTCAAAATCGCGATTTTCAAAAACACGATTCTGTGCTCAAAATCGCGATTCTCACAAATCACAATTTTCAGCCAAACCACGATTCTGTCAAAACACGATTTTTTGTTGGCAATCGCGATTTTCATGTCAAAAATGCGATTATGTGAAAAGACGATTCTTTGCCCAAAATCGCGATTCTGAAAAATCACGATTTTGATGTCAAAAACACGATTCTGAAAAAACACGATTTTGTGATTGTGCTCAAAATCGCGATTCTCACAAATCACGATTTTCAGCAAAAACACGATTTTGTGAAAACGCGATTCTCTGAGACAAAATCGCGATTCTATAAAACACGATTTTGTGCTCAACATCGCGATTTTCAAAAACACGATTTTGTGCTCAACATCGCGATTTTCAAAAACACGATTCTGTGCTCAACATCGCGATTTTCAAAAACACGATTTTGTGCTCAACATCGCGATTTTCAAAAACATGATTTTGTGCTCAGCATCGCGATTCTTTGACTTCACAGCATCGCGATTCTCTTGAGGTTTACAAAATTGCGATTCTCTTGAAGCTCACAAAATCGCGAATTTTTCCAAAAGGTCCTATTTGCCTGTTTTGACCCCCAGGAGCCTGAATTGACATAACTTTTTCATCCAAAGTCCATTTTTTGAGCTCTATAGCTCGTTGGAAAGCTTGTTTCAAATCCTACACGGTCTCAACTATTTTTTATAAGAATAATGCGTTGATTTTCAGTTAGGATATTTTGAAGTTGACCCTCTAGTGGGACTAGGAAACCAAGGGGGCCCAAGGGATTGTGAGCAATACAAAGGGGAATTTTGGGACTAGAAGACAAAGCTTATGAACCTGAGGTCTGGTAGACACCTAGGCAAGGATACACAAAGCATTAGATCTTCTGAGGCTAGTGTCAACCATACAACTAAGTCTTGGGCACAACAACTAAGTGGTCATCCTTACAGACTACGTTCAGACATTCAGAAATGTCTTTTAGCATGGGGAAACCTGTAGGTGGCTCAGGAACTGATTATCTACAAACACCAGAAGGACCCTATAAGACACAATTGGAATATATTCGGACCAACCGATTAGGTGCTCGCATCTATGAGGATGGCCTGAGGCGATCAGTGGTCCAACTCAAAAATCCAGATCAACCCTTTGGACTGGAACACCCGGTGGTCAAGTTCGAAGAGGGTTCATACATTGATAAGGAAGGAACCATGTATGTGGTCACCAACCTACCAGATAGGACCGATGAGTTTGGAAATGTCATTCATGAGAATGAGATAGGAGACCTAGAACAAGGAAATGTAGGACAAGGACCCCAGACTCCTAGAGGTAAGTCAGTTTTGACCCGAGTGATCACTCCAGATTGGATCCCTCAAGACAACAAAAGCATAGAACTATGCTTGAATAGAGAAACAGAGGAAGCCTTTTGGAGATTCAAGCCAGATCAATCTAGCCAATTGGGCATAGTCATCATCTATGAGTTCAAGGATCCAGAGACACCAGGCAAAGTGGTCTACCTGGATAACACATCAGAGAAAATTTTCTTGGTAACAGAACATGATAGACATGCATATACTTGGAAGAGTGAATTGATTTTCCCTCCACCAAGATCCAATGTTTCCCATGGTCTCCAAGGAGTAGGATCATCCCAAGCTCATGAAGCCCAGAGAGAAAGAACTAGAGAGCGACCTGAGGTAAGTTTTGCACACCCTGTGGGCAGAAATAGAGCAGGATTTGAAAATGAAAGACCTGAAAGAGAGAGACATCAAGCACATAGGCAAAAAAGAGATGAACATGATTTTCCATTGCCCAGACCCCGAGAGCACACAAGAACCCTTAGACCCACTCAAGTGATCAAGGCAATGAAGAATTATTTTGACGGGTCAGGAGATCCTTATGATCATGTGGCCGAGTTCAAACAAGTGTTAAGAGCTGAACAGGTTGAGGATTTGTTCACCCAGTACGAGGCATTTGGTTTGACTCTTAAGGGCACTGCCTTAGCTTGGTTTCAGCCACTGAGTAGTCGCAACTATCACGATATAGGTCAACTGCTAGACGAATTCATTGTAGAATTTTCCAAGAGTGGTATCAGGCATAACACATCATCCCTGATCCACAGCTTCAAGCAGACACCCCAAGAAACAGTGCGACTAGCAGGTAGAAGATTCAGACAGTATTTAGAGAGATGCCCTGCTCCCGAGTTACCCACACCAGACAAACAAGTGGCTTTGTTCTTAGATGGCTTATTGAGCACAAAGTTGAGATCATATGTGTACTTGAAAGAGCCCAGATCCATAGAAGAGTGTGTGCGGACGTGCATTGACATAGAAGATAACCTGGGTGAGGAGTTAGGATTGTCCAAACTCTATAAGGATTCTGATAGTTCTACTAGTCATACTTCAAAAATCTCCACGGAAATAGATGAGATAGTTGAGCAAGTTGCCAAGAAGCTGGGAGTCCAAAATAGACAAACACAAAGAGTCACCCCATTGAACCGATGTTATACTTGTGGAGGGGACCACATGGCTAATGTATGCCCAATGCAAAACCAAAACATTAGAGAAAGGAATGCTCCATATTGCACTATTGAGAGAAAATACACGAACCACACGGCTCAAGATTGTCCCTACAATAGGTAGGCTGTTAGACAAACTTATCAGCAACCTTACCAACAAGGTAGGTATCAGAACCAATACCAACAGCCATATTATAGACCACAACAGCAATATCAGGCACCATATAGGCCACAACCTGTCTTGGGAAACCAACCACCAACTCTTGCCAACGTGATTCCAGTCAAGTATGCTGTGGGAGAGGAAAATCCAAATAGAGCATTGGTGCCACTAACCCCATTGATCTCAGAGAATGACTCTCATGCTCATAGTTCAGACTACTCCCATGAAGGTAGTCCACATGTTTATTACATAATGTCACCTGAACATAGTGAGATTTATCCATATCAATATGAGGCACCACTTATGGAACAAAATTGGGAGCCTCAGTACTCAAATCTCATGTACACAAATGCTAACCCTAAGCCCCAATTGAGACAAATGAGACCACAAGCCCCTATATCTTGTTTCAAATGTCAAGGTGACCATTTCATTCGTGACTGTCCCCACCCACCATCTCTGAGTCAAGGACAGGCTATCACAATACAGGCTTTTTGTCTTGATTGTGGCAAAGACCATCTCCCCAGAGATTGTCCAAGAAACCCCTCCAATGCACCCAAAATTACACCCATTTATGTGGTAGGCTTAGTGGCGGATTCAAGTTCAAGTAGTAGCAATGTGGCTCCTATACAAGCTGTCACTAGAGCACAAGCCTTAAAACAGGATAAACCAGCAGAACAATCAGAGTCGAGTGAATCAGGAGAGCCTAGTAAGAGGAAAACAAGAACATGGAAGGATACCAGAGAGAAGGCCAATCGCAAGTGGAATAAAAAGTTATCGGAACTAGAAGAAATCTTAAAAGAAGCGAAAACAAAAATAGAAGACATTGCATCTCAAAGCCCCTCGCATGCTGAAACTCCATCCACTCCACCTCATCCCACTCGACCACCCATTGTAAATAGACCGCAACCAGGGTCTGTTCTTGTAGATCCAACCCCAGAAGGCTTGGACATGATGTTCAAGGCCTACCAGGCTCGTCTTCAAGAAGGGCCAACAGCTGCAAATCTAGAAAAGAGTTACCCTAGAGCGGATTTAGAGATTGAACGAATGAAAATGTGCATGAAAATGGTAGAACAAGCTCAAGCTATACTTGAGACTAGTCAAAAGTTCAATCAGACAAACTCTTTCAAACCAGATTTGCATTTCCAAGGCTTACTAGAAAGATTAGAGCAATTGGTAAACAAACCACAAGTTTCTTTACCTCCACAGGCTCAACCAGTTATTGAAAGAGGAAGCTCACCACCAATGGGAGCTTATGTTCCTAATTCCACAGATGCTGGAACACCTCCTTCAATTCAACAGTACTCTCAAGAGTTCTTGCGGGAAATACAAGAAGAGAAATGAGCCAAGGAGAAGGGTAATTCCCCTCCTATTCCTGAGATTGATGATCTTCATGATCAATTTCCCCAAGACATTCCATCTATTTATGGAGATGAAGCAGAACAACAAGAAGATGAAAGATTAGATTTTGAATCTAATACCCTAGAAGAATTGCCTCTATTTCCAGGCCCATGGGAATCTGAATCTCTCCAGATTAGAGCTCCCACAATACTAGTAAGAAATGAAGACTCAGTGGTTCCAAGGAACACGGATGTCGTGAAGAACACTAAGGTTCAGTGTCATCTCACTGTAGAAGAGCTGCTCAAAGCAAAACTTGAGCTATGGAATCATGTGAAGGATCAGGTTCCAGAACTTGATTCCAACATGCCAAAAGCAGGCTCTAAGCAAAGGGTACCAGAGATACCTCTAGACAAAATAGGGGACGTGTGAGGGTGAAGAAGGTAATACTTATCTTCCAATCACCTACCAAGGTTACACAACCAAAGCAACATGGTGCTGGTGTTGCCATTGCGACCACCTCCTTGTGGAAGCAATGGGGCGAACCCACATTAAGACCAACTAGAATGAAGCTTCAAATGGCCGACGGTCATTTTGAAAGACCTCTAGGATTGCTCAAAGGGATAACTCTAACCACTTGTGGTGTAGAGTTTGAGCATACATTTGCTATATGTGACTTTGAGAAAAATAATTTCTATGAGATGATCCTAGGAAGACCCTTCCTACGACAATTGCAAATAGTACAAGATTGGGGAACCAACTCCTTGTACTTACAACACTTAGGGGTCACCACCAAGGTCAATTTGAAGGATTACACCTTCAGAGATGTACCACCCCTATAGTGGAATCCTATCCACAAAGCAAAAGAAGATTCAATCTCTGCCACCATGGACATTGCTGTCAATGAAGAACAATGGACACCTCATTGTGATGAGGAGGGTTATGATATCTCAGTGTTCATGTGTCAGCCCTTGCTAGAAGAATGTGACCCTAGTGATGTCATAGAAGAAGAAGAGAATGACGATGATATAGAGTCCATTGTGATGGATAGTTGCTTTAACTCAGAGCAGCACTATCTAGAAGATATAGGAGTGTTCACCTAGAAAGAAGAAGAACCTCTCATAAGTATTAAAACGGTAAATTCGAAGGATGGAAGTGAGAGCAGTCAAAAGAAAAAGAAAAGAAAAGCAGTGAAACAAGAAGAGGAGGAATCATTGTTTGAAGTACCAGAAAACTTCGAGAAATATGAAGTTGACGACCGCAAAATTTTGGTCCGAATGCCTAAGAGAGAGGCCATCATAGGAGAATCATATGATAATAAAGAAAAGACCAAGAAGATTGTAGTGACCATCGAAGAGAACGAAGAGAGATGCACATATATAGGAGATGACCTAAGTGCAAGAGAAGAAATGGAGCTTGTAGCTCTATTAAGGGAATATAGGGATGTGTTTGCGTGGCACTATAGAGACTTGAAAGGGGTAGATCCAAGAATTTACTCTCATACTATCCCCATGACTGCTGATGTCAAGCCCACCAAACAGAAGCCCTACACATATAATGATACCTATGCAGCCAAAATAAAAGAAGAAATTGATAGGCTGATTGAAGCTGGATTCATCTATGAGATTGAGCATACTGAATGGGTGTCCCCCATTGTAGTGGTACCCAAGAAGAACGGGAATTTGCGAGTGTGTATTAACCTTAAAAAAGTTAATGCCGCTACGATCAGAGATAGTTATCCACTACCAATCACAGAACACCTATTGGAGCGTGTTGCAGGCAAGGAAGTTTATAGCTTCCTTGATGGATTTTCAGGTTACAATCAAGTAGCCATTGCCCCAGAAGATCAACACAAAACAGCTTTTGCCACAGAGTGGGGAATCTTTGCATTTCGTGTTATGCCATTCGAGCTCACAAATGCACCTGCAACATTCCAACGGCTCATGTGTCATGTCTTCAAAGAGTTCTTGCGAAAGAGCTTAGAAGTATATGTGGATGATTTATGTGCTCATTCCCAAGAAATAAGATTTCACATCCCTGAACTCAAACAAATCTTTAACAAGTGTAGAGAATATCGAGTGTGTCTGAACCCAGAAAAGTGTGTGTTCATGGTGCGTCAAGGTAAAATCTTAGGTCGTATTGTTTCTAAGAATGGAATCTCAACAGATGAAGATAAGGTACGAGCCATAGCAGAGCTGCCACGGCCAAGGAATGTTAAAGAGGGACAAGCCTTTATGGGCCATTGTGGATATTACCGTAGGTTTATCCACATGTACGCAATCATAGCTAGACCCCTTTATGCCTTGTTGTCTAATTTTGAGTGGAACGACGAATGCGAGAATTCTTTCAATGAACTGAAGAAACGTTTGTGCACAGCACCAATACTGACCATTCCTGATTGGAATAAACCATTCCATGTCCATGTGGATGCATCCAATCATGCCATAGGATGTGTGCTAGCACAACCCACAGGTGAAGGGAATCTAGATTTGCCCATAGCATATGCTAGTAGGCAACTAAACCCAGCCGAAAGAAAATATACCACAACCGAGGGAGAAGGGTTAGGCATGGTATATGCTGTGAAGAAGTTTAGACACTATTTATTGGCCAACAAGTTCAAGTTTTTCACTGATCATCAAGCTTTGTTATATTTGGTCAATAAACCTTGCAATACTGGACGCTTAGTAAGATGGTTCCTCTTACTAATGGAGTATGACTTTGAAGTTGTTGTCAGGAAAGGTAGAACCCACCTTCGGGCAGATCACCTTTCTCGCATCACTTCTTGAGAGTCACCGCAAGGAGTGTCTGATGAATTACCCGATGCTTATCTATTCAATTTAGAAGTTGTTCCTAAATGGGAAAATAAATTGGTACCAGTCCTAACCTTCGGCCCTGCAAATAAGAATGTGAAAACATCACAAGAAGAAATTGTAAGATCACAAAAATATCACATATTGGCAGGAAGCATGTACAAACAAGATACTGAGGGTGTATTAGCTTGTTGTGTTGCGGGCGATGAACATAGTAGTTGGTTGCAACAAGCTCATGAAGGAATGCTAGGAAATCACTACTCTAAACAACGAACATTGCAGAATTTGAAACGTTTAGGAGTGTATTGGCCTAGCATGGACAAAGCAATACATGAGTGGATCAAGAATTGTCCAATGTGCAGAGAGAGACCACCAGTGGAGCATGCGACCCTTTATCAAGTATCATCAATTCCAGATTGGAGCGCTCCATTGGTAGAGTTTATGAGATCGGGAAGATTACCCAAAGAGGCTAGTCTAGCAAGAAGATGAAGCATGGAGCAAGAGGCTCAAGGCTATGCCTTAGTAGGAGAGAACCTATACCAAAGAGGCAAAGATGGTTACTTAAGACTGTGCGTTCATGAATCATACTATTTAAAGGTCTTAGAGACTGCACAGAGTGGTGTTGTAGGTGGACATTCTGGTCCTGACCGAGTGATCAAGACCATTCTATTCTCAAGACTTTGGTGGCCCACTCTTCATATGGATGCACATACCTATGTGAAGAAATGTGACACATGCCAACGTGCACAATATCCAGTTAGAAAAGACGAGATGCCTTTGAGGCCAATGATGGGAGGGCGTGCATTTTCAAAGTGGGGCATAGACTTCATAGGTCCTATTAACCCCCCAGCTAGAAACTCCCATGCAGAATATATTATTGTAGCCACAGATTACCTTGCGAAGTGGGTAGAAGTGAAAGCCACAACAAAGAATGATGCTCAGACTACGGCTAAGTTCTTATTCGAGAATGTGTTCACGAGATATGGACTACCAATAGATTTGGTGAGCGATAGAGGCACACACTTCTTGAATGAAGTCATTGAAAATCTTCTCCAAGAATTCTTGGTGATACATAAGAAGTCTGCCCCCTATCACCCACAAGCTAACGGACAAGCCGAGAGTACCAATAAGATCCTTTGTAACGTATTGACAAAATTGGTAAATAATAAACGCTCTGATTGGGACAAACAACTTCATCATGCTGTTTGGGCTTACCGAGTTGCCTACAAAACGGTACTCAATGCCACCCCGTTTCAGATGGTCTTTGGACAGAATGCGGTGCTACCACTGGACTTCTTAATCCCTGCTTTAACAGTAGCACAAGAGCATGAGTGGAATGGACATGAATTGTCATCTATGATCTTTGATCTAGAACGCTTAGGTGAGACGAGGCTACGAGCGGCTGCAGGCATCTACGCTGCAAAGAAAAGGCAAAAGGCATACTTTGATGCACATATTAAGGATAAGGGACTGAAGGAGGGAGATCTAGTGTTGGTTTACACACTAAAACAACATGCCCGTAAGTTGGAAAAATGAGGATATGGACCCATGATCATTAACAGAATTTCCACTAGCGACGCGGTTCAATTCGCTACTTTAGAAGGTGATATCTTGCCAAACTATATTAGTGGTTGTAGAGTCAAGTTATATCAAGAACCTCTTACAGAGGACATGCTAATGAGACTCAACACTGCTAAGAAACGAAAAGAAGAAGAGTTTAGAGTGAGAGAAGAAGCACAGGCAGAGGCCAGAGAGCGTATTAGGAGAAATAAGTTAAGGTGATTAGGCCTAGATGTCAACTCAAAAGCCCCAAAATATCACATGGATATGTGCCAAAAGTCAGGCATAGCGACTTCTCAAGCCATTGACCGAAGACCCTTTGTGACCATAGAGATAGGACAAGGGAAGGGTGCAAGAACGGTGAAAGCATTGATTGACTCTGGTGTAGCAAGTAGTGCAGTTAGACTTTCCTACTGCCAAGACTTGCAGTTGAACATCAATCCCATAGAAGCTTATCTCATAGGATTGGGAGGTGTGGAAACCCCTTGTTTGGGCGAGGTGGAACTTCCCATCTACCTTCAAGATGTTCCAATGAAAGTCAAAGCGCTAGTATGTCAAGATGAGAACCTTACAGAACCACTTGTCTTGGGTCAAGATTGGATCTATGACCATGCAGTTAACTTAAACCTAAGAAGTCAAATTCTTCAAGTTTGGGTACATGAACAATGCATTACATTAGAATTAGAGAACTGCATGCTCCTAGATCATGGCACCACACACTCTCTTAGTTCTTCCAAGACTAATCATATGAAAGAAGATGTTGTATGTGTCAAAAGCTCTATGATGCAGAAGGAGTCAATCGTGGAAGACCAGGTTCGAAGGCGGGTGGATCTTTCTTCTTCTCCAAAGAATCAAGTAGCCACAGTAGTGAGTCCACCACACAAGCAAACACAATCGTTCACGACAACTGCTACATCAAATAGAAAGACACCATTCGATAAGAAAGCAGTTCCGAGCATGAAGCAGATATGGGTACGCAAAGGAGAGCAACCACCAGCCTTGCCCCCACAAAGCCCATCCAGGCAAGCCAACCAAGCCAGAAGACGAAGGAAGCAGCTCGGACAAGCTCAATCACAAGGTATCCAACAAGTTTGGGTGCCTAAGAAGTTAGCTGCAGCTCAACAAGGACAATTACAGATGTGGGTACCTAAGAAGCTCCTACATCCACAACAACCTATGTTCTCCCACATGCGAAAGGTCTCAACAAAGAAGCCAAAAAGAGAAAAGGGTAAGAACCATGTGAGAGACCAAAGGGAGATCAAATCAGCTCTTCAACATTAGTAGGAAGCAAGCAAAAAGGATATGGGTTTGGAAGCCAAAAGTGCAAGTAGCCTCCACCGAACCAAAGCGCCAACCACACTGGATACCACAGTTCAGAAAGCATCCAAAGAGGAAGATGCCTGAAGTGACCTCTACAGTGCCAGATGATGTTCTAAAATGGACTCCAATATGGAGGATTACATCGGTTCGAGACTCAATGGATACCTCCACCAAGGTCGGCATCAACCTCCGCAAATAACATCGAAAGCCTCGAACGAGCGACAACCATGTGCTCCTTGCACAACCCTGTCTTTTGCACCATTCAGGTCATGCATTTCCAAAGTATGCATTAATATAGGGCCACATTACATGGCCGTGCATAGACACACTTGAGAATCCCAAGCACAAGAGCACAGTGACATTGATACTAACTTTTGTGTTCTTGTTTTGTTATATCTTTTTCCTCAAAAAAAAAAAAAAAGGAAGCACTTGTTCCCAGGTTTGGCTTATGAAACATGAATGAGTCGTGCTTGGTTAAAGGTGGAACTGTTGATTACTGGGCATTTAGCAGTTTGGATAGAAGTGTCTCTTGGCTAGTAGATGATATAATTGCTGCCTTATCTCATAGATGTCAAGAACTTGGCATGAGCATGGCATCCACAACTACGGTAGGAGTGAAGAGCTTGAAGGTCTGCAACTTGAATGATGCATAACTATTGCATGTACAAGCGCATCCAGGGAGATATCTACACGGGGTAGCTCTGGTACCCTGCAAATCTTTATATGTATACTGGATGAGAAGACTCCTGCTTATGGTGAGGTAGAGAGAATATGTGAAACTAAACTTGGTGTAGTTCTCGAATGTTGTTTGTCAAGGAATATAAAGAAATTCAATTCTGTGTATTTGACAATTGATTCTTTGAAAAGAGGAGACAGGTTCAGCCACTCAAAAGATCTCATAAGTGGACCATCAACATGGACTTTCATCAACAATGTTCCATCCCAAAGGCCGAGTGTACAACACGAAGAGATGAACATCGATCGACCTTCTCCATGGTAAGTATCTTTACCTTCGAAACATCATAACCATGATAACTTAGGAAACCTCTTCGTCGGCATCGCTTGAGCACTTAGCTCAAGACCCCCAATTTTTGCACCATACTTCTTCCAATGCATTTTCCAAGTAAGCATTCATAGGGCTACATTACAAGGCCATGCACAAGGCACATCTTTTCCTCAACCCATGCACGAACACACTTACCATCACTCAATATGGGTTATGAGTACTTGGCATGACTACTATGAACATCAATTGTGGAAGATCTACAAAACATCAACGGAGACTCACAATGACACAATCATGCTGGAAACCAAGGAAGAAGCACATACCAAGAGACTACAACTTGCAAAGACTCGCAGTGATAGATGAAGAACCAGACACATCTGGAAGTCAGACGACTTTTGTCCATACAGAAGGGACACTCCCTCTCAAGGCACTACTTGGAACAACCACTACAACAAAGGTCTGTCAGGGACGACAGACTCGAGAGGGGGGGGGGAGTGTTGAAGCTCAAAGTCAAGGACAAAGCATGGAAGCACATCAAAAGGTGGAGACACAAGGAAAGGGAGCAAGTAGGGAGCTCCAAGAAGTGTATGTCAAATTTTCAGAAGAATCCCCTACAAAAATAGAACTTACCATGGAGAAGGTCGATCGATGTTCATCTCTTCGTGTTGTACACTCAGCCTTTGGGATGGAACATTGTTGATGAAAGTCCATGTTGATGGTCCACTTATGAGATCTTTTGAGTGGCTGATCCTGTCTCCTCTTTTCAAAGCATCAATTGTCAAATACACAGAATTGAATTTCTTTATATTCCTTGACAAACAACATTCGAGAACTACACCAAGCTTAGTTTCACATATTCTCTCTAGCTCACCATAAGCAGGAGTCTTCTCATCCAGTATACATACAAAGATTTGCAGGGTACCAGAGCTACCCCGTGCAGATATCTCCCTGGATGCGCTCATACATGCAATAGTTATGCATCATTCAAGTTGCAGACCTTCAAGCTCTTCACTCCTACCATAGTTGTGGATGCCATGCTCATGCCAAGTTCTTGACATCTATGAGATAAGGCAGCAATTATATCATCTGCTAGCCAAGACACACTTCTATCCAAACTGATAAATGCCCAGTAATCAACAGTTCCAGCTTTAACCAAGCACGACTCATTCATGTTTCATGAGCCAAACCTGGGAACAAGTGCTTCCTTTTTTTTTTTTTTGAGGAAAAAGATATCACAAAACAAGAACACAAAAGTTAGTATCAATGTCACTGTGCTCTTGTGCTTGATTCTCAAGTGTGTCTATGCACGGCCGTGTAATGTGGCCCTATATTAATGCATACTTTGGAAATACATGACCTGAATGGTGCAAAAGACAGGGTTGTGCAAGGAGCACATAGTTGTTGCTCGTTCGAGGCTTTCGATGTTATTTGTGGAGGTTGATGCCGACCTTGGTGGAGGTATCCATTGATTCTCGAACCGATGTAATCCTCCGTATTGGAGTCCATTTTAGAACATCATTTGGCACTGTAGAGGTCACTTCAGGCGTCTTCCTCTTTGGATGCTTTCTGAACTGTGGTATCCAGTGTGGTTGGCGCTTTGGTTCGGCGGAGGCTACTTGCACTTTTGGCTTCCAAACCCATATCCTTTTTGCATGTCTTCCTACTAATGTTGAAGAGCTGATTTGATCTTCCTTTGGTCTCTGTACGTGGTTCTTACCCTTTTCTCTTTTTGGCTTCTTTGTTGAGACCTTTCGCATGTGGGAGAACATAGGTTGTTGTGGATGTAGGAGCTTCTTAGGTACCCACATCTGTAATTGTCCTTGTTGAGCTGGAGCTAACTTCTTAGGCACCCAAACTTGTTGGATACCTTGTGATTGAGCTTGTCCGAGCTGCTTCCTTCGTCTTCTGGCCTGGTTGGCTTGCCTGCATGGGCTTTGTGGGGGCAAGGCTGGTGGTTGCTCTCCTTTGCGTACCCATATCTGCTTCATGCTCGGAACTGCTTTCTTATCGAATGGTGTCTTTCTATTTGATGTAGCAGTTGTCGTGAACGGTTGTGTTTGCTTGTGTGGTGGACTCACTACTGTGGCTACTTGATTCTTTGGAGAAGAAGAAAGATCCACCCGCCTTCGAACCTGGTCTTCCACAATTGACTCCTTCTACATCATAGAGCTTTTGACACATACAACATCTTCTTTCATATGATTAGTCTTGGAAGAACTAAGAGAGTGTGTGGTGCCATGATCTAGGAGCATGCAGTTCTCTAATTCTAATGTAATGCATTGTTCATGTACCCAAACTTGAAGAATTTGACTTCTTAGGTTTAAGATAACTGCATGGTCATAGATCCAATCTTGACCCAAGACAAGTGGTTCTGTAAGGTTCTCATCTTGACATACTAGCGCTTTGAGTTTCATTGGAACATCTTGAAGGTAGATGGGAAGTTCCACCTCGCCCAAACAAGGGGTTTCCACACCTCCCAATCCTATGAGATAAGCTTCTATGGGATTGATGTTCAACTGCAAGTCTTGGCAGTAGGAAAGTCTAACTGCACTACTTGCTGCACTAGAGTCAATCAATGCTTTCACCGTTCTTGCACCCTTCCCTTGTCCTATCTCTATGGTCACAAAGGGTCTTCGGTCAATGGCTTGAGAAGTCGCAATGCCTGACTTTTGGCACATATCCATGTGATATTTTGGGGCTTTTGAGTTGACATCTAGGCCTAATCGCCTTAACTTATTTCTCCTAATACGCTCTCTGGCCTCTGCCTGTGCTTCTTCTCTCACTCTGAACTCTTCTTCTTTTCGTTTCTTAGTAGTGTTGTGTCTCATTAGCATGTCCTCTGTAAGAGGTTCTTGATATAACTTGACTCTACAACCACTAATATAGTTTGGCAAGATATCACCTTCTAAAGTAGCCAATTGAACCGCGCCGCTAGTGGAAATTCTGTTAATGATCATGGGTCCATATCCTCGTTTTTCCAACTTATGGGCATGTTGTTTTAGTGTGTAAACCAACACTAGATCTCCCTCTTTCAGTCCCTTATCCTTAATGTGTGCATCGAAGTATGCCTTTTGCCTTTTCTTTGCAGCGTAGATGCCTACAGCCGCTCGTAGCCTCGTCTCACCTAAGCATTCTAGATCAAAGATCCTAGATGACAATTCATGTCCATTCCACTCATGCTCTTGTGCTACTATTAAAGCAGGGATTAAGAAGTCCAGTGGTAGCACCACATTCTGTCCAAAGACCATCTGAAACGGGGTGGCATTGAGTACCGTTTTGTAGGCAACTCGGTAAGCCCAAACAGCATGATGAAGTTGTTTGTCCCAATCAGAGCGTTTATTATTTACCAATTTTGTCAATACGTTACAAAGGATCTTATTGGTACTCTCGGCTTGTCCGTTAGCTTGTGGGTGATAGGGGGCAGACTTCTTATGTATCACCAAGAATTCTTGGAGAAGATTTTCAATGACTTCATTCAAGAAGTGTGTGCCTCTATCGCTCACCAACTCTATTGGTAGTCCATATCTCGTGAACACATTCTCGAATAAGAACTTAGCCATAGTCTGAGCATCATTCTTTGTTGTGGCTTTCACTTCTACCCACTTTGTAAGGTAATCTGTGGCTACAATAATATATTCTGCATGGGAGTTTCTAGCTGGGGGGTTAATAGGACCTATGAAGTCTATGCCCCACTTCAAAAATGCACACCCTCCCATCATTGGCCTCAAAGGCATCTCGTCTTTTCTAACTGGATATTGTGCACGTTGGCATGTGTCACATTTCTTCACATAGGTATGTGCATCCATATGAAGAGTGGGCCACCAAAGTCCTGAGAATAGAATGGTCTTGATCACTCGGTCAGGACCAAAGTGTCCACCTTCAACACCACTGTGTGCAGTCTCTAAGACCTTTAAATAGTCTGATTCATGAACGCACAGTCTTAAGTAACCATCTTTGCCTCTTCGGTATAGGTTCTCTCCTACTAAGGCATAGCCTTGAGCCTCTTGCTCCATGCTTTGTCTTCTTGCTAGACTAGCCTCTTTGGGTAATCTTCCCGATCTCATAAACTCTACCAATGGAGCGCTCCAATCTGGAATTAATGATACTTGATAAAGGGTCGCATGCTCCACTGGTGGTCTCTCTCTGCACATTGGACAATTCTTGATCCACTCATGTATTGCTTTGTCCATGCTAGGCCAATACACTCCTAAACGTTTCAAATTCTGCAATGTTCATTGTTTAGAGTAGTGATTTCCTAGCATTCCTTCATGGGCTTGTTGCAACCAACTACTATGTTCATCATCCGCAACACAACAAGCTAATACACCCTCAGTATCTTGTTTGTACATGCTTCCTGCCAATATGTGATATTTTTGTGATCTTACAATTTCTTCTTGTGATGTTTTCACATTCTTATTTGCAGGGCCGAAGGTTAGGACTGGGACCAACTTATTTGCCCATTTAGGAACAACTTCTAAATTGAACAGATAAGCATCGGGTAATTCATCAGACACTCCTTGCGGTGACTCTCCTGAAGTGATGCGAGAAAGGTGATCTGCCCGAAGGTGGGTTCTACCTTTCCTGACAACAACTTCAAAGTCATACTCCATTAGTAAGAGGAACCATCTTACTAAGCGTCCAGTATTGTAAGGTTTATTGACCAAATATAACAAAGCTTGATGATCAGTGAAAAACTTGAACTTGTTGGCCAATAAATAGTGTCTAAACTTCTTCACAGCATATACCATGCCTAACCCTTCTCGCTCGGTTGTGGTATAATTTCTTTCGCCTGGGTTTAGTTGTCTACTAGCATATGCTATGGGGAAATCTAAATTCCCTTCACTTGTGGGTTGTGCTAGCACACATCCTATGGCATGATTGGATGCATCCACATGGACATGGAATGGTTTATTCCAATCAGGAGTGGTCACTATTGGTGCTGTGCACAAACGTTTCTTCAGTTCATTGAAAGAATTCTTGCATTCGTCGTTCCACTCAAAATTAGACAACAAGGCATAAAGGGGTCTAGCTATGATTGCGTACATGTGGATAAACCTACGGTAATATCCACAATGGCCCATAAAGGCTTGTACCTCTTTAACATTCCTTGGTCGTGGGAGCTCTGCTATGGCTCGTACCTTATCTTCATCTGTTGAGATTCCATTCTTAGAAACAATACGACCTAAGATTTTACCTTGACGCACCATGAACACACACTTTTCTGGGTTCAGACACACTCGATATTCTCTACACTTGTTAAAGATTTGTCTGAGTTCAGGGATGTGAAATCTTCCTTCTTGGGAATGAGCACATAAATCATCCACATATACTTCTAAGCTCTTTCGCAAGAACTCTTTGAAGACATAACACATGAGCCGTTGGAATGTTGCAGGTGCATTTGTGAGCCCGAATGGCATAACAGGAAATGCAAAGATTCCCCACTCTGTGGCAAAAGCTGTTTTGTGTTGATCTTCTAGGGCAGTGGCTACTTGATTGTAACCTGAAAATCCATCAAGGAAGCTATAAACTTCCTTGCCTGCAACACGCTCCAATAGGTGTTCTGTGATTGGCAGTGGATAACTATCTCTGATCGTAGCGGCATTAACTTTTTTAAGGTTAATACACACTCACAACTTCCCGTTCTTCTTGGGTACCACTACAATGGGGGACACCCATTCAGTATGCTCAATCTCATAGATGAATCCAGCTTCAATCAGCCTATCAATTTCTTCTTTTATTTTGGCTGCATAGGTATCATTATATGTGTAGGGCTTCTGTTTGGTGGGCTTGGCATCAGCAGTCATGGGGATAGTATGAGAGCAAATTCTTGGATCTTCCCCTTTCAAGTCTCTATAGTGCCACGCAAACACATCCCTATATTCCCTTAATAGAGCTACAAGCTCAATTTCTTCTCTTGCACTTAGGTCATCTCCTATATATGTGCATCTCTCTTCGTTCTCTTCGATGGTCACTACAATCTTCTTGGTCTTTTCTTTATTATCATATGATTCTCCTATGATGGCCTCTCTCTAGGGGCTTGTGATCTCATTTGTCTCAATTGGGGCCTAGGGTTAGCATTTGTGTACATGAGATTTGAGTACTCAGGCTCCCAATTTTGTTCCATAAGTGGTGCCTCATATTGATATGGATAAATCTCACTATGTTCAGGTGACTCTGTGTAATAAACATGTGGACTACCTTCATGGGAGTAGTCTGAACTATGAGCATGAGAGTCATTCTCTGAGATCAATGGGGTTAGTGGCACCAATGCTCTATTTGGATTTTCCTCTCCCACAGCATACTTGACTGGAATCACGTTGACAGGAGTTGGTGGTTGGTTTCCCAAGACAGGTTGTGGCCTATATGGTGCCTGATATTGCTATTGTGGTCTATAATATGGCTGTTGGTATTGGTTCTGATACCTACCTTGTTGGTCTCAATGGGGTGACTCTTTGTGTTTGTCTATTTTGGACTCCCAGCTTCTTGGCAACTTGCTCAGCTATCTCATCTATTTCCTTGGAGATTTTTGAAGTATGACTAGTAGAACTATCAGAATCCTTATAGAGTTTGGACAATCCTAACTCCTCACCCAGGTTATCTTCTATGTCAATGCACGTCCGCACACACTCTTCTATGGATCTGGGCTCTTTCAAGTACATATGATCTCAACTTTGTGCTCAGTAAGCCATCTAAGAACAAAGCCACTTGTTTGGCTGGTGTGGGTAACTCGGGAGCAGGGCATCTCTCTAAATACTATCTAAATCTTCTACCTGCTAGTCGCACTATTTCTTGGGGTGTCTGCTTGAAGCTGTGGATCAGGGATGATGTGTTATGCCTGATACCACTCTTGGAAAATTCTACAATGAATTCGTCTAGCAGTTGACCTATATCGTGATAGTTGCGACTACTCAGTGGCTGAAACCAAGCTAAGGCAGTGCCCTTAAGAGTCAAACCAAATGCCTCGTACTGGGTGAACAAATCCTCAACCTGTTCAGCTCTTAACACTTGTTTGAACTCGGCCACATGATCATAAGGATCTCCTAACCCGTCATATCCCTTAATTTCAACAACCACAGAAGGAGCATTTGAATCGATCTGGGTTGTGATGCTCTGAATAAAACCTTGGATGTCTTTTTCCTATCTCTTTTTCTCTCGAGTTTTCCTCCGTTTCTTGATATATTCGTTGTAAAATTGCTTCCTATATGTCGAGGAACATCTTAGCAAGGTGCCAATGTCCAAAGTAACTTCTGTTTCGGCCAACATTTGCACAATGTCAATTTTGTTGATGTATGAAACACCACAAGAAATGAATTAATGTGACACTAGAACACCTCTATGGTCACCATTAACTCATTGCCACTCCAAACTTTGAGAAATGATAGCCTAAAGTGAGAACTTTGCTTCTACAGAAATTTCTAGTCACCAAAATGACATACCTTCAGTATTTTGCTAATTTCTCCTAGCTCAAGTATTATTTTTCCATGAAGCTTAATAGGCTGAAACTAGAAGAGTAGAGCTTTCCAACAAGCTATGATATGCATCAAACGGATCTTTAGAACTCAAGTTATGGCTCTCACAAGATGACCCTGTATGACCTTCCAAAACTGGAAATTTTACCTGTTTTAGTAAGAGCGCCTGTTTAAAATTAGAATTCGATGCCTAGCATCGACTTGCAACGAGAATTTGATGCCGGGCATCGACTTGGGATGTTTTTGGCCACTTTTCAGCAGGGATTCGATGCCGGGCATCGACTTCCCGCATAAAGTCTTGATCTTTTGGACACCAAAACTATAGGTGATTTCATGCACACTTACAATATGACTTATCAACTGGAATTCGATGCCAAGCATCGAGTTGCTCCAACAACATCATGTTTTTCAAACACTTCAGTACTGAATGAAAAATATAAAAGAAAATATGACTTATCAACAGAGATTCGATGCCAGGCATCGAGTTGCTTGGAAAGCTTGATCTTTGTAACTCATCACACAGTAGGTAATCATGGAGATGATGGAGAGAGGCTCATACACAGAACTTTACTTAGTTCTTCTCATAACTATAAAAAACTCAGAAGTTTTACAGATGCTTTCTCACTCAGAGAAGCCCGACTATACTCAGTCATACAAAAATGAGTTCTTCTCACTTTCTCATTGTCTTCCTCCTTCTTCTTCTCCGCGTCAGTTGATACTAACTAACTTATATAGATTTTCTCATTCCCGTGACTTTTAAAAACTTCTAGAACTAAAGTGAACTAACTTTATAAGTATAATACATTTGTGAATTTGTCCCTTCACATAGGCATGTGGTTTTCTTCTAAAGCTTTGAACCTCAAATATATGTCCAATTAGTGATTGTTTCTCCAACAGCTCCCCCTCAATCACTAATTGACATTCTCTGTTTCTTCATATCATCTTCTTTTTCTTTTACTCCTGCCATGCTTTTGAATCTGCTGGTCTTCACACCATCCAAGCTCTTTGTCATTATGTCTGCTAACTGATCTTTAGTAGAAATGTACTCCACTTCAATCTCCTTCTCCATTACCTTTTCTCTGAGAAAATGATACTGTATCTCTATGTGCTTTGTCCTTGCATGAAATACTGGATTTGCTGCAAGATAAAGTGAACTCATATTATCTCCATGTATTGTAGGTGTACCTTGATCAATGCCTAAGCTCTTGAACAATGTCTGCATCCATATGACTTCCTTAGCTGCTTCCACAAGTCCTTTGTACTCTGCTTCAGTTGATGATAATGCTACTGTATGTTGTTTCTTTGAACACCAACTTACAAGCTTATCACCAATGTATATCATGTAACCATGAGTTGATCTTCTGTCATCCTGGTTACCTGCCCAATCTGAATCACTATAGGCTCTCAACTTCAAATCTGATGTAAAAGGATAATATAATCCTTCCTTTATAGTTCCTTTGATATATCTGAGAACTCTTTGACCTGCAATCCAATGTGGGTCCTTTGGACAATGCATGAATTGTGACAAAACTCCCACTGCATAACTAAGATCAGGTCTTGTTAGTGTAGCATAAATCAAACTACCCACAAGAGATTGATACTTCCTCATATCTTTGTAGTCTGCACCATCATATTTACTTAGCTTGTGATTAACTTCAAGTGGAGTTGAAGCTTCTCAGCAATTTTCCATATCAAACTTCTTCAACAAGTTCAGAAGATACCTTTCTTGTGACACATATATGCCATGATCTGTATAAGTAACTTCCATTCCAAGAAAGTATGATAACTTTCCTAGGTCACTGATCTTGAATTCTTTTTCAAGCAATCTCTTTACCTCCTTGATTCCTTCATCTGAAGTACCTGTGATTATAATGTCATCTACATAAATACAAATGTAGATTGTACCTTCCTCTGTTCTTTTGATAAGTAGACTTGAATCTGCTTTTGAACTTTGATATCCAAGATCATTGAGATACTTCACCAGTCTATAGTTCCAAGCTCTTGGAGCTTGCTTCAATCCATACAATGCTCTTCTCAACCTGCAAACAAAATTTGGATACCTGGAATCTATAAACCCTTGAGGTTGTTCCATGTATACCTCATCTGATATGTATCCATTCAAGAATGCATTTTTTATATCCAATTGACTTAGGGTCCATCCTTTTGAAGCTGCAATAGCAATGATTGTCCTTATAGTTGACATCTTAGCTACGGGACTGAATGTCTCATCATAATCTATGCCATAGGTCTGGGCATAGCCTTTCACCACCAATCTAGCTTTGTATCTGGCTATACTTCCATCTGCAAGCTTCTTCACTTTATAAACCCATTTATTTCCAATAACCTTCTTACCATTTGGTTTAGGAACAAGTTCCCATGTCTTGTTCTCCTCCAGTGCATTGAACTCTTCCTTCATTGCTTCTTCCCATTACTTCTTACCTTTTGCTTCATCATAGTTCTGAGGTTCTTCATCATCTTTGACCATATATGCATAGTTCTTCTGAGTTATGTAAGAAGTATCATAAGAATACCTTTCTGGTTGTCTTCTAGTCCTGCTTGACCTTCTTGGTTCACATTCTTCATATGTGTCTGGATACACCTCTTCATCAAATATAGGAGCTTCTTCATTTCTTCTTGTTAATCCACTTGTGGATGTACTTGCTTGCATATAGTCTTCATCTCTATTTACCTGCACAATTGATTTTCCTTTCTCACATCTTCTTACCTCTTCTTCAAATTCTTCAGCTGTATGACTTTGATCTGCATACCAACTTTTATGTTCATCAAATGTAACATCTCTAGAAACAAGAAATTGTTTGGTTAAAGGATTCCACAACCTGTAACCCATCTGCTTTTCATCATAACCAATGAACACATATTTTTCTGCCTTTGGTTCAAGTTTATGCCTAAGCTGTGATGGCACATAAGCATATGCAATTGATCCAAACACTCTACAATGATCTAGTGTTGGTTTCTTACCCCACCAAGCTTCATATGGAGTCATTCCATTCAGAGCTGCACATGGTAATCTATTCACAAGATATGTAGCTGTATTTACAGCCTCAGCCCAAAGATAATTTGGACAGTTCTTCTCCTTCAGCATAGCTCTAGCAAACTCAACCAAAGTCCTGTTCCTTCTTTCTGCTACACCATTTTTTTGTGGTGTATACCTGCAAGTTATTTCTCTCTTAATACCTGCATTCCAAAGATAATCATTGAACTCTTGGGAGAAATATTCTCCCCCTCCATCAGACCTCAGTCTTTTAAGCTTGTGACCTGTTACTCTCTTTGCATATGCATGAAAATGCTTGAAAGCTCCAAACACTTCTGATCTTTCCTTCAAAACATATAATGTTATCCATCTTGTAGCATCATCAATGAAAAGAACATAATACCTTGAGCCACTGATAGATCCTTCTTTTGTTGGTCCCCATACATATGTATGAATGAGCTCAAGTACTCCATCATGTTTGAATCCTTTCTTCTGAAATGGTAACCTGTGTGCTTTACCCATTTGACATGCTTCACATTTATAAACCATATGTTGACTTTGCACATTTGGTAATCCTAGTACAGACTGATTAGCAACCATAGCTTTAATTCCTCTTTCATTGAAATGACCTAATCTCTTATGCCAGAGATCAAGTTCTGTAATCACTGCTTCACCATGTGTGAGCAAAGCTTGACCAATGTTTCCTTGCACTCTTAAAGTAAAGAGTCTACCTTCTTTCTTACCAGAGACAATCTGATTATATCCATTCTCTGGATCTTCCACAAATACTCCTTCATTTGTAAACCTGACTTGAAAACCTTTTTCAACTATCTGTCCCACACTAATCAAGTTTTTAGGTATTGTGGGAACATACAAAACATTGGTTAGCAAATCTGCTCCACTCTTACATTTCACCTTTCCAATTGAATGTACACTATGTCTTGTATTATCACCTGTTTGAACAGTATGACTAGAAATGCCTTTTTCCAATTCTGACATCAATTCTATGTTTCCTGACAAATGATTAGAACATCCAGAGTCAATGTAAAATACCTTTAGATCTTCTTTATCTGATGTGTTGATTGAGTTCATCATCAATGATGTATGACTTTCATTCTGTGTGTCATTTGCATAGTTGTAGTAGGTGGTGTTGTAGGATTGATTTTGTCCCCAACTTCTTCCTCCACCTCTACCATAGCCTCCTCTTTGACTTTGTCTACCTCTTTGAGAATTACTTTGATATCTTCCACCTCGGCCTCTGCTATTGTTGTTTTGATTCTGGTTTGAACCTTGTTGGTTGTGCCAACAGTCATGAGCCAAATGATTACTCAATCCACAGATCCAGCAAGCCTTTTTGTTGTTATTTTGATTACCTCTTCCTCTTCCAAAACCTCTTGCTCTTCCTCTGCCAGTGCCTTTACCTCTTGCATAATAAACTTGAGAAGTTGACTCTTCTTCATCCTTTGCTTTACCTTTATCTCCTTTCTTCTTGTTCTTCATGTACATTGCAGAACTTTGTCCTTTATCTCCATCTCCCTTCAAGTCTTGCTCATATGTGAGCATCAAACCAAGCAACTGGTTCAAATCTGGAACATAATGATTTAATGAAAGTTCTGTTGATAAGACAAAAGGTTTCCACTTTTCATCCCCTCTCAAACCTGCAAGTAGCTGAGCAATCAATCTGTGATCTTCAACATCTTCATCTATGGATCCAAGACTATCTGCAAGATTCTTCATCTTAGTGACATAATCACTAATGGTTTGACTTGGCTTCTTCTTGAATGTTGTAAACTCTGACCATAGACTTGCTTTCCTTGCTTTAGTAGTACTTTGGAAATGATACTCCAATGCATTCCATATATCTTCAGATGATTCCAATCCTCTGATGTGTGGTAGCAAATGATCAGAGATTGTGTTGTAGATGTAGGCTTTTGCACTTGCATCCTTCTTCTGCCAATGCTTTAAAGCATCAAGTTCCTCTTTCTTTGGTCGGCTTTCATCTTCGAATACTGGCTTCTCTTCTTCACCTGTAACATATATCATGAGATCCTTACTCATAAGTAAGGCTTCCATTCTCATTACCCATGCGGGGTAATTATCTCTGTCCAGTTTGTCAATGGAAATATGATCTGCCATAGTTCTTTCCTTCTGCTGCAACCTGTGAACTTAAAGGATAAAGGATAATACCTTTTGAAGTTCTTTGTGTATGAGGATACTTTTGAAGTAACCTTTTGATGCCTTGTGTCTTCAAATGCTTCACCTTTCAAACTTTAATGGAAAACTTTACAAAACTTCTCGTACCTTTGTCGTCTTCTGCTCTCGAGAATCTTTCTGCTCTGATACCACTTGTTGATGTATGAAACACCACAAGAAATGAATTAATGTGACACTAGAACACGTCTATGGTCACCATTAACTCATTGCCACTCCAAACTTTGAGAAATGATAGCCTAAAGTGAGAACTTTGCTTCTACAGAAATTTCTAGTCACTAAAATGACATACCTTCAGTATTTTGCTACTTTCTCCTAGTTCAAGTATTATTTTTCCATGAAACTTAATATGCTGAAACTAGAAGAGTAGAGCTTTCCAACAAGCTATCATATGCATCAAACGGATCTCTAGAACTCAAGTTATGGCTCTCACAAGATGACCCTGTATGACCTTCCAAAACTGGAAATTTTACCTGTTTTAGTAAGAGCGCCTGTTTAAAATTAGAATTCGATGCCTAGCATCGACTTGCAACGAGAATTCGATGCCGGGCATCGACTTGGGATGTTTTTGGCCACTTTTCAGCAGGGATTCGATGCCGGGCATCGACTTCCCGTATAAAGTCTTGATCTTTTGGACACCAAAACTATAGGATTTCATGCACACTTACAATATGACTTATCAACTGGAATTCGATACCAGGCATCGAGTTGCTCCAACAACATCATGTTTTTCAAACACTTCAGTACTGAATGAAAAATATAAAAGAAAATATGACTTATCAACAGAGATTCGATGCCAGGCATCGAGTTGCTTGGAAAACTTGATCTTTGTAACTCATCACACAGTAGGTAATCATGGAGATGATGGAGAGAGGCTCATACACAGAACTTTACTTAGTTCTTCTCATAACTATAAAAAACTCAGAAGTTTTACAGATGCTTTCTCACTCAGAGAAGCCCGACTATACTCAGTCATACAAAAATGAGTTCTTCTCACTTTCTCATTGTCTTCCTCCTTCTTCTTCTCCGCGTCAGTTGATACTAACTAACTTATATAGATTTTCTCATTCCCATGACTTTTAAAAACTTCTAGAACTAAAGTGAACTAACTTTACAAGTATAATACATTTGTGAATTTGTCCCTTCACATAGGCATGTGGTTTTCTTCTAAAGCTTTGACCCTCAAATATATGTCCAATTAGTGATTGTTTCTCCAACAAATTTCCTCTCTGCTTTTCCTTTCCTTACAACATTTTGTGGTCTTTAATCTCTCAGGGAATGGGGCAATGCCTGGCATGAACTTCTTAGTCACCGGCGGAAGTATTTCGATTTCATCTCCGTCTTCAAATTCTCGTTGCTCAACAATTCCTTCCACTTGCTCTTCTACCTTCCTATGCTTGGGTGCCTTTTCTTTATCGACATTTTCACTACTTCTTTTCGCATCCTTCTTCACATATTCTTGGGTCCTCGTGACCACTACTACAATAGGATCTTTTCATGCACTCTCGCCTTGGTCAGCTTCCACGAAGTCCATGGAAGAACTAGGTCCTTCTCGGGAATCAGGTGTCCTAAACACCACTCCTATTGTAGGGATTTGTTCTTGTACTCTAGGAGTGGGATGCGCCTGGGTCTCAACATAGTTCCAGGATTCTAGTGGCCCTTTGCCATTGTCGGCTTTCTTTTTTGGACAGTCTTGGTCAAAGTGGCCCTCTCCACTGCAGTACCTGCACATTGGAGTGTAATCAACGGGTTTCTTTTCATTTGGGCATCTAGTTTGAGTATGTCCAAAACCATGGCATCTCCAACATTGAATTGGACCAGCCCCCCTTCCCTGGGCCTGTGCTGCCCTTCCAGGATAGCCACCCTCCTGACCTTGAGCACCATGCCCATAAGTCTGTCTGGTTTCCCAACGAGGTATGGGTGGGATGCTTTGAGCCGGCAGTCCTGTGTAAGGATGCCTTTGGGTGTTTTCCAATTGTAGGGTCCGTCCTTCATAAGCCCTTTTATGATAACATTGGTCCTCTATATGGTTTGGCCTACTACAGAAAGTGCAAAACCGTCTAGTTGGTGGTCTATCCACGAACACTCTTGAAACCGTGGGGCACTCCGAAGCCAGATGACCATAGCCATGGCACTTCCCACACCATGTGTTGGACCTAAACACGCCCCTGATTAGGGTCCAAGATGGGACTCTCATGTTTCACAGTGTATGTTTCTTGGGTGAGCGTGGCAGCTTTTACTGCTTGAGTTACCAACTCTAATATTCGCTCCTCTGTCAATGCGGGTTTAACCTTGCCTGGCATATTGGTCGCAGCTACAAAGGCCGGAGTGGTCAATGTAGGGCTTCCCTGGCCAAGATTTCTCACTGGTACGCTCCCTAGTCCTTTTGTTGGCTCGTATAGGAGCTCTATCCTCCTCTGTTGACCAATTGCACTTCCTCCCATACCCTAGCCTGCTCTTTGGCACCTATCAAATTGGCGGGCCGTGTAAGGCTTATATGTTGCTGTGCAGTGGGATCCCTTAATCCTGCAATAAACCTCCTCTTTAGTGTTTCATCATTTGGGGCATTTACACCCATCTTCCTTACCAAAGTCTCCATTCTCTGGATATAATGGTCTATGCTTTCATTTACTCCTTGCCGTAGGTAGTCCATTTGTTGGGCAAGGCGGTCTTGAAACCCTTGTCTTCAGAATTTTGCCAAAAAGTCATCTTTTAGCATTTGATACGTCCCTCTCTCCTGAGGTGTCAAATTCCCATACCAGTTTGCTGCCTTGTCTCGGAGGGTTTTTGGAAAAATTCTTAATCTCTGCCCTTGGTCTACGACTTCATTTGCCTCGCAAGTCACTTCAAAAAGCTAAATGAAATTGTCTAGGTCCTCATCCCAAAGGCCTGAGAATCTTGGGAAGTCTCCCAGATGTATCGGAATGCGGTAAGCCATTTCAAACAAAGGGGTGATATCAATGTCACTTCTTTCCCAGAAGTTCAGAGCCCTTGGTTTCAAGACTCCCTCGAGTCCCCTTACCTGAGCGGCTACTCTTCTCCGATAATACGTTCTTTCCTCTAATTCCTTCCGACTACTCGAAGATGTTTCGTATGACTCCTGCCTACGCCTCTCTCGAGCTTCAGCCCTTCGAGCAGCTCGCTCTTCTCTCCCAGTTCTAGTTCTTCTTGAGGAAGAACTTTCTTTGCTCATGTACTAGTCACTGGGTCAGAGAGCTCAGCCAACTTGTGGCGCTAGGCGAACCTATGGCACTCTCTTGTAGAGACATACCAAGCCTCTCCCCAATAGGATCGCCAAATGGATAAGGTCTTGAGCCCATAAAATGTGCAAATAATTGCACCTATATTCAGCTATCTTGGTTCTATTTCTCTTAACTTGCCAAATTTATTTTACCCTCAAGCCACCATGATGTCCGATGTGGCCAACATTTCTAATCTTGTTAGCTTATTCTTTGGTCCTTTCCCAACTGTTGGCACACAAAGCAACAGAGGAATCATGCACAATACGGCAACAAGGCCAGATCATTTTTCCCCATGGGTTATGTACAACTCAAGTGATTTTAATCACTACACAAACATTGTAAATCCCGTTTTTGGTAGAATAGACTCCATTTTGTGCAAGCCGAGGAGTCCTCGAGCTTGAGGAGTACTAGAAGTACCACCGTACCAAATTTCATAATTTTTAGACTTCGTTTGAGCCCTCAAATAAGCCCTGGAACCTAATTTTTAACTAGGCCGGACACTAGGTCTGGACAGGGCCAAAGCTAGTCAAAAACTATAAAAAGAGCTAGAGAGCTCATTTTTGAGGTTAGATTGTAATTGAAACGAACTTGTAAGAGCTTTTGAAAGTAATCTAAAGAACTCCATTGATTCTCTCTCTTTGTCTTGCCGTGTGTGCGCGTGTGTGTGTATGTGTGTGCATGCTTGTGTGCTTCTCACTCACGCACTTTTGCCGCCACTTGCTCGAGGTCTTCATACCATCCTCACGTCTTCCCGGATTGACATTAAAGGAGGTGCTACTCATCATTGAGCTACACCAAATTTTGGCGCCGTTGCCCGGGATCGAGCTTTGAGGACGAGCGTGTGATGGTAAGACGTAGAGTTGACGCGTTGGAGTTGTAGGTATTTTCTTCACTCTCATCGATTTTCTTTTACTTTCTTCACCATCATCATCATCACCATCTCCCACGTCCATCTCCATCATCGCAAAAATTTCAGTTTTTTGACTATATCCCCACCTCCACCTCATTTCCCTCATTTCACTTGTGAGAGAGAGCGAGAGAGCGAACTTGCATGTGCTGTTTTTGCATGTTTTCTGAGCTATTTTGCAGGTTTTTGCTGTATCATCATCCCCAGCAGTGTGCGCAGGTACGACAGGCTCTGCACAGGTCCCGGGACGACAATCTCTGTCTATCGCGACAGACAGAAAATCTTAAAATTTTGTGAATGCATGATTAGTACTGTAACCTACACCTTGAGGGCACTCTAGATCACTAGAAGTTTTCCAAAAATTTGCGTTTTTTCTGTCTATCGCGACAGATACCGTCTATCGCGACAGACACCGTCTATCGCGACAGACACCGTCTATCACGACAGACAGAAATCCGCGACAGACACCGTCTATCGCGATAGACACCGTCTATCGCGACAGACAGAATTTCACGACAGATAGCGTCTATCGCGACAGACACCGTCTATCGCGACAGACAGAAATCCGCGACAGACACCGTCTATCGCGACAGACAGAATTTCACGACAGATAGGGTCTATCGCGACAGACACCGTCTATCGCGACAGACAGAAATCCGCGACAGATACCGTCTATCGCGACAGACACCGTCTATCGCGACAGACAGAAATCCACGATAGACACTGTCTATCGCGACAGACACCGTCTATCGCGACAGACAGAATTTCACGACAGATAGCGTCTATCGCGACAGACACCGTCTATCGCGACAGACAGAAATCCGTGACAAATACCGTCTATCGCGATAGACACTGTCTATCGCGACAGACAGAAATCCACGATAGACACTGTCTATCGCGACAGACACCGTCTATCGCGACAGACAGCCCCCACGATAGATTGTGTCTATCGCGACAGACACCGTCTATCGCGATAGACAGGCATTTTCGGCAAAAAATTAAGGAGTGAATTTTTGGAAATTTAGGCTAAATTTTGGGCATATTTGCACTTTCATGTACTCATATACTTACGAAGGCCTTAGAAAATGCATTAAAACCCCCGAAAGGTTCTGTCTGTCTTGTAACCCCCTAAACCCTGAACGGTCATAACTTTTGCGTACGAAATCCATTTTCTGAGCTCTAGGGCTTGTCAGAAAGCTCGTGACATATACTACACGCCCTCAACTGTTTTTTATAAGAATATCGCGTTGATTTTCAGATAGGATATTTGGAAGTTGACACACAGAGGGGTAGGAACACCAAGGGAGCTCTAGAGGAAATTTCTAGCAATACAAAAGGGGGAACAAGGGTCATTAAAAAAGTGTCTGAAATAAATTGTTTGTCAATTGAAAGGTCTATTGGGAGCTAATCTTGGGATTTATGCAGGCCTATTGAGAAGCAATTGAGAGTATCCAAGCAAGGGTGTGGCGCACGCTTGAGAATCAACTTCTCGAGCACTAAAGAGCAAGGTTCGGCAAGAAAGGCCTATTGAGAAGCAATTGAGAGTATCTAAGCAAGGGTGTGGCGCACGCTTGAGAATCAACTTCTCGAGCACTAAAGAGCAAGGTTCGGCAAGAAAGGTCGGAATATTCTCAACTCCTCTTCGTCAATTCCTAGCTTAGGCTAAGAACGATTAGAAGTAGGAGTAAGTCAGGGCGACGATAGGTCACTATCAAGTTGAAGACTACCTAAAAACTCAAGTTCAAGCTAAAAACTTAATCTCTGTACTGTCGACAACATAAAGGAAAGAACCTAACGTGGAACGATCAACCTGAAAGTACGAAGAACATTCAAGCATTCCTGACGACGTAATAGCAGACAAGACTTTAAACACGAGGAATAACTAAAAAGAATCAAGTGACTGGTACCAATTGATCGGCAACGAGGTTGTACTCTGAAAAAAATTGGGCTAATCCGTTAGGCATATGAACCTTAGATCAGGACGACATTTAGCAAGGGAAAGACAAAGCCTTAGATCTTCAGAGGCTAGTGTCAATCACACTGCAAGGTCTTGGGCCCAGCAGTTGAGTCGCCACTCTCATTACCCTAGCTCTGATACCAGTGAGTCAGAGATGTCTCAAGGCATGGACAGACCTACGGGAAGTTCAGGTGTGCCTTACTTGTACAGGGTAGAAGGCCCTTACAAAACACAGTTGGAATACCTTAGGACCAACCGATTAGGTGCGAGCATCTATGAGGACGGCCTAGGAAGATCTGTGGTCCAGATTAAAAACCCTGACCAATCCATAGGACTAGAGCACCCAGCTGTCAAGTTTGAAAACGGTGCATACCTGGACAAGGAAGGAACCATATACGTAGTCACCAGTCATCCAGATAGGACAGATGAATTTGGAAATGTAATTTCAGAAGCGGACTTAGGTGACTTGGAACAAGGAAACATAGGTGTAGAACCTAGAACCCCTCGAGGTAAATCAGTTCTCACTAGGATTATCACGCCTGAGTGGGTCCCCCAAGATAACAAGTGCATAGATTTGCTTCTCAATCGAGAAACGGACGAAGCCTTTTGGAGGTATAAACCGGATCACCCAATTGATATAGGAACAATCATGATCTATGAGTTTAAGGATCCAGATAGCCCAGGTAGAGTGACCTACTTAGACCACACTTCGGAGAGGATCTTTGTGGTGACAGAAAATGATAGGCATGCTTACACTTGGAAGGGCGAATTCATTTTCCCCCAACCAAGGTCAAATGTATCCTATGGTCACCCTGGAGCTGGAACATCCCAAGCTCATAGAATGCAAAGAGACAGAAGTAGAGATAGACCAGAAGTAAGTTTTGCCAACCCAGGGGGCAGAGAAAAAACGAGGACAGAGACGAATAGGGTAGAACCTGAGATGCTTAGAGCCCACAGGAACCAAAGAAATGTAGATGGATTCCCTCTGTCGAGACCTAGAGAGCACACAAGAACTTTGAGACCCACCCAGCTAGTTAAGTCCATGAAGAATTACTTTGACGGCACAGGAGATCCCTATGATCATGTGGCGGAGTTCAAGCAAGTCTTGAGAGCTGAACAAGTGGAAGATCTGTTCACGCAGTACAATGCCTTCGGTCTAACCCTTAGGAACACAGCACTTACATGGTTTCAGCCATTAGATGAGCGTCAGTTCAGGAGCATAGACCAACTCCTAGAGGCATTCATTGTGGAGTTCTCTAAGAGTGGCATAAGGCACAATACCTCCTCATTGATTCACAACTTCAAACAGACCCCTCAAGAGACTGTGAGACTTGCAGGAAGAAGATTTAGGCAATACCTTGAAAGATGTCCTATTTCGGAGTTACCCACATCTGCCAAACAAGTAGCCTTATTCCTGGACGGACTGCTGAGTCCAAAATTGAGATCCTACGTGTATCTGAAAGACCCTAGGACTATAGAAGAGTGTGTACGTATGTGCATTGACATTGAAGATAACCTAGGAGAAGAGCTAGAGCTGTCCAAAATTTACAAAGATTCAGATAGTGCATCTAGTCAATCGTCCACACAAGCCACATCAATTGAGGAACTCGCAGAGAAAGTGGCACAAAAACTAGGCGTCTCTAGCAAACAAATTCCTAGGTTTGCCCCTGTGAAAAGATGCTATACTTGTGGTGGCGACCACATGGCGAATGTCTGCCCTATTATGGCTCAACCCCAAGTAAACCCTAGTAGCCAGTACTGCACCATAGAACGGAGATACACCAACCACACCGCACAAGATTGCCCATACAACAAGCAGGCTGTTAGGCAACCCTACCCTCAGCCCTACCAACAAGGCAGATACCAGAACCAGTACCCTCCACAACCATATGGCAGGCCACAACAAAATTTCCAACCTCAATATCAAAACCAACAAAGGCCTCAGCCTGTGCTAGCACAACAACCCCCAGCCCCAGCTAATGTGATTCCGGTAAAGTATACTGCTGCAGAAGAGAACCTGAATAGAGCTATAGTCCCAGTAACACCCTTGATCTCTGAAAATGACCCAAGTGATCATAGCTTTGATTCTACCCATGTGGATAGCCCCCAGGCTTACTACATGCAGTCTCCAGAACATGGCGAGTCCTACTATGGTGAAGAGCCGAATGAACATAGTTGGGAGTCAGACTACACAAACGTCATGTATGCAAACCCCAGCCCTAGGCCTCAACCTAGGCAGGTACGACCACCAATTCCTAGAGGACCATGTTACCGATGTCAGGGGGATCACTTCATTCGTGATTGTCCCTTGCCTCCGCCCACACAACCTCAGTCCGTGACTATCCAAGGCTTTTGCCAAGACTGCGGAAAAGAGCATCTCTTACGAGATTGCCCAAAGAACCCCAATAGCATGCCAAAAATCACCCCTATCAACGTGGTTGGGTTAGTGGTAGACTCCTCAGGAAGTGTCACTTCCACTGCACCAGTACAGGTAGTCACTAGAGCCCAAGCACTACAACAAAACCAGGGTGTAGGCCAGGAAAAGAGCCCAGATGTTAGCGATACTGAGAGCCAAAGTAAAAAGAGAACAAGAGCTTGGAGAGATAGCCGCGAACGCATGAAAAGGCAATGGGCAAAGAAGATGAGTGAACTTGAGGAAAGTCTACGAGAAACTAAGGCTAAAATCATAGAGATCACATCTCAACCGCACTCTCACACAGTCCCACCGCTACCATCCCCATCACCCTCCATCCCTCCACCCTCTAAGACACCCCACGTAACCCACCCACCACCCCAAACAGGATCAGTATTAGCTGATCCCACTCCCGAAGACATAGACATGATGCTTAAGGCATATCAGGCCAGAATCCAAGACGGGCCAAACGTCACGGATCATGACAAGTGCTATCCTAGAGCTGACCTAGAGATAGAAAGAACCAAACTGTGCGCGAAAATGGTTGCACTGGCTCAGACTATGTTTGAAGCCAGTCGCCTTTTCAATTACTCGGGCTCAGCCAAAACGCAATTACACTTGGATGGATTCCTAGAGAAATTAGAGAGAATAATTGCAAGATCTGCCAAGGACGAAAAAAATCAAGTGAGAGAGAAATCAAGCAAAAACATGAACCATTACCCATCGGAAGTTTATGCGGCCAATTCCGCTAAACCAGACAACTTCCCCTCCTTAGAAGGAATAGAGAGGCTAATTGCACAGTCAGAAAAGGAACCTACCCCTCAAAGAAAGGAAAGGGCAAGAGAACGGATAAGCCAACCTCTTCAGGAAGCCCATGTGCCTCCTCAAGAAGCTTATCTTCCCCCCCAAAAGGCAGATGAGCCTCCCTCGGAAGCTCACGTACCTCCACAGTCTGCCTACATTCCTTCTCAGGGAGTGTATGAGCCTGCTCGAAAGAGTAATAGAATAAGCAATCCTCCCCAAGAAGCTTGTGCTCCAGCCATTTATGAGAGCAAGGAGAGAGCCAACGGAAGAATAAGCCCTCCTTCCCAGGTTGCTTATGCGCCCAATTCTACTGAGCCAGACACTTCTTCTTCTATGAATCGGTTTGCACCAGACTTCCTACGAGAGATTCAAGAAGACAAATGGGATAACGAAAGTGAAGTCGCCCCTCCCTTTGTACTTGTGGATGATGCACACGACCAATTCCCACAAGACATCCCATCCATTTACGGGGAGCATGAGAGTGTTCAGTCTCACGAGAGATTAGACTTTGAGTCGAATTCCATACAAGAGCTACCCCACTTCACAGGCCCATGGGAAGCAAAGTTCACATGTATGAGAGCACCCACAGTCATGGTAAGGAACGACGACTTAGTCATACCTAGGAACACAGAGGTAGTGAAGAACACTAACGTGCAGTGTAATCTCAAGTTAGAAGAGCTACTCAAGGTTAGACCTGAATTATGGAAACATGTAGCCAAACAAGTACCAGAGATAGCAAAACCTCGTTCCCAGGTAGGATCCCATAGGACAGTGCCAGAAATTCCCTTGGATAAGATAGGGGATATGTGTGAAGGTGAAGAAGGGAACACCTATCTTCCCATCACCTACCAGGACTACACCACGAAGGAAATTTTGGACTCAGGTGCAGGAGTTGCAATTGCCACTACCTCCTTATGGAAGCGTTGGGGCAAGCCAGCACTCAGGCCAACAAGAATGAAATTGCAGATGGCCGATGGTCACATAGAGAGACCCCTAGGATTGCTAGAAGGAATAACTCTCACCACTTGTGGTGTCGAGTTTGAACATACCTTTGCCATATGTGACTTCAGCAAAAATCATGCCTATGAGATGATTTTAGGAAGACCATTCATGCGACAGTTGCAAGTGGTGCAGGATTGGGGGACCAATTCTTTGTACCTGCAACACTTAGGTGTCACGACCAAAGTCAATCTCAAGGATTATTCTCATAGAGATGTCCCTCCTATGCAATGGAATCCCATCCATAGAGCCAAAGAGGATACAGAATCGGTGCATTCCATAGGGTCAGGATCCTCTTGGATGCATGAAGACACCCACTTATGGATGTGCAAAGTAGCAGTAGAGGAAGAGAAGAGAGAAAAGGCCAGAGAAATAGGTGAGAGCGAAACTCATAGACCCATTCAAGACCCAGCCTATGCACCTGTAGTTTTTCCAGACGAAGAATTTGAACCTCATGGCTGGGCGGAAATTTTAGCAACAATGGACGTAGCCATCAATGAAGAACAATGGACACCTCACTGTGATGAGGATGGCTATGACATTTCAGTCTTCTCCATAGAGCCAATCATGGGAGAGGCAGTTTTAGAAGAATGCGAACCTAGCCCTGATGCATTTGAGGATGCAAGTGACTCCGATCTAGAGTCAATCATTATGGACCCTCCATTTGCATCAGATGAAGAATACTTCCATGAAATAGAATTTCAACCCCAGAGGCATGGAGAGGTTACAAATGATGTAAGATTAGCAACGCATATGACCCCTAAGGAAGAAGGAAAGAAACGAAAGAAGAGAGAATCCTTACCAGAAGAGGAAGAATCTTTGTTTGAGGTCCCAGAAAATTTTAAGAAGTATGAGATAGATGACAGGAGAGTCATGATAAGAATGCCTAAACGAGAAGCACAATCAGGAGAGGCCTATGATAACAAAGAAACCACCAAGAAAATAGTAGTGGCCATAGAAGAAGGAGAGGAGAGATGCACGTATATAGGCCATGACCTGACAGAAGAAGAAGAGCATGAATTGATTGCCTTGCTAAGAGAATACAGAGATGTATTCGCTTGGAGTTACAAGGATTTGAAAGGGGTTGACCCGGACATATGCTCACACACTATTCCCATGACCTCAGATGCTAAACCCTCTAAGCAAAAGCCTTATACATATAACGATAATTACGCCGCTAAGATCAAAGAAGAGATAGATAGACTGGTTGAAGCTGGATTTATCTATGAAATTGAGCACACTGAATGGGTATCCCCCATCGTAGTGGTGCCCAAGAAGAATGGCAAACTGCGTGTGTGCATTAACTTGAAAAAGGTTAATGCAGCCACAATTCGAGATAACTATCCGCTTCCCATAACAGAACATCTCTTAGAAAGAGTGGCAGGCAAGGAAGTGTATAGCTTCCTTGATGGATTTTCGGGCTACAATCAAGTAGCCATAGCTCCAGAGGATCAGCATAAGATAGCCTTTGCCACAGAATGGGGCATTTTTGCTTTTAGAGTAATGCCATTTGGGCTTACCAATGCACCAGCCACCTTCCAGAGGCTGATGTGCCATGTGTTTAAGGAGTTCCTGAGAAAGAGTTTAGAAGTCTATGTTGATGATCTTTGTGCTCATTCCAACATTAGACAAACCCATATCCCTGAACTCAGACAAATCTTTGACAAATGTAGAGAATATCAAGTCTGCCTGAACCCAGAAAAGTGCGTTTTTATGGTCAGGCAAGGCAAGATTCTAGGACACATAGTGTCAAAGAATGGCATATCTACAGACGAAGAAAAAGTGAGAGCCATAGCAGAGCTACCGAGGCCAAAGAATGTCAAGGAAGTACAAGCTTTCATGGGGCATTGTGGGTATTACCGACGTTTCATCCACATGTATGCTGTCATTGCAAAGCCCATGTACGGACTTCTGACAAACTTTGAGTGGACGGATGAATGTGAGAATTCCTTCCAAGAGCTTAAACGAAGATTATGTTCAGCACCAATCTTGACCACACCAGATTGGAATAAGCCATTCCATGTTCATGTTGATGCATCCAATTATGCTATTGGATGTGTGCTGGCACAACCTACTGGTGAAGGTAATATGGATCTTCCAATTGCCTATGCCAGTAGACAATTGAATGCGGCTGAACGGAATTACACCACTACGGAGAGAGAAGGCTTAGGCATGGTATATGCAGTTAAGAAATTTAGACACTATTTGCTTGCAAATAAGTTTAAATTTTTTACTGATCATCAGGCATTATTATATCTCGTAAACAAGCCATGCAATACAGGAAGATTAGTGAGATGGTTTCTCTTGCTAATGGAATATGACTTTGAGGTCGTGGTAAGAAAAGGTAGGACTCACTTGAGAGCAGATCATCTCTCTAGGCTCACATCGGGAGAAGCCCCACAAGGAGTGTCAGATGACCTTCCTGATGCTTACTTGTTTAATTTGGAAGTTATACCGCAGTGGGCCAAGCCATTGGTACCAGTATTGACATACGGGCCTAACCATCCAGTGGTAAACACACGGAATAGAGAGGTTGTAAAAGCCCAAAAGTACCACATCATGGCAGGAAGCATGTACAAGCACACAGATCAAGGGATCTTGGCTTGTTGCGTAGAAGAGGATGAGTACGCTAAATGGTTGCAATTAGCACATGTAGGTGCATTAGAGCAACACCATTCAAAACAACGAACGTTGCAGACTCTAAAGAGATTCGGAGTGCATTGGCCAACTATGGAAGCGGATGTCCAAAAGTTGTGCAAGGAATGCCAAATCTGTTGCACTAAACCACCTGTGGAACATGCCACTCTCTATCAAGTATCCATTGTGCCAGATTGGAGTGAACCTCTAGTATCATTCTTGAGGACAAACACATTCCCTCCAGACATGACTCTAGCTAGAAAAAGGAGTTTGGAACAAGAAGCCCAGGATTATTCACTCGTTGGTGATAATCTATACAAGCGCGGTAAGGATGGTTACCTGAGACTGTGTGTCCATGAAAGTGAGTATCTTAAGATCTTAGAAACTGCTCACCAAGGTGTAGCAGGAGGACACTTTGGACCGGATCGGGTGATCAAGGCAATCCTATTTGCGGGCTTTTGGTGGCCTACCCTTCACATGGATGCACATACCTATGTGAAACGGTGTGATGTCTGTCAAAGGACTCAGTATCCTATACGCAAAGATGCGATGCCACTGAAACCTATGATGGGTGGACGTGCATTCTCTAAGTGGGGAATAGACTTCGTAGGTCCTATTAATCCCCCAGCTAAGGGTTCTCATGCGGAATACATCATTGTGGCAACAGATTATCTCACCAAGTGGGTAGAGGTAAAAGCTACAACCAAGAACGATGCTCAAACAACTGCCAAATTCTTGTTTGAGAATGTATTCACAAGATACGGGCTACCTATAGAGCTTGTAAGTGATAGAGGCACTCATTTCTTGAACGAAGTGATTGAAAATCTACTCCAATAATTCTTGGTAATACACAAGAAGTCTGCCCCTTATCACCCTCAAGCTAATGGACAAGCTGAGAGCACTAATAAGATTTTATGCAATGTACTGACGAAATTAGTGAACACTAAACGCTCTGACTGGGACAAATAGCTACACCATGCTGTTTGGGCATACCGAGTTGCCTACAAAACGGTACTCCAAGCCACCCCCTTTCAGATGGTATTCGGTCAAAACGCTGTGTTACCCTTGGACTTCTTGATCCCTACATTGAAAGTAGCACAAGAGCACGAATGGACAGGTCATGAGCTCTCCTCTAGGATCTTTGACCTTGAACGATTAGGGGAAACAAGACTGAGAGCCGCTGCAGGAATATATGCAGCCAAGAAGAGACAGAAGGCATATTTCGATGCCCATGTGAAGGATAAGGGCTTGAAAGCAGGAGATCTAGTTTTAGTATATACACTAAAACAACACGCCAGGAAGCTAGAAAAGAGAGGCTACGGACCTATGGTTATCAATAGGATCTCCACGAGTGGAGCAGTACAATTGGCCACATTAGAGGGTGATGTTCTCCCTAACTATATTAGTGGTTGCAGAGTCAAGTTGTATCAGGAACCCCTCACAGAAGAAATGCTTAGCCGACTCAACACTGCTAAGAAACGCAAAGAGGAAGAGAAGCAAATTAGAGAAGAAGCTCAAGCAGAAGCTTTAGAACGCATCAGACGGATGAAATTACGAAGGCAAGGTAGAGATCAGCCTGGAGCGAATGACTATGCAGACCAAGGATTTCCTATGGCCATGTGTGAAGTTGCAGGAACAAGCTCGCATAGGATAATTGATAGACGTCCTTTCGTAACCTTAGATATAGGACAAGGAAAGAGTGCAAGGACCGTAAGAGCCTTGATTGACTCAGGTGCAGCCACTAGTGCTGTTAGAATGTCTTACTGTCAAGAATTACAGTTAACTGTCAATCCTGTGGAGGCATATCTTATAGGATTGGGAGGCGTGGAAACCCCTTGCATGGGCGAGGTGGAACTTCCCCTCTACATTCACGATGAGGCAATGACCGTTAAAGTACTCGTGTGTCAAGATGAAGATCTCACTGAACCTCTAGTCTTGGGTCAAGATTGGATCTATGACCAAGCAATTAACTTAAACCTAAGAAGTGGACTTCTCCAGGTTTGGGTCAATCATAGTCGAGTTACAGTAGAATTAGACAATGGAGCACTCAAGGAACTAGGAAAGGCACAGACTCCTGGTCCTTCCAGGGGTACACATGAAGATGACCATGCTGTTCTTGTTCAAAACCCTGTGTTGCAGAGGAATGATATTTGCAAACAAGGATTCAGGGATGCAACGGAACTCCCTTCTTTTCCAAAGGCCAGAAGGGGGCAGCAACCAAAGGCGGATCACAAGCAGAAGAAGCAGAGCACGACCTATGTCCGAGATCAAAAGTACCTGCGCAGCAGAAGGTCCCAGAAAATAAACCAGGTGTGGGTGCGGAAAGGCGAACGACCGGGTGCACCACCGTCAACTACACGGGCAAAGCCTCTTATTAGTAACCAACAACACGACGCTAATAAGAAGTCTTTCAGAAATTCTTCTGCTAAAGTAAAATCTATTTGGGTGCCCAAGAAGTCGATGAAGGCAAGCCCACAATCTAGACAAATTTGGGTGCCTAAGGCTTGCTTGAGGGCACAAGTAGTTACGCCAAGGCCACAACCTATGCAGCATAACCCATCTACGAGTATAACCAGAATTCCCTCGTGCTCTACACTTAGGAACACACCAAGACCCATGAGCATGCATGTAATCACTTATAAGTGGGTCCCTAAAAGGCCCCATTCCCAAACAGCGACACCGACACAACTCTCTAGAGTCTCTACGAAACCGAAAGCAAAGCCCATACACTGCATTTTGCAGTTTAAGACCTGTAATAAACCCCCCGACCCCGATTTGTAAATTCACCCCACTTACTAACGGCATTAGTCTCCTAGGAATACACAAACGTTAACTACACTCACTGTCTTCGTGCACTTACTAACCACTAACTCATCATCTGCCTCATGTTAATGTTGTAACGGGGACAGCAACGGATTTATTCTGTCCATTACGATGTTAACACATGCTTCTATATTCTCACAGAATCAGAAGGCAAGCAGTAAAATGGCAGAAGCGACAGGTTCGGGCTCACAAGTAGGGATACTTACTGCGGGAATTGATGTGGATAGTATACCTGTGGACATGCCCCCGACTGAACGACCAGTGGAGATGCAACACCTTCAGCAAATCCCGGTGCCAGACCCACCTACAGGGATCACGGAAAGAGTCCATGCCAATTCTCATTGGTTCAATGGCATGCCCGGTCCATTAGGAGAGGCCAAGTATATCTGGGAGTCTAAATGCGAGTATGACAGATCATGGGTGAGATTCCAATTTTTCTCCAAAGAGTTCGAGACTTTACAGAACACCGAAGATCTCCAGACCATATGGCAACGAGCAGGGTTGGCGGAATATTTTGAAGCCCCACTACCTAAACCCGATCTCCTCCGATGTTATTATTTGGTCTCCACATTACAAGCTAATGAAGATAAGGACCAACCCGGATCATTTGTTCTCCCCTCATTGCTGGGCAACAACGAGTTGAAGAGGTTTGAACTTACTGTGGAGCTGGTGAGTGATGCTTTAAATATGCATGGCACGCATGTACCCTCAGAAAAGGATGCTCTCGTTCCCACCAACATGAAGGACATGAAACTAGTGAAGCTGAAAGACATGGCAGCACTCACCCCAAATGTGTCCATCCCTCTCCGAATGTGCATGCAACATTTCGCCTTCCCCGGCCAAGACCGATTCACGCAACCACACAAGAAGATCTGGTTTGCTCTCTACTTGGCGGAAGCAGGTGCGTTACCTATTAAGCTACCAGTGTGGATTATAGATCAGTTGTATGAAGCAAACAAACGGGCTTCTAGAAAATTAGTGGTGAACGGTTGCTGTGCACTCACACGCATCATTTACCGATGCTTGGCATATGATGTCCCCATTGAGCGTGCCTTAACTTGGGCACAATTACAAATGTTTAAAAGGCTCAAGACGTCCACACATCAGTCCAAGCGCATGAGGGGCGCGATCCCTTGTGTCCAGACAAGGGAAGTCCTGACTACTCCTGAGGCATCACCATTAAGAGAGGGCATTGTACCTCCCTTTACCATTAGGATACCCAGGTCGGAATCTGACACTACGACACAACCTACCCCATCGGCTCCTCCTGTTACACCTGAATTCGAATTTGCTGCCACTGGAGAGGCTGAAGGACTGGACCCCCAGGATTTCGAAGCATTCCTACAAAGCACACAATTCTCTGATGTGGAGTTTTATTCAGAGGCAGAGGAGTAGGGCACATCCTCACGAAGAAGAAGAAAGTCTACAGACGGTAGACATGTCCATTGGAGTGACGCTCAGCAAAGTCAACAACACGGACACCCGGAAGAAGAAGAAGCGTATGAAGAAGAGACCACTGAAGCCCCAGCATATACAGCAGAACTCCGAAGGCTGTATCAGATTATGGAAAGAGTGCGATCGCAGCAGTTGCTCACTAAACAGAGCAGCAGAGTACTTATGACTCAGTTGTTGGAAGAAGCGGGAGTTGACTCAGAGTACAAGGAAGGTCTCTTATTGATGGCAGAAACATATGGAGTTGTAGAAGCTGTGCGCACTGCCATTCAGAGGCCTTCAGTTCAATATGACCCACGAAGGTTCCAGACACGACCTCGCTCAGGTAAAAATATCCAAATTCCTGTCACAGTTGCAGAAGAGCCAACTACTACACCAACCTCCCAAACAGCTAGTCAACAGCACCCCGCCACCCATGAGGAGTCCACCGAACCACTACCACCTACTTCCCCACCATCACCTCCTAGAACAGAGACAGTGGAAATCCCATCGACCACTCAACCCACTGACCCAACCTTCATCTTCCGTACTCCCATCTCTAGTGCCACCCTATTCTCTACCACTGATAATCCAATCTTCGAAGCAAACCCCAACACTACCCAATCCGCTGAATCCCTCCTAGAGCCTGCCCTAGGGCAACCCTCCCCAACGCCCTCAGCCACGGGTCATCCTGACCCTAGATCCACATTCATGGGCTTCCCTGCTACCACGCAACCCTTTCAGCCCTCCTCAAATTTACGACCTCAACCCCCGACATCCCTCTCTCCATTCCTACAATCCCTCCATGACCTCTTTGCTAGGGCTTTTCAACCAGGCCCTCAACCATTCCCTGTCTTTTCAGCTCCCCACCCCACTTCACATCTATTCACCACTTCCACACACACACCACCTACCATACCAATGTATATGGCAGGCCCCACACTAACACCCACTCCTGAAGGTATGGACATTTGACCACCCACGGCACCTCCACCCACGGTTTCACCTCCTCCCATTCCCCCTCCACCAATTTCACCCACACACACAACTTTCGTAGACACATCATTCACTGTCTCCCTTCCCCAATTCCCTTCCCATGCATCTTCCACGGTAAACACCCCCCACTCATCTATAGGTAATGCATTGGACACCATGTTGGCTTGTATATCAAATTTAAGAACAGATTACATTCAGCTCCAGCAACAAAACGCACGCCTGCAAGAGCACTCAGCGACACTACAGCACCGCCTTGCGGCACTAGAAGAGGAGAACGCTCGCCTCCACACACAGTTCCAAACCCTCCAAGACGCCCATAATATATTGGAGGTACAGCTACAGAACGTAGATCAGGAAGCAGTGCAGGTGGTAGAAGGTCACCTACGGACACAACTGGAACGCAACTCAAAACTTCAGCGAAATATGGCGCTACTTAAACGCCATCTTGCGGCTGCTCAGGAAGAGAACAGACGTCTGCAAATACAAAATCAAGAGAACCTGGAGGCAGCTATTGAGAGCACACCGGGGGCACCCATCAGCCCATCCAAGTTTCAAGCAGTGACCCCCGATAATATCAAGATTATATTGGAAGATTATGCCATGCTGCTCGAAGCACATGATAAGCTATCGAAGGAGCTAGGACAACTGAAGCAGGAACACCAACAAGGACCAACAGCTGCCCCTCCAACCACCCCCTCTGCGGCTTCGCTTCTCAACGCAGAGGCCATAAAAGATCTCCAGGAACAGGTAACTGAATTGCAAACACGCCTACTACAATATGAGAGACCATCTTCCCCTCCGGAGGCTCCCACGGACGAAGAAGTTGTGCAAATTCCTGTGGAACAAACGTTTGATGAAGAATATGATCCGCAACCATTCCCAGGAGGCCAACAAACAGAAGAAGCGCAGGACACGTTCGAGGCACCACGGCCGCCATGGTTACGACAAGTGGAGGAAATCGGGAGTTCGCACGAAGAGCGCACCGTAGTGCAAAATCAGGCCATGAGGGTCATAGAGGAGACTGTGTTACAATCAGCTTACTTCAAGAACTTGTCATCGCGATGCCTGATTCTCTCATCGGAACTCCAGTACAGGCCATATTATATTATCTTGGCTGATTATAATGCAGAAATACAAAGAGTCACGGGTCAGATTCCTACTTTTGCGACCCAATTTCAACCCGAAGACCTTCCTCCAGAGGTGCGAAAAGGCAAGATTCGTCAACCAACATGGCGGTAGAAACTTTTAGAGACCTATCCAGAAATGCTACGCACATGGAACAACGCGCCGTTGCACCTCCTGTACAACCCATGCTACGGTCCAGTCCCCCGCCGCAGGTCGTGGAAGGCATTTAATATCAAGGTACAGAACAATGCGCAATGCAAGGAATGGCTGAACTACCCGTACATCGCGCCACCACAAGGACCACCATCGGTAGCATATATGATGGGGACCATTCGCCACTGGATGCCGCGCTTGAAGCCCATGCAAGATGTAGCAGCGCAAATGATGCTTAAAATCTTAGATATGATGCAAGTAGTGCTGAAGACCTTTAGAAATGCAGCCGCACCACAGGTACGTCTTCCGAGGTTTAGCAATGGAAATTACGACTTGGTGTATGACATGAGCACCACCCCCAGTATCCGTGTGGCTTACGCTTGGCATGCACGCATCAAATACCTCCCCGCCTGCTACAAACAGACCTTCGAAGAAATGTTCAGATCAGGTTTCTGGGAGTACCACTCGGAGATTTTCGCACCAAAGCCGACATATCTGCTTCAACTGTTTGCTTGTGAACAAGCAATGTATTCAGAGTACTACACCACCCCGCAACCAGAGACCCCCGGTGCAATAAATTGGGAGGCATTGGAAGCCGATCTAGCAAGAGGCTTAAGGATAGGAGAACATGAACTGGCCACCAATGTCATCCAATATTACATCGACCACCCGCGCGAACAAAGGTCTGTCAGGGGCGACAGACGCTAGGAAGGGGGGAGTGTTGGCACACAAAGCAACAGAGGAATCATGCACAATACGGCAACAAGGCCAGATCATTTTTCCCCATGGGTTATGTACAACTCAAGTGATTTTAATCACTACACAAACATTGTAAATCCCGTTTTTGGTAGAATAGACTCCATTTTGTGCAAGCCGAGGAGTCCTCGAGCTTGAGGAGTACTAGAAGTACCACCGTACCAAATTTCATAATTTTTAGACTTCGTTTGAGCCCTCAAATAAGCCCTGGAACCTAATTTTTAACTAGGCCGGACACTAGGTCTGGACAGGGCCAAAGCTAGTCAAAAACTATAAAAAGAGCTAGAGAGCTCATTTTTGAGGTTAGATTGTAATTGAAACGAACTTGTAAGAGCTTTTGAAAGTAATCTAAAGAACTCCATTGATTCTCTCTCTTTGTCTTGCCGTGTGTGCGCGTGTGTGTGTATGTGTGTGCATGCTTGTGTGCTTCTCACTCACGCACTTGTGCCGCCACTTGCTCGAGGTCTTCATACCATCCTCACGTCTTCCCGGATTGACATTAAAGGAGGTGCTACTCATCATTGAGCTACACCAACCTTGATCTTGGTCGTATCACCTTCTTTGCATGGAAAGGTCTATTTATGGTCCTATACGCACTTGTCTTTTGTGCTTACTTTTCACCTTCTATTTCTCTTTTCCACTTTTGGATTTCGCTATGCCTCGTTCTCACATATGGCACACACAATCCCAATTCTTTCCCTCTCTCTTCCTATCTCGAGTCTAGTCTACCCACCTTTTATTTCCACTACTCCCACTCTCGTTGCTAGCTTCGCACTCTTCTCTCTACTTTTCAAGGCCCATTTCAGCACCAATCTTACATTTCCTCTTCGTTTTTGCCTTTCTCTTTTCTTTCTCTTCTCCCTTCTATTGAACACAATCCTTCACATACTTCACACCATGCTCACTCTCTCCCACTTACTCTTTCTATCCCTTTTGCCTTTTTCTCACTCACTCGCACACACTCTCACCTTCTCTTGTTCTCTGATTTCCAGCTTTTCCTACATACCTGTTGAAGCTCAAGGTCAAGGACAAAGCATGGAAGCACATCAAAGAAGTGGACATAGAAGAAGAGAGAGCAAGTAGGGAGCTCCAAGAAGTGTATGTCAAATTTTCAGAAGAATCCCCTACAAAAATAGTGATTTTCATCACTAGAAACCATTGTAAATACCATTATCTATTTTTAGTAACTCCATTTTGTTCAAGCCGAGGAGTCCTCGAGCTTGAGGAGTATTAGAAGTACCATCGTACCAATTTTCATAATTTTTAGACTTCGTTTGAGCCCTCAAATAAGCCCTGGAACCTAATTTTTAACTAGGCCGGACACTAGGTCTGGACAGGGCCAAAACTAGTCAAAAAACTATAAAAAGAGCTAGAGAGCTCATTTTTGAGGTTAGCTTGTTAGAGAATAGAACTTTTGTAAGAGAACTCTTTTGCAATCTAAGCTTTCCATTGTTCCTCTCTTTGATCTTACTTTGTGCGCGTGTGTGTGTATGTGTGTGCATGTTTGTGTGCTTTCACTCACGCACTTGTGCCTTCACTTGCTCGTGGTCTTCATACCGGTCCTCACGTCTCCGCGGATTGACAAGTAAAGGAGGTGGTGCTTACGCTTGAGCTACACCAAATTTTGGCGCCGTTGCCGGGGAGAGAGTTTCGAGGACGAGCGTTGTGATGGTAAGATCGTAGATTTGCGACGTTGGAAGGTAAAACTGTCATTTCAGTTCATTTTCTGTTTTTTCCTCTTCATCTTCATCATCATCATCATCTCCACCTTCTTCCATCTTCTTCTTCATAGAAAATTCTTGTTTTTTAGTGCATTTTCACCATTTTCATACCATTTTTCATGCATTATTGTGTGGGAAGGAGTTAGGAGGTGCAAGGGAGAGCAAGCGCTGCATTTTTTTCATGATTTTCTGCTCATACGGAGCTCGCCATAGCCGGCGCTCAGAAATTTGAATTTCCCGCCAAAAAACGCGATTCTGTGATGAAAATCGCGATTCTGTGAAAATTCAAATTTTTTTGAAAAATCACGATTTTCAGTTTTCCCGCTTAAAAGTTGGTTGAAAAAAATCGCGATTCTGTGTTTTTCTCAAAAAAACACGATTCTCTGCTCAAAATCGCGATTCTCAAAAAAACACGATTCTCTGCTCAAAATCGCGATTCTCACCAATCACGATTTTCAGCAAAAACACGATTTTGTGAAAAAGGCGATTCTGTGAAAACACGATTTTTTGCTCAAAATCGCGATTTTCAAAAACACGATTTTGTGCTCAACATCGCGATTTTCATGTGAAAAATACGATTTTCAAAAAACACGATTCTCTGCTCAAAATCGCGATTCTCACCAATCACGATTTTCAGCAAAAAACACGATTTTGTGAAAAACCCGACTTTCTGCTCAAAATCGCGATTCTCACAAATCACGATTTTCAGCCAAAAATACGATTTTGAGAAAAACACGATTCTGTGGGACAAAATCGCGATTTTCAAGTCAAAAACACGATTTTGAGAAAACACGAATTTTTGCTCAAAATCGCGATTTTCAATTCACGATTTTCTGCTCAAAATCGCGATTTTCATGTCAAAAACACGATTATGAGAAAACACGATTTTGAGTCAAAAACACGATTTTGTGAATCACGATTCTCTGAGTCAAAATCGCGATTTTCAGAAACACGATTTTGTGATCAACATCGCGATTCTCTGAAACACGATTTTGTGATCAACATCGCGATTCTCTGAAACACGATTTTGTGATCAACATCGCGATTCTCTGAAACACGATTTTGTGATCAACATCGCGATTCTCTGAAACACGATTTTGTGATCAACATCGCGATTTTCAGAAACACGATTTTGTGATCAACATCGCGATTCTCTGAAACACGATTTTGTGATCAACATCACGATTTTCAGAAACACGATTTTGTGATCAACATCGCGATTTTCAAATCACGATTTTCTGCTCAAAATCGCGATTTTCAAAAACACGATTTTGTGCTCAACATCGCGATTTTTTTGACTTCAGAGCATCGCGATTTTCAGAAAGATCACAAAATCGCGATTTTCTCCAAAGGTCCTGTTTGCCTGTTTTGACCCCCAGGAGCCTGATTTGGCATAACTTTTTCATCCAAAGTCCATTTTTTGAGCTCTATAGCTTGTTGGAAAGCTCGTTTCAAATCCTACACGATCTCAACTATTTTTTTCAAGAATAATGTGTTGATTTTGAGATAGGATAATTTGAAGTTGACCCTCAGGTGGGACTAGGGAACCAAGGGGACTCCAAAGAATTTTGAACCATACCAAGGGGAAATTTTGGACTCTTGACTAAAGCTTATGAACCTGAGATCTGGTAGACACTTAGGTAAGGATAAACAAAGCATTAGATCTTCTGAGGCTAGTGTCAACCATACATCCAAGTCTTGGGCACAACAACTAAGTGGTCATCTTTTACTAAGTTCAGACACAAGTGATTCAGAAATGTCTTTTAGCATGGGAAAACCTGCAGGTGGCTCAGGGACTGCCCATCTACAAACACCGGAAGGTCCCTATAAGACACAGTTGGAATATATTCGGACCAACCAATTAGGTGCTCGCATCTATGAGGATGGTCTGAGGCGATCAGTGGTCCAACTCAAAAATCCAGATCAATCCTTTGGACTTGAACACCCGGTGGTCAAGTTCGAAGAGGGTTCATACATTGATAAGGAAGGAACCATGTATGTGGTTACCAACCAACCAGATAGGACCGATGAGTTCGGAAATATCATTCATGAGAATGAGATAGGAGACCTAGAACAAGGAAATATAGGACAAGGACCCCAGACTCCTAGAGGCAAGTCAGTTTTGACCCGAGTGATCACTCCAGACTGGATCCCTCAAGACAACAAAAGCATAGAACTATTTTTGAATAGAGAAACAGAGGAAGCCTTTTGGAGATTCAAGCCAGAACAACCTAGCCAATTGGGCATAGTCATCATCTACGAGTTCAAGGATCCAGAGATACCAGGCAAAGTTGTCTACCTAGATAACACGTCAGAGAAAATTTTCTTGGTAACAGAACATGATAGACATGCATATACTTGGAAGAATGAATTGATTTTCCCTCCACCAAGATCCAATGTTTCCCACGGCCTCCATGGAGTAGGGTCATCCCAAGCTCAGGAAGCCCAGAGAGAAAGAACTAGAGAGAGACCTGAGGTAAGCCTTGCACACACCGTGGGCAGGAATAGATCAAGATATGAAAATGAAAGACCTGAAAGAGAGAGACATCAAGCACATAGGCAACAAAGAGATGAACAGGATTTTCCATTGCCTAGACCCCGGGAGTACCCAAGAACCCTTAAACCCAGTCACGTGATCAAGGCAATGAAGAACTATTTCGATGGGACAGGGGATCCTTATGATCATGTGGCCGAGTACAAACAAGTGCTGAGAGCCGAACAAATTGAGGACTGGTTCACCCAGTACGAGGCATTTGGTTTGACCCTTAAAGGCACTGCCTTAGCTTGGTTTCAACCATTGAGTAGAAGCAGCTATCGCGATATAGGTCAACTGCTAGACGAATTCATTGTAGAATTTTCCAAGAGTGGTATCAGGCATAACACATCATCCCTGATCCATAGTTTCAAGCAGACACCCCAAGAAACAGTGCGACTAGCAGGTAGAAGGTTCAGACAGTACCTAGAAAGATGCCCTGCTCCAGAGCTACCCACACCAGCCAAACAAGTGGCTTTGTTTTTAGATGGCTTACTGAGCACAAAGTTAAGATCCTATGTATACTTGAAAGATCCTAGATCCATAGAAGAGTGTGTGCGGACGTGCATAGACATAGAAGATAACTTGGGTGAGGAGTTAGGATTGTCCAAACTCTACAAAGATTCGGATAGTTCTACTAGTCATACTTCAAAGATCTCCACAGAAATAGAAGAGATAGCTGAGCAAGTTGCCAAGAAGCTGGGAGTCCAAAATAAACAAACACAGAGAGTCACTTCATTGAATCGGTGCTATACTTGCGGAGGTGACCACATGGCTAACGTATGCCCAATGCAAAACCAAAACATTAGAGAAAGGAATGCTCCATATTGCACTATTGAGAGAAAATACACAAACCACACGGCTCAAGATTGTCCCTACAATAGGCAGGCTGTTAGACAAAATTATCAGCAACCTTACCCACAAGGTAGGTATCAGAATCAATACCAACAGCCATATTATAGACCACAACAGCAGTATCAGGTACCATATAGGCCACAACCTGTCTTGGGAAACCAACCACCAGCTCCAGCCAACGTGATTCCAGTCAAGTATGCTGTGGGAGAGGAAAATCCAAATAGAGCATTGGTGCCCCTAACCCCATGGACACCAGATAATGATTCTCATGCTCATAGTTCAGACTACTCCCATGAAGGTAGTCCACATGCGTATTACACAGAGTCACCTGAGCATAGTGAGATTTACTCGTATCAATATGAGGCGCCACCTATGGAGCAAAATTGGGAGCCAGAATACTCCAATGTCATGTACACAAATCCTAACCCTAGGCCCCAGTTGAGACAAACGAGACCACAAGCCCCTAGAGGATCTTGTTTCAGATGTCATGGTGACCATTTCATTCGTGACTGTCCCCACCCACCATCTCCGAGCCAAGGACAGGCTATCACAATACAGGCTTTTTGTCCTGATTGTGGCAAAGACCATCTCCCCAGAGATTGTCCAAGAAACCCCTCTAGTGCACCCAAGATTACACCCATTAATGTGGTAGGCTTAGTGGCAGATCCAAGTTCAAGTAGTAGCAATGTGGCTCCTATACAAGCTGTCACTAGAGCACAAGCCTTAAAACAGGATAAACCAGTAGAACAATCAGAGTCGAGTGAATCGGGAGAGCCTAGTAAGAGGAAAACAAGAACATGGAAGGATACCAGAGAGAAGGCCAATCGTAAGTGGAATAAAAAGTTATCGGAACTAGAAGAAAGCTTAAAAGAAGCGAAAACAAAAATAGAAGACATTGCATCTCAAAGCCCCTCGCATGCCGAAACTCCATCCACTCCACCTCATCCCACCCCACCACCCATTGTAAATAGACCGCAACCAGGGTCTGTTCTCGCAGATCCAACCCCAGAAGGTTTGGACATGATGTTCAAGGCCTACCAGGCTCGACTTCAAGAAGGGCCTACAGCTGCAAACCTAGACAAGAGTTACCCTAGAGCAGATTTAGAGATTGAACGAATGAAAATGTGCATGAAAATGGTAGAACAAGCTCAAGCCATACTTGAGACTAGTCAAAAGTTCAATCAGACAAACTCTATCAAATCGGATTTGCATTTCCAAGGCTTACTAGAACGATTAGAGTAGTTGGTAAACAAACCACAAGTTTCTCTACCTCCACAGGCTCAACCAGTTATTGAAAGAGGAAGCTCACCACCAAGGGGAGCTTATGTTCCTAATTCCACGGATGCTGGAATACCTCCTTCTATTCAACAGTACTCTCAAGAGTTCTTGCGGGAAATACAAGAGGAGAAATGGGCCAAGGAGAAGGGTAATTCCCCTCCTATTCCTGAGATTGATGATCTTCATGATCAATTTCCCCAAGACATTCCATCTATTTACGAAGATGAAGCAAAACAAGAAGACGAAAGATTAGATTTTGAATCTAATACCTTAGAAGAACTGCCTCAATTTCCAGGCCCATGGGAATCTGAATCACTCCAGATTAGAGCTCCCACAATACTAGTAAGAAATGAAGACTCAGTGGTTCCAAGGAACACGGATGTCGTGAAGAACACTAAGGTTCAGTGTCATCTCACTGTAGAAGAGCTGCTCAAAGCAAAACCTGAGTTATGGAATCATGTGAAGGATCAGGTCCCAGAACTTGATTCCAACATGCCAAAAGCAGGCTCTAAGCAAAGGGTACCAGAGATACCTCTAGACAAAATAGGGGACATGTGTGAGGGTGAAGAAGGTAATACTTATCTTCCAATCACCTACCAAGGTTACACAACCAAAGCAATCATAGATTCAGGTGCTGGTGTTGCTATTGCGACCACCTCCTTGTGGAAGCAATGGGGCAAGCCCACATTAAGACCAACTAGAATGAAGCTTCAAATGGCTGATGGTCATTTTGAAAGACCTCTAGGATTGTTAGAAGGGATCACTCTAACCACTTGTGGTGTAGAGTTTGAGCACACATTTGCTATATGTGACTTTGAGAAAAATAATGTCTATGAGATGATCCTAGGAAGACCCTTCCTACGACAATTGCAAATAGTACAGGATTGGGGAACTAACTCCTTGTACTTACAGCACTTAGGGGTTACCACCAAGGTCAATTTGAAGGATTACACCTTCAGAGATGTACCACCCCTACAGTGGAATTCTATCCACAAAGTGAAAGAAGATTCCATCTCTGTGCATTCTGAAAGTTCACCTGATCCATCATGGCTGCATGAAGATACTCATTTGTGGATGTGCAAAGTCGCAAAGGAAGAGGAAAAACGTTTAAAGGCAAGGGAAGAAGGAACTTCACTAGGAGATAGACCAGTTAGAGACCCAGCCTACACACCGATGATCTTTCCAGATGAGGAGTTTGAGCCTCATGGCTGGCCAGAAATCTTAGCCACCATGGACATTGCTGTCAATGAGGAACAGTGGACACCTCATTGTGATGAGGAGGGTTATGATATCTCAGTGTTCATGTGTCAACCCTTGCTAGAAGAATGTGACCCTAGTGATGTCATAGAAGAAGAAGAGAATGACGATGATCTTGAGTCTATTGTGATGGATAGTTGCTTTAACTCAGAGCAGCACTATCTAGAAGATATAGGAGTGTTCACCCAGAAAGAAGAAGAACCTCTCACAAGTATTAAAACAGTAAACTCAAAGGATGGAAGTGAGAGTAGTCAAAAGAAAAAGAAAAGAAAAGCAGTGAAACAAGAAAAGGAGGAATCATTGTTTGAAGTACCAGAAAACTTCAAGAAATATGAAGTTGACGACCGCAAAATTTTGGTACGAATGCCTAAGAGAGAGGCCATCATAGGAGAATCATATGATAATAAAGAAAAGACCAAGAAGATTGTAGTGACCATTGAAGAGAACGAAGAGAGATGCACATATATAGGAGATGACCTAAGTGCAAGAGAAGAAATGGAGCTCATAGCTCTATTAAGGGAATATAGGGATGTGTTTGCATGGCACTATAGAGACTTGAAAGGGGTAGATCCAAGAATTTGCTCTCATACTATCCCCATGACTGCTGATGCTAAGCCCACCAAATAGAAGCCCTACACATATAATGATACCTATGCAGCCAAAATCAAAGAAGAAATTGATAGGTTGATTGAGGCTGGATTCATCTATGAGATTGAGCATACCGAATGGGTGTCCCCCATTGTTGTGGTACCCAAGAAGAACGGGAAGTTGCGAGTGTGTATTAACCTTAAAAAAGTTAATGCCGCTACGATTAGAGATAGTTATCCACTTCCAATCACAAAACACCTATTGGAGCGTGTTGCAGGCAAGGAAGTTTATAGCTTCCTTGATGGATTTTCAGGTTACAATCAAGTAGCCATTGCCCCAGAAGATCAACACAAAACAGCTTTTGCTACAGAGTGGGGAATCTTTGCATTTCGGGTGATGCCATTTGGGCTCACCAATGCACCTGCAACATTCCAAAGGCTCATGTGTCATGTCTTCAAAGAGTTCTTGCGAAAGAGCTTAGAAGTGTATGTGGATGATTTATGTGCTCATTCCCAAGAAAGAAGGGTTCACATCCCTGAGCTCAGACAAATCTTCAACAAGTGTAGAGAATATCGAGTGTGTCTAAACCCAGAAAAGTGTGTGTTTATGGTGCGTCAAGGTAAAATCCTCGGTCATATTGTTTCTAAGAATGGAATCTCAACGGATGAAGATAAGGTACGAGCCATAGCGGAGTTGCCAAGGCCAAGGAATGTTAAAGAGGTACAAGCCTTTATGGGCCATTGTGGATATTACCATAGGTTTATCCACATGTACGCGATCATAGCTAGACCCCTTTATGCCTTGTTGTCTAATTTTGAGTGGAACGACGAATGCGAGAATTCTTTCAATGAACTGAAGAAACGTTTGTGCACAGCACCAATATTGACCACTCCTGATTGGAATAAGCCATTCCATGTCCATGTGGATGCATCCAATCATGCCATAGGATGTGTGCTAGCACAACCCACAAGTGAAGGGAATTTAGATTTGCCCATAGCATATGCTAGTAGACAACTAAACCCAGCCGAAAGAAATTATACCACAACCGAGCGACAAGGGTTAGGCATGGTATATGCTGTAAAGAAGTTTAGACACTATTTATTGGTCAACAAGTTCAAGTTTTTCACTGATCATCAAGCTTTGTTATATTTGGTCAATAAACCTTGCAATACTGGACGCTTAGTAAGATGGTTCCTCTTACTAATGGAGTATGACTTTGAAGTTGTTGTCAGGAAAGGTAGAACCCACCTTCGGGCAGATCACCTTTCTCGCATTACTTCAGGAGAGTCACCACAAGGAGTGTCTGATGAACTACCTGATGCTTATCTGTTCAATTTGGAAGTTGTTCCTAAATGGGCAAATAAGTTGGTACCAGTCCTAACCTTCGGCCCTGCAAATAAGAATGTGAAAACATCACAAGAAGAAATTGTAAAATCACAAAAATATCACATATTGGCAGGAAGCATGTACAAACAAGATACTGAGGGTGTTTTAGCTTGCTGTGTCGAGGATGATGAACATAGTAGTTGGTTGCAGCAAGCTCATGAGGGATTGCTAGGAAATCACTATTCTAAACAACGAACATTGCAGAATTTGAAACGTTTAGGAGTGTATTGGCCTAGCATGGACAAAGAAATACATGAGTGGATCAAGAATTGTCCAATGTGCAGAGAGAGACCACCAGTGGAGCATGCGACCCTTTATCAAGTATCATTAATTCCAGATTGGAGTGCTCCATTGGTAGAGTTTATGAGATCGGGAAGATTACCCAAAGAGGCCAGTCTAGCAAGAAGACGAAATATGGAGCAAGAGGCTCAAGGCTATGCCTTAGTAGGAGAGAACCTATACCGAAGAGGTAAAGATGGTTACTTAAGACTGTGCGTTCATGAATCAGACTATTTAAGGGTCTTAGAGACTGCACACAGTGGTGTTGCAGGTGGACATTTTGGTCCTGACCGAGTGATTAAGACCATTCTGTTCTCAGGACTTTGGTGGCCCACTCTTCATATGGATGCACATACCTATGTGAAGAAATGTGACACATGCCAACGTGCACAATATCCAGTGAGAAAAGACGAGATGCCCTTGAGGCCAATGATGGGAGGACGTGCATTTTCGAAGTGGGGCATAGACTTCATAGGTCCTATTAACCCCCCAGCTAGAAACTCCCATGCAGAGTACATCATTGTAGCCACAGATTACCTTACAAAGTGGGTAGAAGTCAAAGCCACAACAAAGAATGATGCTCAGACTACGGCTAAGTTCTTATTCGAGAATGTGTTCACGAGATATGGACTACCAATAGAGTTGGTGAGCGATAGAGGCACACACTTCTTGAATGAAGTCATTGAAAATCTTCTCCAAGAATTCTTGGTGATACATAAGAAATCCGCCCCCTATCATCCACAAGCCAACGGACAAGCCGAGAGTACCAATAAGATCCTCTGTAACGTATTGACAAAACTGGTGAATAATAAACGCTCTGATTGGGACAAACAACTTCATCATGCTGTTTGGGCTTATCGAGTTGCCTACAAAACGGTACTCAACGCCACCCCATTTCAGATGATCTTCGGACAGAACGCTGTGCTACCATTAGATTTCTTAATCCCTGCCTTAAAAGTAGCACAAGAGTATGAGTGGAATGGGCATGAATTGTCCTCTAGGATCTTTGATCTCGAACGCTTGGGTGAAACGAGGCTACGAGCGGCAGCAGGCATCTACGCTGCAAAGAAGAGGCAAAAGGCATACTTTGATGCACACATCAAGGATAAGGGATTGAAAGAGGGAGATCTAGTGTTGGTATACACACTAAAACAACATGCCCGTAAGTTGGAAAAAAGAGGATATGGACCCATGATCATTAATAGAATTTCCACTAGTGGTGCAGTTCAGTTGGCCACTCTAGAAGGAGATATCTTGCCAAACTATATTAGTGGCTGTAGAGTCAAGCTATATCAAGAACCTCTTACTGAGGATATGCTAATGAGACTCAACACTGCGAAGAAGCGAAAAGAAGAAGAGTTAAGAGTGAGAGAAGAAGCACAGGTAGAGGCCAGAGAGCGTATTAGGCGAAATAAGTTAAGGCGATTAGGCCTAGATGTCAACTCAAAAGCCCCAAAATATCACATGGATATGTGTCAAAAGTCAGGCATTGCGACTTCTCAAGTCATTGACCGAAGACCCTTTGTGACCATAGAGATAGGACAAGGGAAGGGTGCAAGGACGGTGAAAGCATTGATTGACTCAGGTGCAGCAAGTAGTGCAGTTAAACTTTCCTACTGCCAAGACTTGGGGTTGAACGTCAATCCCATAGAAGCTTATCTCATAGGATTGGGAGGTGTGGAAACCCCTTGTTTGGGCGAGGTGGAACTTCCCATCTACCTTCAAGATGTTCCAATGAAAGTCAAAGCGCTAGTATGTCAAGATGAGAACCTTACAGAACCACTTGTCTTGGGTCAAGATTGGATCTATGACCATGCAGTTAACTTAAACCTAAGAAGTCAAATTCTTCAACTTTGGGTACATGAACAATGCATTACATTAGAATTAGAGAACTGCATGCTCCTAGATCATGGCACCACACACTCTCTTAGTTCTTCCAAGACTAATCATAGGAAAGAAGATGTTGTATGTGTCAAAAGCTCTATGATGCAGAAGGAGTCAATCGTGGAAGACCAGGTTCGAAGGCGGGTGGATCTTTCTTCTTCTCCAAAGACTCAAGTAGCCACAGTAGTGAGCCCACCACACAAGCAAACACAACCGTTCACAACAACTGCTACATCAAATAGAAAGACACCATTCGATAAAAAAGCGGTTCCGGGCATGAAGCAGATCTGGGTACGCAAAGGAGAGCAACCACCAGCCTTACCCCCACAAATCCCATCCATGCACACTAACCAGGCCAGAAGACGAAGGAAGCAGCTCAGACAAGCTCCATCACAAGATATCCAACAAGTTTGGGTGCCTAAGAAGTTAGCTGCAGCTCAACAAGGGCAATTACAGATGTGGGTACCTAAGAAGATCCTACACCCACAACAACCTTTGTTCTCCCACATGCAAAAGGTTTCAACAAAGAAGCCAAAAAGAGAAAAGGGTAAGAACCACGTACAAAGACCAAAGGAAGATCAAATCAGCTCTTCAACATTAGTAGGAAGACATGCAAAAAGGATATGGGTTTGGAAGCCAAAAGTGCAAGTAGCCTCCACCGAACCAAAGCATCAACCACACTGGATACCACAGTTCAGAAAGCATCCAAAGAGAAAGACGCCTGAAGTGACCTCTACAGTGCCAAATGATGTTCTAAAATGGACTCCAATAAGGAGGATCACATCAGTTCGAGACTCAATGGATACCTCCACCAAGGTCGGCATCAACCTCCACAAATAACATCGAAAGCCTCGAACGAGCAACAACCATGTGCTCCTTGCACAACCCTGACTTTTGCACCATTTTGGTCATGCATTTCCAAAGTATGCAGTAATATAGGGCCACATTACACGGCCGTGCATAGACACACTTGAGAATCCCATGCACAAGAGCACAGTGACATATGTCGAACATTTCTATTGATACTAACTTTTATCTTCTTGTTTTGTGATCTTGTTCCAAAAAAAAAAAAAAAAAAAAAAAAAAAAAAAAAAACGAGGAAGCACTTGTTCCCAGGTTTTGCTCATGGAACATGAATGAGTCATGCTTAGTTGAAGATTGAACCATCGATTACTGGGCATTTATCAGTTTGGATAGAAGTGTGTCTTGGCTAGCAGATGATTTAATTACTGCCTTATCTCATAGATGTCAAGAACTTAGCATGAGCAGGGCATCCACAACTATGGTTTCCTCTTACTATAGTAGGAGTGAAGAGCTTGAAGGTCCACAACTTGAGTGATGCTTAACTACTGTATGTACAAGAGCATCCAAGGAGATATCTGCAAGGGATAGTTCTGGAGGAGAGGGGATCTGCCATTCAAAAGATCTCATCAGTGGACCATCAACAATGGTCCATCCCAAACGCCAAGTGTACAACATGAAGAGATGAACATCCATCGACCTTCCCCATGGTAAGCATCTTTACTTTGAAAACATCATAGCCATAATAGCGTAGGAAACCTCTTCGTCGGCATACCCTTGAGCACTTAGCTCAAGAGCCCCAATTTTTGCACCATTCTTCTTCCAATGCATTTCCCAAGTAAACATTCATAGGGCTACATTACAAGGCCGTGCACAAGGCACATATTTTCCTCAACCCATGCACGAACATACTTACCCATCACTCAATATGGGTTATGAGTACTTGGCATGACTACTATGAAGATCAACTTTGGAAGATCTAGAAAACATCAACGGAGACTCACAACGACACAGTCATGCTGGCATACAAGGCAGAAGCACATACCAAGAGACTACAACCTGCAAAGACTCACAGTGATAGATGAAGAACGTCGGACGACTTGTGTTCATACAGAAGGGACACTCCCTCTCAAGGCACTACTTGGAACAACCACTACAACAAGGGTCTGTCAGGGACGACAGACTCGAGAGGGGGGGGAGTGTTGAAGCTCAAGGTCAAGGACAAAGCATGGAAGCACATCAAAGAAGTGGACATAGAAGAAGAGAGAGCAAGTAGGGAGCTCCAAGAAGTGTATGTCAAATTTTCAGAAGAATCCCCTACAAAAATAGTGATTTTTATCACTAGAAACCATTGTAAATACCATTATCTATTTTTAGTAACTCCATTTTGTTCAAGCCGAGGAGTCCTCGAGCTTGAGGAGTATTAGAAGTACCATCGTACCAATTTTCATAATTTTTAGACTTCGTTTGAGCCCTCAAATAAGCCCTGGAACCTAATTTTTAACTAGGCCGGACACTAGGTCTGGACAGGGCCAAAACTAGTCAAAAAACTATAAAAAGAGCTAGAGAGCTCATTTTTGAGGTTAGCTTGTTAGAGAATAGAACTTTTGTAAGAGAACTCTTTTGCAATCTAAGCTTTCCATTGTTCCTCTCTTTGATCTTACTTTGTGCACGTGTGTGTGTATGTGTGTGCATGTTTGTGTGCTTTCACTCACGCACTTGTGCCTTCACTTGCTCGTGGTCTTCATACCGGTCCTCACGTCTCCGCGGATTGACAAGTAAAGGAGGTGGTGCTTACGCTTGAGCTACAATACCCCCTCTTCCTCTCCTTACCTCCTTCTCACACATGCATAGTCTTTTCCTTCTTCACTCTCTAACACTTCCACACTATCAAACGCATTCTCCTATTCTCTCATTGCCTCCCTCTCGCTCACCATGGCACTATTCCCCACTCACTTTATCAATCACTTACTCATTAATTAGCTCTCAACAATACAATCACATAATCCTACGCACACCCTTACTTGCAGATTTCTCACTCGATCACACACTGGACTGAGCACACAAACTCACTCACTCACTAGGGCACCTTTAAACACACACACACACTTTCACACAAACACTTAGCCACCATTTACCCAAGCACTTCCACACTCATGCACTTGCGCACTTACCCCTTCAAAATTTCATCGACACACTTGTACACATTTGCACACTCTTGACATAAGGACATTCTCAGACGCACACACTCAGACCATGCAACACACAACAACACACAAGCAACCAATTGAACATTTGTAATCAAACCATCAAACAATCAAACATACTCATTTCAACCACGCAGCATTTTACCCCCACACACACACACAAACCTAGACACACCACGTCAAACACGTTGACTCAATTAGTCAAATATCCAAACCCTGAGAGACACACACACTCATTTCCGTTAGTTTTGTTTAGATTCGTTCCAATCCACAACAAAAAAATTGTGGATTGGAACCAGGGCGCCAGTCCCAGGGAATCAAGAAACACTACGAAAAAATGAATGAACTTGTTTGACTGGAGGATAAACAATATAAAACCAAAACCTTGAGGAAATCATGGTTTTACAAGCGACAGAGGGAAACTACTGCCCAAGAAACAGAGCATCATAATAATTGTGAGGTCATTTCCATGCTCGAGACATATCGTTTGTGCACATAGTAGTTTGTTTGGTTAGCACCTTAGGGATTTGGAACTCAGTATTGATCTCTTACACAACTCACTAAAATTCCATAGAACGAGCATCAATGCATTACCGGGAAAAACAAAAGCCAACCTATTGAGCTCTGCTTACCATAGTTACGAGAGGCTTCTTACCATGATCCTCATATGCTTCTAGTGCTCATTAGAAAACCCAAGCTTCTTGATTTAATTATCATGAACTTAGCAATAATTATGCAAACTTCATTGTTGCATGCCACCTAGCCTAATGCACCTTTTAGCACGTCATCATTACATGCAAGGGATCTCAAGAAAACATAATAATAAATTTGCCAATATATATCCACACCGGAAGGGCTTGGCAGCTTACTTGTGGTGAGTCACAGATGTACCAGTCACTTCTCTCCAGTGTTGCAACACTTCCCAACGGTTCACTCACCCATAGCCAAGGTCTTCTTTGCTTTTTCGTAACTTGGTCAATCACATTCCCTTCAGAGCCCCTCCTTTCGAACAGCTCTCTCTCTCTCTCTGTGTCTGTGTGTGTGTGTGTGTCAGATCCTACCAGCCTCCCCCTCTGCTTCAACCTTGCTGAAACTTCTCACTCACTATGGTGCTTCTCTCTCTCTTCAGAATAATCGAACAACAAGCTAACCAACTCCTCTATTGGGCAAGGAGTGCCAATTTTATGTCGTTACGTAGCCAAGAGTTAGATCTTGAAGTTTACTGAAGAGCAAAAGTTCAGATTCAGAGGTTATCACCTCTGAAACAGCAAAACACAGAGCAGTACAGTTTTGTCCAAACAACCCTAATTGCACTTGGAGGTTGAATTTGCTTTGGAACTTCTTCGAGAGAGAATTTTTGGTGTGCAAGCTCTTATTTTCAGAGCTTCAAGACATTATACATGTATGATCATTGTGTTAGCTCCTCCATATGAGAGTAGAGCATGATTTTGTTACATGTTTGGCATGTAAGATGACATTGTGGTATACTCTTCTTTGAGGTTTATGTCATCATGAGTTCGATCATGGATGTATAGTGGCATTGTGGTCTACATCTTGCTTATGCCACTTGGTTATGGATTTACTTTCCGATTGCACATACTTTTATGAGAGTTGATTGTGGATCTTGGTTGGTACTTGTATCTTTTGTTTTCTTTGCAGGTACATGATCCAGATTGGAGCCTCAGTTACACGTTTGTTTGTCACCGTTATTAGCATTTGCTCATTGATTGATATGTATTTGCCAATGTGATTCTTGGCATATGTGGATGGTGATTCCCACATGGTTATTTTGGTTCTAGAGTCCATGTTACAGAGGAGATGCTGCCGAAATTTCATCGGCTTTTATGCTAGAAAGGAGCTATAGTGGATCTTGAAGCTTGTGTGATAGCTTTGGATCATTGATTATCTCCATTCAGTTGGACTTGGTCACACATTGTTCGTGATAGGTTGGACCATCTTGCAGGATTTATTCTTGAGTGAGAGTTGTATTGCCATTGTATTGGCATATATTGCTATTAGTTTTTTGGCACATGTAGTTGCCATTATCTTTTTTATTAGATCAGTGACAGGTGGTGACAGATTACTCATTGTTCTTTTGCTATTGGTTATCTTGTTTGATTGCTCAGTTCACATCTATTTGGTCACTTTGGAGACTTAGTGAGCAAGCTTATGCTCATGGTTTTATATGCATGCTAGATGCATGGTTATGTGACAGGTGGTTCACATAGTTCCTTCTCCATCGAGACATTTGTGATATGACTTATGCATATGGATATGCAGGTGTGATCCTATTCAGGATAGAGTATTGTTTCTAGTCTCTTGTTATATTGCTAGTCTATTGGATTGCCAGCATGGTGTCTTCTCGATTTGATGGCACTGACTTTCGGAGATGGAAAGCTCAGATGTGGCATACATTGGTTCGTGCAGGGTTACACATGTATGTGCATAGAGATGCACAGAGGCCTTGTGACATGCCCGATCATGTATGGATGGATATGGATGCATTGGCCAGCTCCACTATCCGATTACAGCTTGTGGATTCTATATATGAGTCTGTTATGTATGAGGAGACGAGTAGTGCATTATGGCAGAGACTACATGATATGTATGCGAGTCCATTGACTCATGTGAGACATAGATCACATCGACGACTTCGATGTTGGCACTATGGTCATGAGGGCCATATTCGACGATGTTGCTTCAGGCGGATGCGACGACGACGTCAGAGATATGCACGTGATGCAGATCAGGTAGTGGTTTCAGGAGATTCTATGGCAGTTGATTATGCTAGTGATGGAGATATCACTTTCTCCTATGGTTCATCTCATGATTACTCTTGCTCATTAGATAGCACACATATGGCTTGGTTGCTTGATGCATTAGCCAGTTTTCATATTACTCCACATCGTGAGTGGTTTTGCCGATTCTTAGGTGAGAGTCGTGGATGTGTGCACATGCCTGATGGTACGACATTTGAGATTGAGGGTGCAGGAGATGTATGTCTTATGCTACCTAGTGGAGCATCACTTATGCTAAGACATGTACGCTATGTGCCTTCATTCCCTATGAGCTTGATTTCAGTTAGCCAATTACAGGAGAGCAGATGTTATGCATTCCTTGGTGAGCATCATTTTCAGTTGCAGTTGGGACAGCTTATGCTTGTCAGAGGTGCCAGGGTTGGGCACAGGTATCCACTGTAGGTACTTCATGTGAGAGACAGTCTTGTCTCAGTGGGAGTTCAGCCTTATGTGCAATGTGAGACTCGTCATGTCTCATTCTGTCTACCTATAGATAGGTCTATGGACATTCTCGATGCACATGTATGGCATGATTCTGATGCTCAGATGGATGCACATGTAGAGCATGTTTTGGATGCTCATGATGCTTCTATGGAGCATGGTTTTGTTGATCATGTGGATTCTCATTTGGAGCATATTTTGGATGATCAGTTGGATGCTTTCGAGCATGATGTGGATGCTCATGTAGAGCATTATGATGATACTCAGTTAGAGTGTGATCATCAGTTTGATCTTGGTGTTGATGTTGTGCATTTAGCTCATATGGAGCATGATGATACACTTGGTGTGGTAGAGCACGATAGCTCTCATGATACACAGTGTATGGTAGAGCATATTAGCTCTCATGATGCACAACTAGATACATCCTTGGTTGTGAGCATGGCTGATTTAGATGCTGAGGAGTCAGCAGTTATGCAGTCATTCTTGGATTCGCTCATGCCAGATGTTGACATAGATATATCAGGACATGTTGGTCTTGATGATAGTGCTTTGGATGCCTTGGATATAGGCATGGCCGATATACTTAGGTTAGCCAGGATAGCACATGTTTCGTCAGCATTCGGGAGTCTGATATACGAGTTGTTATGCTCGAGACCAGACATTGCAGTTGCTATTGGAGCATTTGCACTTGGAGTTGTCAGTCGTTCGATGATTGACATAGGCATAGAGCGAGTGGGAGCTTTGCAGGAACTTCATCAGTTCTTGCGTCAGTCATATATGAGCTCGGCTCCTGTTGATATGAGTCTAGAGCAGTTTGAGGTGCATGAATACACCTTGTTCGAGGCGGTTGGTGTAGGCTGATCTAGTATGGGTAGAGATCCGGACTCTTCCTGTACATTAGTGTATAGTCCTACATCATTCTTTGTATGTGTTACCACTTATGGTCACATTGACCCTTAAGTGGAAGATTGTTGGGGATGTAAGGGTCATGTGACCTTACCCCCATATTCATATATACACATCATATATAGAGCATTGCCTCAAGAGAGATCATTATGTGGGTTTCGAGGCTCCCACGCATGTCCGCGCGTCTCTCCTCTCTTCTCTCTCCCTCCACCTCCTCCTTCCTCCTCTTGTTCTGCACACCAAAGCCCTTCACTTTCTTCTATTCTCTGCATCTTGCATGATCTTCAAGCTTTCCTTCCTTCTCTCCTCATAAACCCGTGTACCGCCAATTTCTCTCAGTAGATCAAGACGTTCAGAGTCCTTCATCAGAGTTAATGAAACAATCTTGCCTTGCTAGACAACATAATATGGATTAGACTGAGAAAAACCAACACTCTCCAGGAGATTCATTACCTCAGTCTTTGTGATGTGTTTTTTTTTAATCCAAGTAGTTTTCATCTTTCTTTAACCCAATAGTTCTTCTAAGTCGAACTTCATCCCTATCATCTGGAATGCGATTATCACTATTGTCAAAGACAATCTCTACAAATGCTGAGAGAACTTGATGTCCTGCACCCTCATGGAGAAGAGCTCGTCTATTTTCTGCTGTTAGATTATGAAAAAGGTCACTAAGAACAAACCGAATAGCATGAAAAAAAGTTTGTTTTCCCTGATTCATTCGCTCCAATTTCTAGCTTCCTGTAATTCATCCCGCTTAGCTTTCAAGGCTAGAGAATCTTCGTGGCACTTTTCCATAACAGCCTCTAGTTCTTGGCATTCCTTAGAGCGAGTGTCTTCGTTTTGTGATAATTTAGAGGCATCTTCATCAAGTTGCTGGATTTCTTTATCAAGTTTTTCTACCAGTGAAAGATTCTTGGCAGGGGCAGAGTTATAGTTGTTTAATTTCTGCCGGCAACCACTTATCTCTTGCATCTTTGTCCTCAAACTGGGTGGCATGCCCTTGTTTTTTATAAAGGAGGCTTAGATGCTTTTCTTGTTCTACAATCCTATTTTCTTATCTCCTCCTCCTCAAGAAATTGTCTGTCATACAATGGCTTCAGTTTATCCAGTTCTTTGTTGCACCTCTGCACCTTAGTGTCTATGGCCTTCAATTCCTCTGTGATCTCCTCCTTGCTTTTTGCCTGAGTTCTGATTTTCTCTTCAATTTCCTGCACATCAAGCTCAATCTTTGTGGTTGACTCTATAGCTTCTGTTCTCTCTCTCTCTCTCTCTCAGTAATCTCTCTATCCTTCACTAGAAGTTGCAAATCTTTGTTGATTTTTTTCAAGTCTCTATCAGTGGTTTTCAGGCTCATGTGATTCTAGAATGTTGTCGTACATTGCGGTAGGCTTTTTTGACACCTTTGCACGAGCATCTTCAATCTCATCAAGTTTTTGACGTGTGTCAAGAAGTTCCTTTTCAAAAATTGTGTACTCCAGGGATCTTCGTTGTCTATCAAGTTCTTGGTATTTTTTGAGCTCCTCTCCTGCCTGCCATCCGCTGACCTTGTTGGTTGGGCCTTTGGACAACATGCATATAGTAATTTGGCATTTGTGGAGCACTAGGCCTCATTCTGGCACCATCGAATGTTGATAGCCAAAACCATTTGTCTGAGAAGGGATGAGTGCAGGGGGCGGTTGGCTATAGAACACCTGTTGGCCCATCCCTAGAGCTCAGAATGATACATAGGAGGGGGCCTCCAATCACAGGAGAAGGAGCATTTATAGTTGAGTTGTGTAATTGAGCAAATTGCGCCTGCAATCTAGCCCGCCTATCCTCTTTTTTCTGGGCATGAGCTACGTAAAGAGTCTTGATGCCTATCATCTTGCCATTCATTCCATTCATTACAACTGTAGCTTGTTCAGGGGTGGAGAAAGATACAAATCCAGAACCCATACTTTGACCTTGTGGACTTCTCATTATTTTATTGGATGTCACTGTTCCATAAACTGAGAATAACTCTTTTAATTTTTCATAATCTACTGAATCATCTATGTTCTTCAAATATCAATTTGTACCCTGAGACTTTTCAATCTTTTCATTTCGAAGTTGTTCAAATCTTGCCTTCAGATCTGCCTCCCTCCTTGCTGTAAATGTGAGACGTGAGTAGAGGGAAAATGCCACTGCCTCGGAGTCTTCCGCCTTCAAGAACCCCTGGGAGGACCCTTCATCTACACCATGCTGTAGATAAGAAGCTCATCAAGCCATATCATGCTTCCGGTCTGCAAAAGCAAGCTCTCATTCCTCCCTCACTATGACTGAGGAAAACCAAGAGAGAAACTACCCTTCTCCCAGCACATCTACACATCCAACGAGGAAGAGGATGAGAAAATGCCTCGATCCTCAATCCCCACCTTCTTTCCTTGATTATTAAGCCCTATCCATGGTTGAGTCCCATTTTGTGCCTTTGATTGCCACCCAAGCAATGTTGCTTATCTCAATCTTTATGTATTAGTTGTGAATTAACCTAGAATTCTAGCATTTGTGCCATAGCGTTCGACTTCAGCGAATCCCCAAGCCTCTGTATGTCCCTTCCTACTTCACTCTATCTACTACTTCGGTGAGCAATCCTAATGCCAAGAGATTCATCTGGGTTAGGCACCATCAATAGAGGGCATATTGCCTTTGTTGCTCAACTAAGCAGACATTCCCTTCGCATCATGACTACAAGGCCTTGCACACACATCACAAAACCAAAAAACCTGCAAGACAATTTCCCTTCTCCAATGGTCTTCTTATGTGTAGCCCTCCACAGGTCTTGTTCTCTTTGTTACCCATCCTAATCTCCAACAGGTCAGCACACTGCAACCTTCTCAAGATAGGAGGGAATCCACCATGAGTTATGGTTCTTTTTCCCAAAGACCAGTGCAAAATCTTCCTCTTTCTCTTGAATACTACCTCTGTCTATTCACAATGCTTCCTTCCCAAAATCAATGGATAATTACATATCTAACACACCTTGCCATTGATGAGGATATATGACTAGCAACATAGGGCATAATGCTTTTATTTTTGAGACAAGTATATAACTACTAGCACGATCAACCCAATAATTTGTGCAATGGCATCCTTGTATAATGTTGCCTGCCATCAGATATGCCCTCATATTTTCTCCTCATGCACAATGACAGTTCGCCATCAGAGCAAGCTATAGTACTGAGCTCCTTCTTTTTTTTTAGCAAGTACATTGCTCCTCTAAAAGAGGACTGCTGCGTTGCTAATACACACACATAACGGCCCAAAAAACTCACCAAGAAGAAGCATCCTCCCAATATGTAGCCTCTGATAAAGCCCTGAGAGGACGGGATTTCCATGTCTAATCCTCCCCTTCACAGCCTCCCATCGGAGCAATGCAAGAGCAGCCCACCCCTTATCAAACCATGTTGCCGCTCAAATCTCCTATGTGCCATGATAATCAATTCCTAAAAAAGAACATGGGAACTGTGGTATTTCTCTCTTCTCTTTGCAACCTGCATGTCTTTCTTGAAACCACTCTCTCTCTTCAGCACTTCCTTTATGTCTTCAACTCTTGATTGAAGAAGCCCCTTTCCCATGCAAACCTCTCTTAGACAAGCCGAATAGAGCTTTCCCCCCCTATGAATCCTCTTGTAGATACACTCAACAGAGCAACAATTTTGATAGTATCCATCGTTCATCTTTGTTGGGCTATACACTAGAAGCGAATTCCTTCAAAAGATCTTCTCTTGGCAAGTCGAGAACTACTGGGCCAAACACAGATCTTCTATCATCTGTGTTCTGAATCACCATTTACCTACAAGGGACACATTCCTCCCTTCATCTGAGATTGTGGGACATCCGTAGCCAATATGCTAATGATCGCATAGAGCCCTTGAGGCTCAGAAAAACCTCCCTGAGCATGAACAACACGAGAGCTTCCCCCTCCGCTGTCCAATAATAATAATAATAATAATGGCCAAACCCTTGGTCACCGAGAACAGAGAGGACAAACTGCGAAGAGGCCTCCCCCACCTGTAGCGATCTTCTCTGCCTCTCAAACCCCCCCCCTAGTGATGAGACCAAAGAGAATGTGGGAGGTGCTTCCCCCTCAACTCTCCCCTCGAGTGCACTTCTACCTGTCTCCCCCCCCCCCCTTTTGGATGCACGAAGAGGCCGACCAGGGGCAAAAAAGTGGGGGAGGTAAATGTGTCAAGAAGGGGGAAATGAGCGGGGACAACTTCCTACAATTTAGGAAGCTACCAATATTTCTTTTCTATCACATGCAAGAGAACTTCATAATATCTACCATACTCATCTTTATTTGTTTTCTTGAATTCCCCCCCTTGGTGTTTCTTTTAGAGTTGTACTCTATTGCAGCTGTTTTAGATGTTCATGAGGATTCCATAACTTTCTTAAGTCACTAAGGCCTCAGGTTCTGTGAATTGTGTTCCCCATTTTTCTAGTTCCAACAAATACCTGATGGGAAAGAGTGCTGACTGCCTGCAAATTTCTTTCAAGTCTGATCCATTACATCGAGCAACCAAGTTATCATAATCGAGGTTAGGATCCACATTCTCATCTCGCAATATGACTCGTAATATGTGGGCTTGTTCCTTCTTATTTGGCATTCCAACTTCAAATGCACTGGGCAGCCTGCGAAGAATGGCTTCATCTAGTTCCCATGGCCTGTTTGTTGAAGCTAGCCATCTTTCCTCTTCTTCTTCTTTTTCTTCTTTTCTAAAATGGAAACAAAAAACGACACACACACACATGTGCATACATATATACACATATATTCGTATTTTACTAACACATTACCCGACAACCATAGATATGTACACATATGATCGCACCCTCAATCTAGAGTATTCATGTATCCATTTACACCATTCCACATACACATGACCACCTCATTAGTCCCACATCCTACTTGTCTTTTTTTTTCCTTCCTTCTTCTTTGCATCCTTTCATCTTTAAATGTTTTAAGAAATACACAAACACGCTTTGGATTTGCAATGATATCCATTCAATCATCAAAAGAACAAATCAGGGACCTCTAACATGTCACAATCAATAGATTGCTTCATTCATATACTCACAGACACGCCTGCATCTACACATGTACTCTCGTGGTTCAATCATGCACTCAGAGCCTTATCCATGCTAACATTCTAGATCAAAGATCCTAGAGGACAATTCATGTCCATTCCACTCATCCTCTTGTGCTACTTTTAATGTTGGGATTAGGAAGTCCAATGGTAGCACAACATTCTGTTTGAAGACCATCTGAAATGGGGTAGCATTGAGTATTGTTTTGTAAGCAGATCGGTAAGCCCAAACAACATCATGAAGCTATTTGCCCCAATCAGAGCATTTATTATTTACAAGTTTTGTCAATACGTTACATAGGATCTTATTTATGCTCTCGGATTGTATGTTAGCTTGTGGATGATAGGGCTAGACTTATGAATTACCAAAAATTCTTGGAGAAGGTTTTCAATAACTTCGTTCAAGAGCTGTGTACCTCTATCACTTACTAACTCTATTGGTAATCCATATCTGGTGAACACGTTCTCAAATAAGAACTTAGCTTTTGTTTGAGCATCATACTTTGTCGTGGCTTTGACTTCTACCCATTATGTAAGGTAGTCTGTAGTGAGAATAATATACTCTGCATGGGATTTTCTAGCTGGGGGGTTAATAGGACCTACAAAGTTTATACCCCACTTTGAAAATGCACGTCCTCCCATCATTGGCCTCAAAGGCATCTCATCTTTTCAAATTGGATAATGCGCACATTGGCATGTGTCACATTTCTTCACATAGGTAAGTGCATCCATATGAAGAGAGGGCCACCAAAGTCCTGAGAATAGAATGGTCTTAATTACTCGGTCAGACCCAAAGTGTCCACCTGCAACCCCACTATGTGCAATTTCTAAGACTTTCAAATAATATGATTCATGAACACACATTCTTAAATAACCATCTTTGCCTCTTTGGTATAGGTTATTGCCTACTAAGGCATAGTCTTTATCCTCTTGCTCCATGCTTCGTCTTCTTGCTAGACTAGCCTCGTTTGGTAGTGTTCCTGATTTCATAAATTCTACCAATGGGGCACTCCAATCTGGAATTAATGACACGTGATACAGAGTCGCATGCTCCACTAGGGGTCTCTCTTGGCATACTAGACATTCCTTAATCCACTCATGTATTCTTTGTCCATGCTAGGCAAATACACTCCTAAACGTTTTAGCTTCTGTAATGTTCGTTGTTTAGAGTAGTGATTTCCTAGCAATCCTTCATGGGCTTGTTGCAACCAACTACTATGTTTGTCATCCTCGACCCAACAAGCTAGTACACCCTCTGTATCTTGTTTATACATGCTTCCTGCCAATATTTGATATTTTTGTGATTTTACAATTTCATCTTCGTTTGTTTTTACACTTTTATTTGCGGGTCTGAAGGTTACGAGAAGTACTAACTTATTTGCCCATTTAGGAACAACTTCTAGATTGAAAAAATAAGCGTCAAGTAGTTCATCAGACACTCCTTGCGGTGGCTCTCCTGAAGTGATGCGAGAAAGGTGGTCCGCCCTAAGGTGGGTCCTACCTTTCCTGACAACAACTTCAAAATCGTATTCCATTAGTAAGAGGAACCATCTGACTACGTGGCCTATATTCCAAAGTTTATTGACCAAATATTGTAAAGCTTGATGATCAATGAAAAACTTGAAGTTATTGGCCAATAGATAGTGTCTAAACTTCTTCACGACATATACCATGCCTAAACCTTCTTTTTGAGTTTTGATATAGTTTTGCTCAGCTACATTCAACTGTCTACTCGCATATGCTATAGGCAAGTCTATATTTCCTTCACTTGTGGGTTGTGCTAGCACACATCCTATTGCATGATTGGATGCATCTACATGAACATGGAATGGTTCATTCCAATCAGGAGTGGTCAGTATTGGTGCTGAGCACAAACATCTTTTTAGCTCATTGAAGGATTTTTCACATTCATCATTCCACTCAAAATTTATCAGCAAGGCATAAAGAGGTTTGGCTATGATTGCATACATGTGGATGAACCTACGATAATATCCACAATGGCCCATAAAGCCTTGTACCTCTTTAATGTTCCTTGGCCTCAGCAACTCAGCTATGGCTCTTACTTTATCCTCATCGGTTGATATTCTATTCTTAGAGACAATATGACCTAAGATTTTACCTTTTCGTACCATGAACACACACTTTTTTGGGTTCAAACACACTCAATATTCTCTACACTTGTTGAAAATCTATCTGAGCTCAGAAATGTGGTATCTTCTCTCTTGGGAATGAGCACATAAATCATCCACATATACTTCTAAGCTCTTTGGCAAGAACTCTTTTAAGACATGATATATGAGCCGTTGGAATGTTGTAGATGCATTGGTGATGGCATCACCGGGAATGCAAAGATTCCCCACTCTGTGGAAAAGGTTGTTTTGTGTTGATCTTCTAGGGCAATGGCTACTTGATTGTAACCTAAAAATCCATCAAGGAAGCTGTAAACTTCCTTGCCTGCAACATGTTCAAATAGATGTTCTGTGATTGGAAGCAGATAGCTATCTCTTATTGTAGCGGCATTAACTTTCTTAAGGTTAATACACACTCGCAACTTTCCATTCTTCTTGGGCACCACTACAATGGGGGACGCCCATTCAGTATGCTCAATCTCATAGATAAATCCTACTTCAATTAGTCTGTTGATTCCTTCTTTTATTTTAGCTGCATAAGTGTCATTGTATGTGTAAGGCTTTTGTTTGGTTGGTTTAGCATCCGTAGTCATGGGAATAGTATGAGAGCAAATTTTCGGATCTACTCCCTTAAAGTCTCTATAGAGCCATGTAAACACGTCCCTATATTCCCTTAATAGAGCTATAAGCTCTGCTTCTTCTTTTGCACTTAGGTCATCTCCTATGTACATACATCTCTCTTCGTTCGCTTCAACGGTCACTACAATTTTTTTCGTCTTTTCTTTATTATTATATGATTCTCCTATGATGGCCTCTCTTTTAGGCATTCGTAACAAAATTTTTTGGTCTTCCACTTCGTATTTTTTGAAATTTTCTGGTACTTCGAACAATGATTCCTCCTCTTCTTGTTTCATAGCTTTTCTCTTCTTTTTCTTTTGACCTCCTTCACTTCCATCCTTTGAATTTATAGTTTTAATGCTTGCGAGGGGTTCTTCTTCTTGTTGGTTAAATACTCCTACATCTTCTAGATAGTGCCTTTCTGAATTAAAGCAACTATTCATTACAATGGACTCTAGATCATCATCATTCTCTTCTTCTTCTATGACATCACTAGGGTCACATTCTTCCAACAAGGGCTGACACATGAACACTAAAATATCATAACCCTCTTCATCACGATGAGGTGTCCATTGTTCATTGACTGCAATGTCCATGGTAGCTAAGATTTCTGCCTAGCCATGAGGCTCAAATTCCTCATCTGGAAAGATCATTGGTGTATAGGCTGGGTCTTTAATTGGACTATCTTCTTGAGAAGTTCCTTCTTCTCATGCTTTTAGGTGTCTTTCCTCTTCCTCTGCGACCTTGCACATCCACAAATGAGTATCATCATGCATCTAAGATGGATCAAGAGAACTTCTAGAATGCACAGAGATTGAATCTTCTTTCGCCTTGTGGATAGGATTCCACTGTAGGAGTGGTACATCTCTAAAGGTATAATCCTTTAGATTGACCTTGGTGGTGACCCCTAACTGCTATAAGTACAAGGAGTTCGTTCCCCAATCCTGTACTATTTGCAGTTGTCATAGGAAGGGTCTTCCTAGGATCATCTTGTAGACATTATTTTTTCAAAGTCACATATAGCAAATGTGTGTTCAAACTCTACACCACAAGTGGTTAGAGTTATCCCTTCGAGCAATCCTAGAGGTCTTTCAAAATGACTATCTGCCATTTGAAGCTTTCTTCATCTTCGCTCATGTCCCCTATTTTTTCTAGAGGTATCTCTCGTACTTTCTGATTAGAGCCTGCTTTTGGCATATTAGAATCAAGTTCTGGAACCTAATCCTTCACATGATTCCATAACTCTGGTTTTGCTTTGAGCAGCTCTTCTACGGTGAGATGACACTGAACCTTAGTGTTCTTCATGACATGAGTTTTCCTTGGAACCACGGAGTCCTCATTTCTTACCAAGATTGTGGGAGCTCTGATATGAAGAGATTCAGATTCCCATGGGCCTGTGAATTGTGGAAACTCTTGTAAAGAATTAGATTCGAAATCTAGTCTTTCATCTTCTTGTTGCTCTGCTTGGTCTCCATAGATAGATGGAATGTCTTGGGGAAATTGATCATGAAGGTCATCGATCTCAAGAATAGGAGGGGGATTACCCTTCTCCTTGGCCCATTTCTCTTCTTTGTCTTCTTGTATTTCCCGCAAGAACTCTTGAGAGTACTGTTGAATTGAAAGAGGTATGCTCTCATCCATGGAATCAGGAACATAAGCTTTCATTGGTGGTAAGCTTTCTCTTTCAACCATTGGTTGAGCCTGTGGAGGTAAAGATGTTGAAAATGAGGCAAGCTTCAATGGATGCGTATCTTTTGTATTCCCACCTCTTACTATTTTCTCTCGTATATATTCCCATAGGAACCCTCTTTTTTTGAACCGTAGCCTTAGAGCTCACCTCACTTGCATATGAATAGACTCTTAAGTTTTCTTCCTTAAATCAAGCATGAAATAAACATAGGCGCTTAGATATCTCCAATGGCTGTGACTTACCAATCTCAGTCTCCAGGATATTCTCCTTAGATCATGGACTTGCTTGAAGACCACCTCAAATTACATAGAGTCCTATATAAGGACGCATGCAGAATAAAGAACTGTGGCTTTCATAGCACCTGTGGCTTCCATTAATGCTTGTAATCATAGGCAATTGAAAGACAGATATGTTTGACACGTTTGCACACCGTTTGAAGAAGTAAGTGGTTACTGTCTTAATTCTCTCTCTATCATGATTCTATTATTAGAAGCAACAAATAAGTCAAATGTCACAGGATATGTATATGTGAATACATGCGGCATATAATTGCTTTGTGAACTTGCACGGAATATAGCACCACAGATTGACTTTCATATCATAAAGATATTGACTTCTGAAGAATGAAGTTATAATTGTGGAGGTCACTCATCTTATATCGGTATCTTTTGGGTTACGGTTTGAATGAATATCACATTATAAATGTTGTATGATTATGTGCTAGCGGGTTCACATGGAACCGATCTTGAACATTGACATAAGGATTTTTTGAATGTGACACATTACAAAGTATGAATTGTTCGAGATGATTCATATGTTCAGGGACATATCTATATAAGTTTAGTGTTGTTTGTGAATACATGGAGGTAGTAGCAAACTTGGCAAAGAAGTGATAAAGGCGAATGTACAGTGAAATGAATTGCGATCATATGTGATTGACAATATCAGATGCAATATTGTGTTACTACATTATATTCAAGCTATGTATCTCATATAGGATCAATTGTATATGAGAACAAAAGGTCACAGAGATGAGTATTGTTTTCTATGTGGGAAACTCTAGAATACTACTCTAATCTCTCTAGTGAGCCCTAGAAATGCAAATCCGGTTTGGAAGATTTTGTCTGATTGAACTTTTGACTAGTCTTGAGCTAGCTTGAGCTAGCTCTACCATTTTCATGCATATTTTTGTCCGTTCAATCTCTAAATCTACTCTAGGGTAACTCTTGTCTAGGTTTGCAGTTGTTGGCCCTTCTTGAAGTCAATCTTGGTAGGCCTTGAACATCATGTCCAAGCCTTCTTGGGTTGGATCTGCAAGAACAGACCTTGGTTGTGGTTTATTTACAGTGACTGGTGGGGTGGTGGACAGAGCTTTGGCATGCGAGGGGCTTTGAGATGCAATGTCTTCTATTTTTGTTTTTGCATCTTTGAGGCTTTCCTCTAGTTTAGATAACTTTTTATTCCGCTTACGATTGGTTCTCTCCCTTGTATCCTTCCATGTTCTTGTTTTCCTCTTATAAGGCTCTCCTGATTCACTTGACTCTGATTGTTCAGCTAGTTTATCTTGTTTCAATGCTTGTGCCCTACTAGTTGCCTGTACAGGAGCCACATTACTACTACTTGCACTTGAATCCACCACTAGGCCTACCACATTAATGGGTGTAACCTCTTGGGGAATCCACTCTAGATTAATTACCCTCGTCAAGATAGATTTTCCTCGAGGAGTCTTGGGTTCTCGTACTAAGTCTCCTTGCTCTAGGTCTCCCAACTCATTCTCAGGGATGATGTTTCCAAACTCTTTTGTCTTGTCTAGCAAGCTGGTGACCACATACATTGTTCCTTCCTTATCAATGTATGAACCCTTCACAAACTTGACCACTAGGTGTTCAAGTCCAAAAGGTGGATTTGGATTTTTGAGTTGGACCACAGATCGCATGAGGCCATCCTCATAGATGTGTGCACCTAATTGGTTAGTCATGATATATTCCAATTGTTTCTTATAGGTGCCTTATGGTGTCTGTAAATAAGTAGTACCTGAGGTACGTGTGGGTCTCTCCATGCTAAAAGACATTTCTGAATCACTTGTGTCGGAACTTAGTGTGTAGGGATAACCACTTAGTTGTTGTGGCCAAGACCTAGCTGTATGGTTGACACTAGCCTCAGATGATCTAATGCTTTGCCTATCCTTGCCTAGGTATCTACCAGATCTTAGGTTCATAAGATTTGTCTTCTAGACCCAAGGTTCTCTTGTTTTGCTCAAAATCCTTTGGGACTCCTTGGTTTCCTAGTTCCACCTGAGGTTCAACTTCAAAATACTATATCTAATAATCACAACAAACGGATTTCGTATGAGAAAGTTATGTCAGTTTAGGGTTCCAGGGGTTAAAACACGGAAACAGGATCTCTCTGGGAGTACCTCAGAACAGGCGATACAATACCAGATTTTCATGATACGATACCTTTGTTCTCCACGATACACGATACCACTATGGACGATACCACTTCAAATGATATGATACCATACTGCTATCCAGATGATATGATACTGGAAATGGCCATGTGTTGCAGAGCGAAGAAGAGAAAAAGGCAGAAAAAACGGGTCCTAAATTTTTCCGATTTGGACACTCTATTTTTGTATTATAACCATTTTTGTAACATATTTTCTGTTGTAAATGCACTAGAGGAGTCCTCTAGATGCATACCCATGGAGATTAGTAGCTTACCCATGTAAATTAGTAGGAAATTAGCCTTTTAGTGAATAAAGTGCCGGTCTCTTGTGTGAAAGGACCATTTTTAGGGCACATGTATATAATGTGAAGAGATGGATAGGTATGTGCTTGAAGATGAAGAGGTGTTGCAAAATCCTTGATCTACACCAGCCAAATGAACTCTAGGAGTATATGGTGGGCCCTTTTATCTTGCCAATGGATGTATTAGAAACCCTATGTACCTTGGAAGATCACTCTCAAAAAGATAGATCAAAATAGATAAGTTGGAGTTAGCTAAGAGATGAAAAACTTGCTATTTTGGTTCATACACCTGTCCACTATTTTGCATAATTCTCTGAGCACAGCAGCAATTAGCTTAATTCCTCTTGGGGAAGTCTAGTTAACTTAAAGAGCTAACTTTCAAGAGTAATCTCATCAAAAATAATAAAACACACACTGAGAATGGATTTTAACAAGTGATGACATCATCCCGATTTTAACGGGCTGCTATAGTTTGAGACCAGTGAGCAGAAAAATGAACATAACTCAAAATTTAGGAATGCAATGATTATGAAAATTTGTATGGTTATAATAGACATTAATTTGAATCCAAAAAGCTTTAAATCATTGCATTTGGATAAGTAACCACTGAGAAATAGCTCTGACAAGATGAGTAAAAAAGTCGGGTACCTGATAGAGAAGTGAAAATGACAGACATGGTTGAATTCAACTGAACATAACTGAATATTGCAATACCCAAATGAAATGAAAATTGATGAGCATATATTATACTTATAGAGCTAACTTTACCAAGTTAAATCACTGAAAATGATGCACCAAGCTCAGAGAAACCATCTCTGCAATCTGACTGAGAAAACTGAGAGATATGGCAGTGAGTAGTACACTTCACAAGAACATGGAAATATGAACTCAAATGATCATGAAAATGAAAGTATATTGCTTGTACAATACAATGGACTTACTGATACATATGTGTGCTTTGTAATCACACCTTGATATGGCATAAAGCTCAGCTCTTGGAGGTCTTCACATAGGTCTCTCTAACCACGACTAAAACTGCCATCTATTTATAGTTGAGTTTGGGAGGCTAACTTCCCTCAATCACTCTCCAATAAATCAATGATTGATTTGATTCTCTACCTACCACAAATCACGAATTTGTGGCTCCTCTTTCCCTTTTTGATCAAGTGGACTCAACCATTTAAGATTCTTTCACTTTTACATTAAGTAAACTCTTCAAAAGTTACAAGAGGTAGTTCACAAGTGAACTTTGCATAGTCTTCATTTTAACGCTTCTTCTATGACTTTGTGGGACTCAAGCCAATACTTAGGCTTGTCATAGACTTGCTCCAACAGCTCCCCCTCAAGCCAAGTATGCTTGAGGTCTTCAATCTTCCAAGATTACCTGCAAACCAATCATAGCCTTGAATTTGCAAAGCTTTGTACCATCCAATGCTTTAGTTAGAATATCTGCACATTGTTGATGAGTGGACACATATGATATTTGAATCTCTTTGCTTAGAACCTTCTCTTGTACATAGTGATAATGAACTTCAATATGTTTTGTCCTTGCATGAAAAATAGGATTAGCAGCCAAATGAATAGAACTCATATTGTCACCAAAAATAGTTGGAGTTCCAAACTCCAATCCAAGATCTTTGAATAATGTCTTCATCCACATAGCTTCCTGAGTAGCTATGGCAAGACCTCTGTATTTAGCTTCAATGGAAGAGAGAGCAACTGTGGGTTGCTTCTTGGATGACCATGAAATAAGCTTTGAACCTGCAAAGGTAAGATAACCTGAAGTGCTCCTTCTATCTTCCTTGGAGCCAGCCCAATCTGCATCAGAAAATAGCTTCAAACCTAAATCAGATACATAAGGATAATAAAGTCCTTCATTTATGGTTCCTTTGAGATACTTGAGAATCCTTTTACTTGAGAATCCTTTTGGCAGCATCCATATGTGGTTTCCTTGGTGTGTGCATAAATTGACTTAGCACACTCACATTGTAACATATATCTACTCTTGTCAATGTGGCATAGTTGAGACTACCCACTAGACTTTTGATATGATGTGATGTCCTCTATGAGTTCACCTTCATGTGAGCTCAATTTGTGATTGACCTCCATTGGAGTACCTATAATATTACAATCTTGCATCTTGAATTTTTCCAACATGTCCTTAATGTACTTTCTTTGAGTGAGAAACAAACCATGATCTTTGTAAACAACTTCCAAACCTAGGAAGTAGGTAAGTGAACCCAAATCACTTATCTTGAACTCTTCTCTCATCTGATCTTTGATCTTCTTCATACCATCTGCATCATTTCCTGTCAATATAATATCATCTACATATACACATAAGTAGATGATCTCAGAATTACTCTTTTTAATAAAGAGTGAAGGATCTGCCTTGCTTGGTTGAAAGCAGAATTGTGGAAACACATAGCCAATCAAGTGCCAGAAGTAAAAAGAACTTATTTCTAGGTAGCATCACATAGAACAATGCCAAAAATATGCTTGGATAAGATAGGCGACATGAGCAAAGGAGAAGAAGCAAACGCCTATCTCCCTATCACCCATCAAGGTTACACAACCAAGGCTATTTTGGACTCAAGCATAGGAGCTTCAATTGCTTCCACTTCTCTATGGAAGTGTTGATAGTCAAGGTCAAGCACAAGCATAGACGCACATCAAGGAAGTGGACACACAAGAAGAAGGAGCATGTAGGGAGCTCCAAGAAGCACATGTCAAATTTTCAGAAGAAATCCCTATAAAAATAGTGATTTTTATCACTAAAAACCATTATAAATATCATTTTCCATTTTTGTAACTCCATTTTGTTCGAGCCGAGGAGTCCTCGAGCTTGATGAGTTTTAGAAGTATCACCCTACCAATTTTCATAATTTTTAGACTCCATTTAAGCCCCCAAATAAGCCCTGAACATAATTTTTAACTAGGCCAGACACTAGGTCTGGACAAGGCCAAAACCACTCAAAAAACTATAAAAAGGGCTGGAGAGCTCATTTTTGAGGTTAGCTTGTTGTAGATTTGAGCCTTGTAAGAGAGTTCTTTTGTAATCGAAGATCTTCCATTATTCCACTCTTTGCTCTTACCTTGTGCATGTGTGTGTGTATGTGTGTGCATACTTGTGTGCTTTCACTCACGCTCTTCTTCCATCACTTGCTCATAGTCTTCATACTAGTCCTCACGTCTCCACGGAATGATATTTATGAGGGAATCTCCTCATGTTGGTACTTACCATTGTGCTAGAGTGACACCAAATTTGGCACCGTTGCCGGGGAGAGAGCTTGGAGGATGAGCATGTGATGGTAAGACGTAGAGTAGCGATGTTGGAAGGTAAAAAAATCACCATTTTCAGTTCAGTTTCTGAGTTTTTAGTCACCTTCATCATCATCATCACTACCATCTCCTCCCATCTTCACCTTCTTTGACTTTTACGCTTTTTTGATTGCACATTCCCTATTTTCACCCTTTTTCTTCATTCTTGGCTATGTGGGGATTTCAACGAGAGCTTAGAGCTAAAGCATGGAGGAAAAGCTGAGTTTCACACTCTCAAAACACCAAAATCTCAGCGAAAGTATCGTGGAGTTACAAGGCTTGTGTCTGGTATCACGAGTGGAGTATCGTGGATTTGGAGAGTGACCTTGCATCTACAAGCACATAGAAGTGACAAGAAGAACCTACGGTACACTTATTTGCAAAAAAATTTGAATTTGGACCTCAAAAACTCCATTTATCGTGTTCGGTTGAGTTTTGGTATCGCAATACCAGAACTCCCGTGTATCATGATACTTGTCGAGTATCGTATCGCCTCCCTGAGGTATCGTGATACCATCAAGGTATCATACCATGAAGTGCCAGTATCGCGATCACGGTCATCCGGTGGTATCATATCGTGATCCACCTGGTATCGTATCGTGTTGATCACGATATCGTATCGTTGACTGAGCGGTATCGTATCGTGTAACACAAGCAGTATCGTATCGCAGTTGGAGTGGTATCGTATCGTGAGCCCGGTGGTATCGTATTGTCTAAAAGGTATCATATCGTTGACTGAGTGGTATCGTATCATTTACAAACTGGTATCATATCATCCTAACCACTAGTATTGTATCGTGAGCCAATCAAGTATCGTATCGTTAGCTATTTTGGTATAGTATCATGTCAATCAGAGGTATCGTATCATGGTGTGTACCTAAGCACCAACTTAGGGACTTGTGGAGAAAGAGACTATACCTCGATCCCCCTCAAGTGCATATAGTGGGGATTCACGCTTTATTTATCAATCCGAGGAGTATCAAAACCTAGCCGAGTGTATGAAGACATGCATTCAAATGACGATCAATGCAAATGAGCTTCCCAAAGAGTGCAAACAAGGCAAAGACTAATCCAAACAAGCTTCAACTGTTAGTCATGGTGTCACGATACTTGGAGCAGCAGCCAACAGTAAATTAAGCTTTTCTCTCAGCTGCAAACTCTGGATATAGCAAATACCATATGCATTTCGAAGCTCTCAAGAAGACGCATCTAATGGTGGTATTTTCACTCAATTCTGACGCTTCTACTTCAAGTTATGAGCAAAATACTGAGTCGCGGGAATGACCTTCCTACACTTCAGCACTTCCTACACTTCACACACACATTAACAACAGTAAACAAACACTTTCATGGATAGACAACACTTCCTAACACTCTTTTCAAACAACACACATGCATACAAGCTCACAAAGAAGATGATACAGAGAGGAGAAGACACAAATTCGAAATTCTGTGCTCTTCATTTTCACAATGGCAAAAAGTCTTTACAAAGAGTCACAAATTGACTTATATACATGTGCCCTAAAAATGGTCCTTTCACACAAGAGACCGGCACTTTATTCACTAAAAGGCTAATTTCTTACTAATTTACATTGGTAAGCTACTAATCTCCATGGGTACATCTAGAGGACTCCTCTAGTGCATTTACAACGGAAAATATGTTACAAAAATGGTTATAATACAAAAATAGAGTGTCCAAATTAGAAAAATTTTAGGACCCCTTTTTTTTCTGCCTTTTTCTCTTCTTCGCTCTACAACACTCTCCCCCTCTTTGTCTCTGTCGTCCCTTGACAGGCTTTACTTCTTGTCTGTCACTTGTTGTCCGCATGTCTTGTTGATGTCGTGACAAAAGCTTGTTCACTAACAAGACTGCGAAAAATTGCCATGCCTCAACTAGAACTAAGCTAGAGTGATATTAGAACACCTCTATAATCATCAGTAACTTAGCAACCTTCTGAAACTGAAAACTTTATAACTGTATTTAGTGAAAACTGAAAATTCACTTTACAAAAAGCTTCGCGTTTCCTTCAAGCTTCAATTCTGAACTTATTTACTTCAGACTTTACACTACTGCATTTGCTTATAGTTAGATAATCTTTAAGTTACTTAAGTGTGCCAAAAAACATGTTTTGAACTCACTGTAAGTTCACTGGAACTTCATCGGAATTCTATCGGACTGTTACCGGAATGTCATCGTAATCTTACCGGAATCGTACCGGAATCAACTGCAATTCTGTTTGTAATTACTTCAAATATACTGAGCTTCCTTCAGTAAATGGACTCTTTCTGAAGTTGAAGAAAAAACTTCACTAGTTCAGGATGCCTTTTTACGATCAGACTTTGTACTATGTACTTGTCCCGTTTTACAAAACTCTTTTGATCAACTTATGTTGAGACTCCTAGCTTCAAGATGAGCTATCACTCATGAAAAACTTTACACTGTGTTACGAGATCTAACTCTCAAAAGTACCTGAAAATGTTTACTGAGAAAACTGTAACTGTTAACTAACTTTCACAGTAACATGCAATTACTCAGATTTCTTCACATACGAAGAATGCGCTCAATCTTCCACATGAACATGTGTTTTCTATTAGAGAAGATGTGTAAAAACTATCTTGACCTCACTTTGCTCATAGCTATGGAAAACTCTCCTACTTTGAGTAGTTATTCCTTACCATCTCTCTCAGATGAATACTCGACAGTTCAGATTCTATTATTCATCTCTACATACACGATCTCTGGCGTCTTCTTCTTCCTCTATATGCGCTCTTCTCACCTCTTCTACTCTCATCTATTCTCTCCACATATTCCGGTTCTATGCTCTCTCTTATATACATTTTGATCCGAGATTCAAACTTGTAATTCTGGAAGTTTCTACACCTTATATTACAGGTGTGAATTTGTCCCTTCACTAAGGCTTAATTTTTTGAATGACTTTGTTTCTTCTTCTCTTTGTCTTTCTTCGTTTGTATGTCAAATTTGTGAGTGATTCTTCAACAGCTCCCCCTCAATCACTAATTTGCATTCTCTGATCTTTCATATATTCTTCTTTTCTTCTATACCTGCCATTTCTTTGAATCTGCTTGTCTTTACTCCATCCAAGCTCTTTGTCAGAATATCTGCAATCTGATCTTTTGTAGGAGTGAATACTAATTCAATCTCCTTCTCCATTACCTTTTCCCTCTGGAAATGATATTGAATATCTATGTGTTTTGTTCTTGCATGAAATACTGGATTTGCTACAAGATACAACGAGCTCATATTATCTCCATGTATGATAGGTATACCTTGATCAATACCCATGCTTTTGAACAAAGTTTGCATCCATATCACTTCTTTAGTTGCCTCCACAAGTCCTTTATATTCTGCTTCTGTTGATGATAAAGCCACTATGTGTTGCTTCTTTGAACACCAGCTTACAAGCTTATCTCCTAGGTATATCATATACCCATGTGTTGACCTTCTGTCATCTTGACTTCCTGCCCAATCTGAGTCACTATATGCTCTCAGCTTTATATCTAACATATAAGGATAATATAATCCTTCCTTTATAGTTCTTTTGATATATCTAAGAACTCTTTGTCCTGCAACCCAATGTTGATCCTTCGGACAATGCATGAACTGTGAGAGAACTCCCATTGCATAACTGAGATCAGGTCTTGTTAGCGTAGCATAAATCAAGCTTCCCACTAACGACTGATACTTCCTCATATATTTAAACTCTGCACCACCATATTTACTGAGTTTATGATTTACTTCAAGCGGTGTTGAAGCTTCTCTGCAAATCTCCATGTTAAACTTCTTCAGTAAGTTTAGGAGATACCTTTCTTGTGAAACATATACACCATGATCTGTATATGTAACTTCCATTCCAAGAAAATATGATAATTTTCCTAGATCACTAATCTTGAACTCTTTTTCAAGCAGTCTCTTTACCTCTTTGATTCCTTCATCTGAGGTTCCTGTGATTATTATGTCATCTACATAAATACAAATGTAGATCATACCTTCATCTGTTCTCTTAACGAGTAGACTTGCATCAGCCTTTGAGCTTTGGTATCCAAGGTCATTGAGATACTTCACAAGTCTGTAATTCCAAGCTCTTGGAGCTTGCTTCAATCCATAAAGAGCTCTTCTTAATCTGCAAACATGATCTAGGTAACTGGAACTTACAAACCCTTCAGGCTGTTCCATGTAAACTTCATCTGATATATATCCATTTAAAAATGCATTCTTTATATCCAGCTGACTTAGCTTCCATCCTTTTGATGCTGCTATAGCAATCAATGTCCTTATGGTTGACATCTTTGCCACCGGACTAAATGTCTCATCATAATCTATGCCATGCGTCTGAGCATAGCCTTTGACCACCAGTCTAGCTTTGTATCTGGCTATCCTTCCATCTGCAAGTTTCTTAACTTTGTAGACCCATCTATTTCCAATCACTTTCTTACCATTTGGTTTTGGAACAAGTTCCCAAGTCTTGTTCTCTTCCAGCGCATTGAACTCCTCCTTCATTGCTTCTTCCCATTGTTTCTTACCTTTTGCTTCACCGTAATTCTGAGGTTCTTCATCTTCCTTTACTAAGTAAGCATAGTTTTTCCGAGTCAAATAAGAAGTGTCATAGGAATACCTTGTTGGTTGTTTCCTTACTTTGTTTGACCTTCTTAGCTCATATTCTTCATGTGTATCAACATTGACCCTACAGAATGGGCTCCCAAAAGAGTTGAATGACGTACATTAGAAAACAAGGTCCACTCCATTTTATTTAATTTTAAAGTACACTAAAAATTAAGGTCCACTCCATTTTCGTATTAATTAAAAGGGAAGTGAGTTTGATATACAATGAGTGTATTAGCTTACCGTACATTAGTTGCTATACCATGGGTATCACGTTCCTCAAATGGAGGTTAGATTCTCGGCATGGGAGGTCCCATGTGCTAAAGTGCTTTAATGGCACATTCACTCTTGATCTACAATTTAGGCATATCTATTTACATTTCTTCTTTGCTACCATCGTTTGCAAACGAGCTTTAACATGAAGGTGAGTGAAAGGTTGGGAGATCAAATGAATGTGTGTGTGTATGTGTGTGTGAGTGAAAGGCTAGGACACTTGGCACACATGTAGTTACATGGTCGACACTTGGATGGTTAGTATCCACCTGTTATAATGGGAAGTCCCTTGGAGAGAGCTTTATAGAGGCATATGGTTGGGAGGAAAAAGAGAATCATCTCTCTCTATGTGGTTGTAGTAATGCTTCATACTCTCACCTCATAAGAAGTCTCGGTCTCCCACATATCATGCACCTGAAAGAAAATCCCTTGTATCTAAATACCCATGTAAAACAAGTCCTCAAACATTGTGCAAATGGATGCCTAAATAGGCCTAGGACCATTTATGCTCACAAACTCCTAATAAAGCGTATCATTCAAGAACCTCTTTTTGTAATCCCTTAAGGGAACCTTTCACTACCAAACACCCTTGTAATAAACCACCATCTCAAATGTCTTGTAACAAATCAGTAGATCACCATGAATATTGGAAGTCTAGTGACATGGATTAGAAAATACATCACCATGCATCATTCCACAATACCACCATCATGGGATGCATGTCAATATTGGAAAGGGACCGCGATCTCACCATACTGAGATCAATGTTTATATCCATACTAATGTGTTCTACTTTTGTAGTAAATCATTGTTATAAACAAATAATTTCAAGATCCAAGGAAGAGATCCTTCTATTTTGGGTCCCAATCAATGCTTGATTGATTACCGCAATCTACTAACATTTCAAGGATTGGCAAAACCGCTAGCTGACCCAAAATACATATTTGAATCCAAGCTAGAGTTCGACCACCACAGGGATAGGTTCCAATTTTTCTCACAGGAATTTGAGACACTACAAAATACCAAAGAAATTCAACTTCTATGGGAGAAATCTAGCTTGAATGAGTACTTTGAGGCACCATTACTCAAGCTCAATTTCTATAGATGTTACTATCTCATTCACATGCTACTACTAGGTTCTGACAAGGACATCCCAAGCACCTTTGTGTTGCCCCCCTAGTATCAGATCCACCCTTCAAGAAATTCAAGCTAACACACAACCTAGTTAGGGAATCCTTGAAGATATTTGGTACCCACATTTCATCCGACAAAGAAATATTAGCCCCAAAATCAATGAAGAAGAGTGATGTACTAAAGTTTTCACAAATGTCTTCCATCACCCTAGAATTTTCTACACCATTATGCATGTGCATGCAAGATTTTTCCGTCCCAAGGAAGGACAAATTCACGCAATCACACAACTAAATATGATTCATTCTGTACCAATGTGAATTGACCTAGCATGGAGAATTGAGGGGCATGTTCACAAAGGTTGTACATCTAGCTTTGCTCCAACACTTGATGGACCTCTGTAACATTCAATCCCTCATAAATGGATCTATAGAGGGGGTGTCGATGACATTATTTCATCTACTATATTCCTATGAGTGCATCTCCATTTTGTATAGACACTCCCTTTCATATTTGTTTAGTTGTATCTAGTTGTATTTGGGTACCTTACCATTTGCTCTACCTTTTATTCTTTCTCATTTAAGGGGAATTATCCCACATATGATGTACTCTAGAAAATCCAAATCTATATAAGGAGAGCCTCTCCACCACTTTGTACTTTGTTCATCTTCCTACATGGTAGGACCGATGCTTCAATATGTGATGTATCCATCCACACATGAGAGAAAACATTCCAAAATGAGCGCTGTTTTTGGCCTTATTTGAAAGCTCCCAAAAGAGTTGAATGACGTACATTAGAAAATAAGGTCCACTCCATTATCATATTAAGCAAAAGCGAAGTGAGTTTGATATACAATGAATGTAGTAGTTTACCGTACATTAGTTGGTGTCACGTTCCTCATATGGAGGTTAGATTGTCAGCATGGGAGGTCCCATCATCAAGTTCTAATGTGCATATCATGGTTAGATTGTCTATAAAACATGGTAGTAGGGTGAGGGGAGTATTTTAGTCTTTGATTGGAAGAAGGTTGACTCTACATAAGTCCTTGAAATAGGAATCCATTATGACAATAATGGTTTAAAATAATAATAATAATAATAATAATAGTGATCATCCTACTAATAATATTAGTTTTTTTAGACAACACAAACTATTATATTTGTAAACTAATTTAGTAAAGAAAAATATTCTAAGAGCTTCACACACCCTTGTTGAATAGTACTCATTAATACTGAACATCCTACTAGCATCATATCTTAGATTGTGGTATCCATGCTACAATATCTGATGCATCCATACATACATGAAAGAAAACATCCAGCATTGACCCTACAAAATGGGAGCTGTTTTGGTCTCATTTTAAAGATCCCAAATGAGTTGTACTGCATACACTAAAAAAGGAGGCCCACTCCACTCCACTAAAAAAGGAGGCCAAATGGGTGCCATGTTCTTCACATGAGGCTAGATTGTCAACATTCATGGGAGGGTCCCCCATCATCAGGTACTAATGTGCATGTATGACAATTTATTCCATCGATAAATCAGGAGAACATCATAAGGCACATCCTCTCCACAATTATTATAATACAAAGTGAATTGTGTTCCCATATCTAGAGAAAGAAAGCTACAAAAGTTTTGTATTCTGAACGGATTCTTCAAGGAATAATTCATGTAATACTATGAACGGATTATTCCCTAATTAAAAAAGGGCTTTAACATCTTAAATTTCCACACCCTTTTGGAATTTCAAATGTTTAAGAAGTGAGGTTCGACCTCTAAATTTCTTGAAAAGGAAAGTCCGATGTTGTTATCTACATCTTTTAATATCTTTGAAGAGCATAGTACCCATGGGATCCCCCCAATCTCATACGAATAGGGGTAGCATCCTAGCACCTACTAGGAATGAACATAGCCCCAAAACTTGCTAAGGGTAAAAATTGGGTAGGATGGCCCTAAAGATAGATGAGGAGATTGATTTGAGTTGAAGAAGACCTCTTGTAGTAAGCACAACTGTTGCCACCAAGGACAATTTCCAATGAGAGTACCCAAAGGCCAATGATTCCTCAAAAGGATCTTTTTTTCATCTCTCATCACATCAATGTGAATGAGGAGCATCTTGCCAACATAGCCCATCCGAATTGAACCCACCCCCCAAAAGGGAGCTCATGATTCAAACCATTGAGCTAGAACTTTTGGACCTCAACCTTTATAATTTCTTCTAGAGAGTTAAGCCCTCTTATTGCTAAACCCAGGCCTAGAGCTCCCAGGATCACTAGACAGAATAGAAAAATTCACCATATCCCGAGCTATCGCGACACTCACGACCTATCGCGACACCTCACGAGCTATCATGACACCTCACGAGCTATCGCGACACTCACGAGCTATCGCGACACCTCGAGGTATCGCGACACTCACGACCTATCGCGACACCTCACGAGCTATCGCGACACCTCACGAGCTATCGCGACACTCACGACCTATCGCGACATCTCACGAGCTATCGCGACACCTCACGACCTATCGTGACACTTCGACCTATCGTGACACCTCCCACCTATCGCGACACCTCACGAGCTATCTCGACACCTCGACCTATCACGACACCTCGACCCGACCTATCGCGATACACGGCCTTTAACGCATGAAAAGTTAGGGTTATTTTTGAGTGAATTGAAGGGTAGTTGAGCTTAATTCTAGGCACCTTGGTATAACTTTAGAACCTTGGAAGTGGGCAAAAGACCTAGAAACCAGAGAGGGATCTCCTGAACCCTGAGAGCCTGTTTTGACCCTTTAGTGTCTGAATGGTCATAACTTGACCATACGAACTCCGATTGATGAGATTTTGGTCTCGTTGGAAAGCTCGTTGAGAATCCTACGTGGACCTCGACTGGTTTTTGTAAGAATCATACATGGAGTTTTAGAACATGCATTTTTAAGTTGACCTTTAGGTGGAACTAAGTGGTCCTCAGATTCAGGGGGTTCAGTGAGTTACTCCAGGGGGACTAAAATTATTGATGTGTGTCTGTCAATTACTTGTGGTAAGAGAGCTATACTGATTGGTGAGCTTTTGCAGGAACATTGTGTGCACTCAAGGCAATCCAAAGCAAGCTAGCAAGGGTGAGTACCAAGCTTGGGAGAAGGCTTCCTGGGCTTGTGTAGCAGTCTGGTCAACCAGCTAATTGAGGTTGGAAGATCTCTCAACCCTCCTTTGTCAATTCCTAGCATAGGCTAAGTACGACTTAGGTGTGGTAATTACTTAGGGCAACGTTAGGCACGAATCAAGTCCAAGAGTATTAATCAACCAAGTGCAAGAATTAAGTAGGTCTTAAGTGCGAAAACTCTAAAGGACAAAAGGTAAACTGGAATCGATCACTTATCAAGTGCGGAAATTCACTTAAGTACTCCTGACGACGCGATTTCAGACAAGACCATAAACATAATATTCAACTCAAAAGAACAAAGTGATTGGTGCAGATTAACCGGCAAAGAGAGTGTGCTTGGGTCCAAGGGGGTAAATAAATCAGGCATATGAACCTTAGATCAGGCAGACACTTAGGCCGAGACAGACAAAGCCTCAGATCTTCTGAAGCTAGTGTCAATCACACTGCTAGGTCTTGGGCCCAGCAGTTGAGTGATTACCCATACACTCCCAGATCGGAAACAAGTGATTCTGAGATGTCCTATCACATGGAGAGACCAGTAGGTAGTTCAGGGTTGGCTTATCTAGAAAAGCCAGAGGGACCTTACAAGACTCAATTGGAATATATCAGGACGAATCGTCTAGGTGCTTGCATCTACGAAGACGGACTGAGAAGATCGGTGGTCCTGATTAAGAACCCCGATCAACCCCATGGATTAGACCACCCGGTAGTCAAGTTTGAGAATGGAGCATACCTAGATAAAGAGGGGACTATATATGTAGTCACCACTCTTCCTGATAGAACTGATGAGTTTGGAAATGTGATTGCGGAGACCGACATGGGTGATATAGAGCAAGGGAACTTAGAGAGAGAGCCAAGAACTCCCCGTGGTAAATCTGTCTTGACCAGAATCATGACTCCAGAGTGGATTCCACAGGATAATAAAAGCATAGATCTGCTTTTAAACCGAGAAACCGATGAGGCTTTTTGGAGATACAAATCTGCTCAACCCCAGGAAGTGAGTGCCCTCACAATCTATGAGTTTAAGGACCCTGATAGCCCAGGCCAAGTAACCTACCTAGACAATGCATCAGAGAGAATCTTCGTGGTCACTGAGCAGGGCAGACATGCCTACACATGGAAGGGAGAATTTGTTTTTCCCCAACCAAGGTCTAATGTGTCCTTTGGTCACCAAGGAGCTGGGACCTCCCAAGCTCATGGAGCTCAAAGAGATAGAAGTAGAGACAAACCTGAGGTAAGTTTTGCCAACTCCCTGGGAAGAGAAAGAACGGGAACGGAAAGGAATAGAGTGGAACCTGAGAGACATAGAACCCCATGGAATCAAAGGGATGCTGACAATTTTCCTTTGCCAAGGCCGAGAGAACACACTAGGACCCTGCGACCAACTCAACTGGTGAAGTCCATGAAGAATTACTTCGATGGCACGGGAGACCCTTATGACCATGTGGCAGAATTTCGGCAAGTATTGAAAGCTGAAAAGGTAGAGGACCTATTCACACAATATAATGCTTTCGGTCTAACCCTTAGGAACACTGCCCTTACGTGGTTTCAACCACTAAACGAGAGGCATTTCAGAAACATAGACCAGCTCTTAGAGGCATTTATCGTTGAGTTTTGTAAGAGTGGAATCAGGCATAACACCTCCTCACTAATTCATAGCTTCAAACAAACACCTCAAGAGACGGTCAGACTAGCTGGAAGAAGATTTAGGCAGTACCTGGAGAGATGCCCGATGCCGGAGTTACCCACACCAGCCAAACAAGTGGCCTTGTTCTTAGATGGATTGTTGAGCACCAAGCTCAGGTCATATGTGTATCTGAAGGACCCCAGAACGATAGAAGAGTGTGTGCGCATGTGCATAGACATTGAGGACAATCTAGGTGAGGAATTAGAACTATCAAAAATCTATAAGGATTCTGATAGCTCTAGTAACCTGACATCTGGTCAATCCACATCCATTGAGGAACTTGCAGAGAAGGTAGCCCGAAAACTAGGTGTCTCTAGCAAACAAATTCCGAGATTTGCCCCAGTTAAGCGGTGTTACAATTGTGGCGGTGACCATATGGCAAGTGTATGTCCCATTATGGCCCAACCCCAGGCGAATCCTAGTAGCCAGTACTGCACCATAGAGCGCAGGTACACCAACCACACTGCACAAGACTGCCCATATAACAAACAAACTGTTAGGCAAAATTACCCTCAACCATATCCACAACAGGGTAGATACCAGAATCAGTACCCACCACAACAATACAACAGACCACAACAAACTTATCAGCCACCGTATCAAGGGCAGCAGAGACCTCAACCAGTCCTAGTACAACAACCCCCTGCTCCAACCAATGCGATCCCAGTGAAATATGCATCTGCTGAAGAAAATCCGAATAGAGCTATAGTCCTAGTCACCCCATTGCTATCAGACAGTGATCCAAGTGACCATAGTTTTGACTCCACACATATTGATAGCCCACAGGCTTACTACATGCAGTCACCCGAGCATAACGAGTCATACTATTATGAGGACCCAAGTGAAAATAGTGGGGAACCTGAGTATGCTAATGTCATGTACACAAACCCCAACTCTAGACCTCAACCTAGGCAGGTACGACCCCCATTTCCTAGAGGACCATGCTTCAGATGTCAGGGAGATCATCTTATACGTGATTGTCCACTGCCTGTCCCTACACAACCTCAACCAGTAACCATTCAGGGTTTCTGTCAAGACTGCGGGAAAGAACATCTCCTACGAGATTGCCCAAAGAACCCTAATAACATGCCTAAAATCACCCCTATCAATGTTGTTGGGTTAGTTGTAGACTCCACAGGGAGTGTGACTTCCACTGCACCTGTGCAGGTGATCACAAGAGCCCAGGCACTACAACAAAACCAAGGTGTTGGTCAAGAAAAGAGCCCCGAGGTGAGTGAAACAGAGAGCATAACCAAAAAGAGGACTAGAGCCTGGAAGGATAGTCGTGAAAGAATGAAAAGGCAATGGGCAAAAAAGATAAACGAACTTGAAGAAAGCTTGAGAGAAACCAAGGCAAAAATTATAGAGATCACATCTCAACCGCACTCTCACACACTCCCACCGCTACCATCCCCATCACCCTCCATTCCTCCACCCTCTAATACACCCCACGTAACCCACCCACCACCCCGAGTAGGATCAGTATTAGCTGATCCCACTCCTGAAGGCTTGGACATGATGTTCAAGGCCTACCAGGCTCGACTTCAAGAAGGGCCAACAGCTGCAAACCTAGACAAGAGTTACCCTAGAGCAGATTTAGAGATTGAACGGATGAAAATGTGCATGAAAATGGTAGAACAAGCTCAAGCTATACTTGAGACTAGTCAAAAGTTCAATCAGACAAACTCTGTCAAGCCGGATTTGCATTTCCAAGGCTTACTAGAAAGATTAGAGCAGTTGGTAAACAAATCACAAGTTTCTTTACCTCCACAGGCTCAACCAGTTGTTGAAAGAGGAAGCTCACCACCAATGGGAGCTTATGTTCCTAATTCCACGGATGCCGGAATACCTCCTTCAATTCAACAGTACTCTCAAGAGTTCTTGCGAGAAATACAAGAAGAGAAATGGGCCAAGGAGAAGGGTAATTCCCCTCCTATTCCTGAGATTGATGATCTTCATGATCAATTTCCCCAAGACATTCCGTCTATCTATGGAGATCAAATAGAGCAACAAGAGGATGAGAGATTAGATTTTGAATCTAATTCTTTACAAGAGTTGCCTCATTTCACAGGCCCATGGGAATCTGAATCTCTCCAGATCAGAGCTCCCACAATATTGGTGAGAAATGAAGACTCAGTGATTCCAAGAAACACTGATGTTGTGAAGAACACTAAGGTTCAATGTCATCTCACTGTAGAGGAGCTCCTCAAGGCAAAACCGGAGCTCTGGAATCATGTGAAGGATTAGGTTCCAGAACTTGAATCCAATATACCAAAAGTAGGCTCTAAGCAAAAAGTTCCAGAGATACCTCTCAACAAGATAGGAGACATGAGCGAAGGTGAAGAAGGTAACACTTATCTTCCGATCACCTATCAAGGTTACACAACCAAAGCAATTGTGGATTCGGATGCTGGTGTTGCTATTGCGACCACCTCCTTGTGGAAGCGATGGGGCAAACCCACCTTAAGACCAACGAGAATGAAACTTCAAATGGCAGATGGTCATTTTGAAAGACCTCTAGGATTGCTTGAAGGGATAACTCTAACCACTTGTGGTGTAGAGTTTGAACATACATTTGCTATATGTGACTTTGAGAAAAATAATGTCTACGAGATGATCCTAGGAAGACCCTTCCTACGACAATTGCAAATAGTACAGGATTGGGGAGCCAACTCCTTGTACCTACAGCACTTAGGGGTCACCACCAAGGTCAATTTGAAGGATTACACCTTCAGAGATGTACCACCCCTACAGTGGAATCCTATCCACAAAGCGAAAGAAGATTCTATCTCCGTGCATTCTGGAAGTTCACCTGATCCATCATGGCTGCATGAAGATACTCACTTGTGGATGTGCAAGGTCGCGGAGGAAGAGGAAAAGCGTCTAAAAGCAAGAGAAGAAGGAACTTCCCCAGGAGGTAGACCAATAAAAGACCCAGCCTATACACCGATGACATTTCCAGATGAGGAATTTGAGCCTCATGGTTGGGCAGAAATCTTAGCTACCATGGACATTGCAGTCAATGAAGAACAATGGACACCTCATTGTGATGAGGAGGGTTATGATATTTCAGTGTTCATGTGTCAGCCCCTGTTGGAAGAGTGTGATCCTAGTGAGTTCATAGAAGAAGAGGAGAATGACGATGATCTCGAATCCATTGTGATGGATACTTACTTTGACTCAGAGGAACACTACTTAGAAGACATAGGAGTGTTAACCCAAAAAGAAGAAGAACCCCTTGCGAGTATTAAAACGATAAATTCAAAGAAAGGAAGTGAAGGAGGTCAAAAGAAAAAGAAAAGAAAAGCAGTGAAACAAGAGGAGGAAGAATCATTGTTTGAAGTACTAGAAAATTTCAAAAAATATGAAGTGGAAGACCGAAAAATTTTGGTACGGATGCCTAAGAGAGAGGCCATGGTAGGAGAAGCATATGACAATAAAGAAAAGACCAAAAAAATTGTAGTGACCATTGAAGGGAACGAAGAACGATGTACATACATAGGAGATGACCTAAGTGCCAAAGAAGAAGCAGAGCTTGTAGCTCTATTAAGGGAATATAGGGATGTGTTCGCATGGCACTATAGAGACTTGAAAGGAGTAGATCCAGAGATTTGCTCTCATACGATTCCGATGACCGCTGATGCCAAGCCCACCAAACAAAAGCCCTACACATATAATGACACTTATGCAGCCAAAATAAAGGAGGAAATTGAGAGGCTGATTGAAGCTGGATTCATCTATGAGATTGAGCACACTGAATGGGTGTCCCCCATTGTAGTGGTGCCCAAGAAGAATGGGAAATTGCGAGTGTGCATTAACCTTAAAAAAGTTAATGCCGCTACAATCAGAGATAGTTATCCACTTCCAATCACCGAACATCTATTGGAGCGTGTTGCAGGCAAGGAAGTTTATAGCTTCCTTGATGGATTTTCAGGTTACAACCAAGTAGCCATTGCCCCCGAAGATCAACACAAAATGGCCTTTGCCACAGAATGGGGAATCTTTGCATTTCGTGTGATGCCATTTGGGCTCACCAATGCACCTGCAACATTCCAAAGGCTCATGTGTCATGTCTTCAAAGAGTTCTTGCGAAAGAGCTTAGAGGTATATGTGGATGATTTATGTGCTCATTCCCAAGAAAGAAGTTACCACATCCCTGAGCTTAGACAAATCTTCAACAAGTGTAGAGATTATCGAGTGTGTCTGAACCCAGAGAAGTGTGTGTTCATGGTACGACAAGGTAAGATCTTAGGTCACATTGTTTCTAAGAATGGAATTTCAACAGATGAAGACAAGGTAAGAGCGATAGCAGAGTTACCAAGACCAAGGAATGTTAAAGAGGTACAAGCCTTCATGGGCCATTGTGGATATTACCGTAGGTTTATCCACATGTATGCCATCATAGCTAAACCTCTTTATGGGTTGTTAACAAATTTTGAGTGGAACGAGGAATGCGAGAATTCCTTCAACGAACTGAAAAGACGTTTGTGCACAGCACCAATATTGACTACTCCGGATTGGAGCAAACCCTTTCATGTCCATGTAGATGCCTCCAATCATGCAATAGGATGTGTGCTAGCACAACCCACAGGTGAAGGAAACCTGGATTTGCCGATAGCATATGCTAGTAGGCAATTAAATGCAGCTGAACGAAATTATACCACAACGGAGAGAAAAGGCTTAGGCATGGTATATGCTGTGAAGAAGTTTAGACACTATTTATTGGCCAATAAGTTCAAGTTTTTCACTGATCATCAAGCTTTACTATATTTGGTCAATAAACCTTGCAGTACAGGCCGCTTAGTAAGATGGTTCCTCTTACTAATGGAATACGACTTTGAAGTTGTTGTCAGGAAAGGTAGAACCCATCTTAGGGCAGACCATCTTTCTCGCATCACTTTAGGAGAGCCACCGCAAGGAGTGTCTGATGAATTGCCCGATGCTTATTTGTTCAATTTAGAAGTTGTTCCTAAATGGGCCAATAAGTTGGTACCAGTCCTAACCTTCGGGCCTGCAAATAAAAATGTGAAAACAAGCAAAGAGGAAATTGTAAAATCACTAAAGTATCAAATATTGGCCGGAAGTATGTACAAGCAAGATACCGAGGGCGTATTAGCTTGTTGTGTCGAGGACGATGAACATACTAGTTGGTTGCAACAAGCCCATGAGGGATTGCTAGGAAATCACTACTCTAAACAACGAACTTTGCAGAATCTAAGACGCTTAGGAGTGTATTGGCCTAGCATGGACAAAGAAATACAAGAGTGGATCCACAATTGTCCAGTGTGCCAGAAGAGACCCCTAGTGGAACATGCCACTCTTTATCACGTGTCATTAATCCCAGATTGGAGTGCTCCATTGGTCGAGTTCATGAGAGCGGGAACATTACCCAATCAGGCTAGTCTTGCAAGAAAACGGAGCATGGAGCAAGAGGCTCAAGACTATGCCCTAGTAGGAGACAACCTATATCGAAGAGGCAAGGATGGTTACCTGAGACTGTGCATTCATGAATCAGACTATTTGAATGTCTTAGAAACTGCACACAGCGGTGCTGCAGGTGGACACTTTGGGCCTGACAGAGTAATTAAGACCATTCTATTCTCAGCACTTTGGTGGCCCACTCTTCATATGGATGCACATACTTATGTGAAAAAATGTGACACATGCCAACGTGCCCAACATCCGATAAGAAAATATGAAATGCCTTTAAGGCCAATGATGGGAGGATGTGCATTTTCAAAGTGGGGTATAGACTTTGTAGGTCCCATCAACCCCCCAGCTAGAAACTCCCATGCAGAATATATTATTGTAGCCACAGATTACCTTACAAAGTGGGTGGAAGTAAAAGCCACGACAAAGAATGATGCTCAAACGACGGCTAAGTTCTTATTCGAAAATGTGTTCACTAGATATGGCTTACCAATAGAGTTGGTTAGTGATAGAGGTACGCACTTCTTGAATGAGGTAATCAAAAATCTCCTTCAAGAATTCATGGTGATACATAAGAAGTCTGCCCCCTATCACCCACAAGCTAACGGACAAGCCGAGAGCACGAATAAGATCCTATGTAACGTATTGACAAAACTTGTAAATAATAAACGCTCTGACTGGGACAAACAAATTCATCATGCTGTTTGGGCATACCGAGTTGCCTACAAAACGGTACTCAATGCCACCCCATTTCAGATGGTCTTCGGACAGAATGTCGTGCTACCATTAGATTTCCTAATTCCAGCTTTAAGAGTAGCACAAGAGCATGAGTGGAATGGACATGAGTTGTCCTCTAGGATCTTTGATCTAGAACGTCTAGGTGAGACGAGGCTACGAGCAGCAGCAGGCATCTATGCTGCAAAGAAACGGCAAAAGGCATACTTTGATGCCCATGTGAAGGATAAGGGCTTGAAAGCAAGAGATCTAGTTTTAGTCTACACATTGAAACAACACGCAAGAAAGCTAGAAAAGAGAGGCTACGGACCTATGATCATCAATAGGATCTCCACGAGTGGAGCAGTACAACTAGCCACTTTAGAGGGGGATGTTCTCCCAAACTATATTAGCGGATGCAGAATCAAGCTGTATCAGGAACCCCTCACGGAGGAAATGCTAAGTCGACTCAATACTGCTAAGCAACATAAAGAGGAGGAAAAACGAATTCGAGAAGAAGCATAGGCAGAGGCCTTAGAGCGTATCCGGTGAATGAAGTTGAGGAGACAAGGGAGGGATCAGCCTATGACAGACAATCCAGAGTCTCCAGGCTATCACATGGCCATGTGTGAGGCTTCAGGTGAATGTACCCATAAGATAGTGGACCGACGACCTTTTGTGACCCTAGAAATAGGACAAAGAGACAGCACAACAAGCGTGAGAGCATTAATTGATTCAGGAGCAGCCACAAGTGCAGTTCGGCTTTCTTATTGCCAGCAGCTGCAATTGGAGGTAAAACCCCTAGAAGCATACCTGATAGGATTAGGAGGTGTTGAAACCCCTTGCATGGGAGAGGTGGATCTTCCCCTCTACACACAGGAGGTCCTCATGCCAACAAAAGTGCTAGTGTGTGAAGATGAGGATCTGACCGAACCTCTTGTCTTAGGCCAAGACTGGATCTATGATCACGCAGTCAACCTCAACCTAAGAAGTGGACTTCTTTAGGCTTGGGTAGGCCAAAGCCATCTCACGATTGAATTAGAAAATCAAGCACTCAAACCAATAGAACAGGCACCAACTCTTGGTCCCTCCAGGAATCCACATGAAGATAACAATGTTGTTCTTGTACAAACTTCTATGGTGCAGAGGATTGTCAATCTTACCGAAGGTACAAGAGCCAATAAGGAGTTCCTAACTGATCTGAAGAAGATTCTAGACGAGCAGACCGAACATCACTCGACACGAAGGAGGTTGCTGAGCAAGAGGCAGGAGCGCCAACCCATGCAACATGGAGCATCTCGTGGCGCGAAGCAGATCTGGATACGCAAGGATGGGAAACCTGCAACTCTAATAGCAGACTCTCAAGGAGACAAGATACGAGCCTCACCATCAAGGAACAAAGTGAAGAAGCCCCCTAGGATAACCCCTAGGCATACCATTTCTATTTGGGTTCCTAAGCGGTCAATGAAGGCCATCCCTAATGCTAGACAGATATGGGTGCCCAAGGCCTGCTTACAAGCCCAAATTACTTCACCTTCAGGCACTAGGATGAAGCAACTTTCACAAACACTCGTGGCCAACTACTCAGAAAATGAAAAGATACCTACGCCTCTCACTATCTCCACTCCCATCTACCGTAGGAATGTCTAGAAATGGGTACCCAAAAGGTCCCAAATACATCACACTCTCATCCAGAAATCTTCACCTGTCTTTAGTTCTAAGAGCTACGAATCCTCTATCAAAGTGTGAAGAATTAAACTGTGTACTAAACCCCCTGACCCAATTCTGTAAATCCGTCCACACTAACACAGGAGCATTCTGAGCCCATTGCATAACCAAAGTATGCATATAGGATGACACTGACCTTTGATCACCACTCACACCTATCACAAACACTTCACCACTAACCACTGACCTGCGGGATTGTCATGTTAGTATTGTGAAGGGAACACCATTACATCTTGTTTCCTATGCAACACTAATGTGCCTTTCTTCTTCCAGCAGATAAGCAACCTACTCTCATGGCAACAGCGGCAGGCACAAGCTCTCAGGCAGGCTCTGGTGCTCCAATCAATTGGGATGCCATGCCGGTGGAGGCCCCACCAACAGAACGGCCTGTGGAGTTCGTGAATGTGCGGAGAATTCCTATTCCAAATCCACCAAATGGCCTAACCGAAAGAGTAAAGGGGCATTCTCACTGGTTCAATGAGATGCCAGGAGATTTGGGAGACGCGGATCATATCTGGGAATCCAAGATGGAATGTGGAGGAGTGTGGTGGACCTTCTAGTTCTTCTCACGAGAATTTGAAGCATTGCAAAATGCAGCTCCACTTCACGATATCTGGCAAAAAGCAGGATTACAAACTTATTTCAGTGCAGCTCTACCTAAACCTGATTTCCTCAGGTGCTACTACCTAATTGCCACGCTGAAGCCGACAGGCGATAAGGATCATTCAGGCACATTCTAGGTGCCCTCCTTGTCAAATCTGGAGGAAATGAGGAAGTTCGAATTGAATGTTACTTTAATCAGGGAGGCACTTCAGATGTATGGCACGCATGTACCTTCTGACCGCGACCCCTTGATACCTGAGTCGATGAAAAGCAATAGAATCAAGAAGCTAAAAGAAATGTGCACCCTCACCCCCAACATCGCCATACCTTTGCGGATGTGCCTCCAACACTTCGCATTCCCCGCTCAGGACCGTTTCACTCAACCTCACAAGAAAATATGGTATGGGCTATATCTAGCAGAGACTGGAAGCTTGCCCATTAAGATGCCGGTATGGATCTTAGACCAAGTGTATGAGGCAGGCAAACGGGGAGTGAGGAAGCCTACTCTGCATGGCTGTTGTGCGCTGACAAGAATTATCTATAGATGTCTTGCATATGATGTGCCGGTTGCCAGAGCCCTAAAGTATGCACAACTGGAGTTGTTCAAAGGGCGGAAGTCAGGGAGCCAGCCTGCAAAACAAATGCGTGGATCGCTCTCCTAGGCAATGATCCCTCAAGAGGCCACGACTGAAGCTTCTCCCAGACCAGAAGCTCAGGTCGCACCTTTCACGATCTACCTTCAAGGAGTTCAAGCTGGGGAGGTGGTACAACCCGCTCCATCCGCCCATCCACTACCTACCGATGCAAAGTTTGCATCTATGGCCACCTTCACAGAGGATCCAAACTTCGATTTTGAAAGATTCTTGCAGACGGTCCCCCTATCAGACAGTGAAGATTCCCCTGACAATGTTGATCCGGGAGCATCCGTCCAAAGAGAACAGCCACGGGGCGAGACAAGCAGAGTACATGGGGAAGAAGTGGCACAACATCCTCATGACCCAAACACTCAAATTCAGGAAGGTGCACAAAGAAATGAACCAGAAGACAGTGAAGAGGAGGCCCCTACCTACACAGCACAACTCAGACGGCTGTACAAGACAATCAAGCAGGTACAGAGAAGACATAAGATGATAAAAGAGGCGAACAGAGCTCTAGTGAACCAGATGCTTCAAACCGAGAATGTCGACTCACATTTTGTGGAATCATTGAATCTATTGGCAGAGACATGTGGGATCGGGGAAGCATTGAGGACAATGGTCTATCAGGAAAACCCTATCTATGATCAACGAAGGATCGATACACGGCCACGACGCGGGAAAATGATTCAAATGGAAGTCTCTACTGCCTTGCCTACTATAATTTCAGAGGATGTTCACATGACGAGCCCAAGTCCCACCGACGAACAAGAGGTAATTACACAGGTACCATCTCCACCGCCACCTTCCATTCAACCCTCAGAACCCTTCTCCACTAGCCCTTCTGAACAACCGATATCCACCCATCATGAAACCATTGTACACACCTCCGTTTTTACATCCTTCCCTTTACCCACATCCAACACTTCCACCCAAATTTCTGAACCTCACACCGGTCATCCGGCCACCGATCAAACCATAATAGGTCACCCTTCCTATCTCCCCGCCCTTGGACAACCACTTGCCACTAGCCAGACCTTATCCCATCCTTTTCCATTCACCCACACCCAAACCCTATCCACCACCTCCCTAGTAACTGCCTCACACTCAACCCAAGTCGCACAACCCTCATTCTGGACAAACCTTGTAAATATACTCCAACAGGTGGATAATTATAATAAAAAGTCCCTTTCCCAACCCCACTCCCCCACATTCACTGCCACCACTATCACACCACCCACCATTCCTGTATTCACAGTGCACGAATCACACACTCTCACGTCCGATCCCATGGACATCTCACCATCCACAGGATCACCCACCACCACTGTTATTCCAACATCACCACCTATCATTTCACTCACATCGCCATTTCCAAACACTATAAGCACAACATCCACTTTTCCCTTTCCCATCTCCCGACCCCTTGCATCTTCCACCTTTACCCCTGCACCCACCTCATTTAGTCATGCACTCAACACCATGCTCGAAGCTGCTGCCCAACTTAAACAGGAATACAGGTTATTAGAAGAAAACAATAAAGAGCTCTGTACATTGTCATCCCACCTCCAGGCACGTGTCACTGCCTTGGAGTTGTCTAATACGGAATTACAGCAGGAGGTGACCACCCTCCAACAATATCAGGTGGAGCTCGAGTCCACACATACAAAGAAGAGTAGGGCAACGGAAGAACAACTTAGAGATCAGCTAGCCCGTAACGCTAGACTACAACGAAACATGGCTCTACTTCGACGCCATTTAGCGGCTGCCCAAGAAGAAAACAAAAGACTACAGCAACAAAATCAAGACAATCTCGAAGCAGCCATGGAAAATACTCCAGGGGCACCCATCGACCCTGCCAAATTTCAAGCCATCCCCTCAGAAACCATACAACAAGTATTGGAAACCTATGCCAATCTCTTAGAAGCACATGATCAGCTTGCTGACCAAGTCAAAGACCTACAGAAAGCCCAAGTGCCTACACCACACCAACGCGAACCTAAAGAGATGGCCAACGCTGCAACCTCACCAGAGCCAGAATTACCAGTAACCAATGAGGTACTTGAGCTACGGCAACAGGTGGCAGAACTAAAAATTAAATTGTTACAGTATGAACGACCTCCCTCCCCACTTGATCAAACCATAGAAGAAGACACAGTAGTCATTCCAGTGGAGGAGACATTTGAAGACAATTATGAGCCTCAACCCCTTCCAGGAGGCAGAATTACGGAGGAAGGCCAGGATACATATGAGGAACCCCCGTCCGCATGGATGAAGCAGGTAGAGGAGATGGGCCACACTCACGAAGAGCGCGTAGCAACTCAGATGCTAGCAATGAAGGCCATTGAAGAAACCATACTTCAATCTGAGTATTTTAGGCACCTTGCTCCTAGACGAATCATCACGAGCTCTGAATTACAATATAAGCCATATTTTGTATTGTTGGCCGACTACAACGCAGAGATCAAAAGAGTCACCAACAAGTGCCCTACCTTCGCCACCCAGTTTGAACTAGAAGATATACCAGAGGCAGCCAGAAAAGGGGCGATTTTCCAACCTACTTGGAGGCAAAGATTACTGGAAACATACCCGGACATGCTGAGAACATGGGATCACGCTCCCATGCATTTGAAGTATAACCCTTGTTATGGGCCAGTACAAAGAAGAAGATCATGGAAAGCCTTCGCCATCAAGGTTCAGAACAATGTAAACTGTAGAGAATGGCTTAATTACCCCGCCATTGCACCCCCAACCGGCACCCCCACAGTATCTTACATGATAGCAACCATCAGACATTGGTTGCCACGCCTCCACCCCATGCAAGATGTGGCTGCCCAGATGATGCTCAAGATATTCGATATGATGCAGGTGGTGCTCAAAACTTTCCGCAATGTATGCCATATTCAGCCTCCGATTCCCGGCTTCATCAATGGTAATTATGACCTCCTGTATGATATGAGCACAACCCCAAGCATACGAGTTGCTTATGCATGGCACGTACGCATCAGATATCTCCCTGCCTGCTATAAGCAAACTTTCGACGATATGTTTACCACGGGGTTCTGGGAGTCACACTCAGAAGTGTTCGCACCACGCCCAACCCACCTGCTACATCTATTCGCGTGTGAACAAACCATGCACTCAGAACTCTACACAACGCCACAACCGGACATACCGGGTGCAGTCAATTGGGAGACCCTCCAAAGAGACTTGGTTCGGGGACTACGCATCAAGGAACAAGAAGTGGCAACCGACCTCCTGCAAGAGTACATTGATCAAACAGTGGAGCAGAGGTCTGTCAGAGGCGACAGACGCTAGGGGGGGAGAGTGTTGGCTGTATACGAGAAGAAGCAAGTACGAGCATACAAGCAGATCTAGCACTAAGGCAACCCTTTATTTTCTCAAAACCATTACACCAGTTAAAAGTGATTCTCATCACTAAAAACCCCTGTAAATACCATTTTCACCTTTTTGTAGCTCCATTTTGTACAAGCCGAAGAGTCCTCGAGCTTGAGGAGCCTTAGAAGTAGTTGCCTGCCAATTTTCATAATTTTTAGATCTCGTTTGAGCCCTCAAATAAGCCCTGGAACCTAATTTTTAACTAGGCCGGACACTAGGTCTGGACAGGGCCAAAGCTAGTCAAAAACTATAAATAGAGCTAGAGAGCTCATTTTTGGGCTAGCTTCTTGTAGTTTTGAGCTTGTATGAGAACTTTGTTGCAATAGAAGTGATTCCATTGTCTTACTCTCTTTGTTCTTGCCGTGTGTGCGCGTGTGCGTGTATGTGTGTGCATGCTTGTGTGCTTCTCACTCACGCACTTGTGCTTCCACTTGCTCGTGGTCTTCATACCATCCTCACGTCTTGCCGGATTGACATTAAAGGAGGTGCTACTCATCACTGAGCTACACATTGCAATTACTGCATCTAGTGTCATTGCTCCTACACAGCGTATGATCATGATCTGTTTCAGTTGTGGAGTCAAGCCATTGATAAACCACTGAGTAATAACGTCGTCCGGTAGGTTGGCATGTGCTGGCGGTAACTGTCTTAGATGCATCCTGAATAGGGTAGCGTACTCCTGTACGGTTTGATTTACCTTCTGTCTGTTGTTTTGCAGATAATCAAAGATTTCGGCTGGGTTCTTTAGCCTAAATCGCTATAAAAATGCATCTCGTACTGCTTCATAGGTGCCGAAGTGATTAATATCATACTCTGTAAGCCATCTAGCGGCTTCATTGACCAAAAGGGACTGGAAAACAATAGCCTTATACGCCGGAACAGGTGGATGATTGAGCACTGCGTAACTTATCTCAAAAGTGCGTACATGCGCGTCTGGGTCATCTCTTGGGAATCCATCGAATTTAGTGTATGTTACTCTTGTCGGCGGCGGCCTGGGTAGACATAACTATTGTTGTTGCTGTTGTTGTTGTTGTTGGTCGTTCATGATGAATGTATTATGACTATCTTCTGTATCTCGGGGCTGAATATCTGAACTACCGGAATCTGTATCGTCGGGTGGTGCACTTTCCGGTGCGATGATCTTGCTCAGTATGCTTCGAATCTTTGTTTCGAACAACTTGCCTTCCTTCTGGATGTCCAGTGTAGGGGAACTTACTTCAAAAAGTGGTTGCTGGGCTCAAGATTCACCAGAAAGTGGTAACCCATCGCCGAGAAACTGTGATTCTGTTACCGAAATGTTACCGGAATGTACGGAATTTATGCCAGAATAAGGTGTTTTTTTGCCTTCGCCAATTTCTTTGGCTAATGTGTTTCTAATCATAAACAAATTTGAATCTTTATCCAAGATTGTTAAACTAACTTTAGACTGCATTCTGGTAGATTCTGGAGTTACTATATCTCCGACAGACTGTGCCGAAATAGTACCGGAATGTACCAGAGGCGTAACACGTTCCAGCGGAATATGACCGGAATCAGTTCTAACGTTCTTGACTTTCTTGACAACTGGGTCAGACCTAGTTGTACTTCTACCTCCCAGAGTTGTCTTTAGTACATTAATTACTCCAGACTGATGGTTCTTGGGATACGTTTCACCGGATCGAGTAACCGGCATGTATCATCTTTTGTACTAATTGCGTAGCATTACTATCGAAAAAATTTTTTATAATCACGTTTCCACAGCAAGTTTGCAACAATCTGGTTCTGTTGCTACTTCTGACAAACGAACGGTAATCTTGCTGTTCGATCCTGACAGACAAATGACGATCTTGATGCCACTTTCCCACATACGGCGCCAAGTGTTAAGTGGTAAATTGTTAAACCGCTTCGTTCTATTATCAGAAGATGCATTTAATCGACCTAAGTGGGTTCTTGGGAGTGGTAGGGGTCTGTTAGACAGAGGCTCTATACTTAATTCCCAAAATGACTGATATCTACTGCCCTCAACAGTGTCGACATAGTCTTAGCTCAGTTACCCGTAGCAATTAGTCTATACCAAACTTATTGGTACCTTGGGTCCGAATTAGTTCAAGCTAACATTCTACTGTAATAGTACAGTAACCCATCCTTCATCAAGACAATGCTCACAGTCAAGCAACCGCATCACAGACGGTATTTACGGGTTCAACTTACAGTATGAAGGCTATCACACTCTGGAATTACCCTTAACTCTAGGTAATTTCTCATCATACAAGTGCAGACCGATATCCGCACTACTTCTGCACAACGCTCTAGGGAAGAATTCTACAGTCACACAGACTTAGTAGTTCAACAGGGAGAAGAACACTACGCCGTACAACTTAACAGAACAATTTGTCATAATGATCCACAGTAACTCTTCCAAACAACGATTCAATGTCTTACTGAATGGGTTCCATTCACCACTTAACCACGATTGACAAATAATAACATCGAATACCACAGAGTACGCAGAACTAGACAAGACACATTACAGTAACACTTAAGGTTCACTGCGCAAACTCAATCAAGAAGAATAACGCAGCTACGTACAACAACCCAGAGCACTCACGAGCTAAACAACACACACTGACGCAACATTCAGACAGGCAACCAGACAAACAGTCTGGTGATAACACAAGAATTAAGCCAGAAACTCCCCGCGCTCTCCACGCTCTGGAGCACTTCTTTTCATTGCTTTATGAAGATTTACAAATATGCACGTAACTACTTTTCACGCGTGTTTTACAAAAATTTTCATTATATCTGTCCCACTCCGGCGGCCGACTAAAACTATGCTCAAATTGATAGGCATGAGTTCACATGTGGTTCTCTCTTGTGAGGTAATAAAAGGATGTGTAATCCTGAATAATTAAGAAATCATTTAGGCTTGGTAATTTGCACCAATAGCTCCCCTCAAGTGTAAGATGCTCCATCCTTTAATCCTTCATTATTTCCTTCAATCCAATGATTGATTTGAATCTGTTTAATTTGCTTCTATCCAAAGCCTTTGTCATCATATCTGCACATTGTTTACATATGAGAGTTGAATCTCTTTGCTCATAATCTTTTTTGTGACATAATGATAATGAACTTCTACATGTTTTGTCCTGGCATGATTGATGGGATTAGAAGCAAGATGTAATGAGCTAACATTGTCTCCAAATATGTGAATTTGAAGTGTTCAACCCTAAATCTAAATATAGGGTTCTAATCCACATAGCTTCTTGTGTATCAATTGTAAGTCCTTTGTATTAAGCCTCTGCTGATGAAAAAGAAACTGTGGGTTGCTTCTTTGAGGACCATGAAATCAACTTTGTACCTAAAAAAGTAAGATAACCAAATTTGCTTCTCCTATCATCTTTAGAGCCTACCCAATCTACATCAGAAAAGAGTTTAACATCTATATTAGATGTATAATGGTAGTATAACCCTTCATTGATTGTGCCCTTCAAATACTTTATGATTCTCTTAGGCTTCCATGTGAGGCTTCCTTGGGATCTGTATGAATTGACTTAGCACACTTACTCCATAGAAAATATCTACTCTAGTTAGAGTAGCATAATTCAAGCTTCCAAGTAGACTATGATAGCTAGTCTCATCTTCAATTAGTTCACCTCCATGTGCACTTAACGTTAGATTTACCTCCATGAGAGTACCTACAACCTTTGCATTTTCCATCTTGATTTAGAGAGCATATCTCCAATGTATTCTCTTTGTGTGAGAAACATACATTTCTCTGTGTATACCACTTCCAAACCTAAAAAATATGTGAGTAAGCCAAGATCATTGATCTTGAACTCCTCTTTCATTTGAGATTTGATCTTTCTAATTCCATCTGCATCATTTCATGTAATGATTATATCAACCACATATACACATAGTTATATGACCTTTGAATGATTCATCTTAATGAAGAGGGAAGGATCTACCTTGCTTACAATAAAATCTTTACATTGCAAGTAAGCGACAAGTCTATGATTCGAAGCTCTACAAGCTTGCTTCAAGCCATACAAGGCTTTCCTCAACCTGCACACATGGTCAGGGTATGATTGATCTTCAAAGCTATGAGGTTGAGCCATAAATACCTCCTCTAAAATCCATCCATTTAGAAAGGCATTTTTAACATCCATAAGATATATCTTCCAATTCTTGGAATATGCAACACTCATGAGTACTCTAATAGTAGGCCTTTTTGCAGCCGGTGAAAATGTCTCTTCATAATCAATGCCTTAGGTTTGTGCGAACCCTTTGGCTACAAGCCTTGCTTTATGCCTATTAATTGAGACATTAGAATTCTTCTTTTACTTGTAGATCCACCCTAAACCAGTAACCTTCACAGATGGGTTCTTGGGTACCGATTCCCAAGTCTGGTTTTCTTGTAGAGCTTCTATTCCTTCTTCCATGGCACTCCTCCATTATGGTTTCTTCTTGGCTTCTTCAAATGTAGAGGGTTCCTCAAAGTTTGAGTCTTGTGCTATATATTGAACGTTTAGTGACTAAAGAGGTATCATAACCATACCTTTCTGGCTTCCTTTTCTCCCTAGTAGACCTTCTTATAGTTTGTTGAGATGATTCTGCCACATCTCTCAACTCCTACACTTTAGCTTTGCCTTTGGAGTTCCAATAGTTGATTTTCCTTCTAGGATTCTTTTGATCATCATTAGAATAACTTGATGCTTCAAGTGTATGCTCATTCCTCTTTGATAATGTTGGAAAGTCTTCCTCTAGATCATAAGGGAGTTTGATTTCCTTGCAATCATCTTCAAACAAAGATTTGTTTTCATCAAACACAAAATCTCTACTTACAATGAAACCTTTATTATTTGGATTGTATAGCCTACAACTGTTTAGATTAAGGTCATAGCCAATAAAGATGCATTTCCCTACCTTTGGATCTAATTTGTCTTTGATTTGTGAAGGTATGTGTGCATATTCTATGCACCCAAAGATCCTACAATGATAAAGGCTAGGTCTTCTTCCACTCCATGCTTCAAATGGTGTCATCCCATCCAATGATTTTGTGGGATTCTATTGATCAAATATGTGGTTGTGGATATAGCCCTATCCATAAGTAATTGGGTAGCTTTTTTCATTTATCATTGACCTTACAACCTGCATAATTGTCCTATTTTTTCTCTCTACCACTCCAATTTGCTCTAGAGTATACCTAGTATTAATCTCTCTTTTAATTCCTCTCTCTTGGAGATAGGAATCAAAGTCATGGGAGAAATATTCTCTGCATTCATGTGACCTTAGTCTCTTCAAAGTTTTACCTGTTTGGTTGTCCACAAGAGCTAGGTATTTCTTGAAACATGCGAATACTTCACATTTATGCTTTATAAAGTATAATATTATCCATCTAATACAATCATCAATAAATGATACATAGTACCTGGATCTAGAGATCAAAGGCTCCTTGCTTGGTCCACATACATCTATATGGTTTAGCTTCTATAGATCTACATGAATCTATCCTTTCTTTGTGAAGGGTTATTTGTGAGACTTGCCAAATTGACAAGCACTGCAATTTTAGATCAAGTTTTTTTTTGGATATGTTTGGTAGACCAAGTACATTCTGATCCCTATTGATTTTCTTTAGAGCTCTTTCACCTATGTGAGCTAGCCTGTTGTGCCAAATTTCCAATCTTGATAGAGTTTGGCTACCATAATTGAACAATGAAATGTTTCTAGTCTCTTTGAGTTCAAATGTAAATAATCTACCTGACTTTTCTCCTCTTGCTATCCTCTTGACTCCTTGGTGTGCATCCTCAAAAGATGCTCCATTCTTTGTGAATCTGACCTGCAATCCTTTTTCAACAATTTGACCTACACTTATGATGTTTTTGGTGATAGTTGGCACATACAATAACTTGCTCAATAGGCTCATATTACCATCTGAAGTCTTCACATTTCTTATCTTCTCCATTGGATTCCTTGTGTCATCTCTTGTTTGGACTTCATGTCTAATCCTTAGGTCCTCCAAGTTTGAGAGTAGAGCTACATTTCTTGCTACATGATTTGAGCAATCTGAGACTATATAGAATACATGTTCATCTGCTTTACCTTGCTTCATGGTCATGTTCATCAAAAGAAGTGAATCCTCTTATGCTTGATCATCTCCATAGTTTTTGTAGTCTCTCCTTCCTCTGTATCCTCCTTGTTAGTTTTTGTTAATGTATGAGTTGTTAGTGTATCCATTGTTGGTGTTGAATCTATCTCTTGAGCTTCTGAGGGTTCGTTGCTAGGGAGATCAATTTCGCATATGTGCCCACATAGGATAACATTGTAGATCTTTTCACAAAGGCTCCACCTCGAGAGAATTTTGAAGCTTTCTGCCAAGCCTTGGTCTTACTTCCTTTTGTGGATTTATCTCTTTCCACATAGCTTGGCACTTCCTTATACATGATTGCCAACTCGTTGTTGACTGCATCACTTCCAAGGGGGATTTGTTGATATATTTTTGTAGTGATGTGTGTAAACACACTTAGGACCATCATGACACATTTTTCCCTCTTTAGGAGGTGTTCTTCCCCACACTTGTATATATGCCTATAACCCTAAGGGGGGACTTATGTTTCGACATTCACATGGTAATACATTCAATATTGTGCATTGCGCTCCAAGCTTCTTCTTCTTCTACTTCCTTGTGTTGTTGTCATGCTTCCAGAGACCTCAAACTCCAACATTGACTATTTGGAACCCTCATGTATGCTCTATGGACCCCCTTATGTGGAAGATGAGATGATATTCTATTGAGAGTCTATTTTGACATGTTCGTCCACAAAGAAAAAACATAAAACATGTCTTGAAATTTATCTTGGAAATTTGAAGAGTTAATGGGAACAATCAAGCAATTATGATCAAATCCCACATGTTGGCCTATTTCCAATAGAAATTTCTCCATTACATGATTACCATTATTATTATTTCTCAAATGGGTTATGCATTATCATTATTATTATCTCTCAAATGGGGTATTTAGACTCAATTTCCACTCATTGTTCTTTTTTTCAATTATTTGTGAGTATATTAGTCTGTCTACATGGAGAATTTTGGTATAAACTTTAAACTTAACTTTTCAAGGTTGTGTTTACATATGAAACCAAAAACTTAAAGAATTAATTTTTAATTTCTTTTTTCCACATGTTCTCTTATATATATATATATATATATATATATATATATATATATATATATATATATATATATATATATATATATATATATATATATATATAAAGAAATAGGCAATAAGGAAAGAGACGCCTATTCCCTTAATTTGTTAAGTTGTCTCCACTAAGATCACTCAATTCCAACCCACAATATGTGTTTTCGGAGCTATCCATTTGCCTAAGTGTGTAAAAAAGAAGTGCTCCTAGTACTCTTATTGTAGGTAAAAACACCAAAATATCACAAAAAATAAAACATAATTGAACTTTTGGCCATTTTTTCTACAAAGTATGTGTTAAATTATAATTAAGGAAAAAACTACAAGAAAATTAGAGAGAACTACAAAGAAGGTTTATAACCTTTTCATCCCCTTTTTAGGGAGCCCATTTGTTTTTCATCTTGTTGTTTTCTAAAATGAACATGATGTGCTACCTAAAGGGGGCTTTCCAAAGTTGACCACACATATTTCCTTCCAAATCTTCCATAGTGCTTCACTCCTAATGCCATTCCATAGAGAAGATGAGAAACTAACTGATTCACCAAGCAAAGCTTGCTTCCAATTAACTTAATGAGGCAAGAAGAGGAGCTTGTCAAGGATCTACCAAGTCAAAATGCTCTTAGGATAGGGAAAGAAAAGGTGAACCATTTCTTTCCTAATGCTAGACCATTGCTTACACCACATGGGAAAATAGTGAATCTTACTAGCTTTGACATTGTTTCGAATCCACCTGTGAAGAATTCGTCACATAAGGATTGGTTTCTTGTTCTCGATAAGCAAGTTTCACAAGTCCTTGAGTTGAATTCCCATATAATCCAAGATCAGTTGAAACACCACTTGTTGTTAAGCAAATGATGATATCCTAGATTTCTTTTGTTTACTCATTTTAACCATAAGTTCACTACTTATAAATCAATCTAATCCATATTAGCCCTCTTGTTTCAATTCTAGTCCCCATTTCCCATGCACTCTTCTATATAAGAGCAACCTAGAGGTACTCTTCAATAAATTATCATAACATATGAACATTGTAACTGTTTGAACCATTAATCATGATAATGGGGAGCTTTGTTGCTACAGAGCTTAACCTAAAGCTACACTACTTCTGCTACTAAATTACTTAACACTTCATAAGAATATGGTATTCTATTTTAACCATGCTTATTGCTTCTTTGAAAGCTATCCTCAATGCTTTGTTACAGAGTCTTCTCCTCATTGTGCTTTCCACTGGGATTTTCTCCATTCGTTTGAGAGGAAATGTGGAACTAATGGAATGAAGAGAAAGAGGTAGAGACGTGAAAAAAGGTGTATGCGAGTGGTTATAGCTAGAAATGAGTAGAATAATAATCCCATATTCGTGTTTGAATGTGGTTGTCTTCAGAGTTTTTGTGCGTGGAAATAGCTTTATGCACGAATGAATATCTCACTCTTCCGTGCTAATTAAAAGACATGTTACCAAGCATGATAATCTAGTGTCAATCATACCTGAACGATTAGGAGTTCAAAATAGATTTGTTGTGTGGCATCAAAATTTTGAATTGAGCTCATTTTAACCTTCAAACACAGTATCATAGCTATTGTTCATGCAATCTCATCCTTTTGTGCTAAATGTATATACACATTTCAGTTCCCCAATACCAGGGTCTTCAAGTCTGCTACAAGTCTAGCAGAGCTTGAGAGATAATTTTTATTCAACTTTTTTAGATAAGCCATCTTTTTGCATTAGGGTATTTAGTCACTAGCTATGACTGAAAGCTATGATGTATTCTGTATGCTAATTGTTGATGACAAATTGGATGGTACTAATTACCCATTGTGGGCATATGTGATGGATCATGTATTGGTAACAAAAGGGATATAGAATATTGTGTAGGGTGTTGAAAAACATCCTACTACACTTGCAAATATAGTTATTGAAGGTGATGAAGATGGCATTGAAGATGATGATCTTAAATTTTGTGGTTGTGTTGGAGCTCCTACTGCACCTATTGCAAAGCAACTTCATTGACATGAGTGCCAGCTCCTTGTTTACTACATCACTCCTAGGGGGGTTTTTTGATATATTTTGATAGTGATGTGCACAAACACACTTAGGACACATTGGATGGTACTAATTATCCACTATGGGCATAAGTGATGCATCATGTATTGGTAACAAAAGGGTTATGTATTATCGTTATTACATTATACAATTATTATTATTATTTCTCAAATGGGTTGTGTAATCGTTATTATTATTTCTCAAATAGTTTATGTAGGGTCAATTGCCACTCATTGTTTTTTTTCGGTTGTTTGTGATTAGATTATAGACTAACTATATGGACAATTTTGGTATAAGATTTAAACTTATCTAGTCTCAAGCATCATCATAACGATTAGGAGTCCAGAATAGATTTGTTGTGTGGCATCAAAATTTGTAATTGAGCTCATTTTAACCTTCAAACGCACTATCATTGCCATTGTTCATGCAATTTCATCCTTTTGTGCTAAATGTATATACACATTTCAGTTCCTCAATACTAGTACCATCAAGTATGTTACAAGTCTAACCAATGAGAAGTTTCACCATTGACTTGTCTTACTCATTAGCTCCATGTTTTAGTAAGTACCGAGAATCATAATCTACTCTCAAGCTAGGGTCAATGTCCTCCAACATGATCGAATCTCATCTAGCTTGGTTCAAAATATTCTTCCTCTAATAAAAGCCTTTAGACAATAGTTTCATGGCTTCTTGATATTTTTATATCCTTCTCAACCTCCTTGATTTTGGTAATAGGGAACTAGATGGAGTCATCCTATAGGATACCGACTGTTCACTTCCGATCATTATTGAAAATGCAACGGGAATTCATCTTATTCCAATATTTCCACAAGGAGGTTACTAAGCTTGATCCTTTGGGGATCAATCAAATGGGGGGGGGGGGGGGGGGGGGGGAAGGAGTGTGAGATGATCTAATTTATTCTCTACATGCCATAAGCTCTTTGTGGCTTTGATCTATGAGAAACTAGGGGTGAGGGGCTTCATGCTCATCCTAAAAGCCATCTTTGCAAGGTTTATTTTGCCTCTAGAGGCCATGCAAAAGATCTCCAAACAAGGCAAAAAATATGACATGTAGTCATTCTTATTAAGGAGAAATACCTTAGTGTCATTTGCAAATAACTTAAGCACCATCTGTTCATTTCCTTACAAAAGAGAGCCCCCTCTAATTTGACACTTCTAAACATGGTTGTCGACCAAGAAACTCAGGCACCAATGGCAATAATGAGAAGCATTGAGACTTAAGGGAAAATGGTGTCAAATGAACCCCGACTTGTCTATACACATATAACCCCAACGGGGGACTTATCTTTCTACATTCACATGGTAACACATTCAGTACTGTGTGTTGTGCTCCAAGCTTCTTCTTCTTCCTTGTGTTGTTCGCGTGCTTCTGCAAACCTCAAACTCCAACATTGACTATTTGGAACACTCATGTATGCTCTATGGACCCCCTTATGTGGAAGATGAAATGAGATTATGTTATAGTCTGACTATATGGAGAATTTCGGTATAAGGTTTAAACTTAACTTTTCAAGGTTGTCTTTACATATGAGAGAAAAAAAATCAAAGAATTATATTCTAATTTCTTTTTTCCACATGTTTCCTTTTATATATATAAAGAAATACGCCTATTCCCTTAATTTGTTAAGTTGTCTCCACAAAATCTAAGATCACTCAATTCCAACCGAAAATCTGTGTTTTTCGTGCTATCCATTTCCTTAGCTGTGTAAAAACGAAGTGCTCCTAGTCATCTTATTGTAGGTAAAAACACCAAAATATCACAAAAAAATCAAACATAATTGAACTTCTGGCCATTTTTTCTACAAAGTGTGTGTTGAATTATAATCAAGGAAAAAACCATAAGAAATTAAAGAGAACTACAAAGAAGGTTTATAACCTTTTCATCCCCTTTCTAGGGAGCCCATTTGTTTTTCAACTTTCTATTTTCTAAAATGAACATGATGTGGTGCCTAAAGGGGGATCACCAAAGTTGACAACACATATTTCCTTCCAAATCTTCCAGAGCGCTTCACTCCTAATCGCATTCCATAGATAAGATGAGAAATTGATTGATTCACCAAGTAGAGCTTGCTTCCAAGTAACTGAATAAGGCAACAAAAGGAGCTTGTTGAGGCTCTACTGAGTCAATTTTTTCTTAGGATAGGAAAAGAAAAGGTGAACCATTTCTTTCATAATGCTACACCATTGCTTACACCACATGGGAAAGCCACACATTTTACTAGCTTTGAGATTGTTTCGAATCCACTGTGAAGAATTTGTCACATAAGGATTGCTTTCTTGTTCTCCATAAGCAAGTTTCACAAGTCGTTGAGCTTGAGTTCCCATATAATCCAAGATCAGTTGAGACACCACTTCTTGTTAAGAGAATGATGATAGTCTAGATTTGTTTCGATTCTTTACTCATATTAACTATAACTTCAGTCTAGATTTGTTTCGATTCTTTACTCATATTAACTATAACTTCATTACTTATAAATCAATCCAATCCACATTAGTCCTCTTGTTTCAATCCTAGTCCCTATTTCCCATGCAATCTTCTATATAAGGCCAACAACCTAGAAGTACTCTTTAGTAAATAATCATAACATATGGACATTATATAGTTTGAACCATCAATCATTAGAATGGGGAGCTTTGTTCTTGTAGAGCTTAACCTAAAGCTACACTACTTCTGCTACTAAATTACTTAACACTTGATAAGAATCTAGTACTCTTTTTTAACCATGCTTATTGCTTCTTTGAAAGCTATTCTCAATGCTTTGTTACAGAGTCTTCTCCTGAGTGTGCTTTCCATTGGGATTTTCTCCATTCGTTTGAGAGGAAAGATGGAGCTAATGGAATGAAGAAAAAGAGGTAGATACGTGAAAAAAGGTGTATGCGAGTAGTTTTAGCTAGAAACGAGTACAATAATCCCGTATTCGTGTTTGATATTCATTTCTTAATTTTAAAAGCGATTTCTCACCCATGTGGTTGTCTTGAGAGGTTTTGTGGGTGGAGATAGCTTTATGCACCAATGGGTTTACTCTTAGCTTATAATTGGTAACTTCTCGAGTTGTTTAATGTCACAGCACACGATTCCATGATGATACCATGAGTATGAGGAAGATGGCTAATTAAAAGAAACATAATCCTCTTTCTCTCTCTTTGTCTCTCTATCTAACCTTTGAGAAGTTTCACCTTTGACTTGTCGCACCCATTAGCTCCATGTTTTAGCAAGTACCAACCATCATAATCTAGTCTCAAGCATACTCTGAACGATTAGGAGTTCAAAACAGATTTGTTGTGTGGCATCAAAATTTTGAATTGAGCTCAGTTTAGCCTTCAAACATAATATCATAGTTATTGTTCAGGCAATTTTATCCTTTTGTGCTAAATGTATATACACATTTCACTTCCCCAATACCAACGTCTTCAAGTTTGCTACAAGTCTAGCAGAGCTCAAGGTAATTTCTATTCAACTTTTTTAGATAAGTCAACTTTTTGCATCAAGGTATTTTAGTCACTAGCCATGGCCAAAAGCTGTGATGTATTCTGTATGTTGGTTGTTGATGACAAATTGGATGGCACTTATTACCCATTGTGTGCATGTGATGCATCATGTATTGGTAACAAAAGGCTTGCGGAATGTTGAAAAATGTCTTAATACACCTGTAAATATAGTTATTGAAGGTGATGAAGATGGTGTTGAAGATGATGGTCTTAAATATCATGGTTGTGTTGCATCTCCTACTGCACTTATTGCAATGCAATTTCATTGACATGACTGCTAGCTCCTTGTTCACTACATCACTACCATGGGGGATTTGTTGATATATTTTGAAAGTGATGTGCACAAACACACTTAGAAAGCAATGGATGGTACTAATTACCCACTATGGTCATATGTGATGCATCATGTATTGGTAACATAAGGGCTATGGAATATTGTGCAAGGTGTTGAAAAATATCCTACTACACTTCCAAACATAGTTATTGAAGGTGATAAAGATGGTGTTGAAGATGATGATCTTAAATTTCATGGTTGTGTTGTGGCTCCTGCTACACCTACTGCAAAGCAACTTCATTGACATGAGTGCCAACTCCTTATTCATTGCATCACTCCCAGGGAGGACTTTTTGATATATTTTGATAGTGATGTGCATTAGCACACTTAGCACAAATCAAGTGGTACTAATTACCCACTATGGGCACATGTGATGCATCATGAATTGGTAACAAAAGGGCTATGGATTATTGTGTAGCTTTTGAAAAACAATGAAGATGGTGTTGAAGATGATGACCTTAAATTTCATGGTTGTGATGAGTTCCTCCTGCACCTATTGCAAAGCAAGTTCCTTGATGTGCGTGCTAGCTCCTTGTTCAGTGCATCACTCCCATGCAAGATTTGTTAGTATATTTACCATTGAGACACTTTCTTCCCTCTTTTAGGAGGTTTCTTCCCTCGGCTTATATATATGTCTATAACCCTAATGGGTCACTTATCTTTGTATATTCACTTGAGAATACATTTTGTATTCTGTTTTGCTCCAAGCTTCTTCTTCTTCCTTGTGTTGTTTGTCCACTTTTGTAGACTTCAAACTCTAAAAAATCTACATGGTGAACTAGATTTCTCTATTGCATTTTTTTTTACTATCTATTATTATTAATATAGTAATACTTATTATTATAATCCTGATTATTATAAAATGCACAACAAAGCTTTAAATTAAACAAAAGAGTAAGATACAAGATAGTTAAAGTGAGGTACAAAAAAATTAAGATAATCCTATCACCCCCTTCATAGGAGATTCACTTGATTTAGAGCTTGTTGTTCTCTGATACAAACACCCTATGGTGTTTAAAGGGAGGGTACTCTTAGAGTTTCTAATTCATGGTGTTTAAATGGAGGGTACTCTTAGAGTTGCTAATTCTTCTATTGTTGAAGCCTACAGATTTTTCTAATGTCCATTCTTAGAGGGGCATCACACCTTTCCTTCTAATTTTTCTAGAGCTCTACACATTTTATCACATTTTAGAGAGTTGAAGAGAAGCCAATGGCCTAAAGAAGCTTGTTTCCAACTAATCGTTTGATGAAGCGTTACAACTCTTCAAACTTGTTTCCACACGGAAACACTAGAACATATTTTTCACCATGAAGATGCACCAAAAATGTTTCTAGATCTAGCATTTTTCCAATCCTACGATGATTAATTTGCCATAAGAGAGCCACTTTATTGCATTCCACTAGCAAATGTCAAATCTCTTTACACATAAAATCATAACTAATCCAAGACCAATTATTGCACACATCTTTTGCCGAGATTATGATGCAAATCAAGATTTCTCTTGATTCTTGAAATGATTTTTAAATTTTTTTTAATCATTGCTCCACTTCATCCCTATCGGATGTAGAACCTCCTAATCAATGAGAAGTTTCACATTTCACTTGTCTCAAGCTAGGATCAATGTCCTCAAACCTGATCCAATCTCATCTAGCTTGGTTCCAAGTATGTTTCCACCATTAAAAGCTTTTGGAATATAGTTTCATGGCTTCTGGGTATTCTTACCTCCTTCTCAACTTCCTTGATGTTGGCAATAGGGAACTAGATGAAGTCATCCTATAGGATACCGATTTTCCACTTCCAATCATTATTGAAAATGCAATGGGACTTCATCTTCTTCCAATATTTCCACAAGGAGGTGATTAAGCTTGATCCTTTGGGGATCAATCAAATGGGGGGGAAAAGGATTGTGAGATGATCTAATTTATTCTTTACATGGCATAAGCTCTTTGTGGCCTTGATCTATGAGAACCTCAGGGGGAGCGGCTTCATGGTCATCTTAAAATCCATCTTTGCAAGGTTTATTTTGAAGCTAGAGGCCATGCAAAAGATCTCCAAACAAGGCAAAAAATATGACATGTATTCATTCTCATTAAGGAGAAAAACCTTAGTGTCATTTTCAAATAACCTGAGCATCATCTCTTCATTTCCATAAAAAAGAGAGGCCCCTCTAATTTGACACTTCTTAACATGGTTGTCGACCAAGAAACTTAGGCATGGATGGCAATAAGGAATAGCATCAAGGCCATAGGAAAAATTATGGACCTCTTCAACACTATAAATGAGGAGATTTGTTCATTGAAATCATATTTATAAACTTTGAACCAAATCCTAAGTCCTTGAGTGATTGAAAGATGAATTCCCACTCTAATTTATCATAAGATTTGTCAAAACATATCCTCAAAAAGAGAAGGTTTTTGTTCGACTCTTTATCAAATTCTAGGTCCTCCCAAATGTCAACAATGGACTCTAAAATCAATATTCCTTTGATGAAGACTTTTTTATCCTCATGCACCAACATTTGGAGATGATCTATTATGTGATTCACTAGAGCTTTAGCTACGACCTTGTACCCAATCTATAGGGTGGTGATTGCTCTAGTTTTCAAACTTCCTCTTATTGTCTTTATTGTGCATTAGCCTTATGAGTCTTTCTTTAAAACATCTCAGGAGTGCACAAAAACTAAGGGTTTGTCTCTAGAATAACCCCATGGCACCCACTAAGGAATCTTGGAGGGCTTTCAAAGCATCATTAGTAACAACATCGAACCACAAACTTTTTCTTTGGGGAGATCATCGATAGACTCTATGATCTCATTGGTCAATAGGCTAACAAGGATGTGAGCAATATCTTACAGAATCTTTTTAGTGTTGACTTTGGAAGTGGATGCCATGCAATCATGCCTCTGAACTAAAAGCAAAGAATATAAAAACCAAGAAACTCAACAAAGTGACCCAGAATGAAGTAGTTCTCCTCTTCAAAATCATGTTCAAAATCACTTTTTTTTTTATCATCATAGGAAGGAACTCTTTGGCTTGCATTTTCTACAAAAGTGTGCATATTTTCTTCAATAGCTTGTCTTCCTTACCTACTCAGCATTATTTAAAGAAGATTTTAATCTTCTTACTCATAGTTTCCTCTTCATATATGAGCTTACTTTTGATTTTGAGAAGCCTTTTGAAGATGCACTTTGCTTTTGTTGACTTCCACCTCAAGATGAGAAAGTTGATTGTACATCTTTTTCTATCAAATTTTCCTAGTTACTAAAATCTCTAAAGTTGAATCTCTCAATATCGATTAAGTTCCCTTGATAGCGTTGATCTACCACTTCATGAGGGAGGTTTGATTTTGAAAAACCTAAAACAAGGCTTTTGCGATTTTTTCCAAATAGAAGGAAGTGAAAACATCAAAGGGTTTTTTCTAGAAGAAGATCATTTCATTAGTTAAAAGAAAAAAATGCACATAGGGCTACATTGGGAGTATAGGATCAAATACAAAGTCTTATACACAAGGTCATACCACCCCACACACCCACTCAACACAAGGAAATGAGGATGACTAGCCCCCCAAGGGAGGGATGCACGGAGGGGAAAAATGCCAAGCAGGCAGCTAGTAGTTCCATCAGATAATATCACACTAAGAAGTAAAGAAGGGGCCTTTCTTTGAGAACTTAAGAAAGTTGATCCTCTGATGATTCATGACATTCAGATCACCGTGAGGATGGTCTAGCTTCCCCTGAAGTGTGTGGATCAACTCGAGCCAAAAGTCTTGGACAGTCTTAGCTAGGGGCATCACACACCACTCAAAGATGTGTTGGAATCTCACTCTCCAAACAAACCAAAGGGCTAGGTTGCTGATCAGCTCCTTGTAGGGATCCCCATTGCTCCTCCAAGAGGAGGTGTTAATGCCTTGAATGGTGAGAATACACCCATCCTAGATTGAGTGGATCGTCAAGAGGTGATGGGATGTGTCCAGATATCAATAGGTGCTACAACAAACCTGCTCTACACCAACCAAAGTAACACCAAGGATGCTTAACATGCTCATTTAGATTCCCAAGAATGTATAATATTCCATCAAGTCCTTTGAAACATCATTTCCAAATGTTTGCATCAAAATAGATAACTTTTACTTTGCAAGGAGTCAAGAAAACCTTCTATTTTGGGATGAGAAGGTCTCAGTGTTATGCTCAGACCTCATAACCTAGTATGAATTAACTAGATATATTTTTCACACATCTAATTGAGTTGTATAGATCACTAAATCAAGTTATTTGATTAGTTTAGCTACACCATACATTAAGAAATGAATTTAACAAGTTTGGGGTGTCACCCCAATGTTTTAGGAACAAGAAGATGTGCACACAAAATCAACTTCAAAGCTTCATATATCAAGATCTACACCATCAATGATGATGAAACTTCATATGTTAAAGTATAGCATGGATATTCATGCACAGATAAATAGAGAAAACAAGAATTTTTCACATTACCTATCTTCTCAAGTGGATGCCTTGTATCATCTCTTGTTTGGACTGCATGTCAATTCCTTGGATCTTCCAATATGAGAAAAGAGCTACATTTCTTGCCACATGATTTGACCATCCTAAGTCTATATAAAATACATGTTCATCTGCTTTACCTTCCTTCATAGTCATGTTCATCACAAGAAGTGAGTCCTCTTGAGTTTGACCATCTTCATAGTTATTATAGTCTCTCCTTCCTTTGTATCCTCCTTGGTAGTTGTCATTGTTGTACCCATTGAAGTTTTTCAATCTTCCTCTTGAACTTCTCTAAATAACCCAAGTAAAATTACAAAAAATGGATACTCATACACAGACAAATAGACAAAAAATGTTCATTGTGTACATGAGTGTACTGCAATAGCATGTAGAGAAGAAATTACACAATGTAATGATTCAAAATGTATGTTATATTGTAGATATGATCATGGGAACTATAGAGGACTATTCCTTCATGAAGTGAGCACAATGTATGCTCATAATTGTAGCTTAATCTCTCAATGATCAGCATTATTACTCGTGACTAAGGAGTGAGTATATTTATACTCATATTTTGAATTTGAACTTGAGCCTTTCTCACCTAAAAGTGATCCTAGATTCTAGCAATGATTTTAATTTGTTTCCAATCAACTAAAGTCCTAGAGTAGGCTCCCTAATGTCACGAGATTCTTCTTCAATATTTAACTTCTACATTTAATCGAGGTAATTACAATGAGAACTTTACAAGCATATGTTCCCATGTAGACTCTTTAGAGTAAGTGTACTTTATGAGGATAGTCCTGAGTATTAGCAAAGCTTCTAGGCTTGCTAATTGCACCTACAAGGATAGTGCTATTAGCAACATGCTTGCAACTAAGCGTTGGGCAAGTAAGCAAGCAATCATGCCACAAGAAATCTTCTGAGTCCTCCCTCCAATTCATAAGCCTCAAGATCCTTAGCCAAATTTATAGGCAAGTCATGAGGCCCATAAATAGTGTCTTTGTGACTCACTGCCAAAGACACAACTTGTGTAGTCAAGAGGAGAATCCCCATAACTGAGCCACATATGGATGGAAATACCCCTATGAGCAACCAGCCTTGAAAAAGGAGTCCAATGAGGTTATTGACTACTCTAGATGCATCACCAAAAGGAAGATACAAACTCACATGAGAGGCCATGACATGGCCAAGCCTCGACCGCAACAGGGATGGTAGGCCAGTGAGATTGAAGGATCCTCCAATCGAGAGGCATAGTACACTCAAAGGAGGGGATAGTGGGGCCCTTGAGGAGGCGTAGGGCTAATGCCATTGCCACTCACTAGGATTCCACTATAAATGGGACAAAGTTTGGGCATTTGCGGCCAAAAGATGCCAATCACGATTAGTCTGAATCTCCTTAGGATCAAGATCAATATGCCAAACCTGCCTGCAAGTGCCAACCACCCTAATCCATTGAAAAATGTAGTCAACTATGATCTCAAACTCCTCAATGATGCTAATGAGTTCGCCATCCTCACCAATCTCAAAGAAGAGAGTCATATCCTTGGTATAACCCGTGGTGGTGATCAAAAACTTGTTTGATTGAATGCTCCCAGCCAAGAAGTTGAGGGGGAAGAGTCAAACCCATTTGAAATAAATAGATCTTCTCTAAATTAATTGAATTATAGATTTCTTACAAAACATTATTACAATTTATTTCAAAGCATATTATCCTTTTATTTAAGTTTTGTTTCTCAATTAATTAGTTACCAAAGAGTGCATAGAATCCCCCCAATCTTTTGTTGTTTAGCTTCCTAATATATCAAAAGGCCACAATCTGTCAATATCAAGATCCCCCAATCCCTTAGAGTAATGGCCTCAATTTCTCTGATCACCTAAGATGCTCCACACATCCCAATACATCTATCTTGGTGTTGCTCCTCCGTGAGGCCCCTAGACCATATCGGATCACAAAAACTATGCATAGGGCCTCTTACACATGAGCCAACCATGAGTCCTTTCATAGTATGAAGAATGAGGGTTTGAGATCAAGGGCTTTCGAAGCTCCTCCTCAATGTAGGAAGGTAGAGACTGAATAAGTTCAGGATGTAACTGCTCTAAAGTCCTAAGGATACTACATGTAAAGCAATCCTCAATACTCCTCGAGAACCCCATAGGCTACATCTCAACAAAGATCCACCTAACATCAAGCTTCCATGGACCACTTGTAGCAGGCACAAACATTTTAGGTCTCTCTCAAAGAAACTCCTTCCAAGGATCTGGGAAAGGAAGTAAGTGATGAACAACAAACTTGCCCAAGAGGGCTCTGCTCTGATAATCGAGATCAATAATTTCAAGGTTTCCATGCTCTGTAGGAAGGGTGATGATAGGCCAATCAACCTTGGCCCGAGCAAGGCTACATCCCTCCTAGACCATAAAAAAGTCCTAATCAGCTGGTGAATATGGCTAATGAAGGAGCTCAAAAAGATCTAGTAGGCATTGGTATACCACATCATGGCTATAAGGACCTCATTAGCCACCGCAACTCTCCCAGCCAAGGACAAGTAGGTAGTTCTCTAGTGTATTGACTTCCTCCTAATAGTCAAGAGGATGGGTGAGATCTGCTACTCAGATGATACCTCCATGGCATCCTAGGTAGTGAATAGTAGTGCCGAGAGGAATCCACTGAAGTTGGGCATTAGGAAGCCACCTAGTGAGTCTGTCCCTACAAACCCAAAACCCACAAGACTTGTGAAAATCAATTTTGGCATCTAATGGATCATGAAATCTCTCCAAAGCAACCTAAAATCTACAAATATCGGCCTCTTTTCCATGCAAGTAGACTATAGCATCATCAACAAACTCAGCATCCAACAAAGCCTCCTCTCTAATAAGAAGCCTAAGACCTTGCAAACTAGTGTCCTTAGCAATAACAAAGAAACAAGCAAAAGGAAAAGGGTCAGAACCAAGCAACAACCCTACTAAATAGACCGCGAGACATTGAACCACTCTCCTTTGCCCTCAACCACAAGAACCTGGATAGGGTGCAACAATAAAATGATTCAATGCATGTGGTCCATCAAGCAAGAAAACCCATACAAAGCATGGTGTCCTCAAGAAAATCCCAGTCAACATGATCATAGGCTTTTTCAAAATCCACCAACAGAATACCAAGACGCTTGCCATGAATTTGATCCAGGGAAACTGCCTCCCAAAAAGTGAAGATGTTGTCAAGGATACCACAACCCTTGACAAAACCAATCTTCATCTGGTGGATCAAGGACTCAAGCATCGACTATAATCTTAAACTTAGAGCCTTTGCAAGAATTTTGTAGGTTGAGCTAGGAATTTTGATTGGACACGAGTGTCTAATCTCATCCACATTCCCCCCTCCTTAGGGATGAGAAAAATAAACCACTTAGAGAGCATCTTAGGTAAGGCACCCCCCTCCATGACCTCTTGGAAAGCAAGCCCAAGCCCTTCCCCAAAGATCCCACAATAGTGGAGAAAGAAAGATCATACGAGTCCATCCTTGCTTAGACCATTGTCTCTCAACAACTCTCGTAAAGCACCCAGAAGATCATTGTCTGAGAACAGGGCAAGAATCCTAGCCTGCATCTCATCACCCACAATCCTATGCACATGTTGATCTCCCTCATCTCAATAGGCTCAAAATTCATCTGAACATCCACCTAGTGGAGCTGGAAAATCCCCCTTTGAGAGTGATGCAGATGAGTAGCTCAGAAGAACTCACCAAAAACATACTGCCCATCTTGAGTCCACCTAGAAGCCTGAATATGATAGAAAGAGAGTAGAGCACTGGTCCTTAACATCACAAAGCTCTTCCTGGGCATGAGCAAGCTAAACACCCGCCCACTCACAATTAGGGAGATGCTCAATGATATGTTGGAGGGAGGCAACCCCTCTATCAAGACATTGCTCATTCTCCCAGAGCTAAGAAAGCCACAGAGTGCTCACCTCATGTAAGAAAAAACTAATATGTTGAATCTCCTTAGAGAAAGGCTAGGCCTAGATAGCGAAATCCCACTAGAGCTGACTCCAAAGCTCAACAATCTGATCTATCAAGCTCTCATCAAGTGGAATGTGCTCAAGAATATGCATGAGCAGAGAACTTTGAGTAGCACCTCCCTAAAGGAAATGACCACAGGAGCATGATCGGACATGCAAGAACCCACCATAATACTAATCATACCTCCATATTTGAACAAGGCATCACTCACATACATCTAATCAATCCAAGCAAGATTCATCCCGCCAATGGGTCTATCCAAGCGTACAAAAATGGGACTACCTCTCTCTCTGGCAAAACCTTCAATGTGACATACATAATAAAGCCTCAACGTCAAACATAACCTTTCCCTAGTAGCGAGTCGAAACCCATGAACCATTATCTCATTGTTGCCCTGTCTACCCTTAGGTGCCACAATCATGTTGAAGACACCAAAAACATGCCAAGCATCTGCACTAGGTACTACATCTGTAATTTGAGAGCAAAATGTAGCATGTGCACTCTCGTGATTACAGGTATATATATTCAGTAAGCCATACCTAAGGCCTTTCCACTAAAGGATCATCTAGAAAGCCCTAGTAGGCACAATCACCCCTTGTAAAAAATCCCAATCTACATGGGATCCCCAATTGAAAGACATACACCTAGCTCGGACCGATTGAGCTCATATCCGCCTGACCAAAAGATCTCATTGTGTCTTTGCAAAAGCTCTCCACATTGTCGTGTATGTCCCAAAGAGATATGGTGGTTTTGGATCATCAAAATATCAATGGGCCCACCATTTAGACACTCCTGGAGCTCCTACCTCAATCCAACTCTATATCATAAGAATTTTGAGCCTCTTAACCCCTAAAATTCCATGTGAGAACTTTCATAGATATTGAGCAAACCAAGAAGCTACAATAGAAGCAAATTGGGCCACGTTCAAGGCTGGCTTTAGATGGGGAATAATTTGATTCAAAGCATCCTCAAGATGATGTCAAGTGCTCACTAAGAGCCCAACGAAGGCTAAACCAAGTAGACTCACCCAGATCAAGAGCCCTCTCCTGAGAGTGTATCTCCTCATGAACATACATATAGGAAGGGGTAATGCAAGTATCCACAACCACATATAACTCTCTTGATGGCCATGTATGAACATGAATTGTGTTGTATCCCATGATTGAATGAATAAATCTATATGATCAATCGCACCAATGTGATGTAAAAACACAATCACTTGGGCATGTACAAAACACAATGCCTTCTCCAAGGACCAATAAAGCTATGAGGCCTCACACAAGGGGAAGGAGAAAACTATTGCCAAGTCCAAAGCAATCTAGCTACGAGAAGCAAGAGACACTACATGAACCCAACATGTAGAAGGGGTTGAATCCTCCTACACACCAAAGAAATGGAAAAATGCATAGACAAAACGTCCCCCCCCATAGATGATATTCAAAACTCACTAGTCTAGGAGGAATAGTGGTTATGGGAGAAGTAAAAATTTCCATAGGGGGTCTCAGAGTTGACCACCCCTCTTGAGCTACCCAAATCACCAAGAACTCACTCTCAAGTGAGCACCAAGACTAAGAGTCGCAAAGTCAGGTGGACATGTTGGCTTAGTGTGGAGACGGACACACGGGGGGATCGCTAACATAGAGGCAGCTATTATTGGGGATACTAGAACTATCTTGATGCAGGGGTAGCAAATGGCTTCTCCTAAAGTGCACTAAAATCATTCGTAATGGGAACAAAGACATGTTGGATCACTGCTCTCTGTTGTCAACCCAACTCTTGTGAACGCTCAAGTTTTTTCCAGCTACAGAAAGATGAGGATAGAGAGGAGTTTGATGAAGTCTAAGGGGATAGAAGATGTGGAAAGGCTTGTGGGGGAGGCCATTCGGATGCCTATTGAGAGTGGTGTCTATTTTCACATCGGGATCTCGAGGGACATGCTTTTGCAAGGTGACCAACCTTATGACAAGCAAAACATTGATTTGAGAGGCGGGAATACTTGACCCATTGAATCAACCAATCCCACAATAATAGTGGAATCTCAATCTCAGAAGGCAATTGTGCTAGGTCAAAAAGGAGGATCTGCACAGAAGGTAGGCCCACTACCTTGGCCACAACAAAGACAACCAATTGTGGATCTTCAAAAAAGTTTATAATGATCTGCCAATCAAGGCAAGAGAGGGAGATACTCGAGGTGTAAGTCTAGAAAAAGTAGCCATCGCTAGAAACACTACAACATATTAGGCGTATACCGAGGCTTCTACCGAGGAAAATGAACGGGCACGATTTTGCCCTGACGTCAGTGTAAGGGTCCGTGTATGCTTCAAAACCAAAGCTTCAGTATCAGCATCAGTATAAGCATCAGTATATGCATCGATATAAGCATCAGTATAAGTGTCGATATAAGCATCGGTATAAGCATCGGTATAAGTGTCAGTATAAGCGTCGATATGAGCCATGGTATGCCCCTGGGCAAAATAGTCGTTGTCTCTTGCTACAACAATATTCCCATGTTGTTGTGTAGCAAAAGACAATATACTCTGCCCAAGGAAAACTCGAGTACATACTGCCAAATACAAAAGCAACATGATTTGATAAAGCAAAAATTACTACTGCCAAATACAAAAGACATGAGCGAAATGAATCATGAACCATGTACAAACAAATGAGATACAAACATGATATTTATAAACAAAAACTAGAACACATGTATATGTGTGTATGCTTGTGTATATACATCTGTATTTTTATATGTATTATGTGTGTATATTTGTATATGTGTAAATATTTGTATGCATGTGTAAAAACCCTAAAACCCTAATCCTAAAGACCTAGACCTAAAACATGTGTATGTGTGTATTCTTGTGTATATATATGTGTATGTGAATATATATGTGTATGTGTGTGTATGCGTATGTGTATATATGTAAAAACCCTAAAACCCTAATCCCAAAGACCTAGACCTAAAACATGTATATGTGTGTATGCATGTGTGTGTGTCTGTATGTATGTATGTATATGCATATATATATATATATATATATATATATATATATATATATATATATATATATATATATATATATATATATATATATATATATATATATATATATATATATATATATATACATACATATAGACACACACACATGCATACACACATATTGATTAGTCCCTAAGCCTAAGGAAAAAGTGATTATACGAGACTTTATTTGGTTTAAACCCCTCGGAATCGGTCTACTTGGATTACCCAGAGCCCACAATTATCTCGCAATGGATTCTTCCTATGTCTATGCACTAGCTCATAAATTCCCGACAAATGCACCAAAATGTAAGGTTCTTGAGCCCAAGGAAAAAGTGATTGTGGAAGCCTTCATTTTGCTCAACCCCTCGCAATCGGTCCACTTGGATTACCTAGAGCCCGCAATTATCTCGCAATGGATTCTTCCTATGTCTATGCACTAGCTCATAAATTCCCGGCAAACGCACCAAAATGTAAGGTTCTTGAGCCCAAGGGGAAGATACATATATGTTCTGCCCAAACTCCTGGAAGTCAGTCGAGTCGTATTGCTTGAAGGTCGCAATTATATCTTCAATATGTAATTTCACTCCTGCAACAACTACTTCGTACACACTCGTACTTATGCACGCTTGCTCTTCCAAGATCCCTTTCACTAGTGCACATTCCTATGTACGCTTACATCTTCTACCTCCTTATCCATATAAACCCAAACCTACGTGCATTCACTTCCTCATATACTCTCCCACATGGACACTCGCACGCACTCTCAGACTAAAGCAAACCAACAACCTCTCAAGACTTGAAGTCAAATGGCCGAATCATCAAACGTACCCAATCTCATCACGGGAACAAACTCACCCACTTTCATCCTCCATCCTTTTCTCACTCTCTTGCACTTTCTCTTTTTCTCTCTCTTTCTCCCACCTACTTTCCTCCGCTCTCACACACTCTCATTTTTTATAAGCCTAAGGCTGAAAACCATAAACATATAAAAACTTCAACATATACTTCAATGATGCGCACGGAAAGCAAAAGATGTTATTATCCTAAACCATATCCAATCACCTAAAAAAAATTCACTACGAACCAGATCTTAATAGTAAAACCTGAAATGTTGCTTTGATAATAGAGTGCACAGAACAAATCACATCCCACTTCAAAGAAGCTATTCGCACATAAAACTTGATGCACAAAAATAAAACTCGTGGCATACTACATTGCATCGATTTCAGAGACCTTCCACCTACCGCACCTCTACTAACTTTCTAAGAAAGTTCTGCATCAGTCTCTACGAATAATACTCTTTGAATAAATTGATGCAGAACTAATGCAAGCAAAGTGCATTGAATACGGTCGATAACACCAGTGGAATTACAATCCTCAAATCATGGCAGTGCTGGAGAACCTAGTCATACACCTAGTTAAATGGGAGAAAACCATCCCCTATGACCCTTCAGCACATAATTCATCATCATGTCTCTACTGATGTGAACTCTCAGAACATTCGTGCAATGTTGTATAAATAGACGATTCGAGTGGATTGATACAGGGAAGAATTGATGGATGATCATCTTGTTCAATTACAGTTGGAGAATCAGAAACGTCAGCTCGTAATGTTGGCTTGATTCCCCAAGAGCACTTCATACGCCTTCTTCCAATCACCTTCCCATTTGCTGCCTGAATAGCCCGGGCAGCAGCTTCATGTGTGGCATACCTAACAAACCCATAATCCCTGCCCTTGCCAAGGTAGGCATCTTCCACTTCCCCAACCCCAAGACGAATAAAAAACTCGTGCAAGTCATCTTTTGATACTTGAGAACCATTCGTGTATGATGCAGGAGATCTTTCAATCTGCGTTTGATATCATGTTGTCCAACCCAAATCAACTCATCATGTTGCAGTCATGTCTGTGCCACAAACTCCGCCTGCTTCAAAATGTTTATTCATTCCTCAAGCACTGCTTTCCAGCTTCGTTTGGTCGGTTGACTCAAAAACTCGAAGTATTTGTCAGAGCCGCCTTCTTTCCCTCTTTATCCTATCCTCTCTCTCTCTCTGTATCACACACAAATATGCATACTCTGATACATGCACACAGACATACAACAGACACAGCAAGCACGTAAAAGTGCATGAAGCACTTTGTCTTTCATTTCTCACATAGCATTCTAATGTTCTTCAGCTCAAAAGCTATACATTAAGGCAAGTATCACGGCTTACAGCACCTACCGCAAAGGTTAATGCAAAATTTGCAATTTCCTGCAGATTACGAATATTTTTCTATCATTCGAAAGTTGCAAAGCAAGAAATCCAAAATGTTGATGCGCATCGTGTATTGTTTGTGCTTCCTTTTCTAATCAAGCGATTGCTAACATATTCAGATAAACACATTGAGAGAGTTAAAGCTTACGAAAATGAATATAAAACGTTATTCTCAATACATTGCTCTCTCTCTCTCTTCAAAACCTCATATTTGAGCCCGCCATCGCAGCCAGCTGTATCTCCAGCACGCAATTCCTCCTGTGAGAATCCCCATCACCATGGCTGCTACCCCTCACCTTCCTCAGGTCTTCCTCTCCATCCTCGCTGTGTGCCAAAGCCAGACACAGCCGCCCTGCAATCACCTAATGAGCTGTCTTCCCCCTCTGTATACAAGTTCCATTCCAGTCATGTCCAACACAAATCACCACGGCACGCTCCTCCTTATCTGTTCGTGAAAAGATGAGAGAGACCGAGCCCTTGAGCAATCCCTCCCTTATCTGTACAACGGCACCCTCTTCTCTGCCACGCCCATAGACGAAAGCCCCCCAACGAGAGAGAGAACCCCTAAAATGATGCTGCCTTCCCCTTTATCCTCTGGCACCCTTCTCCTCCTTACGGCACCTGCATAGAGCAAGCAAGCGAGAAAAAAAAAAAAGAACCAACATGCCCCCTTGTTCATGGAGAATCGTAGCTGTCCATACCCCACTTTAACAATCGCGAAAGTCCTATCCTCTCAGAGGACTTCCGATCCCCGAGATAACTGTTCTGCCAATCAACTTCGATGATCCTCCCTGTAGCCCTCATCTGGACCTTATATTGACCAGATCTGTCACGTGCCCTTATTGACAAGGAAGACCACCAACAAAGGAAAAACTTTCCTTCCCCCTTTCTGTGCACACCTACCAGAAATGTCCCCTCCTGTCCACCCCAATCGCCAATGAGCTGCCTTCCTTTGTGCACAACGGCTTGTGTTGAAGACACGTCATCAGGCATCCGTATCAAATGCATCGTAGGAGGGGCTCTACACACTCCAAATACTTCTCATCAATCACCAAATCTACTCTGCAAGTACCTGAAATCAAACGTATTTTCCTGCCAAATAGAACCACATTAGTGCATCAAAACCAACCATTTTGTGGGCTAACATACGCCCCTCTTCTAAATTGCGAAGTCGTCCTCGACGAGCAATATGCTACCTGCACTCCAATTCCGACATGTGATCATCACTCAATCAAATACAAATCTTTACCTTGTATGCCTATTCTCTTCTTCCTCAATGTAGCACCTGCGATCACCCTCGTACAATCATCGGTCAATACCAAAATCCAATCATTTCACTTACCATCTTTGTCCATCTTCTCGCTTCTTCATCGACATGTCCACCTGTCTGCAAACTTCATTAAAACATTAGAACCTTTCTTCATCAAATCACAATATGTACAACCAAAATGAAAAGACAATTATATCCTTCATCCACATCACACATATATACTCAGCACACACATCATGATCCCACACCACACATGCATTCTCGTCACGAACAACACACATGCAAGCAAAAAGCCCATCCACATTCCCTCTCGTCACTCTTCTAGACTGTTCGTTCAACACGTCATGAATCTCTACTCCACATATCAACACACTTTCTACACACACCATCAAAAACCATTTCCGAGTTCCGTTTTCGATACTTTTCCTGGTCACACGATCGTTTTGCTGATCCCTTTGTCTCATTTCTAACCGAGTTCTCTTGCCAATTTCCCATTTCCTTCCCACCTAGGGTTTTCTATTCCCACTTACCTTTTCATCTACTCTGTGCTCTTTTGTTCATCAATCAGATCCTATGCTTGGTCGCCACCACCTCTCCTAAATTGATGGACACACCGCAAAGACCACTCAAGCCTAACACAAGCTCACTCTAACAAGATCACTCATCGTCGACGCGATTCCGAACTTCACAAGTCATTGCACCACCTAAGAGCCAAACTGAACACTTCCGGAAGGTTTGCAGACAAACAATGCAACTAGCACGATTGGATCCCTCAAGTCCAAGCTTTCCATAGACACATCGCAACCAAAACCCTAGCCGAGCTTAAGCTTCAATTTGACATGTTTCATCGGGAGCCCACAAATAACCCAAATCCCCACAACACAAACACATATATTCCCATCCGAGCATCATGCTCTCTCACCTCTCTTATGCCCCCCCTCGAGCGAGGAATTCTTCTCATTCTTTTTTCCACATTTTTTTCTCTCTTTTTTCATCATTTTTTTTTCATATTTACTCACACTTGCCGGCCTACGCCGAAGCTGGATGTGACTCGTGGACTCGACCACCCGATCGAGTTTGTTCCACCCATCTACCAACCCAATGCAGCGCATGTCACACAGACAGCTAGCCCTATGTGAAACCGACGTCGGTTCGTGGCTTTGACCACCCGGCCAAAGTGGGTCCACCCACCTATCGGCCCACATAGGCGTGTAGCCACACTCACACATACACAAACATATATTTTTTCTTTTTTTTTTTTTTTTTTTTTAATTCCTGCATCTCGAGAATTAGGAGACAAAAGAAAGGCCCTTTTTCCAACCATCCCGATCACAACACACACACATAAACTCCTCGTGGACATCCCGATGAGACATATCTCCTCTTTGCTACCACTCAAGCCAAAATCCAGCCACTAATGTCATGGTCAACCCGTCCTCGCAAAACCCACACGTATTAACTACCTTGTCGACCTAAAAACCCCGAAAAATGCCACTTCAGTCCTTAAGCGTACAACAGACTTGGTCCATCCGTCCTCACATCTCTGACTCGCAATCTGCAAAGCAAACCCTAATCAGACTCAAGCCATCTTCACCAACATCCATTGCCTCGTCTATTTTTTCATCTCCAACCTCTGCCTCGCAGAGATTCCACCTGACCTGATAGATGACCTTGAAAACTACCATTAGCCGTTATACCTCTTAGTGCCTCAAGCCTCGTCGCTAAGTCCCTTAATCCTTGTTTGTTGTGCTCAATATCACTCTGATATTGGAACAGGTCACAATCGATGCCTCGGAACCGATTCCATATTTGCTCCATCTCTTTATCCTCTCTCACCCTTTTTGCAGATCCGAGGGGAATATCCTCCCTCTTCTCAACTTGAACGGTCAACTTCTCAACCTCCTCTCTAATCGATCTTTCCTCCCAAATCCTACTCATATTTTCTTCATCCAGGTCATCTACCTTCTTCGACAATTCATTCTTCGTCCTTTCTAACTCAGTTCCAAACGCATCCAACCTATCCAACACCGCTTTCAGCTCTTCCTCCGTTTTCCTCGCTCTCGGATCCTCCACCTGTCCTCGCATCTCGTCGTCTTTCCGATTCATCCACCTACCGAGCTTGCTACTCAGCTTTGCATTCTCTTTTTCTACATGTCTCATTTTCTCATCGCTCTCTGCTTGGGCACTCTTCATTCTTTCTAACTCTAGGTGGAACTCCTCACATGCCTTACCCGCTTGATCACTGTATCGATGGATTATGCTTTGTACCTTCTCAATTTCATGCTCCATTCCTTCGACTCTCCTCATTAGGTCATCCTCGTCTCTTGAGAGCTCTTCTTCGATCGCAACTCCAAAGCAGTCGGCTACCATCAAGCCGGATCTCAAGTCCCAGACCACGTTTTCACTCTCGGGCTTCACAAGATCTTGCCTCCAGCTTTTGTTTACTCTTTTCCACTCCTTGTTTTCATTTTTCAACATTCGTGCTTGCTTTTCCCAAGTTCCTAGGACCTCGGCCATTTTTACTTGATTTTCCTCTAATTTCTCTATTTTGATCCTCTCGTTATCTCGCTCCACATGCAACCAATTGACTTGACATTCCAAGCTCTTCACAAGTTCTATCAAGTCTCGATCATGAGATCGAGTGTCCTTGCTTCCACTTGCTCTCGCAGTTTCCGTCGATGAAGTAACTCCACCTTTGTCAACTTCCACATACAAGGAGGATAAACACCTATCAGCTTGATTCGTTGTGACCTTTATGTCAGTTATCTCTTTTGAGCCACACACGTGCTCGCATATTCTCTTTTTCCCACAATCCTCACATGTGGGGACAAAATCCAACGGGGTGTGATAGGCTCTAAAGCCCACGGGAAAAATGATTATACAAGACTTTGTTTGGTTTAATCCCTCGCAATCGTTCTATTTGGATTACCTAGAGCCCACAATTATCTCGAAATGGATTATTCTTATGGCTATGCACTAGCTCATAAGTTCCCGGCAAACGCACCAAAATGAAAACGCTATAATGCCCAAGGAAAAAGATGCATATATACACTTGTATTTCACCCCAAATTACTCGAAATCGGTCCACTCGCCTTCCTCAAATGCAAATCAATACCAACTTACAATGACTTACTCTCCTGAGCGCACTTTCTCCTTACTCACGCTTTCTTGTTCCACTTGCTCTATTTCTCTTCCTCTCTTTAGTTCACTCTTCCTGTTCCCACCTTTCACCCACACACTCTTCAATATTTCTCCCTTGCACACACCTTACACTCACTCTCTTCCTTCCTTTCTTTCTCACACACCAACTTCCTCTCCTTTTCCTCCTTCACTTTCTCTTCCCCACTCCCCTTTTTGTTTTACTCTCTTCCACACACACACACTCGTTTGTGCACTTTACTTCTTCCTCTTACACATACATACATTCATACACCCACACGCTTACCTTTCAACTTTCAGGTTCACTCACACACTCACATTCTCATGCCAACATTCAACTAGAACCACATACACACTCACTTCCTTCTTCTCATACATGCAACCACACACACACCCGCACTCTTCCACATATGCTTACACACACATGCAATCCCTTACACACTCTCACACATGTACTCACACGCACTTACACTTGCACACACATCCACTCTCACATACTCTTATACTCCTACACCCAAACACACCTTCACCCTTATTTCCTCTTCACACACACAGGAATGCACTCTCATAAACACTTGCACAACGCACTTCCTCATACATACAACCACACACCTTTCGTACACATGTTTTTTTCCAAGAATCAAAACACCAAACTCTATCATTTATGTAAGCAAGCCAAAAATCCAAGTCATACCAGAAAGTAAATGCTGGCTGTCAAGATGAATGTGAAAAAAAACTTTTACCACCAGTAGATCTGAAGTCACTTCCAATGATTCCCTAAGATAGTAGCTCTGCTCATGAAATTAAGCCTTCCATTTCTCGTTTAGTGAAGCATATTCAGGATGGCATAGATCAAAATCCAATGTGCACTTTGAGTCTCCCGAAACACCACCCTAGCTGACAGGTACACAGAAAATAAATGGAGACTTTGTATGGTCTACAAAAGTTCTCTCCCGCGACCTGTAAGTGTCTTTGAACAAATTCTACCTTCGAATTCTCAGGTTGTTCCCTGCTCTGTAATCTTTCTCATCTTTTACTCCATCTCTATATCTCCGAATTGATCGTGCTCTGAGAAGCGCTTCCTTATCTGGTATATCATCTCCGGTATTGCATTGGAATAGAGCGAGGTTGAGAGTTCTTCTTCATGTTCTTGATTCCCGAACTCTCTCTACCTAGCAAACTCCCTTGCAGGCCCAAGAACACAGACCTAAAGAGCTCCACGGGTGTCAATCACCACAAACACAATGCTAGATACGGGGGGGTGCTTTTACCGGTACATCTTCCAGACCCTCCACTCTGTGGATGATTGCCTTGCCCTCTGTGAAACCCCGCCCTTCGACACCAGTCAAGGAGCAAAATGAAAATGCAGCAGCCGACCACCCCCTAAGATCTTTGATGCCTCTCCTAGGGATACATTTTAGAGCATATCTACGTTGCGTTCAGACTGAACTACCCATTGATAGACTCATAATTCGATCACCAGGGGGTAGTGAGCCCAGCCCTCCTGCCGTCAACTGTTGTAGCTTCTGTACCCTCCTTTTCAATGCAGAAAACAAGAGGGGAAATATGTCCCCAGAACGATGCCTCCTGCATCTCCTTGCCCCCGTTGACCCCGGCCAGATCTGTGAGCTTTTTCCCCCTGTTGCTACCTGCTTACGAAGATGGCAGAAACTTCTCTTCCCCTCCCAAACGAGTATCACCAACAGTAGCCTTCACTTCAAATATTCCCTCTTCAATGGTCAGCAGAGACACGTTGAAAGTACCACCACCAAGGTCAAAAATCAGCACGTTCTTCTCACCAACGCTTGTAGCCTTCTTGTCCAGGCCATAGGCGATTGCAGCAGCAGTAGGCTCGTTGATGATACGCATGACATTAAGACCGGAGATGACACCAGCAGTCTTGGTGGCCTGAATATAACAGTCCTCTCTGTTGCATCATTTGTTCATGACTCTTATGCAGAACGTTCCTCTTTAATTTTTTTTTTTTTTCTCAGTTGCCTCTACCCTGCTATAGTCTCCCCTGTCCATTCTGCTATAGTCTCCCCTGTCCATTCTGAATGAAAAAGATGTATCTCCCTTTTTGTTAGTGCTCGCTTCTAGCACATGATGCTCTCCGTGTTCTTGTGCGCGTTGATTATAACAGTCGGATCCTCCTTTGCCTTCTGCAGTTCAACTCGTTACCACTTCTCCATGGTTTTACCATTAGCAACCATGCTCCCCTTTCCTTCAAATCCCTTCTGCCACGAGAGGTTTCCCCCCAATCGAATACACCTCCAGGTCTGCCTCCCCTCGATTGTAAGCAAAACCCCTCAGCTCCGCACGCTCCTCCACCTTCGAGATCTGTCTTCCCCAAAAACGAGAAGCCACTGTGTGTACATAATTGAGCAGCCCCTCCCGATAATGGCGGCAGCCTCCCCTCCTCTCGATGCCTGTACGAAAAAAACAAAAAGAGAGAGAGCCAAAATGCCAGCCCTCCCCTCCTTATCTTGGGGCAGCCGACTCCCCATTTTTCCATTCAAATTTGTGGCGCCCCTTTTATTTTTTTCTTATCTCCAAAATCTGAAAAACAATATGTACCCTTCTTGATGAGTTTCTAGACTAGTGCATGCATCAACAAGACAAAGGAATGTGAGATTGTTCGGCTTTGTGCCCTCAGCTTGCTTTTGATGGAAAAGGCTTAAAGCCTCCCTAGCACACCCATTACAGGTGCATGAGGTGATCATAGTGCTCCAAGCAACAACATTCTTCACTGGCATTGTTGGAAATGTACTCCTTGCATCATCCATTAGACCACACTTGCCATACATAGAGATAAGTGCATTTGCAATCAATACATCATTTCCAAGTAGAAGTTTTGTAGACATGAGTGCAATCTCCTTTCATCCAATTGATTAACTCTGCAAGTACCTGAAATCAAACAAATTTCCCTGCCAAATACAAACATATTAGTGCATAAAACCCAACCATTTTGTGAGCTAACATACTCCCCTCTTCTTAATTGTGAAGTCGTCCTCGACGAGCGATATGCTACCTGCACTCAAGTTATCCAACATGTGATCATCACTCAATCAAATATAAATCTTTACCTTACATGACCATACTCTTCTTCCTCAATGTAGCACCTGCAATCACCCTCATACAATCGTTGGTCAGTACCAAAATCCAATCATTCCACTTACCATCTTTGTCCATCTTCTCGCATCTTCACCGCCATGTCTACCTGTCTACAAACTTCATTAAAACATTAGAACCTTCCTTCATCAAATCAGAATATGTACAACCAAAATGAAAAGACAATTATATCCTTCATCCACATCACACATATATACTCAGCACACACATCATGATCCCGCGTCACACATGCATTCTCGTCACACGCAACATACATACATGCAAACAGAAGACATGTCCACATTCGCTCTCATCACTCTTCTCGACTACTCATTCAACACGTCACAAATCTTTGTTCCACATGCATACTCAACACACTTTCCACACATACCATATATAATCAAAACCATTCCCCACTTTTAGTTTTGATACTCTTCTTGGCCGTACGATCGCTTTCCTGATTTCTTTTTCTCGTTTCTAGCTGAGTTATCTCGCCGATTTTTTCATTCCCCTTTTACCTAGGGTTTCCACTACCCGCTTTTCTTTTCATCGACTCTTTGTTCTTTTTTGGCTTTTCGACTAAATTCTATACTAGGTCACCACCATACCACTCTAACTTGATGGATACACGATAAGGACCACTCAAGCCTAACACGAGCTCACTCTAACAAGATCACTCATCGTCGACGCGATTCCGAACTTCACAAGTCATTGCACCACCTAAGAGCCAAACTGAACACTTCCGGAAGGTTTGCAGACAGACAATGCATGTAGCACGATTGGATTCCTCAAGTCCAAGATTTCCACAGACACATTGCAACCAAAATCCTAGCCGAGCTTAAGCATCGATCTGACATGCTTCATCAGGAGTCCACACATTCCCATATCCCCACAAACACATACACATATATTCCCATCCGAGCATCATGCTCTCTCACCTCTCTTATGTCCCCCCTCGAGCGAGGAATTCTTCTCATTCATTTTTTTCCACATTTTTTCTTTTTTCATCATGTTTTTTTTCATAGGTACTTACACTTGCCGGCCTACGCCGAAGCTGGATGCGACTCGTGGACTCGACCACCCGATCGAGTTTGCTCCACCCATCTACCAACCCAACAAAGCGCGCGACACACAGACAGCTAGCCCTATGTGAAACCGACGTCGGTTCGTGGCTTTGACCACCCGGCCAAAGTGGGTCCACCCACCTATTGGCCCACATAGGCGCGTAGCCACACTCACACATACACAAACATATACTTTTTCATTTTCTTTTCATTCCCGCATCTCGAGCATTAGGAGACAAAAGAAAGGACTTTTTCCCAACCATCCCAATCACGACACACACATATATATCCCCTCGTGGACGTCCCAATGAGACATATCTCCTCTCTGCTGCCACTCAAGCCAAAATCCAGCCACTAATGCCATGGTCAACCCGTCCTCGCAAAACCCGCACATACTAACCACCTTGTCGACCTGAAACCTCAAAAAAGTGTCACTTTAGTTCCTAAGTGTTCAACACACTTGGTCCATCCGTCCTCACATCTCAGACTCGTAATCCGCAAAGCAAACCCTAGTCAGACTCAAGCCGTCCTAACCGGCATCCATCATATCATCTTTTTCTTTTTCATCTCCATCCTCTGCCTCGCAGAGATTCCACATGATTCGACAGCTTGCTAATATTGTCCTCTAGCCAGGCGATACGGTCTGGAAGGCCACCATTCATTACTACACCTCTTGATGCCTCGAGCTTCAAAGCTAAATCCCTTATCCCTTCTTCTTTTTGCTCATCACTGCCTTGGAGTCGAAAAATCTCATCATCCACTTGATGGAACCGAACCCACATTTTCTTCTTCTCCTCTTCTAAATGGCTCATCTTTCTTTCTATTTCCAAAGGAACCTCCTCGCTCCTCTCGACTTGGCCCGACAACTTTTCAACCTCTTCTTGAATCGACCTCTCCTCCCAGATTCTACTCATATTTTCTACTTCCAGATCATCCACTTTTTTTGACAACTCCTTCGCCTTTTCTAACTCCACGCCTATCGCCTCTAACTTGTCCAACATCACTTTTATCTCTTCTTCCATTTTCCCTGTTCTCGGGTCTTCCGCTTGTCCTCGCGTCTCATCGTCTTTCTGATTCATCCACCTACCGAGCTTGCTACTCAGCCTTGCATTCTCTTTCTCTACACGTCTCATTTTCTCATTACTCTCCGCTTGGGCACTTTTCATCCTTTCTAACTCCAGGTAGAACTCGTCACATGCCTTACCCGCTTGGTCACTGTATCGACGGATTATGCTTTGTACCTTCTCAATTTCATGCTCCATTCCTTTGACTCTCCTCATCAGGTCATCCTCGTCTCTTGAGAGCTCTTCTTCGATCGCAACTCCAAAGCAGTCAGCTACCATCAAGCCGGATCTCAAGTCCCAGACCACGTTTTCACTCTCGGGCTTCACAAGATCTTGCCTCCAGCTTTTGTTTACTCTTTTCCGCTCCTTGTTTTCATTTTCCAACATTCGTACTTGCTTTTCCCAAGTTCCTAGGACCTCGGCCATTTTCACTTGATTTTCCTCTAATTTCGCTATTTTGATCCTCTCGTTATCTCGCTCCACACGAAGCAAATTGACTTGACATTCCAAGCTCTTTACGAGGTCCATCAAGGCTTGATTCTCGGATTCCCTATCTATGTCCCCATTCACTCTTGCGGTCTCCATCGACGTGGCAGCTCCACTCATGTCAACTTCCACATACAAAGAGGATAAACACCTATCCGATTGATTCGTTGCGACCTTTATGCCAGTCACCTCTTTTGAGCCACACACATGCTCGCATAGTCTCTTTTTCCCGCAGTCCTCACATGTGGGAACAAAATCCAACGGGGTGCATACACGAGGGCAATATTTGGCTATATGCCCAATCTGCTCGCAACACCAGCATCTTACATAATTTGATATCGGGCCAAATCGCCACCCTCGGTTCACATGATATCTCATGGTCGCATGAGAACATATCCATCTATTTTGTCCAAAATTCCCTTGCCTTATATTCGCTTTCTCAAAACTAGAGGCTTGTCTTTGTTGGGCCATTTCTCTAATGAAGATCAGAGCAAATTTGGGATCGAATTGGCTGTGCCACACGATTGGGGCACCAAGAGAACTCGTAGCACTCTCTATGAGATGTGCTAAGCCAATTCCCGGCAAACGCACCAAATGATAGGCTCTAAAGCCCACGGGAAAAATGATTATACGAGACTTTGTTTGGTTTAATCCCTCGCAATCGGTCTATTTGGATTACCTAGAGCCCACAATTATCTCGAAATGGATTATTCTTATGGCTATGCACTAGCTCATAAGTTCCCGGCAAACGCACCAAAATGAAAACGCTATAATGCCCAAGGAAAAAGATGCATATATACACTTGTATTTCACCCCAAATTACTCGAAATCGGTCCACTCGCCTTCCTCAAATGCAAATCAATACCAACTTACAATGACTTACTCTCCTGAGCGCACTTTCTCCTTACTCACGCTTTCTTGTTCCACTTGCTCTATTTCTCTTCCTCTCTTTAGTTCACTCTTCCTGTTCCCACCTTTCACCCACACACTCTTCAATATTTCTCCCTTGCACACACCTTACACTCACTCTCTTCCTTCCTTTCTTTCTCACACACCAACTTCCTCTCCTTTTCCTCCTTCACTTTCTCTTCCCCACTCCCCTTTTTGTTTTACTCTCTTCCACACACACACACTCGTTTGTGCACTTTACTTCTTCCTCTTACACATACATACATTCATACACCCACACGCTTACCTTTCAACTTTCAGGTTCACTCACACACTCACATTCTCATGCCAACATTCAACTAGAACCACATACACACTCACTTCCTTCTTCTCATACATGCAACCACACACACACCCGCACTCTTCCACATATGCTTACACACACATGCAATCCCTTACACACTCTCACACATGTACTCACACGCACTTACACTTGCACACACATCCACTCTCACATACTCTTATACTCCTACACCCAAACACACCTTCACCCTTATTTCCTCTTCACACACACAGGAATGCACTCTCATAAACACTTGCACAACGCACTTCCTCATACATACAGCCACACACCTTTCGTACACATGTTTTTTTCCAAGAATCAAAACACCAAACTCTATCATTTATGTAAGCAAGCCAAAAATCCAAGTCATACCAGAAAGTAAATGCTGGCTGTCAAGATGAATGTGAAAAAAAACTTTTACCACCAGTAGATCTGAAGTCACTTCCAATGATTCCCTAAGATAGTAGCTTTGCTCATGAAATTAAGCCTTCCATTTCTCGTTTAGTGAAGCATATTCAGGATGGCATAGATCAAAATCCAATCTGCACTTTGAGTCTCCCGAAACACCACCCTAGCTGACAGGTACACAGAAAATAAATGGAGACTTTGTATGGTCTACAAAAGTTCTCTCCCGCGACCTGTAAGTGTCTTTGAACAAATTCTGCCTTCGAATTATCAGGTTGTTCCCTGCTCTCTAATCTTTCTCGTCTTTTACTCCATCTCTATATCTCCGAATTGATCGTGCTCTGACAAGCGCTTCCTTATCTGGTATATCATCTCCGGTATTGCATTGGAATAGAGCGAGGTTGAGAATTCTTCTTCATGTTCTTGATTCCCGAACTCTCTCTGCCTAGCAAACTCCCTTGCAGGCCCAAGAACATAGACCTAAAGAGCTCCACGGGTGTCAATCACCACGAACACAATGCTAGATACGGGGGGGGGTGCTTTTACCGGTACATCTTCCAGACCCTCCACTCTGTGGATGATTGCCTTGCCCTCTGTGAAACCCCGCCCTTCGACACCAGTCAAGGAGCAAAATGAAAATGCAGCAGCCGACCATCCCCTAAGATCTTTGATGCCTCTCCTAGGGATACATTTTAGAGCATATCTACGTTGCGTTCAGACTGAACTACCCATTGATAGACCCATAATTCGATCACCAGGGGGTAGTGAGCCCAGCCCTCCTGCCGTCAACTGTTGTAGCTTCTGTACCCTCCTTTTCAATGCAGAAAACAAGAGGGGAAATATGTCCCCAGAACGATGCCTCCTGCATCTCCTTGCCCCCGTCGACCCCGGCCAGATCTGTGAGCTTTTTCCCACTGTTGCTACCTGCTTACGAAGATGGCAGAAACTTCTCTTCCCCTCCCAAACGAGTATCACCAACAGTAGCCTTCACTTCAAATATTCCCTCTTCAATGGTCAGCAGAGACACGTCGAAAGTACCACCACCAAGGTCAAAAATCAGCACGTTCTTCTCACCAACGCTTGTAGCCTTCTTGTCCAGGCCATAGGCGATTGCAGCAGCAGTAGGCTCGTTGATGATACGCATGACATTAAGACCGGAGATGACACCAGCAGTCTTGGTGGCCTGAATATAACAGTCCTCTCTGTTGCATCATTTGTTCATTACTCTTATGCAGAACGTTCCTCTTTAATTTTTTTTTTTTTCTCGGTTGCCTCTACCCTGCTATAGTCTCCCCTGTCCATTCTGCTATAGTCTCCCCTGTCCATTCTGAATGAAAAAGATGTATCTCCCTTTTTGTTAGTGCTCGCTTCCAGCACATGATGCTCTCCGTGTTCTTGTGCGCGTTGATTATAACAGTCGGATCCTCCTTTGCCTTCTGCAGTTCAACTCGTTACCACTTCTCCATGGTTTTACCATTAGCAACCATGCTCCCCTTTCCTTCAAATCCCTTCTGCCACGAGAGGTTTCCCCCCAATCGAATACACCTCCAGGTCTGCCTCCCCTCGATTGTAAGCAAAACCCCTCAGCTCCGCACGCTCCTCCACCTTCGAGATCTGTCTTCCCCAAAAACGAGAAGCCACCGTGTGTACATAATTGAGAAGCCCCTCCCGATAATGGCGGCAGCCTCCCCTCCTCTCGATGCCTGTACGAAAAAAACAAAAAGAGAGAGAGCCAAAATGCCAGCCCTCCCCTCCTTATCTTGGGGCAGCCGACTCCCCATTTTTCCATTCAAATTTGTGGCGCCCCTTTTATTTTTTTCTTATCTCCAAAATCTGAAAAACAATATGTACCCTTCTTGATGAGTTTCTAGACTAGTGCATGCATCAACAAGACAAAGGAATGTGAGATTGTTCGGCTTTGTGCCCTCAGCTTGCTTTTGATGGAAAAGGCTTAAAGCCTCCCTAGCACACCCATTACAGGTGCATGAGGTGATCATAGTGCTCCAAGCAACAACATTCTTCACTGGCATTGTTCGAAATGTACTCCTTACATCATCCATTAGACCACACTTGCCATACATAGAGATAAGTGCATTTGCAATCAATACATCATTTCCAAGTAGAAGTTTTGTAGACATGAGTGCAATCTCCTTTCATCCAATTGATTAACTCTGCAAGTACCTGAAATCAAACAAATTTCCCTGCCAAATACAAACATACTAGTGCATAAAAACCAACCATTTTGTGAGCTAACAGGGTGCATACACGAGGGCAATATTTGGCTATCGGGCCAAATCGCCACCCTCGGTTCGCATGATCTCTCATGGTCGAATGAGAATATATGCATCTCCTATTTCGTCCAGAATTCATTTGCCTCATGTTGGCATTCTCCTCAAAACCACAGGCTTGCCTTTGTTGGGCCATTTCTTTAATGAAGGTCAGAGCAAATTTGGGATCGAATTGGCTGTGCCACACGATTGGGGCACCAAGCGAACTCGTAGTAGTCTCTATGAGATGTGCTAAGCCAATTCCCGACAAATGCACCAAAATGATTAGTCCCTAAGCCTAAGGAAAAAGTGATTATACGAGACTTTATTTGGTTTAAACCCCTCGCAATCGGTCTACTTGGATTACCCAGAGCCCACAATTATCTCGCAATGGATTCTTCCTATGTCTATGCACTAGCTCATAAATTCCCGGCAGACGCACCAAAATGATTAGTCCCTAAGCCTAAGGAAAAAGTGATTATACGAGACTTTATTGGGTTTAAACCCCTCGGAATCGGTCTACTTGGATTACCCAGAGCCCACAATTATCTCGCAATGGATTCTTCCTATGTCTATGCACTAGCTCATAAATTCCCGGCAAACGCACCAAAATGTAAGGTTCTTGAGCCCAAGGAAAAAGTGATTGTGGAAGCCTTCATTTTGCTCAACCCCTCGCAATCGGTCCACTTGGATTACCTAGAGCCCGCATTTATCTTGCAATGGATTCTTCCTATGTCTATGCACTAGCTCATAAATTCCCGGCAAACGCACCAAAATGTAAGGTTCTTGAGCCCAAGGGGAAGATACATATATGTTCTGCCCAAACTCCTGGAAGTCAGTCGAGTCGTATTGCTTGAAGGTCGCAATTATATCTTCAATATGTAATTTCACTCCCGCAACAACTACTTCGTACACACTCGTACTTATGCACGCTTGCTCTTCCAAGATCCCTTTCACTAGTACACATTCCTATGTACGGATACATCTTCTACCTCCTTATCCATATAAACCCAAACCTACGTGCATTCACTTCCTCATATACTCTCCCACATGGACACTCGCACGCACTCTCAGACTAAAGCAAACCAACAACCTCTCAAGACTTGAAGTCAAATGGCCGAATCATCAAACGTACCCAATCTCATCACGGGAACAAACTCACCCACTTTCATCCTCCCTCCTTTTCTCACTCTCTTGCACTTTCTCTTTTTCTCTCTCTTTCTCCCACCTACTTTCTTCCGCTCTCACACACTCTCATTTTTTATAAGCCTAAGGCTGAAAACCATAAACATATAAAAACTTCAACATATACTTCAATGATGTGCATGGAAAGCAGAAGATGTTATTATCCTAAACCATATCCAATCACCTAAAAAAAATTCACTACGAACCAGATCTTAATAGTAAAACCTGAAATGTTGCTTTGATAATAGAGTGCACAGAACAAATCACATCCCACTTCAAAGAAGCCATTCGCACATAAAACTTGATGCACAAAAATAAAACTCGTGGCATACTACATTGCATCGATTTCAGAGACCTTCCACCTACCGCACCTCTACTATCTTTCTAAGAAAGTTCTGCATCAGTCTCTACGAATAATACTCTTTGAATAAATTGATGCAGAACTAATGCAAGCAAAGTGCATTGAATACGGTCGATAACACCAGTGGAATTACAATCCTCAAATCATGGCAGTGCTGGAGAACCTAGTCATACACCTAGTTAAATGGGAGAAAACCATCCCCTATGACCCTTCAGCACATAATTCATCATCATGTCTCTACTGATGTGAACTCTCAGAACATTCGTGCAATGTTGTATCAATAGACGATTCGAGTGGATTGATATAGGGAAGAATTGATGGATGATCATCTTGTTCAATTACAGTTGGAGAATCAGAAACGTCAGCTCGTAATGTTGGCTTGATTCCCCAAGAGCACTTCATACGCCTTCTTCCAATCACCTTCCCATTTGCTGCCTGAATAGCCCGGGCAGCAGCTTCATGTGTGGCATACCTAACAAACCCATAATCCCTGCCCTTGCCAAGGTAGGCATCTTCCACTTCCCCAACCCCAAGACGAATAAAAAACTCGTGCAAGTCATCTTTTGATACCTGAGAACCATTCGTGTCTGATGCAGGAGATCTTTCAATCTGCGTTTGATATCATGTTGTCCAACCCAAATCAACTCATCATGTTGCAGTCATGTCTGTGCCACAAACTCCGCCTGCTTCAAAATGTTTATTCATTCCTCAAGCACTGCTTTCCAGCTCCGTTTGGTCGGTTGACTCAAAAACTCGAAGTATTTGTCAGAGCCGCCTTCTTTCCCTCTTTATCCTATCCTCTCTCTCTCTCTCTCTCTCTCTCTGTATCACACACAAATATGCATACTCTGATACATGCACACAGACATACAGCAGACACAGCAAGCACGTGAAAGTGCATGAAGCAGTTCGTCTTTCATTTCTCACACAACATTCTAATGTTCTTCAGCTCAAAAGCTATACATTAAGGCAAGTATCACGGCTTACAGCACCTACCGCAAAGGTTAATGCAAAATTTGCAATTTCTTGCAGATTACGAATAGTTTTCTATCATTCGAAAGTTGCAAAGCAAGAAATCCAAAATGTTGATGCGCATCGTGTATTGTTTGTGCTTCCTTTTCTAATCAAGCGATTGCTAACATATTCAGATAAACACATTGAGAGAGTTAAAGCTTACGAAAATGAATATAAAACGTTATTCTCAATACACTGCTCTCTCTCTCTCTTCAAAACCTCATATTTGAGCCCGCCATCGCAGCCAGCTGTATCTCCAACACGCAATTCCTCCTGTGAGAATCCCCATCACCATGGCTGCTACCCCTCACCTTCCTCAGGTCTTCCTCTCCATCCTCGCTGTGTGCCAAAGCCAGACACAGCCGCCCTGCAATCACCTGATGAGCTGTCTTCCCTTATCTGTACAACGGCGCCCTCTTCTCTGCCACGCCCACAGACAAAAGCCCCCCAACGAGAGAGAGAACCCCTAAAATGATGTTGCCTTCCCCTTTATCCTCTGGCACCCTTCTCCTCCTTACGGCACCTGCATAGAGCAAGCAAGCGAGAGAAAAAAAAAAAGAACCAACATGCCCCCTTGTTCATGGAGAATCGTAGCTGTCCATACCCCACTTTAACAATCACGAAAGTCCTATCCTCTCAGAGCACTTCCGATCCCCGAGATAATTGTTCTGCGAATCAACTTCGATGATCCTCCCAGTAGCCCTCATCTGGACCTTATATTGACCAGATCTGTCACGTGCCCTTATTGATAAGGAAGACCACCAACAAAGGAAAAACTTTCCTTCCCCCTTTCTGTGCACACCTACCAGAAATGTCCCCTCCTGTCCACCCCAATCGCCAATGAGCTGCCTTTCTTTGTGCACAACGGCTTGTGTTGAAGACACGTCATCAGGCATTCGTATCAAATGCATCGTAGGAGGGACTCTACACACTCCAAATACTTCTCATCAATCACCAAATCTACTCTACAAGTACCTGAAATCAAACGTATTTTCCTGCCAAATAGAACCACATTAGTGCATCAAAACCAACCATTTTGTGGGCTAACACATATACATGTATGTGTGTGTGTATGTGTGTATGCATGTGTATATATATATGTGTATGTGTATATGTGTTATGTGTTTATATGTGTATATGTGTGTATGCATGTGTGTATATATGTAAAAGCCAAAAACCCTAATCCTAAAACCCTAACCATAAAACATGCATATGTGTGTATGTATATATCACGTGTGTGTATGTGTATGTGTGTGTGTGTGTATATATATATATATATATATATATATATATATATATATATATATATATATATATATATATATATATATATATATATATATATATATATATATATATATATATATATATATATATATATATATATATATATATATATATATATATATATTCTTGACAATGCTACAATCTTCCTCACTAGAATAAAGGTTGAAATGTATATGCAAGTCGCAATTAACTGCACATATGGCTCACACAAGGTGATATGTCATTTTTTTTCCTATGCATGTCTTTGAGTTCATCTTTTGTGGAGGAAAAATCCATTGGACACCATCAATGTGAATTGAAACTAGTGGAGCAAAAAAGATGCAAAATCAAATTATTGTTTATCAATGACATAAAAATTTGACCTAGCCTCAAAAAGCAACACATATCAACTGTTTTTTGTTCGTGAGTGATCATAAGTGAGGATGAAAGTGGTCAAAAATCTAAAACATGCTTAAGAACTTTTGTTTTTCACTTAGAAACTATGGTAAACTTATATACCTTGCAAATGATGCACTAACCATGGTACTTTATTGCATATGTTTCAGATATTTGCATAAAAAATGGATGACTTGCAATCTATTTTGTGATGTCCAATAGCCTTACAGTAAACCATTCTCTTAGATTAATTGAAAATAGAACAAAAAACTTTTTAAGAGCTCAATTAGGTAGGTAAGTAACCCATGTTGAGCAAGAAATATCATGCTCTCGCTAATGATAAATGAAGCTAAAAAACAATATCACTACAAGAAAAAGGGGGGCGTAGCGACGCCCCTGAATCGGGAAAAAAATGAAAATCGTCGCATAAGCGACGGTAAAAATTTCGGATTTTTTTTTTTGGCCGAGCCTCGTCGCATAAGCGACGATACACCAGAAGCGTCGCTAGTAGCGTTGCTGATTAGTGATGCACTTAACGACGTTGGCAAACTGCAGAGCGTCGCATATGCGATGCTCTGGAATGTTAAAAAAAAAATTCAATTCTCTCGGCACATTTGTGCCGGGCCTTGAACGCGAGGAAGAACACAAAGACAGAGAGAGAGAGAGAGAGAGAGAGAGAGAGAGAAAGAGCGCACGCGAGAGGGAGAGAGAGAGAAAGAGCGCACGCGAGAGGGAGAGAGAGAAGCGAGACTATTGACAGGTATGCGCACACACACTTACACACACACACATATACACGCATAGACACACACACACATACGCATAGACACACACACACATACACACAAATACACACATAGACACACATTCACAATGCATAATGCATACACATACACACATGCACACATAATGCATACACATGCACACACATATACACATGCACACACACATACATATGTACACACACATATACATGCATAGACACACACACACATACGCATAGACACACACTCACATAATGCATACACATGCACACACATATACACATGCACACACATATACATGCACACACACATACACATGCATAATGCATACACATACACACATGCACACACATATACACATGCACACACATATACATGCACACACACATACACATGCACACACACATACATATGTACACACACATATACACGCATAGACACACACACACACACATACGCATAGACACACACACACACACATACACACACATAGACACACATACACCATGCATAATCCATACACATACACACATGCACACATAATTCATACACATGCACACACATATACACATGCACACACATATACATGCACACACACATACATATGTACACACACATATACACGCATAGACACACACACACACATACGCATAGACACACACACACATAATGCATACACATGCACACACATATACACATGCACACACATAAACATGCACACACACATACACATGCATAATGCATACACATACACACATGCACACATAATGCATACACATGCACACACATATACACATGCACACACATATACATGCACACACACATACACATGCACACACATACATATGTACACACACATATACACGCATAGACACACACACACATACGCATAGACACACACACACATACACACAAATACACACACATAGACACACATACACAATGCATAATGCATACACATACACACATGCACACATAATGCATACACATGCACACACATATACACATACACACACATATACATGCACACACATAATGATGCATTCACACACATACACATGCATACACACATAGACACACATATACACTTACACATCCAAACATACACACTCATAGACACACATTCATACACACACACATCCAAACATACACGCTCATAGACACACACACATACACATAGACGTGCACACACATACACACACATAGACGCGCACACACATACACACACATATACACACACAGACACATACACACATAATGATGCATCCACACACATACACATGCATACACACATAGACACACATATACACACACACACATATGCATACACACACACACATAGAGAGACATACACACACACACATAGAGAGAGATACACACACATACACATACATGCATACACATACACACATAAACACATACACACACATAGACACATACACACATAAACACATACACACTCATGGGTACACACACATACACATAGACACACACACATGCACACATAGACACATACACACATACACATGCATACACACACATACACATGCATACACACATACAGACACATATACACACACATACACACACATATATGCATACACACACATAGAGAGACATACACACATAAACACATACATGCATACATTTGCATACATAATGCATATGCATATGCATATAATGTACATACTTACTTACATGCATACATAATGCACATGCATAGATACATACACACACACAGATACATACACACATAGACACATACACACACATGAACACATACATACTCATAGATACACATACATACACAGACACACACACATACACACACATACACACATAATGATGCATACACACACATACACATGCATACACACATACAGCCACATGTACACACACATTCACACACCCATTCACACACATTCACACACATATACATACATGCATACATATTGCATATGCATATGCATACATACATACTTACATGCATATGCATACACACACACATATGCATACATACATACTTACATCCATATGCATACACATGCATATGCATATGCATACACATGCATATGCATATGCATACATAATGCATACGCATATGCATACGCATATGCATACATAATGCATATGCATATGCATACATAATGCATATGCATATGCATACATACATACTTATATGCATACATAATGCACATGCTTACATACACTGTCATAATGTATACACACACACATACACACATAGACACATACACACATAATTATGCATACACACACATACATATGCATACACACACATATGCATACATACATGCATACACATACACACACATAGATACATACATACACATAAATACATACACACTCATAGACACACACACATACACATAGACACACACACATACACACATAGACACATGCACACGTAATGATGCATACACACATACACATGCATACATAGACACACATAATAATGCATACACACACATACATATGCATACACACACACATGCATACAAATATATACACACATATACACACACATGCATACACACATATACACACACATATATACACACACATATACACATACACATGCATACACACACACATGCATACACACATACAAACACATATACACACACACATACACACATAGACACATACACACGTAATGATGCATACACACATACACATGCATACATAGACACACATAATAATGCATACACACACATACATATGCATACACATACATATGCATACATACATGCATACACATACACACATAGACACATACACACACATAGATACATACATACACATAAACACATACACACTCATAAACACACACACATACACATAGACACACACACATATACACACACATACACACATAGACACATGCACATGTAATGATGCATACACACATACACATGCATACATACACACATAATGATGCATACACACACATACATATGCATACACACACATATGCATACATACATGCATACACATACACACATAGATACATACACACACATAGATACATACATATACATAAACACATACACACTCATAGACACATACACATACACATAGACAACACACACATATACCTACACACATACACACATAATGATGCATACACACACATACACATGCATACACACACATACACGTATATATATTGATTTCTAACCATTTTGTTTTATATGTTAGGTATTATGGATCCGAGTAGAGAGAGAAAGGCGAAACTCACTCTCATAAAAAGTCTTATGAGAGCAAGAGTTCCGTCAGATACTCTAGGGGCCATAATGCGGGACTACGCAGAGATGTCCGATGAGGAGCTGGATTATACGATCCAGATGCTTACGCGATCAGACGAGGGCTCTTCTGCGGATCCACACGCAGAAAGAGAGCTATCTGCTCATAGGTATGTTTTTTTCATAAACTTTTTTAATGATATTATAGCACATATTTTTATTTATTTCTATCTATCTATTTTCAGGACACCTATACCACCTCTAGCACATGATAGCAGAGCAGAGACGTTGCCTATGAGGACATGCATAGGCACGTTAGGACTAGAGTGCGACATAGAGCCAGAGGGGAATATTGTATACATAGGAAATGGATTGGAGTTCAAGAGGAGAATGTGTGCACTATGCGACTCTTACCTACGCTTTATCCACTTACCGTGGAAGTAAGTAAAAGTTTTACATATAAATTGAAAGATATATCTTATGTTTTATTTATATTATGTTTTTTATTTTTGTAGTGAGCATGATGAGAGGGATAAAAGTACGTGCTCAGTTCACTTGAGACGGAGTTTGGGACAGGGTGGTCTCTTAAATGGTGTTTAAAAGAGATGCGGACACTTATGGCGCATCGTCGTGACAATGCACGGTATGTATGTATATGAGAGAGAGAGAGAGAACACTAATCTCGATATTAGGGTTTTGAAATCCCTAATTTAAAAACTCTAATTCAACCTTTTAGCCATATGTTTGAAGTATATGTACACCTCCGACGTCCTACTAGAGAGATGTCTCTCCTCCCAACCTTATGCCTCTATATATAGCTACTCGAATCAACGAGGATCATGATTCATAATATATGTAAAGATATATACACATCATGTAGATAGGATACATAAATATAAAATGGAGTAGATATATTATGCATCACACATACATGCCTAAATGCACACATAAATATATATATACATACTAACATATTTACATGTACATATTTACACATACATGTACATGCCTACATGCACACATAAACATATATATACATGCATACATATTTACATGTACATATTTACACATAGACACATATACATATATACATGTACACAATTATAAACACTTGCATATATTACGTACATGAATACATGAATATTTTACATAAATGCATATGCATATATACACATATGCATATTTAACACATGTATACATATATCACACACATGCAAACACATACATATACATGAAATACATATATATGCATACTAATATATGTATACATATAATACACATGAATACACACACATATGCATACATACATGATAAAAATTTACTCCTCGAAGATAAACCTATATATAAAATAATTAGGCATACCCCCGAGCTTCATGTTCTAACTTAGAAGAACATGATTTCATCTCTCTAGTAGGATTCATCGTTATTCAAGTTAATAAAAAAAACCTATTATCTGATATCCATTCAGAAGCTTCAAGTTACTATCTAATCTGCTCATATGTTTTCATTATTGCCATCATTTTGGTAAGACATCAATATAGTCTCATCTTCATTATCCTTATTGATTTCATTTATTTCTTCTATTGTTAAATCTATGTTCTCATGAATCACATCATCTATTGGTGGATTAATCTCTATTTCTGGTAATTCCTCTTCCTCATCAGTAGAATCAGCATGTAGAGAATTATCCTCTTCATAAAAAAGATTAGTATCAATTTCCGTATAATGAGTCTAATTTCTATTCCAGATGTTGATGTATCAGTATCTGATGTTGAATCATCGAGAGGACTTTCTTCAATCTCTCTAACAATAAACTGTTCAAACAATGACCTACCTCTAGGTTGCACATGAATGACTTGCCACCAAGGATGAGCATCTGGGTTTTTATAAAAAAATGCTTGTTCAATATGCCTAGGAAGAATATATGGTTCTTTAGTAGATCGCATTACCTTGGAAGAATCAATTGCCCAAAACCTAGATAATTCCTTTCTTATTGTAGAATTACTACCTTTATACTCCGCTCGATACCACTCAACCTTCAAAATGACCTATCAAAATATATAACAACAAAAACGTCCCATTATTAGGTGCTTAAAAAATAACTAACTCTAAAAAATATATATAAACTTTTTTCTACCTGTTTGAATGTACGAAATGAAATTTCGTAGATACCAACAATAGTTCCTACGTAACCAAGTTCGTTATCTATAAGGTTCGTGTCTTTTGAGCTAGCACGTGATAGTTGCTTGAAACAAGCAACAATACTAGAATCCTCTGTTTTACATAAAGAATCAATGGCTTTGATTCTAATATGATGTCCAAAAGCCCACATATTAGTGAACATTCGAGCCTGCAAAATAAATTCAATTAGTAAATAGAAACTAACATACATATATGAAAAAAATAAAATATATATTTTAATAAAATTACCTTTTGTTCACAACCTATCATTAACTCTCTTTGCTCATCTGAGATTTCTTCATTATTTGCGTTGGCGCGTTGCAAATGACTATATAGCCAATCCGTGAAAGAAGGTATATCTGTAATCTCATTATTATCAAGATTACGTCCAGATCTTTTGTTTTTTTGCCTTGTACTTTGGAGACTTTGAAGTTCCTCGTACTCGCTAACGAATGCTTGCATGCATTCGCTATTATATGCTACAAAAGTAGAAACATCATTTTTTTTCTTGAAATGTAAATAAGAATGGAACCCCCTTACCTGATAATACCTCATCTGTTATTTTTGAAGAAGACTCGTTGGTCCATGCATGTGGAGCTTCTTCATGAACTCTTTCAAGGTACTCACTAACGTAATACATGCACTCTTCAAGCATCCAACCCTTTGCCATGGATCCTTCTGGTTTTTCTCTTTGTCGCACGTAACCTTTTAGTATTCCCATAAATCGCTCGACCCAAAACATCCATCGAGTGTTGACAACACCAGCAATCTCTATCTCATCTACAAGATGGACTAGTAAATGAACTTGAATATCAAAAAATGTAGGAAGTTCTTTTTCCATCAAACATAGTAGCTCTTTGCATTCACGTTTTTTTTGTGGGATAGAATTTTTATCGATCTCTTTGGATGTAATCCACCTATACAAATCATAAAAACAATTGTAAAGAAGTTAATTAAAAAATAAAAGATATCCAATATTCATACATATTAAATATAAAAGTATCATAATTACCTTATAAGTGATCCAAGACGATAGATCACATCTCGTACTCCTTTCGTTGTACATCCATCGATAACCAAAGGTAAAATATGTTTCAAAAAGTTATGCCAGTCATGGGTCTTTAATCCAGATAAGCTCTTATCATCCATAGTAAACATGTTTTGAAACGATGCTCCATATCCTGTAGTAGTCTTGATCAATTGAATTCTATTGTTGATAGTCTGTATCTCTTTTGTTGTAAGTACCCAAGGAGCAGATGCATAAGTCGTTTCTTGTCGATGTCTATTAAAAACTGGCCATAACTTTGGTTTGGATTTTTGATCTTTCAAATCATTCCTTGATGTTGTGGTATCTTTTAGTCCAAGAAGATGTTGCCATAGTGAATAACCAATATTTTTGAATATATGCATAGGATCAAGAAGATGACATACTTTTAACTCTTTCCAATACTCCAAAGAATACCATATTGATATGTTTTTTGCGAGTGCCAATTTCCCTTTACCTCTGTTCACATACTCATTATCTGAATCGTCAGTGAAGATTTCTGCTTCTGGATCTATCAGAGGTCCATCTGTCCATTTTTTATACCAATCCATAGGCGTCATAGGTTTTGGATACTGGCCTATTTCAAGCTTTCCATTAAAATGTATCGCTTCTCTTTTAGATCTTAATGGATGATCATCAGGCAAGAATCGTCGATGTCGAAGATAAATATTTTTGTTGAGATTCTTACTATAGATTGATCTCAACCAATCACCACAATATGGACAAGCTTTATAACCCTTAGTAGATATTCCTGCATCATGGAAAATGATAAAAATATAATTAGATTAAATCATATTTATTTGCATGCATATTGAATAAAAAAATTACATCAATACCTGAACAAACGCCATATCCAGGAAAATCGTGAATAGTCCAAGCCACAATACCATGAATCATAATATGTCTTTCATTGATGCTTTTCGATATATCAATGACATTAATACCTCTCCATAACTCTTGAAGATCGTCAATGAGAGGAGCAAGATATACATTCATATCTTTAACTTGTCTTTTGCCTGGGATTAAAAATGAAAGCATTAAATGTTCCTTTTTAATGCTAAGATATGGCGGAAGATTGTAGTTTATGACTACCATTGGCCATGTTGACCATTTACTAGATTTCATGGAGAATGGATTAACCCCATCTAATGCAACTCCTAACTTTAGATTCTGTGGATTTTGTGCAAATTCAGGCCATGTAGAATCAATATGCTGAAAAGCAACACTATCGTGAGGAATTCTGATTATTCCATCAGTACTTTTGTGATCATGTCCCCAAGTCAAAAGCTTTGATAAGTCGGGGCTTTGAAACATATGTCTAATCCGTGGAGCCAATGGAAAATGTCTCAATACCTTTTTCGGGATTTTACCTTCTTCACCCTTATATCGAGGAGATTGACATTTGGGATATGTCAAAGAGTCTGCATATTCACCTCTATATAAAATACAATTGTTAGGACATGCATGTATACATTGATAATCTATACCAAGATTGTTGATTATCTTCTTCATTTCATCATGTGAGGTAGGAAGAATATTTTGACTTGGTAAAAACTTTTCAGATAATAACCTGTAAGTTTATCAAAAAAAGATATATTAAAAAAGGTAAATAAATATATATACATATATACATGCAGGTTTTTATTCTTACTTTAGATAAGGTAAGAACAAGAACTTGAATTGAATAGATACTTTTTGTCCGCGCATCTTTTAAAACTATTAATGCATCTTTCAAAATATTTACGCAAAACGATCGTATCTTGTCAATTCACACATATGTTCATATAATGGTGACCTGGATGAATCGCATGCACAGAGGTTAGTCAAGATAGAGCACGATTTCTCGGGTATGCAGTAAACCTCTTGCATGTCAATGATGAGCATCTGAACTTTAGGATACAAAGTGGACTACTCCATTATAATCAGATTGTTGTCTGTTGAGTAACCTCTGTGCATGCGACTCATCCAGGTCACCATTGCGAATATTTGGAAAGATGCATTAATAGTTTTAAAAGATGCGCGGACAAAAAGTTTCCATTCAATTCAAGTTCTTGTTCTTATAACCTTATCTAAAGTAAGAATAAAAACCTACATGTATTTATATATGTATATATATTTATGCATATATATATATATATATAAATAGATAGAAAATTGAAATTTATACCTTAATAGTGTCGAAACAGATACATTACTCCATCCAAAACGATTTTGAAGGTTGAGAATAAGTAAGCTCGCATTTAGTCGTGTCAAATGACTTCCTTCATATACATGCTTTAGACATTCCTCTCGAACATATTTCTCATTTTTAGAAATATCCATGCTCTCACTGTCATTTTGATACCAATCCTCAATAAAATCTGCCATGCCATCATCTTCATCATTGTCACACAAATCTTGTACTTTATCATCTTTTGAATATAGATCTTTCAACTTTGCATATTGCACAGGCTTAGTTTTGCGTAGCCTCCTCATGGAAGCTTCTGATAAATGAGGTCTTATTGGTAATTGTGAATGTTGTGGACGAATATCATCAACATCATACGTTGGAATCTACACATATAAATAAAACTCATTAGTTCCGTAAATGAATAAAAATTAAACTTCAAATATAAAATTAAGTATATAACTTATTAAATATGGATAGAAAATTTTTATTCTCTCTAGCTAAAAGGTGCTCTTGGTCTACGCCATCCATAATTCACTAATAGTTCATCACCAGCATGTAATGTAGTAATAGCATTGACAACTATGTATCTTGATACATCTCTACTCATGTATGGTGATTCATGACTATTCTCATGCTCCTCAAATGTGCAATTAGTCGTTGAACTATTATGTAACCATCGACTACTATTTATTAAACATGCTATATTTCCATGTGTGTAAGGTCTTCCATCAATATATAATCTTTCATTTTCTGCATGTAAAATCCTTCTACTAGTAAGAGATGCTGTGTTCAAGCATATTCCATAAGTACTCATGCTTTGAACATAACGTGAAAGTCGATGCCAATCTCCCCATCCATATATAGGACCACAAAATGACATAAGAGTGACTTCAGAGTTCGGAGCCAAATACAAATCCTCTACAATAAAGAGACCACGACCAGCATTAGTAATAGTGGATGGAGCAATCATATAGCGATTACCCCAAAAGTTGAAAACCTCTCCATCTAAAGGAAGTGGTCCTCTATTCCATCCTCCATATCTTCTTCTATCATATGTTTGTACTAAAGAACGATCACGAGCTGGCAATGGATAATCTCCAGCCGTTTCATTCTCTAAACCAGGAGGTAGAGGATTTCTAGAAACCTCTACTTGTAATTGATGAACAGCAAGTCCATGACGTGTACGAGGTATATTAACATTATGAGAAAAATCATCATCATCATCGAGCAAGTATTCCTGTATATCAATAATAATTTGATTTTATACATGGTTTTAAATAAAATAATGACATTAATATATATAGAAAATACATACCCAAGCATTATCACGTTGACTAGGTGATGGTGCATGCTCAAAAGTACCATACTCTGCCTCATGTTGAAAACATTCCAATCGTGGTCTTCGATACGTGCCATAACAAGAGTTACACCAACATATAATATGCTCTTGATAGTAAAATTCATCATAATTCCTATCGGAGGACACATGTGAAGTCGTTGCATGGGTAGGAGGTGGTGGAGTACCCTCTTATTGATCAAAATCTGCACATCATAAGAAACATAAAAAAATATATAAGTTATGTATCCATCAAATATAGTTAAAATTAAATATTTCATATACTTACAGTATAAAGTCGTTGCACGATGAGGAGACGGTGGTGGAGTTCCATCTGATTGATCAGAATCTACAAATAATGGTATTTGATATTTAAATAATTTGATTATCTACATAAATAAAAAATTCACATATACATATTTACACATACACACATATTCACATATACACATTTATACATACACACATATTCATATATACACAACTACATATTATTGTGGGATAAATGCATGTATTTTGTATGAATGAGTGTATATGCATGCATGTGTGTGTACGTATATATGTGGATATGTATATGTGTGTTTATGTTATATGTATGTATATGTGTATATATATACATATATGCATGTGTATATGTTTGCATGTATATGTGTATGTGGGTATGTGTATGTGTATGTGTATGTGTATGTGTATGTGTGTGTATATATGTGTATGTATTCTGATTTTTTTTTCTGTTTGAGATTAAATTAATAGGAGATATTGTATGGTCGAAAAAAATAAGAGGCGAGCTAACATACCACCTGAGTCGTGGCAGTTTTTTTGTAGACAGCTACGTCTTCAAGAGTCATTTCCTCAGCAGAAGGTACACAAATTAGTAGTTTAAATTTATAATTTTTAGATATTTTAGTAATTTTTTAATTTAATTTATGTATTTTTTTCCTTGAATAAATAGGCTGCTGCAAAGAAGAGAGTGGAGTCGGGCCACACATTGCACTTAGGCCAAATGGGCCATAATGGTTTTGTAGCTACGTTTGTAAGTATATGTGTTATTGTGAGTATATTTTTTATTTTAGTTAAAATGCAAGCAACTAATGTTTTTTATTTGTTTCATTGCAGCAAAAGGATTATGGCCGATATCCTATGAAACACGAGATCGAGTATGCTACACATTTTGGATATCGGCGTTTGAGCGAGTATATACAACATCATCCTGATGCCTTTGTGAGTATTTTTAAATTTTATATAATTATTTTGTTGTTATGAATGTTTTAATTATTCTATTGATTTATGTTTGTTATATGTAATACAGGAGTATTATGGGGAGACAAATATGGATGAGGTGGAGAGACAAACACAGGAGGGACGATCTCGATCGTCACAAGGTGATCATGACGATGAGGATGAGGAAGATCAGGATGATCATGATATTGCTGATGATGATGATGATGATGATGATTAGGATTTTAGTTGATTATGATGTTGGATTATATGTATTTACATTGATATATATATATATATATATTTTTTTTTTTTTTTTTTTTTTTTTTTAAATTTCAATTATGTTTTGAATTGTGTGTATGGTATTAAGTAATGAAGAATTTTGTTATATTGATTGTTATTATTGTTTATATTAAGCATGTGTTTTAATACTTTAATTATATAATTCATTCATATGTGTGTACCTAAGTGTATATGTATGTGTGTGTATATGTATGTATGTGCATGTGTATGTGTGTGTATATGTATGTATGTGCATGTGCATGTATAAGTGTATATGTGTGTATGAGTATGTGCATGTGCATGTGTATGTGTGTGTATATGTATATGCATGTATATGAATAACTCTATGTGTATGTGTGTGTATGTGCATGTATATGTGTATATGTGCATGTGCATGTGTGTGTATATGTATGTATATGCATGTGCATGTATAAGTGTATATGTATGTATCAATATGTGCATGTTCTTGTGTATGTGTGTGTATATGTATAACTCTATGTGTATGTGTGTGTATGTGCATGTATATGTGTATATGTAGGTATATGCATGTGTGTGTGCATCTTCATCATGTATAAGTGTATGAGTGCATATCAATAAGTGTGAGTATGGTATGTATTGAAAATAACACAATTCAAATGATCTACAAATAATAGAAATTGTACTTACAATTGTGATCCATAGTTTTTGCTTGGTTAGCTTCTTGAATAACCTGCAATAAAGAGAGAGAAAAGAGAGAGAGAGAGAGAGATCGAGAGAGAGAGAGAGAGAGAGAGCGAGATCTAGAGAGAGAGAGATCTAGAGAGAGAGATCTAGAGAGAGAGAGAGAATTCAAAGAGAGAAAGATGTAGAAAGAGAGAAACAAAGACAGAGGGAGACAATAACAGAGAGCTTAAGCAAAACAACAATTCTGCATATACTTGCTTCAGCTCGTAAGCGCAGCGCAATTGCGAGCGTTGAAGAGCTCTTCGATCGGATGCGTGAAAATGCCGATTGCAGAGCCTCCAACGTTTTAATTTTTGTCCGTCAACAGATTGTCGTGTAAGCGATGCTATGCGTCGTCGTATAAGCGACATTTCCTTAGCGTCGCTTATGCGACGCAAAAAAGCGTCGCTTAAGCGATGCCTGTAACAAGCATCGTTTAAGCGACGTTGTACGGGAGCGTCGCAATACAGGTCGCAAATACCGTCGTTTCGCGTTAACCGTCGCTACACGCCCGTATTCCTTGTAGTGTATGTGTGTTTTAGATATAATCTCAACTTGAAATAACCATTTATTTTCAAATGTTGATCTTCAATATACATCCGTGTACACAAAGGTAGTATACAATGTTAGCTTGATTTTCAATTCAATAGATGTTATAAAGGAACCATATACATTACAAGAAGTAAATTAACAATTTGATTGCTACTTGTAGTACAATACAAGAAGTAAATATCAGGAATTTGATTGCTACTTGTAGTACAATACAAGAAGTAAATATCAATACCTGCTACAAAGTAAATATACATTACAAGAAGTAAATATCTACAGTTGTTACAAAGTAAATATCAAGCTCATAGACTTGAAGAATTAAAAGGTATACAATAGACAAGTGCATATAGATCATGTCAAAACTTCATAAATTTGATTGGTACTTGTAGTACAATGGTTGGAGCTACTTGAAAACTTCATTAGCTTCATTAAAGTTCTCTAAGAGTGTGTTTTGGGCTTAGACTTTGATGCGGTATAGTCAATCAAGTCGCCACCGTTGTTTATTTTGCATGATTTTAGTACCCAAAAAAATGTGATTGCATCTCTTATTGTTTATATATTTTGGTAGTGATGTCTTTGAACACATTGAAGACTGTCAAAGGACTTTTTTTCCCTCTTTAAGAGGTTTCTTGCCACGGCTTGTATATATGCCTTTAACCCTAATGGGCCTCTCATCTTTTTACATTCACTTCGTAATACGTTCTATATTGTATTGTGCACCCAAGCTTCTTCTTCTTCTTCCTTGTGCTATTCTTGTGCTTTTGGAGACCTCAAAATCCAACAAACTGGTATGAGAGCAAATAGCTACCCTGTGCAGGTAATTTCATCCCTTTTTTCCAAACATATCTATAATTTTTTATTCGCAAGTACAAGCGGCTCAAAGTCTATTATAGGTTTAACATAGCTGGAAAGGATGTTTTTGTTCAAGTTTTCTAGATAGAATTAATTTTTTGCATCAAGGTATTTAGTCACTATCCATGGCAGAGAGCAATGACATATTCCATGTTTTGTCTATTGAGGATAATTTGGGTGGTAATAATTACCCATTGTGGGTATGTATGATGTATCATGTATTGGTTGAAAAAGGGTTGTGGCATATTGTTTAGGGTCTTGAGAAATGTCCTGCCTCACCTGCACATACAACTATTGAAAATGATGCAGATGGCGTTGAATATCATGATCTTCAAATTCATGTTTGTGTTGTGGTTCCTACTATGTCTACTACAAAGCAACTTTTTTGTGATGGTAGAGGTGCTCACACCCATGCATTGATAGCTTTTTCTATCAAACATTCCATTATCCCTCACATTCACTACAAAACATCAAAGGATTCTTGGGATACACTTAAAACTTTATACAAGGCAAGAAATGAGGCTTGTGTTGCTTACCTCTAAAAATCATTAGAGAATGAGCATATAAATGAAGAAGATTCTATGGAAATTATTTTATAAAGATGAAATATTTGAAGGAGCAATTGATTTCTACTGATGAAGACTTGGGCAGACTATTCTTATCGGTCTTCTAAATTCATATCAAAGTTTTGCTTCTACTCTTTGATTGATCATGAAAGGCAATTCAAATGCCTTAACATTTGAGGATTTAGTCTCTACTTTGTTGCAAGAAGATGAATCAAGATAGAACAGATCAATTATGAATACTACACATGATGCTTTCTTAGCTAGTCATAAGGACGACAGAAAATGGATCTCATCTAATAGTAAGCAAAAATTTGCTAATGCAACACAGTGGAAAAAGGAAGACAAAGGTGAGAAGAAATAAAAAAAGCAAAAATAGTTTTGCAAATATTGTAAGGTGATCATCTCATAAAGACCTACCCTAAATTGGCTCCAAAAGAGGCAAAGAAGAAAGAGGCTAGAATGGTTGTTGCAGAGGCCTTGACACCTAAAACAGAGTCTGTTGATATTGTTCAAAACAAAGAATGGGCATTTGATACTACAGTAGCTATGACCCATCTTGTCATGAGCAATGTATATTTGTAGTACATTCAGATGTTTGGTACTTTGACAGTGGGTCAACCACACATATTACCTAGCAATATTTTTGTTGGGCATAGTTCTCAAAGAAAAGTCTATCATTTGTATCATCCAAAGAATAAATGCATTTTGGCTAGTTATGATGTTGTTTTTGTGGAAGATGCAATTCAGCCATTACTTTCATGTACCCTTCATTTAGCTCTAAAGGAGAGATATCAAATTAGATGCACCTTTCTCATATGGTATATGTTCAGGATCTTATAATGTGTCATTTGCATCACATTGCTATGCAATGGCTGTCTCTAGTCTTAGTAATGAGAACGAGCATGTTTCTTTTGATGAAGCAAAAAATTCAAAAAAATGGATGGATTCTATGCAATTAGAATATGATGTTATCATCAAGAATGGTGCTTTGGCTTTATGTGATTTTCCTCCAAGCAAAAAGGTCATCGGCACTAATTGGGTATACAAGCTAGAACATAAGCTTGATGGAATAGTTGACAAGTATAAGGCTAGGCTTGTTGCAAAAGGTTATGGTCAAGATAGAGGCATTGATTTTGATGAGACCTTTGCTCCTAGATGTCGAATGACCATTGGTCGCAGCATTTGTAAACTTGCACCTCATCATGGTTGGAATGTACATCAATTGGACATTAAAATTACATTTTTCAATGGTGAGTTACATGAAAAAGAGTATGTATTTCAATCCCTTGGTTTTGTGCAAAAAGGCCATGAGAACAAAGTGTGAAGGTTGAACAAGGCATTATATGGTTTGAAGCAAGCACCACATGTTCAACATGAAAAGATAGATGCCTACTTGAATGCACATGGTTTTGAGAATAGTCCAACTTAGAGCATGTTGTTTAAGCATTTAGATTATGTACTTTTGATCATTGTTTCATACGGTCATGACATATTTATCACTATTCCTAATGAGAATCATACTACTATATTTAAGGCTGATTTGCATGCCTCTTTTGAGATGTCAAAATTGGGGCATTTGCATCATTATTTAGGTATTTAGTTTCTTAACAAATGAGCCCATAAAGCTAAGTTCAAGCATCAATGCTTGCCCTTTCCTTCAACATCTCCCCCTCAGCCTTAAATGCTTAAGTGTTTATCCTTCATTCTTTTAATACATTTTTTATTGATGCCATAACTTGAAATTTGCATAGCTTTACTCCATCAAGTGGCTCTTTTTCATGATGTTTGCAAATTGATTTTATGTAGGAATATATGTGAGATCTTCATATTCCTACATAAGATTATTTTCTTGCATACTATATAGTATTTTTCTAATGTGCATAGAGCTCATGTCATCTCCAAGTAATAAACGTACTTGCACTTTGACATCTAGATTTTCAAATTATCCCTTCATCCAATTTGCTTTCTGAGTAGAAATCGGTAGTACTCTATATTTTGTTTCAATTGATGATAGGTCTATAGTAGGTTGTTTCTTTGATGACCAAGAAAAAATATTTGTACCTAGAAAGCATAGATATTCAAAATTGCTTCTCCTACCATCCTTGAAACCTATCAAATTTGCATAAGAAAATATTCTTATCTTTGAAAGCTAAAACAATAGAATATGCCTTCATTTAAGGTTCCCTTCAAGTAGTGAAGAAATCTCTTGGATGCATCAATGTGTGACTTTCTAGGAGTATGCGTAAACTAGATAAGTACCCTAATTCTCAATTGAATTACCTTTATGGTCACAAGGATTTTGATTCAATTACATAGGTTTACCTATAGTTTTGGTATCTTCCATCTTGATCTTATCAAGCATACCTTTGATTTATTTACCTTGCATAAGCTATATACCATTATCTTTATTAGTTATTTTAAATTCCTTTTGCATCTATGATTTAATCAATCTTATACCCTCTACATTGTTTCTTCTAAGTTTCATCAACATATACATAGAGATATGTGATGCCGTCATTTAATTTCTTAATTGAAATACATGAATCTTATTTGGTTATTAGGAAACTTGATTGCAAATCCAAAAAGAATTCTCATATTACATTACCAGTTTCTTGGGAACCCAAGTTTTCTTGATTTCTTTGCATTGAGATGTCAATGATACACCCTTTTGTATATGCCTCTTTCATTCTCATGGAAGCTGTCTTTATCCCACATGCAAGGAGATTCACAAAAACTCCATGTAAGGAGATCCTCCCTTCACTAGCTATTCATTCATCCAAGCCCATGCTAAGAGGCTTGTTAGCCAAGGAGGCTTAGTAGACAAGGAAGCATGAGACATGACATCCAAATAGAAGAACAAGGAGGTATGAGCACACAAAGTAGTGAACACCAATCAGGCAAGGAGTAGGCCCAACCTTATATTTTTTTCAAATCAATCATATAAACAAACAATGACTTTAATCATTCTCCCTCATTGTAAATGCTCATCTTTTATAATCGCAGCTCCATTTTTTCCAAGCCGAGGAGTTCTCAAACTTGAGGAGTGTTAGGAGAACCCATCTATTAATTTTCATGATTTTTAGAGCTCATTTGAGCCTCCAAAATAGCTTAGGAACCTAATTTTGAACTAAGCTAGACACTAGGTCTGAACTAGTCCAAAAGCTAGCCAAAATCTTTAAAAGGAGCTAGAGAGCTCATTTTTTAGAGACTTTTGTTGGCATTTGTGTGAGAAATCATACGAAGAGTTATTAATAAAAAAACTCCATTGTTCTACTCTTTGTCTTACCTTGTGTGCACATGTGTGTGTATGTGTGTGCATGTTAGCATGCTTCTCACTCATGCACTTGTGCATTCCACTTGCTCAAGTTCTTCATGCCACCATCATGTCTCCCTAGATTGACATTTACAAGGTTGACATCCCCATGTTAGTACTCACCATTCTGCTAACTGTGAGCTTTCTTAGCACGTTTTAGCATCAGAAGCCGCACCATCAGCAAGTATGAAAGAACTCTGCATGTTGCCCGAGATGACAACCTTTGTCTCTCATGATAGACGAAAACATTTGTTATTTTGTAATTTTACATTAGTCCCTGAGTCGGAGATAAGAGACTTGGAACAAGAAAACCTTGGAAGAGAGTCTGGAATGCCTAGAGTCAAATTGATCTTATCAAGGATAATCACACTAGAGTGAGTTCCCGAAGATAATAAAAGTGTAGAATCTTCTTGAATAGAGAAGCCTTATGAGATTGCAATGCAAGTTTGGCATCCCTACCTCTTTCCCCATCTTGAGGGACACATGCAACATTTCCTCCATGATCACCTTCTCGCCCTTTGCTGCTCCTTATAGACATCCGTTCTCTAGAAAGTTTATGTGGATCCCCACCACCTCTCCCTCCATGTCTACTTGAAGCTATAGTGGGCTTTGCTTGGTGACGATGATGCATGTCTATGCCATGCTATGCCCACACAATGATGCACAAAAGACATCCATCCAACCCTATCACTTTCTTTCTGCTCTATCCCTCTCTCAAAGCTAGTGCCTATGAGTAACTGTAGGGATGTCCTCCTACTACACGATGCATGGAAGTCCCATTTGTGTCAGTCATTGCCAGTGTAGACATACCCCTATCTATAAACCATAACCATAGTCAATCCCATGGATCTTAAAGAATGAAGATATTGCATCTTTTCCTTTGTAGTATTTCCATTAATGAGGCATTATTTCAAAATATATGACCACAATCAACTTGACCTGCATGACCACAACATGACAAAAAGCTCATGTGTGTAATGTATTCAGCTACATTCCACCATGACAAAGCTCTTCAAAGCATTCTAGAGCAAGTTGTTATTGATTATGCTGAGCATAATCTACTAATAAAGCATTCCAAGGTTTATCTATTGCACAAGTGAATATTAAAAAATGGTTGAACATCCTCAAGGCTCTCACATGACATATACATATCAATTAAAGCACTAAAAGTAAAGGAATCAAGTTGAAGCTTTTTTATTAGAAACAATGACTAGATTTTTCTTGCCTTTACTCAAAGCTTACATATCAGAATGTGACTTCATTGGGTTCAACACCCTCTTGCTACATCGTTTCAAATAGGAAAAAAAAGAGCTTTTTGGTGGTGTGCAGGTCCAAAATGTGTCACAATAAGTGCATTCCATGTAACAAGATCTTTGTGGGACACCTATCAAACACTGATTGTGCATCTCAAAGTGTCAATCTTTGCACAAACATCAACAAGAGTGTTTCTTATGCTCAAGTTTGACTCCATCCCTTCATCTATTATTAGATTGTGGACATCCTTGACCTGCTCTAAAGCCAATCCTTGGGGGCATATTTGCAGAGTGTACACATAGGTTGCCTCATCTAGCTTAATGACTTTGAGACACAATTTCCCAAACACTCTAAAAGCCTCTCCTATGAGACCATGCTAATTGAAGCAATGAATTGAAAATTTTCCAGGATTCAGTATCAAGAACTTTGAAGTTTGTAAAATAAGGGAGGAGCATATTCCATGCTCCTACATTGTAAGTGTGGTAGTATGACACCATAACTGAAGATTTTTGAGATCATCATTGTTGGAGTTAGACATCTGTGGAAGCACGCAAACAACACAAGGAAGAAGATGAAACTTGGAGCACAACACACAATATTGAATGTATTACCACTAGAATGTACAAAGATAAGTAACCTGTTAGGGCTATAGGCATATATACAAGCCGAGGGAAAAAGAACTCCTAAAAGAGAAAGAAAGCACCCCAAAGGTCCTACTGTCTTCACACAAATGATTACCTAAATATATCAACACATCCACCCTCGGAGTGATGTGGTGAACAAGGAGCTGGCACTCATGTATAATGAAGTGTCAAGCTATGTGGAATCAATCCACAAAAGGAAGTAAGCCCAAAGTTTTGTAGAAAGCTTCAAATTTCTCCCTAGGCAGAGCCTTCGTGAAAAGGTCTACAATGTTCTCCTCCATGGGCACATATGCCAAGCTGATCTCTCTAGCAGAGAACCTCTCCTTGACATAATGATAATGCACCACAATGTGCTGAATGCGAACATGGAGCATAGGGTTCCTCGCAACTGCCAATGCGCTCTGGCTATCAGTGAAGATGATGGTGGCACAAGACTGACCAACACCCAAATCAACCATAAGGCATCTGAGCCACACACACTCAACAGTCGATGTGAAAGCTGCCCTATATTTAGCCTCACAACTGGAAGTGGCCACAGTAGGTTGCTTCTTGCTCAACCAAGATATACATGAGCTACCAAGCATGAAGCAAAAGCCATTAGTGGACGCATGAGTGTCATAGCAACCAACCCAATCACTATCAAAAAAAGCATGCAAATTTGCTGGTAGTGATCCCTCCTTGGGATAAAAAAATCCAAGTAGTTGGGTACCATTCAAGTGGTGAAAGATGCACTTAACCACCTCCCCATGCTTGACACGTGGGCAATTAGCTTCATTCCAAATATTTCCACAGAGTCATTTATATGTTAGTTACGTACGGCCAACAACCATCTATGGTAGAAGTAGTGAGAGGGGGACAATTTTGAATCTTCCCTTTCATCTATAGGGAGAGGGTTTGCTTCTCTTCTTTGCCTTTTGATTTTGGAGCTACACAAAGTTGAAAGGATATGAGTTAAAGAGTAACTTCAAATGAGGATCAAGAACAACTAAGAGAGAGAGATGGGATGCACCTGTTGCACTAGAAGAATCCATGAACGAAGAGTATCCCTTCCATGAGCTTTTCGGTACTGTGCTTCCAAAGTGAAAGAAGATGGAGCTTCCTCTTAATCGTACGTATTACTATTTTATTTTTCAAAGGATTTGAATTTGAGAGAAGGACAATGAAGCATTGGGGGCTATATTCTTGGAGGGAAATAACATGCATGGAGAGTATGAGGTATATACTCTCATGTGGATTCAAGAATTCCCTCAAGTTACAAGAAATCATAAGCTTTAGATGCCTCCAAAATAGCCTATTTTCATGATTTACACATAAATTTCAAGGGCTGTTTTGACTAGTATCCATTTTGGGAAAGGGAAATGAAGTGGTATTTTTCTTATTTTGATAGGAAAAATCATGCATACCTATAGTCTACTATATTCACTTCCATATAAGATTAAGAAGTCCAAAATATAGGTCAGTATGATGGGAGTTTCAAGCTCCACAAGACCCCCTTCCATTACTGTTTGAGAAAAAATTTCAGCACCTAAATTTAAGAAATTCCCAATTTGGAAGAGCTAAAAATAGGCGCATTAGCTATGGATGAATGGGAAAAAATATGTATGCTGAGAGTATCTTATATGGACTTAAGAATGGAATTATAGAATTCATTAAAAGGATAATTTAAGGAGGAATTTTACTTCCTCAAAAACCCCCTCCCCGCACTTTTTGAAACAATTTCAGATGTTAACTTTTGTGAAGCTCCACTTTCGGGAGTAAGAAAAGAGACCATCTACGAGGCTTCCCATGGATTAGTGCATACATACATGAATTATGGTGTATGTATTACCATGGAGAATGAGAAAATCCAAGAAAAATCCACATTAGGAGTGGATTAGAAGCTTGCTACGATCTCCCATCACTCTTTTTTCAAGAAAGTAAAATTCTTGATTTAGGCCTCTTTTGGGGAGAAAATTAGCATGCATGAAGGGAGGAGTTGGTAAGGTGAAAATAGTCTCAAGCATCTTCATATATTGCTCTCTGAGATTATGTAGAGAATTTAAGCATTTGCTTGATGGAAGAATGGTTTTGGGCACTCCAAAAATCACATTTTCACACTTTTTCCAGTCCCTCCAACAATCCACTAGTTTGCATGTCCCGCTTGGAAAGGCCATATCTTGGGCTAGAAAATGCCAAATTGGACTTGCTATGGTCCTCGTTTCGAAGAGAACAAGCTCTAGTTTCAGTTTAAGGAAATTTTGGAAATTATCTATTTTTGCAGGTCTATAGAGGTCTGCAAAGTCTGAACAGTTTTCCGCAACTACTTTCTGGGATCCATATCTTACAAACTGGGAAGGCGATTGAAGTAATTTCACTTTGAGCCACTTGCACATGATATATATTTCATTTTATGTTATTTGCAGGTCCTCAAAAGTTTTTGCAGGTCTAAAGAAGGATTACATATGCATTTTTTGGGTAAATTTGCATTATTTTGGTAGTCATTTGACCATGCTTTATGCTTTGGGAAGTGCTCTGATGTTTTTGGACACTTCAAAGTTTATATTAGGACCTGAGGAGGAAGGTGCAGAGGTCTCGAGGTTCATCAAAATGGATTGGATGCATGCAATTCCAATGTCAAACCATTCAAGGACGTATGGTTTATATTTTCAAGCTTTTTACTTTATGTTATGGCATGTCCTGTATGTACATGCATGGATTGCAATGCACACATCAAAGTTGATCATTGTTTTAGTTCTAAAAGTATGGATCAATCTATTAGGAGCACACTTTTTTATTGTTTGCAAGAAAGATGGTTGCAAGAACTACATGGTTATGCAACAAAGAGATTGTTGCTAGCATTCTTTTTATGTTTTTGCAGGTTATGGATTCCACGTATATCTATATGACGTGCATGCCATGGGCTTGCCAAGCCCTGTGTTATTGGATGGCCTATGTGCCATTGAGTTTATGGTTAAAATTTTTTGGGACTCCATTTTCTTGGGGAAATGCTGTCGAAATTTTTCCCATCTTATGGCGTTATATATGCACTTACCTTTAGGTAAGAATGTTATGACATGGTAACATGCATTTTTTGCAAACATCACTAAGGTATTAGCATGCTTGTAAGCATGTATTCGATGGACTTAGAACCATCATAGTAGTATAGATAAGGCAACTTCAGAAGTAATAGGTTACCTACACATAATCCTTATGGATTTAGACCATAGGATTGCTAAGGGGAAGGAGATATACCTTCCCCATTAGGAATGTGCACAAGCAATCCTATAGGTTATGAGAAATTGCATAGATCACTCTCCATTACTTTGGAAGGAAAAACATGGAGAACTTATGTGCATGCTCTCAATTATGGATGAGTAGAGCAAATGGATTCAAAAGAATCTCTTTCAAAGGGAAAGGGAAAGTGGAATAGATTCCACTACCAGAGCTCTTTTCCTTAGAGGAGATTATATAGAGACTCTTCTTTATTCTCTAATTTTCTCTCCCTTCTTCTTTCTCCTTAGAGGTGGATATCGTGAGGGGAATGAGTGTCCCATGGGGATGTAAAGACCTTAAAGGGATTTTTCCATGTGTATGTGGGACTGTGTGTAGGTAGAGAGCTCTGTTTACAAGGTAAGGTCCATCCCATCAATGTTGTGAAGTATGTTTTCTCTTTGTAGATTGCAACTTGTCTATTTTGCAACGCAATATCTGTGACACCCAAGGAGATATTGCTTCTAGAAGTCTATAGGCCTATCAACTTTGACTTTTCACTTCTCCTCTTCCATTTCTATTCTCTCCATTGCTTTTCCTCTTGGTTTCCATGTCCTTGACTGGGTGAGATACTTGGATTGATAATTTAAATGCTTCAATCAACCATTTTGATGCTGGTAGTGATTCCTTTGAGCCCTACATGCCTATACCAAACAAATAGCATTGTGTCAAACTAAATTGACACATTATTGCAATGTTTTGGCCTTGATAATTGCAAACCTATTGCCACTCCCATGGAGACAAGCTTATGGTTGAGTCTTCATGATGATGAAACTTCATTTGATGTTGCTCTCTATCAAAAGATTGTTGGATGCTTGATTTACTTATGTATAACATGGCATGATATTCAATTTGTCGTCTCTCAAATGAGCATGTTTATGCATAACCCAAGTATCAAGTGTTGGTAGTGCATCTTTTGCCGCTTGAGTGTTACTCGACTGCTTGGGTTTCTTTATCCCAAAGGAGAATCATCACTGGGAGATTCACATGCTTGTTCTGACTCAACTAGGTTGTTTGCTATGACACTCATGTGTCTGCTAGTGGTTTTTGCTTCATGCTTGGTAGCTTATGCATATCTTGGTTGACCAGGAACTATGAAAACATATTTAGCAAAACAACTCTATGATGTGTAACTCCCTCGTGTCATGTGAAGATCTTATTACATGCGAAAGTAAATGATTTATCCTTTTGATTCAATAGGGGTGCTATTGCAATATGTGAAATATGCCTTATTTCCTCTTGTTCCACGTGAAGATACCCATTTTTTTATGTTTGTTTTGTCATTTATGTAAACTATGTTGGGTATGTGAGTGAGTGACGAGGCAAAAATAGAACTACAAACAAGAGCGAAGAAGGAGATCGACGCACAGAGACACAGATGGCTAGAAGAGGTCTTTGTCAATGTAAATGAGAATGAATGAAGTGAGAGCTATATGTGAATCCCTAAGTACAATGTACCTCCACATTTGAGTATATAATGTATATACGATTAAATGAGAAAAAACCTATAGTCAACATTAGAGTAAAAAGTGCCCATGTATAAAGAAAGTGTTCATATCGAAGCTACTTTAGAGACACATAAGTGTAACAAACTCAACATAAAGTCACTTTTGTCATTCCAATCACCATAAGTAGCTCGGAGGGTTGTGACTTTTCCTTCCAATGGTTGGGGTGTGTTCAAATCCCATAAGCTACATTGGTAGGGCATGCCCTCGTCTCCATAATGAGAGAAAACTAGTTTCCTTCAAGGATATGAAGGATATGTTGACCTTCGAACAACTTTGATAAACTTTGTTGTCAATGGAAGAAGGGCCATAGGTCCCGCGGTTACTATGTCCATTCAACTCAAACCAATGTATTTTTAGCAAGCATTCAAGCTCTCTTAGTCATTCTTATAAGCATTCAAGCTCTTTAGTCATTCGTTATAGATGATAGGCTTTGTGAGATTCGGGTCGGGGTTCTAGCTCTCCTTTGTTAGATTCACGGTTATGCCATTCTTTGTATTTTTAATTAATTCAAGTGCTAGATAGCAAGTTGCAAGATGGAAGTTTCTTAAAAAGAAAGCTATTTGAAGTTCCGCTTCCTTTAGGAAAGGGTGACAGACAGAGAGTCATTGACCTGAAGAAGGTGAAGCTGCAAGTAAAAGGTGAGAGAGCGAGAGTCATTGACCTGAGGAAGGTGAAGCTGCGAGTCGGGGCTCGGGTGCCAGGTCGCCATGGCCCGAGTCCGTCATGATCGCCCGGGATCTATGAGATTCCTAAGGACGTGTACGTCACGATCGTGGATCGTCTTATAGGCTGCAGCACAGCTGCACTTTCAGGTCATCCGACACCATTGTCTCCGACACAGAGAAAAACAGCGAGAGAGAGAGAGAGAGAGAGAGAGAGAGAGAGAGAGAGAGGAAGAAAGAAAAGAGGCGTCTCAGTGAACGAGGCGGCTGAATAAGCCGGGCTGAGAAGTGGAGGCGGCAGAAACGGAGAGGTGAAGGAAAGATGGGCGTAGCCAACAAGAATGCGAAGGCGATGACGCCGCAGCAGCAGATGGAGTTTGCAGTGACGCTAAAGAGAGAGCCTTCCATGTCAAGCAGCTGCAACTCGACTCCGCTGCACCCGCGGAGCTCACAGGACGCTGACTTGGGCGACGACGATGGCACTCCCGTCGGAGCGACACTCGACGTCTACATGGGTGATGCGGACCCCTTTCCGCTACCCGTCGACTCTGAGCACAAGGCTCGGAAAATGAAGCTCTTCTCTTTTGCGCCGCCCCACATGCTGGCCTTCCATCTCTCTTGGTTCTCCTTCTTCGCGACCTTCGTCTCCAGCTTCGCTCCTGCTCCTCTGCTACCTGTCATTCGTGACAACCTCGACCTCACTGGGCGGGACATTGGCAACGCTGGTACTGCGTCTGTAGCGGGCTCCATAGCCTCTCGTCTCGTTATAGGAGCACTCTGTGACCTTGTAGGCCCCCGTTACGCCTGCGCCTTTCTTCTCCTCCTAACCGCCCCGGCGGTCTTCACCCTGGCGTCCGTCAGCACGGCCACCGGCTTCATCGTTTCTCGCTTCCTCATCGGCCTCTCCCTCGGAAGCTTTGTCACGTGTCAGTTCTGGATGAGTTCCATGTTCTCCGCCGAAGTGGTTGGAACTGTCAACGGAACCACCGCTGGCTGGGCGAACTTGGGCGGCGGGGCGTCGCTGCTGATAATGCCGCTTGTCTACCATCTCATCGAAGGTCCCATGGGATTCGACAGGTTTGTTGCCTGGCGCATCGCCTTCGTTGTGCCCGGCTTCATTCAAGTATTGAGTGCACTCTTGGTGCTCGTGCTGGGGCAAGATCTTCCCGACGGAAACTATCAAGAGCTCAAGGTCAAAGGTGAACAGAACACGGACACGGCATGGAAGGTCATCTTTTACGCCGTCATTAACCCCAAGACCTGGGTGTTCGCCCTGTCTTACGGCTATTGCTTCGGGGTGGAGCTTACAGTCGACAATATTCTGACGTCGTACTTCTTCGACCGCTTCGATTTGCCGCTGCACACCGCCGGCGTGGTGGCGTCCACCTTTGGCTTGGCGAACATTGTCACTCGCCCTTTCGGCGGCTACCTGTCCGACTGGATGGCGCAGAACCTCGGCATGCGAGGACGTCTGTGGGCGCTGTGGAGTGTGCAAACCGCCGGTGGCATGGCCTGCATCTTCTTGGGCCGCATCGGACACCTTGCTGGCACCATTGTCGTAATGATCGTCTTCTCCTGCTTTGCAGAGATGGCGGCAGGAGCCACTTTCGGAGTCATACCCTTCATCTCCCGCAGGTGACGATCCTCAGAACTTTTCTTCTGATGATATGCTTTTGCGCTAATGGCATCCCCATGAACCATCAGAGTGCTCTTCTGTGCAGACTGCATACTAAAGTCTTGTTCTTGCATTGTTGTTTTTCAGGTCTTTGGGCGTCATCTCCGGGATCGTGGGTGCCGGGGGGATCTTGGGCGCCGTTCTTACTCAGCTCATCTTCTTCACCAGCTCAGCCTACTCCACAGAAACAGGCATCAGTCTCATGGGTATTATGATCATCTGCTGCACGTTTCCCATCATAGGAGTCTACTTCCCGCAATGGGGAGGCATGCTTCGGCCGGCTTCCACCAGTCCCTCCGCTACAGAAGAAGCCTACTACCTGAGAGAGTGGTCACAAGAAGAGCAGCGCCAAGGCATGCACCTCGCCAGCCTCAAATTTGCAGAGAATAGCAGGGGCGAAAGGGGCAAGCGGGTTGCTCCTCAGCCCGTTCTCAATCCCATGTCAAGTTCGGCAACCTTAGCACTGGGTGCAGGTGTTCAGTATAAGATGGCCTAGAGCTGCAAATGCATCCATAGATGTAACCTTACTCAGCGTCTTAGAGTTGACTTAGAGATAACAGCTCACTCCATTGTAGGTTGAGGTCACCCACATGAAGATTAGACATCCTCATATCTTACCCAATTTCATAGAAACTCAAGCCCAAGGGAAATTCCATGATGTAGGATTGATCTCAATCAGAAATTGGAAGATCACTTAGTTATTGTGCCCATGTCCTGATTATACAAAAACTCAAGCTCGTATTAGACTCCAAAAGTAGCCAATGGTGTGCTTGAAGCTTTAGGCAATAGTGTTGTATTGTATCAATTGAAATAATGTACAAGTAACATGAACTTAAAGGGCCGAAAAGAAGTTGCAAAGTTCTTGAGTGATTTTCTCATATCCGATGATTTTTAGTTGCCAATCCAAGTACCTTACCCCAATTAAGTGTACGAAGACATGTCTCTACTAACGTAAGAAGCTCAAAAGAGGCTCAAGAGGAAGAAGTCCCCCACATACATATACAAAATGAAGAGTGACAAGCATGAGAATCATGAAAACACACTCCCACTAGTTAGATATGGCCTTGAGACACCTCAAGAACACTATAAAGCTTCCACGACAAGGAGGAGATGCAAGAAAAGATCACAAAAAGAAAGATGTGCGAGATTTCATTCAAGCGAAATCAAAAGAGATGAGTATGACTTAGGGCTTTCATCTTTTATACTCAAAAGAAAAACTTTTTTTAGACTTATTTGACCTAGAAAAACTTGAAAATAATCCCTTGAGCTCACATGATATCGGCTTCAAGCTTCGAAAAATTCTACAAAATTCTAGGAGCCTAGGCTACTATTTCAGAGGTCCAAAGATTACTTGCTCTTTATAGAACTGGAGTAAAATACAAGATATGGATTTTTTATTGATGAAAAATACATTAAAAAAACTCATAAAAGTAGACATATATCACTAGTTTGATGCCTGTTTTGCTTGACACTCCTTTCTATGAGTCTTTCTATTGCTTGTCTTCGTTTGCAAGAAATCTTTCATGCAATTCAAGGGTTTAAAAAATTGTGGAAAACTTCCTTTCGAATTTAACTCCTACACAGTTTGCCAAAAAGGATGTACTCTAGTCGGTTGATTTTGATATGGCATTGATGTTGCATTTGGCCGCACTCCTATTTTGTTTTCCACTAAGTCTATAGTCTCTTTGACTTTATGCCACACGAGAAGCATATTCTTACTTCGATGATATATTATATGCCAATTTTATGCATTCCTTCAAGTGGGCACCTATCATTTCTAGTTGTTTGATGTACGAAGATCTCCACTCACAAATCCATCCAAAAATAAGGAAATTGTCTTCTCTTGAGAAGGAAACTCCATATGAGGGCATCTATCTACATATTTTTTTAAGCATTTGGCTTCTAAACTCACCCCCTAATTACTGAATTTCTTGAAGTTATGGATTAAAGAAGAAGTTTCATGTGTCTTTTCTTATTTAATTCCCCAATGAACTCTTCAAGCAACTAGCCAACTAGCTTTAAATTAAATCTCTAAAGAGTTTCAAACTAATATAAGGCCATGCTAACTACAATCATCTTGAATGCATTGTACTAGGTGAATAATTCATCAACTTAGTCAACTCTCAATATCTGCTTGAATTTAGCTATATGATCACAAAGATGTCCAAAGACATAATAAAGATTATTCATACACTTGGCTATTTGGGATGGTATTCTTATTTCTCCATCCATTGATCTAGGTATTAGAAATGGCTCTATTCCTACATTGTTTCCATATATGTGGTCTAATCTTACTAGCCAAAGTATCCTATGGCCTCATACAGGTCATGGTCTAGCAATGAATGGGTTAGATCCAAGAAAATTAGGTCCTTCATGTCTAAGATGAATTGATGAATGAGGAGGCACATGAGTATATGGTGGCACATTAGTCCACAAGTTGTTTACCTCATCCTAATTTGGACCCATTCCTTCATCATTCTTGCCCATCTCCATAGAAATTTCTTTAGAAGTAAGAGTGGATCACTATGGTAAGTGAATTCATCACTTCTCGATTTATCTAGCTTGTAATATTTTCTACTCTATTTCCTTAAACTTGTAGACGGTGACTCAATCTGAATCCTAACCCATCAACGGATAAGACTTGATTTGTTCCATCAATCATGTAAACCTTGAAAATTCTAAGATCATGGAGCACCTAGCACATCTCGAGATTCTATTCAAAATGCATTCCTATCTAGATGTGATCACTAGCTCTTCTTGGTCTTCATCTAGAACTAGTTGACTATCATTGAATAAATCTTTAACTTTATTGATCTTTTCAAGATAGTAATTTGCCACATATTTGTCTCCCAATTTATCCATATAAGAAACTCCCTCCAACATGATTCTAGATACCATTAGGATACCACTCCCCTGAGCACTCATAAGTTTCACAACTGATTTGGTTGAGGCCATCTAAGTATATAATAGATCCCAAACATTAGATGAAGTATTGAAGGAACATACAATACTATCATTCAATTGACAATATATACTCCTCATCAAGCCTTGGACTCTACATGTCTTTGGTTTGAGACATCTGCAAGAGAATGAAGATTATGAACACCATGTGCTAGAGAGATGAATCTCCTCTCAACTCTATATATAGCTCTCTCCAAGGGACTACCTTTTTGGGCATGTGAATACTAGCCATCCATGTGTCGGCCATGTAACTTCATGTGCACCAAGATCCCAGTTAACTAGAGATAACTCAAGTGGATGCTTCTAGAAGGCTCTAGAGCTCTTCGGGAAAAACTCTCTCCTCATGCTCCCCATGGTGGTTGAACCCAAGACCTCCTCCTTAACACCCTTGAGACTTAAGACCTCCTCCTTAATGACTAAGCTAAGTGGATCATTTGTTTACAAGAGCACATGACCTGCTAGGTAATTCTAGTCTCAAGGTCTTTGGTCATACACATGGGTGACCAAATGGTGTTTGATTTCACATTTGTTTGAATCATATAGTCCCTTAGATCATAGGCTTAGCTAAGTTACATTCTTCCCCCCTTGGAAAAAATATTTTTTTCCTTGAAAATAAAGCTCTATAAATACTATAGGCAACCCTTGAGCCTCATGTTCTAAAACTGAAAGAACATGTCTCATCTCTCTGGTGGGATCCCTAGCCAAATAATTCAAAACACCATCTAGCTTTGTACTTCAATAACCTGATCAAAGTAAAAAGTAGGGAATGAATAGAATCGGTGGATCTAAAAACATTCTTGGCCAATTCATTGTTTTACTAGGTGCAACCTGGGCACGAACATGTGAGGTAGGTGGATTCCAATTACTAGTCCATTTATGGGCATGGTTGGTGCATGGACTTAATAACTAAGGTAGGATTCTTATCCCTATCAATTCTTTGAGAATTCTTGATTGACTTGAATGGAAAACTTGAAGTTTAATTGGTCGAAACATTAAATTTGGATGTTTGTACAATGGTTTACTCCCAACCAACAATTACTTGATTTTTTCACTCGACTACGGTCGACTAGAGGACTAATTTGTCCTAATGGGCTTAAAATTATATGTAAATTATAGGAGAAAGTTTTCCATTTGCTTTGGGTCAAATGTAATATAACTTGACCAAGTCAAATCCAAAATGAAAGTTGTCCAACTAGGGATACTTTTCTCAAAGGCTTTAACTAAAAGCTCTTGGAAATCGTCAATCTTATGAGCAATTCCTTACTCTTTTCTAGAATGGAATGAACCCTATAAAGTCATTTATGCTATATAACTTGAAGCAAACTCAAATGAATAAGTCAACTTTAACTTATCATCTTTTGAAGATTGAAAGGGTTCTTGTCTAGAAGATATATCTGGGATGTTTAATTTAGTTACCTAGTTCTAACTAAATAACCCTCAGCTTTTGTGAAAAGAATAAGATAAGATATCTAAGTCAAACCAAAAGATTCAAAAAATGAAAAGAGAGAACTAAGACTCTGTACAAGCAATTTAAACTTCAACAATACGTAAACTTGTGATGAGTCAAAGATGATTTAAGGCTTGAACTTTTCAAAGATCTATTTCAACAAGATATTGAAGCAATTCTAGCTATCTTTAAGAGAAATAATCTGGATTCTCAAAAAGATTCTTGGAGTAAATCTAAACATCACCCACAAGATACTAGTATGGTATCCAACATTAGCTTGTCGACTCACTGACATCCTATTGATGAGTTTTTACTTAAATAATGATTCAATTGAGACTAAGTTCATGCATGTACTTAATCTTTGTGACTACTTACTAGGAATACAATCCTTGTGCATTTCATTGAGTCAAGGGATTGAATTTACTGAGTTTCACTAGGAACTTGGTGCTTGACTTAGTTTTTCTAACCTTAATTGAAAGGATCATTTCAAATTCAAACTCCTACTTATTTAGAAATTATTATATATTTTTGAATCATCAACACTTAAACTTGAAGTGTTCTCTAATTCAAATAAGAACAAGTCTTTGTCCTATTTGAAAAAGAAGATCTTGGAAGTTACTTACTTCATATCTTCTTAACTTACTTGATCTTGAAGTATCTTGCGATCATATTTTTATCCTTCGTGAATTTAAAATTCTCCTTTGAAGTTTTAATTTTCTTGAAGATCAATCTAACTTCAAGATTCATTCTAGAACTAAAAGATATGTATCATCCCACGATTTGATGTCCCATACCGTCTCTCCTACATCAATATGAGTATAAAATTTGTTGTCCCATACCACCCTATGTTATATTCACATTGACATGTGAGTAATATTTATCGTGAAATATTAACATAACTTGATAGAGTACCTTCCACTTCATTTCTTTAAAAGAATTTTGAAGTTTTAGGCATTACCTCTAACTTGATATTCTAGGCTTTGATTCCTTCACATGATCATTTCATGATCTCATGATTTGCATCAAAAACTTGAAATAGTTGGATAGAACATACACCCTTCTTTGCTAGGGTTTTCAAAAAGAAGCCGATGATAATTCCAAGTTCTTGAATTTCTCAAATTCAAGTCCAATTGGTTCTTGATCAATTTGTAGCGCCAAGAGCTTTTCACTTCTCATCTTTAGATTCCTATCTTACAAAAGCTTGCAATAGCTACTTGGAAGATTTTTTAGGAATCTCTCTGCTGCTTAAGTCTAAGCATCCATTCATGCTTTTTGGATTTTAACAAAATCCCTTTAAGGATAGGTAAACATTATGTTTTACCTTCCATACACTTAATTACCATCATCACGATTGTAGACTCCATACTTGGAACTTTTCTATCTGTTTAGACTTGGAACAACTTCCTCTTTTCACACTTTCCATTGGATAAATGGAACTTGAGTGAAAGATTCCCAAAAGTAGTTTGATTTCCATTACTTGGCAAAACTTTGAAGTAGTTTCAATCACAAGTTCTTGGAAAAGGAAAAAAAACATTGCCAAGATTGATCAAGTCTTGTTGAACTTGTGACAAGAATAAAGACTTAGTATTTATTGTTAAAATCTCTTGAACTATTGAAAGCCTTTTTGCTTACCCATGGGATTTTATAGATCTTTCCCTCAACTCAAGTCCAAACATATGATAATGCCCTCAGATTCTAAAAGTGAGGATCTCATCAAGATTGATACACTGCTAGGTTACATCAACCATTGAACTTTAAGTACCACTAATGGTGGTTGGGGACTTCTTGGAAACTACTTACTATCTAGCTAGCTTGAAGAACTTCATTCTCACTACTAGGGAGCAATTTATTCTTCAAGGATATAAGATTCATCCTAGAGAATAAAATAACCTAAGAAAATGATTCATCTTGGAATCTTTTGCACTGTTGTGTTGGAGTTAGACGTCTGCAGAAGCACGCGAACAGCACAAGGAAGAAGAAGAAGCTTGGAGTACAACACACAAGACTGAATGTATTACTAGAGAATGTACAAAGATAAGTAGCCCATTAGGGCAATAGGCGTATATACAAGCCGGGGGAAAAAAACCTCCTAAAGAGGGAAAAAAGTGCCCCGGCGGTCCTAGAGTGTTCACACACATCACTACCTAAATATATCAACAAATCCCCCCTGGGAGTGATCGGGTGGACAAGGAGCTGGCACTCATGTATAAGGAAGTGCCAAGCTATGTGGAAATCACTCCACAAAAGGAAGTAAGCCCAAAGCTTTGCGGAAAGCTTCAAACTTCTCCCTAGGGAGGCCTCTACAACAACCATTCCAGCCTCTTTCTTCTTTGCCTCTTTAGCAGCCAGTTTTGGATAGTTCTTTATAATATGATCATTTCCTTTACAGTACTTGCAGAACTATTTCTGCTTTTTTGATTTCTTCTCATCTTTATCCTGGTTCTTTGATTGTGCAGCATTTGCAGATTTCTGCTTACTAGTAGAAGAGCTCCATTTTCCTTTGCCCTTCTGACTAGCCAGGAAAGCTTGATCTGCAACACGCATAATGGACCTGTTCTGCCTGGACTGATCTTCCTGCAACAGAACAGAGACTAATTCCTCAAATGACAAGGCATTCGGATTGCCTTTCATCATCAACCGAAGAGTAGAGGCAAAACTCTGATATGAATCAGGAAGACCATTCAGAACGGTCTGCACAAGTGAGCTATCTGGTATAACCTCATCAACAGAAATCAATTGTTCCTTCAGATCTTTGATCTTTGTAAGAAAACTGTCCATAGAATCACCTTCATTCATGTGCTCACTCTCCAACTGTTTTCGGAGGTAAGCAACACGAGCCTCATTCCTAGCTTGGTACAAAGTGGTAAGTGTATCCCAAGCATCCTTTGCTATTCTGCAAGAGTGAATGTGAGGAATGATGGCATGTTTGACAGACAAAGCTATCAATGCATGTGCCTGGGCATCTCTGCCATCCCAACGAATCTGCTCTACAGTAGGTGCAATAGAAACAGCAGCACGAACAGGAATCTGCGGAATATCATCTTCGACACCATCTTCATCAGCTCCAACACCTGTATTTGCAGTACCTGTTGTTACAAGTATAATAGGACGTCTTTCAACACCCTACACAATGTTCCACAATCCTTTTGCAACCAGTACATGTCGCATCATATAAGCCCATAATGGGTAGTTGGTACCATCCAGCTTATCCTCAACAGCCAACATACGAAATACATCACTGCTTTCAGCCATGGCCGGTGACTAAAATACCTTGATGCAGAAAATTGACTGTATCTCAAAAAGTTGAATGGAAATGCCCAGACAAGTTCTGCTAGACCTGTAGCAGACTTCGAGACGCTTAAACTGGCGAACAGAAACTGGTATATACCTTTGGCACAAAAGGACGAAATAGCCTGCATAAGCACTGCGATAGTGCATTCGGAGGCCGAAACGAGCTCAGATCGCGATTTCAACACCACAAAGCGAAGCCGTTTTGATCTTGGAAACACCTTGAGTATGCTCACCAAATTTCGTGCGAATCTGAGACTGCAAACGGAGGAGTGTCGACAGCGCCCTAGAAGAAGCGACGACCTGCTCTGATACCAATTGTTAGAGTTAGACGTCTGCGGAAGCACGCGAACAGCACAAGGAAGAAGAAGAAGCTTGGAGCACAACACACAAGACTGAATGTATTACTAGAGAATGTACAAAGATAAGTAGCCCATTAGGGCAATAGGCGTATATACAAGCCGGGGGAAAAAAACCTCCTAAAGAGGGAAAAAAGTGCCCTGGCGGTCCTAGAGTGTTCACACACATCACTGCCTAAATATATCAACATGTTGGAATAGTCCTTGAATCTAGACTTTTAGAAAATATTCAAAAGATTTATTGCTTCTGGTGTCTTCCTTTTCTAAGTATCAAACCAAAGGATAATATCATTGTTAGGTCATGGCTTCCCATTTCATTATGGAAGTTTTATATAACTTTCACTTATGTGATATTTATTCCTATTCTTGAGTCTAAAACAAAAATTATTATCATTGTTCAATCTTTAGATGTTACTAGAGTACTTTAGAAATATTGTGATAATCCATTGAGATTTCATATTTTAAAGTACAAGCATCTTATAATGATCAAACCAATGAACAATAATTTTACTATGAACATATTGTTGTCTTCTTTTTAGGAAGTTATCTTATTTCCTAAAGATCGCTTGACTATGCTTTCTTCTTGAGCCATAAATAGTTGAAATGCAACCACCAAGTAAATCTATAATCCTTCTAAAAGGAAGAGTTTAGCCAAATTTTCCATGTCTTCTTAGCAAGTTGCATCATAACGAGAGGTGAAATCTTGGAACCTAACATCCATCTATTGAACATCAAATTTCCATGTCTTCTTAGCAAGCTGCATCATTACTAGAGATGCAATCTTGGTACCTAATATCCATCTATTGAACGTCAAAGTTCAATTGATGCGAAAGTTCAATCTTTGATTTCCATCACTCCTTAGGATGGAGTCAAATGAGAACTTACAAAAAGTGCATAGTTTCCCTTGGCACTTTGCATCCTTTCAAGGATGCAACTTATGGAACATAACAAGTATCTTTTGAACTTTAAAATTTCAATTAGTTTTAAGTTAAATTTAGTTTCATTTGATTTCTATCATGTCTTGGGATAGAATCAAGTAAGAGCATTGCTGAGCTGGTCAAAGGTCAAACTAGTTAAAGATCAAAGTAATCAACTATGGAGTTGGTCAAAGTTCAATGTGATGACTTTGCAAGTGATGCAAAGGTGGTGCAAAAGTGCAAAGTGGTGCACAAGTGGCCAAGAACAAGGGTGCATAAGTAGAGCACAAACAGTTTGTTCACAATGGTTTTGCAGGAAAAGTTGAATGCAAGTTGAAGAACAGATTTTTTTTAAAGATTTCAAGGTTTCTAAGTGTTTTGGAAGGTTCAGATAAACCCTCCCTTATGCACACATTTTGAAAAATTGAAGGTCAAAAGTGGAAGCCATATGAGGAAAAAGCGGTACGCAAATGTTTATGTATGACCCCATGTAAAATTTTGTTTCTCCTAAACTCACTACACGTCAAAATAGGGAGTTGTTGGCTTTACACATTAAGTGATTCTTGGGAAATCAAAGTGAGCACCAAGATACACTAGTGGTTGAAGTAACATACATAAGGGGAATCAACGCTCACAACAAGGCATGATCATTCTTGGAGTTAAACTAAGCAACATAGAACATAGTCTACACTAGGGAGAAAGAGAAGAGTACTGTCACATGTGCCAACAACTCCTCTTATCCTGTTATGGGATTTGGTAAGATCATTCTGACTACTACTGATGGCAGTTCTTTTACATTGTCAGATGCTTTATTTGTGCCAGGGATCAAGGAAAAATTTGTCATCAGTTTCATCATTAGCCAAGATTGTCTTGGTTGTCAAATTTGTTGATGACAGATGTACAGTTCATGATATGTCAAATGGTGATGTCATTATTGCTTCTAGCATGTTATGTTGTGGGTTGTATAAGCTCATAGACTATGAAAAATCTATGAATGATTCAGCATGTGCAGTACATGATTCTCAGGCTTTGTCAAATGCAAAGCTTTGGCATGCACACTTTGGTCATCTGAGCTAGTTTTCAACGCATGCACAAATCTGAAATGGTGTCCTCTTTGCCCAAACTTGAGGCACTTTGTAAATGTGTATGTGAGGCCTGTATTTTGGACAAAATAAAGCATTCAGCCTTCCCAAAAGATGGTTCAGTTTGAGCTACTAAAAAATTATAGCTTATTCATAGTGATGTATGTGGTCCTGTGCAGACACCTTCTTTTGAGGACTATCTTTACTTTGTGACTTTCATCGATCATTTTTCCAGGCGTGCATGGTCATATCCATTGAAACCAAAATCAGAAGTGTTTATGTGCTTCAAACAGTTTCTCCTTTTGGTTGAAAATCTATTAGCATGTAAATTGTGCATGCTCCCTTTTGATCGAGGGGGGGAATATATGTCTTCTGATCTTAATGCATTTATGGCTGAATGTGGGATAAAACATTAGTGTACGGTGCCATATACACCTCAATAGAATGGAGTTGCTAAAAGGAAGAACAGGTCAGTCATGGAGATGGCAATGTGTATGGTCAAGATTTAGGCTTTACCACATAGTTTCTTGCTTGATCCTATTATGTGTGCAACATATGTACTTGATAGGTGTCCCACTAAAGCATTGCAGTGTATCAGTCCATATGAGGCTTGGCATGGTTGTAAGACATTTGTTGCTCAACTTCGTGTTTTTGGCTATCTGGCATATGCATTAGTGCTTGAACAAAAATGCAAGAAATTGGATGATAAAGCGATGAAATGTATTTTTGTTGGGTATAGTTTTGAAAGCAAAGGCTATCGTCTATATCATCCACAAACTAAACACATTTTGGTTAGTCATGATGTTGTTTTTTGGAAGATGCTATTCAGCCATTAATTTCATGTACTAAGGAGACATCAGTTAGCTCCAAAGACATGGATGATGCTTTCCTACCTCTTTTTACAGGTGGTCAGTCTACTGCAGTCTTAATGAGGCAATTTGTCAACCTTTATAGGTTTCATGTGATGATGCAGATCATTTCATTTCTTATGCAGGTTTACATGATGCACTTGTTGATGAGAGAGCTCATATTGAGGAGGCATAAGCTATGCCAACATGACTAGTGCAGACTTTGTGTGATAGCAAACACTACAAGAATATAGGGGGGCGTAGTGACGCCCCTGAATCGAAAAAAAAATGAGTACCGTCACTTATGCGACGTTAGCGTCGCATAAGCGATGGTGCTGTTTTTGAAATTTTCTTTTTTAAGGGGATATGTCGCATAAGCGATTGCTACGTCGCTTATACGATGCTAAATCCCTGCATCGCAAATAGTGTCACTACTGAGCGATGTTATTTACGGAGTGGGCAAACTCGATAGCATCGCATATGCATCGTCCTTTTCAGAGCGTCGCATAAGCGACGCTCTGGAATGTTCAAAAAAAAAATTTGATTTCTCTTGACACACTTGTGTCGAGATCTAGACGAGAGCAAAAGAATGAGAGAGAGAGAGAGACGCAAAGGAAAAGACCAGGTATGCGCACACACACACACTTACACACACATGCATATGCATACACACACATATACACACATAGACACACACACATACATACACATATACACACACACACATACACACACAAATACACACACATACACACATAAACACATAATGTTGCATACACACACATATACATGCATACACACACACAGATATACATGCACACACACATATATGCATACATAATGCACATGTAGACATACACATACATAATGCATACACATGCACACACATATACACATACACATACACACACATACACACATACACACACATACACACACATACACACACACATATACACACACACATACACACACATATATGCATACACACACACATAGAGAGACATGCACACACATACACATATATGCATACATATGCATACATAATGCATATGCATATGCATACATACATACATACATACTTACATGCATACACACACATATGCATACATAATGCACATGCATACATACACATACATAATAAACATGCATACATAATGCACATGCATACATAGACATACATAATGCATACACACACATATGCATACATACATGCATACACATACACACATAGACACATACACACACATAAAGAGATACACACTTATAGACACACACACATACACATAGACGTGCACACACATACACACACATATACACATACACATACACACATAGACACATACACACATGATGATGCATTCACACACATATACATGCATAGAAACATACAGATGCATACACACATACACACATAATGATGCATTCACACACATACACATGCATTCACACAGGGATACATGTCTTAAATATGACCTTTCCCCCTAGTGTAGAGTACACCTATTTAGGCAGTGTAGTTGTGCATGACAACGCGATAATGCAGTGTCTTGTTGGCAATAAATGGTTAACAGATTGCCATACAAGAATCGTCCCAAGTCTTTGCAATCAAAAAGGGACTGAAACTGCTCTTCAGTTCCTAACATGCCTTCAAAATGTTCTGCATGAATGGCTTTTCCAAACAGGGTTCATTGTTGGCTTGAAAGACATGTACTTAACAGATGAAATCAGAACATATAAAAAACTTCTCGAAGAAGTTCATATTGTTGTACATGATGGTAGATTGTCTTCTCAGAGAGTTCTCACTTTGGAAAGGCAGATCCAATTAGTCCTGTCAGGAAAAGAGGAACTCATTCCAAGAACTTTTATCAATCCATGTCATAGTGATATCCTTGACTATGGTTACCAAGAAAATTTTCTTACCTTAGTTGAAGAAATCAGTGTTAAAAGATCAGCAATTTGTGAATTTCAACGTGTTCTTGGGGAAATACCAACCGTTGTTGAGAGGCATAGCTGTCCATCCAATTCCATGATGGCAATGATAAGGGCTGGAAGCAAAGGATCATTGTCAAACTTGATACAAGAGTGTGCATGCTTAGATTTACAGTCTGTAAACGGAGAGGAGTTGTTCTTTTCTGACTTTGATGATGGTTTGGCAATAATACATTCTTGCTTTTTAGATGGTTTAACCTCCAAAGAATTCCTTTATCATTTAGTGTCTTCCCAAAAACCTGGAAAAGGGTATGGAGCTGAGGGGCTTGGAGAACTTTTTCGAAAATGTAAGTATGGGTTAAGGGAAGTGTATTTAGCATATGATGGTTCTGTTCAGACACGAACAGACAATCATGTAATGTTGGAGTTAGACGTCTGCGGAAGCACGCAAACAGCACAAGGAAGAAGAAGAAGCTTGGAGCACAAACACACACTATTGAATGTATTACTAGATAATGTACAAAGATAAGTAGCCCATTAGGACAATAGGCGTATATACAAGCCGGGGGAAAAAAACCTCCTAAAGAGGGAAAAAAGTGCCCCGGCGGTCCTAGTGTGTTCACACACATCACTACCTAAATATATCAACAAATCCCCCCTGGGAGTGATGCCTTGAACAAGGAGCTGGCACTCATGTATAAGGAAGTGCCAAGCTATGTGGAAATCACTCCACAAAAGTAACTAAGCCCAAAGCTTTGCGGAAAGCTTCAAACTTCTCCCTAGGCAGAGCCTTCGTGAAAAGGTCTGCAATGTTCTCCTGCATGGGCACATATGACAAGCTGATCTCCCCAGCAGAGAACCTCTCCTTGACATAGTGATAATGACCCTCAATGTGCTTAGTGCAAGCATGGAACACAGGGTTCCTTGCAACTGCCAATGTGCTCTCACTGTCAGTGAAGATGGTGGTGGTAGAAGACTGACCAACACCCAAATCAGCCATAAGGTGTCTGAGCCACACACACTCAACAATCGCTGTGAAAGCTGCCCTATACTCAGCCTCACAACTGGAAGTGGCCACAGTAGGCTGCTTCTTGCTCAACCAAGATATACATGAGCTACCAAGCATGAAGCAAAAACCACTGGTGGACACACGATTGTCATAGCAACCACCCCAATCTGAGTCAGAAAAAGCATGCAAATCTGGCGGTAGTGATCCCCCCTTGGGATAAAACAACCCAAGTAGCCGAGTACCACTCAAGTAGCGAAAGATGCGCTTAACTGCCTTCCAATGTGTGACTCCTGGGCAATGCATAAACCTGCTCATCTGTGAGACAGCAAACTGAATATCTGGCCTAGTAATGCATAAGTAAATCAAGCATCCAATAGCCTGCTGATAGAGAACAGCATCAAATGCATCTCCATCATCGTGAAGACTCAATCGTAAACGTGTCTCCATAGGAGTGGCAATAGGCTTACAGTCTTCAAGGCCAAAACGCTGCAATAATGTGTCAATATATTTTGTTTGACACAAAGCCATTCCACCATCAACTTGCATAAACTGAATGCCCAAATAATGATGCAAATGCCCCAAATCAGACATCTCAAATGAGGCATGCAAATCAGCCCTAAAATCAGCAATATGCTTCTCAATAGGACCAGTGAGCAGCATGTCGTCAACATAGACAACAATTATCAGAAGCACATCATTAGCACGCTTAACATATAAGGTGCTTTCAATTGGACTGTTCTCAAAACCATGTGCAATCAGATAGGCATGTATCTTCTCATACCAAGCACGTGGTGCTTGCTTTAAACCATATAATGCCTTCTTTAACCTGCACACCTGGTTTTCATGCACTTTCTACACAAAGCCATGGGGCTGAAAAACATACACTTCTTCATGCAAGTCACCATTCAGAAATGTTGTTTTAATGTCCAACTGATGTACATTCCAACCATGGTGGGCTGCAAGTGCACAAATGCTCCGAACAGTAGTCATATGGCATGTAGGTGCAAAGGTCTCATCAAAATCAATGCCTCTTTCTTGTGCATAACCCTTTGCAACAAGTCTAGCCTTATACCCACTTAATGCCAATGGCCTTCTTGCCAGGAGGCAAGTCACATAAACACCATGTACCATTCTTCATTATAGCATCATATTCAGATTGCATAGCAGCCATCCAATTTTCTAAATTCTGTGCTTCATCAAAAGAAACAGGCTCATTCTCATCACAGAGACTAGACGCAGCCATAGCATAGCAATCTGAAGCAAAGAAGGCACTATGAGAGCCTGAACGAGTACGATATGACAAAGGTGCATCTAATTTGTTGTCACGCAAAGTTTGCACCAGCCATTTTGGCATAGTTTTTGCCTGCTCAATATCAGCTCTCTCATCAAGAAGTGCATCATGTAAATCTGCATCAGAAATGGAATGATCTGCATCATCATATGAAACCTGCAAAGGCTGAGAAGTTGCCTCATTAGGACCAGCACTAGACTGTCCACCTGTAAAAAGAGCCATCAAAGTATCATACATGTCTTTGGAGCTAACAGATGTCTCCTTAGTACATGAAAGCAATGGCTGAATAGCATCTTCCACAAAGACAACATCACGGCTAACCAGAATGTGTTTAGTCTTTGGATGATACAGACGATAGCCTTTACTTTCAAAACTGTACCCAACAAAAATACATTTTACTGCCTTATCATCTAATTTTTTATGATGTTGTTCAGGCACTAGTGCATATGCCAAACAACCAAAAACATGCAGATGAGCAACAGATGGCTTGCGGTCATGCCAAGCCTCCTATGGAGTGATAGACTGCAACGCTTTAGTGGGACACCTGTTCAGTACATATGCTGCACACATGATAGCCTCAAGCCAGAACTATGAGGTAAAGCCTGACTCTTGACCATACACCTCGCCATCTCCATGAGTGACTTGTTCTTCCGTTCAGCAACTCCATTCTGTTGAGGTGTATACGGCACTGTACACTGGTGTTTTATCCCACGTTCAGCCAGAAATGCATTAAAATCAGAAGACATATATTCCCCCCCTCGATCAGCACGGAGGGTGCCCATTTTACATGCTGACAGATTTTCAGCCAAAACCATAAACTGTTTGAAGCACATGAACACTTCGGACTTTGCTTTGAGTGGATATACCCATGCATGCTTGGAAAAATCATCAATGAAAGTCACGAAGTAAAGGTAATTTCCAAAAGAAGGTGTCTGCATAGGACCACAGACATCACTATGTACAAGCTGCAATTTCTGAGTAGCCCGAATTGAACCATCTTTTGGAAAGGATGAATGCTGCATTTTTCCCAAAATACAACCTTCACAAACATGTTTTCCAGGTGCCTCAAGTTTGGGCAATGAGGACACCATTTCAGATTTCTGCTGGCGTAGCAAACTAGCAAGATTCAAATGACCAAAGCGTGCATGCCAGAGCTTTGCATCTGACATAGCTTGAGAATCATTTACTGCACATGCCAAATCATTTAAAGATCTTTCATAGTCTATGAGCTTATACAACCCACGACATAAAATGCCAGAAGTAATAATCACATCGCCATTTGACAGATCATGAATTGTACACCTGTCATCAACAAATTTCACAACCAAGCCAATCTTGGCTAATGCAGAAACTGATAATAGGTTCTTTTTGATCCCTGGCACAAATAGAGCATCTGACAAAGTGAAAGAACTACCATCAGCAGTAGTCAAATGATCTTACCAACTCCCATAATAGGATAAGAGGAGTTGTTGGCGCATGTAACAGTATTCCCTGTAGGGGCAGGCTCGAGTGAAGAGAAGAAACTGCGTTGCGAGGTAATATGTTTGGTCGCCCCACTATCAAAATACCAAACATCTGAGTCTACTGCAGACATGCACTGCTCATGAGAAGATGGGTCAAAACTATAGACAATAGTAAACGCCCATTCTTCTTCCTACACAAGATTTGCAGACTCTGTTTTTGGTGTAGAGGCCTCTGCAACAACCATTCCAGCCTCTTTCTTCTTTGCCTCTTTAGCAGCCAGTTTTGGACATTTCTTTATGATATGATCATTCCCTTTACAGTACTTACAAAACAATTTCTTCTTTTTTGATTTCTTCTCATCTTTATCTTCCTTCTTCGAATATGAAAAATTAGCAGATTTCTGCTTACTAGTTGAAGAGCTCCATTTTCCTTTGCCCTTCTGACTAGCCAGGAAAGCTTGATCTGCAACTCGCATAATGGACCTATTTTGACTGGACTGATCTTCATGCAACAGAACAGAGACTAACCCCTCAAATGATAAGGCATTTGAATTGCCTTTCATCATCAACCGAAGAGTAGAAGCAAAACTCTGATATGAATCAGGAAGACCATTCAGAACGGTCTGCACAAGTGAGTTATCTGGTATAACCTCATCAGCAAAAATCAATTGTTCCTTCAAGCCTTTGATCTTCGTTAGGAAACTGTCCATAGAATCACCTTCATTCATGTGCTCTCTCTCCAACTGTTTTTGAAGATAAGCAACACGAGCCTCATTCCTAGCTTGGTACAATGTGGTAAGTGTATCCCAAGCATCCTTAGTTGTTCTGCAAGAGCAAATATGAGGAATAATGGCACGTTTGACAGACAAGGCTATCAATGCATGTGCCTAGGCATCTCTGCCATCCCAACGAATCTGCTCTACAGTAGGTGCAACAGAAACAGCAGCACGAACAGGAATCTGCACAATATCATCTTCAACACCATCTTCATCAGCTCCAGCACCTGTATTTGTAGTACCTGTAGTTGCAGGTGTAACAGGATGTCTTTCAACACCCTGCATAATGTTCTATAGTCCTCTTGCAACCAATACATGTCGCATCATATAAGCCCATAATGGGTAGTTGGTACCATCCAACTTATCCTCAACAGCCAACATACGGAATACATCACTGCTTTCAGCCATGGCCGGTGACTAAAATACCTTGATGTAGAAAATTGACTGTATCTCAAAAAGTTGAACGGAACTACCCAGACGAGTTCTGCTAAACCTGTAGCAGACTTCGAGATGCTTATACTGGCGAATAGAAATAGGTATATACCTTTGGCACAAAAAGACGAAATAGCATGCACAAGCATTGTGATAGTGCGTTCGGAGGTCGAAACGAGCTCAGATCACGATTTCGGCACCACAAAGCGAAGCTATACCCTGAGTATGCTCACCAAAATTCATACGATTCTGAGACTGCAAACGGAGGAGTGTCGACAGTGCCCTAGATGAAGCGAGGACCTGCTCTGATACCAATTGTTGGAGTTAGACATCTGCGGAGGCACGCGAACAGCACAAGGAAGAAGAAGAAGCTTGGAGCACAAACACACACTACTGAATGTATTACTAGAGAATGTACAAAGATAAGTAGCCCATTAGGGCAATAGGCGTATATACAAGCCGGGGGAAAAAAACCTCCTAAAGAGGGAAAAAAGTGCCCCGGCGGTCCTAGTGTGTTCACACACATCACTACCTAAATATATCAACATGTAATACAATTCAATTATGAAGTTTTGGAGAACATCGAAGAGGTAGACTGGAAATCAAAGGATCCGTAGAGTCTTGGCCTTGGTTCAGAGCCTGTTGGTGTACTGGTCGTGACATCATTGATTGAACTAGTTTATAGTTATGCATTTCGCCAGTCTGCACCAACAAAGAGTAATCCCATTGAATTGCTAAAGGTAATCTTTGACAATTATGATCTCTTCTTATAGTTTTGATTTTAATGTAATGTTGTTAAAACATAATTGGTTTTTGAGGTAAGACAAAACAAAGAAAACTCTGGGAAGTTCGATCATCATGATTTGTTTTCCCTTCTCATTTTCTAGGAGACCCTTCTAAGATGCTCCAGCACATCTTTGAAAGGCATAGATCACAAATCCATTCTTGCCATTTCTTCGAACACAATAAAGAGGAAAACTGATCCAGCAAGGGTAGCACTGCAGATTCAGAGACATCTTCACTGTTTCACACTTGGAATGTTACCAGTTAAGACCATGATAGAGTTACATGCCACCATCAAAATGTTTGTTAGCCCCTTTTTTTTTCTTTAGTTCATAAAATATTATTTTAAACTTGAAGAAATCATGCATTTTTATTGCAACACATACACATACACACACACATATACACACACACAAACATACACACATAGACACATACACACATACACACATAATGATGCATACACACATATACACATGCATAAACACACATATGCATACATACATGCATACACATACACACACATAAAAAAAAGTTCGATTTCTGTCGGCATATTTGTGCCGGGATTAACACGCGAGAGCAAGAAGAGAAAGAGAGAGAGAGAGAGAGAGAGAGGGCTGAGATTTCTGAATTTTTGGATTTAAGTCATCAGTTAATATCTACCCAAGGAGGCCAAGCTTTACTGAAATTATCTCAGGATGGCATCCTTTCAAGCCATTTGATTTTAGAAAATCATTTTTGGCTGTTAAAGCATGAAATTCAAATGTTAAATATGTATTGTGACTCTCCTGCTCCCAGGCCTAGAATAATTAAGGCACCGGGTATAAAAGCTCCTTTGTGGGCAGGGATATAGGTCTTAAATATGACCTTTCCCCCTGGTGTAGAGTACACATATTTAGGCAGTGTAGTTGTGACAGCGAGATAATGCAGTGTCCTATTGGCAATAAATGGTTAACAGATTGCCATACGAGAATTGTCCCAAATCTTTGCAATCCAAAAGGGACTGAAACTGCTCTTCAGTTCCTAACATGCCTTCAAAATGTTTTGCATGAATGGCTTTTCCAAATAGGGTTCAGTGTTGGCTTGAAAGACATGTACTTAACAGATGAAATCAGAACATATAAAAAACTTCTTGAAGAAGTTCATATTGCTGTACATGATGGTAGATTGTCTTCTCAGAGAGTTCTCACTTTGGAAAGGCAGATCCGATTAGTCTTGTCAGGAAAAGAGAAACTCATTCCAAGAACTTTTATCAATCCAAGAACTTTTATCAATCCAAGAACTCTTCTCCTTTGTCCCCTCACATGGACCCACGTTGTAAACCCACAACATGTCTACTGACACTCAACGCGTTTCTCATGAAAAGAGATATAAGCTTATCTGTTTGCACATGATTTAACTCAAATAGGATTTTCTCTTGTGAATAACTCACATAATTCGCTGCTAATGCTCCGTTGTATATGCTTTTTGTCAATTGTGCACACTGACATCTCACCCGTACGCGTGCCTAAAAGTAAACAAAACCTCATTACGCCTCAGACAGTGACCTAATGTAATATCAAAGATTATTAAATCTAAGCAAAGAACTTGAGCTAGAAACTGTGTCTTCTGCTTCCCATCAGTCCAAGCATATGGATTGTTCATCTCTCCATAGCTCTCTGCCTCAAAAATACCATGCAACGTTTTATCAATGTAATTAAACAAAAATAGTGGCATCCCTAGTCGGACATTCTTTACATAGTGATATGAGAAGCTCGAAGGCCTAGACATGCACAAAAGCTAATGATCAAGCTATTGTTCGAGCCTGCAACCGTCAACATCTTCTCCTTTGTCCCCTAACATGGACCCACGTTGTAAACACACAACCTGTCTACTGACACTCAATGAGTTTCTCATGAAAAGAGATATAAGCTTATCTGTCTGCACATGATTTAACTCAAATAGGATTTTCTCTTGTGAATAATTCACATAATTCGCTGCTAATGCTCTGTTGTATATGCTTTCGATCAATGGTGCACACTGACATCTCACTTGTACGCGTGCCTACATGTAAACAAAACCTCATTACACCTCAGACAAAGACCTAATGTAATATCAGAGATTATTAAATCTAAGAAAAGAACCTGAGCTGGAAATTGTGTCTTCTGCTTCCCATCAGTCCAGGCATATGAATTGATGTTCATCTCTCCATAGTTGTCTGCCTTAAAAATACCATGCAACTTTTTATCAATGTAATTAAACAAAAATAGTGGCATCCCTGGTCGGACATTCTTTACATAGCTGATATGAGAAGCTCGAAGGCCTGGACATGCACAAAGCTAATGATCAAGCTACTGTTCGAGTCTGCAACCATCAACATCTTCTCCTTTGTCCCCTGACATGGACCCACGTTGTAAACCCAAAACCTGTCTACTGACTCTCAATGAGTTTCTCATGAAAAGAGATATAAGCTTATCTGTCAACACATGATTTAACTCAAATAGGATTTTCTCCTGTGAATAATTCACATAATTTGCTGCTAATGCTCTGTTGTATATGCTTTCTGTCAATGGTGCACACTGACATCTCACCTGTACGCGTGCCTACATGTAAACAAAACCTCATTCCGCCTCAGACAGTTACCTAATGTAATATTAGAGATTATTAAATCTAAGCAAAGAACCTGAGATGGAAACTGTGTCTTCTGCTTCCCATCAGTCCAGGCATATGGATTGATGTTCATCTCTCCATAGCTGTCTGCCTCAAAAATACTATGAAACTTTTTATCAATGTAATTAAACAAAAATAGTGGCATCCCTGGTCAGACACTCTTTACATAGCTGATATGAGAAGCTCGAAGGCCTAGACATGCACAAAAGGTAATGATCAAGCTATTGTTCGAGCCTGCAACCGTCAACATCTTCTCCTTTGGCCCCTGACATGGACCCACGTTGTAAACCCACAACCTGTCTACTGACACTCAACGAGTTTCTCATGAAAAGAGATATAAGCTTATCTGTCTGCACATGATTTAACTCAAATAGGATTTTCTCCTGTGAATAATTCACATAATTTGCTACTAATGCTCCCTTGTATATGCTTTCTATCAATGGTGCACATTGACATCTCACCCGTACGCGTGCCTACATGTAAACAAAACCTCATTACGCCTCAGACGGTGACCTAATGGAATATCAAAGATTATTAAATCTAAGCAAAGAACCTAAGCTGGAAACTGTGTCTTCTGCATCCCATCAGTCCAGGCATATGGATTGATGTTCATCTCTCCATAGTTGTCTGCCTCAAAAATACCATGCAACTTTTTATCAATGTAATTAAACAAAAATAGTGGCATCCCTAGTCGGACATTCTTTACATAGCTGATATGAGAAGCTCGAAGGCCTAGACATGCACAAACGCTAATGATCAAGCTATTGTTCATGCATAAGGACGTCCGTAAAATAAAACCAAGCCCAGGATTCCAAGTAAGCTTTAGATTCAGCATTCTTCTCTGTGTTCACACGAAAGCCATACCAAAAACATGCACACACATGAACATGAAGTAATATGTGGAGGGAGGGAGAGAGAGAGAGAGAGAGAGAGAGAAAGAGAGAGAGAGAAATAAGGGCACAGAAGAAGATGGTGTCCACATGACCAGGACGTGGGAAAGCACAGTGGAATCTCAAAATGAGAAATCCAAACCATGATATGATGCATTATGGTTTAAAGGGAGAGACGTATATCTGTGATAGAAAGTAAGAGGATAGATAAAGTATACCAAACAGAAGCTGTGTGATGCATTCATTGTAAGTCGCATGGTCACAGCCAAAAATCACAGCTGCAAGCTCCTCCGTCGGAAGGTTCAAGAACGGTCGAACGTTCTAATTTTTTCCCGTCAACAGATCATCGGGTAAGTGATGTTACGCGTAGAGTTGGTGTCGCATAAGCGACATCTGTCAGCGTCGCTTATGCGATGCCAAATAGCATCGCTTATGCGACATAAAAAACGTCGCTTATGCGACACTTTTTAATACTGTCGTGTTCGTGATGCTCTATGTGAGCGTCGCAGACCCCGTCACGCCACAAGTCACAAAAAACGTCGTTTGCCTCGTGAATTAATCGACAGTCCGTGTGCGACGCTAATTACGATGCATTTTGCAATTTTATAGCGATGAAATTGTGTCGCCTTTACCGTCGCTATACGCCCGTATTCCTTGTAGTGAAACTAGATGCACCTCTATCATATCATATTTTTTCAGGCGCTCATAGTGCCTCTTTTTCATCAGATTGCTATGCTATGGTTGTCTCTAGTCTCTGTGATGATAATGATCATGTTTCGTTTGATGAAGTGCGAATTTTTGAAAATTAGATGGCTGCTATGCAATCAAAATATGATGTTATCATGAAAAATGGAACCTAGCCTTTATATGAATTGCCTCCTGGCAAGAAAGCCATTGGCACTAAGTGGGTATACAAGCTAAAGCGTAAGCTTCATGGAACAATTGACAAGTATAAGGCTAGGCTTTTTGCAAAGGGTTATGCATAGGAAAGAGGCATTGATTTTGATGGGACCTTTGCTCCTACTTGTCAAATGACTACTCTTCGTACCATTTGTGCACTTGCAGCTCATCATGGAAAATTGTATATCAGTTGGACATCAAAACTGCATTTCTGAATGGTAACTTGCATGAAGAAGTGTATGTTTTTTAGCCCCGTGGCTTTGTATAGAACGGGCATGAAAACTAAGTGTGCAGGTTGAAAAAGGCATTATATGGTTTAAAGCAAGCACCACATGCTTGGTATGAAAGATACATGCCTACCTGATTGCACATGGTTTTGAGAACAGTCCAACTAGGAGCATCTTATATGTTAAGTGTGTAAATGATGCGCATCTGATCATTGTTGTGTATGTTGATGACGTGCTGCTCACTGATCCTTGTGAGAAACATATTGCTGATTTTAAGGTTGAACTGCATGCCTCATTGGAGATGCCATATTTGGGGCATTTGCATTATTATTTGGACATTTACTTTATGCAAGTTGATGGCATAATAGCTGTGTGTCAAACCAAATATATTGACACATTATTGCAATGTTTTGGCCTTGAAGATTGCAAACCTATTGCCTGCACTCCTATGGAGACAAGTTTATGATTGAGTCTTCATGATCTTGGAGATGCATTTGATGTTGTTCTCTATCAATAGGCTATTGGATGCTTGATTTACTAATGCATTACTCGACCAGATATTCAGTTTGTTGTCTCATAGATGAGCAGGTTTATGCATTACCAAGGTGTCAAGCATTGGCAGGCGGTTAAGCGCATCTTTCACTACTTCACTGGTACCTGGCTACTTGGATTGTTTTATCCCAAGGGGATCACTACCACCAGATTTACATGCTTTTTTGGACTCTGAGTGGGTTGGTTTCTATGACACTCATGTGTCCATGAGTGGTTTTTGCTTCATGCTTGGTAGCTCATGCATATCTTGGTTGAGCAAGAAGCAGCCTACTGTGGCCATTTCTAATTGTGAGGCCAAGTATAGGACAACATTCATAGTGACTATTGAGTGTGTGTGGCTCAGATGCCTTATGGCTGATTTGGGCGTTGGTCAGTCTTTTTCCACCACCATCTTCATTGACAGTCAGAGTGCATTTGCAATTGTGAGGAACCCTTTGTTCCATGCTCACACTAAGCACACTGAGATGCACTATCATTATGTCACGGAGAGGTTCTCTACTAGAGAGATCAGTTCGCCATATGTGCCCATAGAGGAGAACATTGCAGACCTTTTCACAAAGGCTCTACCTAGGGAGAATTTTGAAGCTTTTTGCAAAGCTTTGGGGTTACTTCCTTTTGTGGATTGATTCCACATAGCTTGGCACTTCCTTATACATGAGTGTTAGCTCCTTCTTCACCGCTTCACTCCTGGGAGGAATTTGATTATATATTTGGGTAGTGATATGTGTGAACACACTAGGACCGTTGGGCCCTTTTTTCCCTCTTTAGGAGGTTTTTTCCCTCGTCTTGTATATACACCTATAGCCCTAATGGGTAACTTATCTTTGTACATTCTAGTGGTAATACATTCAGTATTGTGTGTTGTGCTCCAAGCTTCTTGTTCTTCCTTGTGTTGTTTACGTGCTTTCACAAACCTCGATCTCCAACAACCATCTTCTTGAGTAGTACAATTAGAAGAAATGGACTCTTTTGTTATGCAGACAAGAAGTAGAGGGAAAGCTCAAATAGAAATATGTCAAGAGTCAATAATAAGTAGATTGAATAAAGAGAAGGGGACGCATGAGGATAGACCCATGTCAAGCAAAGAGACACTTCTAGAAGAGGAGCTTACAAGCACAAGTGATGTCATGAGACATGCATTCAGAAGGGCCCGAAAGGAGTTCAAACTGCCATAGATAGCCCATGCTCCTATGGAATCTGAGGCTTCAAGGCTACTCAAATAAATTAAAAAAGAGGATAGTATTTTTTATCTATTAAAGATGGATGCAAGATTCAGAGCAGAAGTTCCACAAATTATTGATGAAGCCTCCACATCTACTCTAGTTGCAAAGGCCAATGCGTCTAGTAAGGGTAAAGTTATAGGGGAAGCCCCCCTTACAGATATGATTATACGATCCCACGACTCACTATCATCGTTGAAGGACAACGTCTACAAGGAGTAAGTGGATGGCAGCTCACACATTAACCTGATGCTTGAACATGCTATGAAAAAGCTTGCATTCCAACCTTCAAGACTATCCAACTTCACTATAACATTGGCAGATCAAAGCATAGTAAGACCTATGGGAGTGGTCCTTGGAGTTCCAATGGAGGTACAAGGTAACATCTTCACTTTGGACTTTGTTGCCTTAAGGCTGCCACAAGTAGATGGAACTTTTCCCCTATCGATTCGGAGACCTTCTTTAAGGCATGCAAATGTGCTACATGATTCGGGCAATGATACTATGTGGGTAAAACAAGAAGGAAGAGAGTTGCAACATATATTTTTAGAAGAAGAACTAGACAACCTAGGACATACAAGCACGATCTAGACTATTGGTATTTGTATGTGAAAAGATATGTTGGACAACCCAGATTTGGATTTATATGAAGAAGAGGATATGTTGGCTTGGCTACAAGGAGAACAATCATGTTCTTGTTATGGAATTTATCCAAACAACTCAAGTAGAGAGGAATTCTATGAAGGAAAAGAGGAGATCATTCAGGTTGCTAATTTCGGTGAACCAGACATATGCCATAGAAGAGAGAAGAAAAATACCCTTAAGTGTAACATTGAGGAAGATGGTTCAAATCTTATACGAGTGGCCACTTTGTTATGGATAATGGTAACATCTTTTATGATAATGTTTATGGCAAAAAGTGCAAGACATTACAAGGATGTGGAAGGATACAAGGATGTGGAAGGATTACCTGCATGTTTTGGGAAACAAAGGATTGGAAAACAAAGGATTCCATCGAGTGAAGAAGTGAGACTAGTAAGAGGGAAATGTTACAAATGCAATCCAAAATTAGCTAAAATAGATATACAAAAGATGAAGAGGCTTGAAATATTAATCCAATGGAGGATTCAAGGTGGCCTCATCACATGGTGAGTGTGCCCAAAAGCAAGACAACCAAAATGGAGTGTGGTATAGTTAGAGACTATGGAGGGAAAAGAGCTTCCATTAGTCATCATATCCTAGCTCAAGGCCTATCATCAGCAAGGGTGAAGCTTTTTGGATCACCTGGAACTTGCAAAATCTATCCATGTTGTACATATCCTTCTCGTACCAATTTTTTTTTGCTTAGTGTTTTATGACTTTTCATCAATTTTCATGCTTCTTTTAGAAGCCATTTCATATCCCAATTCATGAACAACTTATAAGAAACTTTTAGGAATTTTTAGATTTTTTTGGGATTTTTAATCTTTTTCAATGCTCTTTTTCTTGTTAAAATAAAAGAAAAAAAGGAAGATCTCTGTAGTTTGGAGTGTGGAAAGTTGATTAAGTTGCGGGAATTTTTTTAGAATTTGTTATGATTTTTGGGGATTTTTTTGGAATTTTTTTGGAATTTTTTTGGATTTTTCACCTATTTTTTGGCATTTTCCTCAAAAAAAGCAGCCCTCCCTTGTTTTTTTAATTCTTATTCCAAAAACACTTCTCCATCTACCTCTATCTTCTCTCTCTACTTATCTCTACCTCTCTCTATCTTCACTCTTTATTTCTCTCACCTTCTCTCTATCTTATCTCTCTACTTTTCTCCTCCTCTCTCTACCTCTCTTTACTCTCTCTCCCCTCTCTCCCTTCTCTCTCTTCCCCCCACCCACCATAGGATAAAATTTTATCCTATGGTGTGGCCCTTTTTTTTGCTAAATACTTTTGACTCTATATTGCACCCCGGCGGCCATTTTTTTCAAACTTTGAGTCAATTTCATGTTTTTTGATGTGCCTAGACTGATGTTTTGCATTAGTTTCATCAAAATCCGTCACTTTGGCAATATTTTTGGTCAAAACCAATATGGTTGGTACACATTTCTCATGTAATTTTTATCATGCACGTGGTTCACATGGTCTATTCCCTGCTTATTTTCCCACATGTTTCACATTTTCCATATGAATCATGTGTAGCTTCCATGTTTTGGAATTTTCTCCCTATCAGTCCTAACTCATACTCTGTGTCCCTCCCTTTATGCCTCAACCCAGCCCTCATCCTCCCCCCTTCGTTCCCTATCCTTGTTAGCCCTTAAATCCTCCCTATCCTTTCCCTCCTATCCTCCAACATCTTGCTTCTTCTTCATTGAACTGGTGTCCAATTTTGGTTATTTCCTTATGGTTGTTCTTCCATTCTCCTGATGGAGTTGGTGGGCTATTGAATGACATTTGGAAGGTTTTACACAAAAGATGTCAAGGTGAGACATCTTTGCTCATGGCTTGACTGTTAGCTCTCCTAGACGGATATCCCATCGACACTCACAACAAAGCATGAGCATTTTGGAGTTAGATTAAGCAATCGAGAGCATAGTGCACACTAGAGAGAAAGAGAACAGCAAGAGACACATTGAACCAGTGTGACACAAAGAAGAAAAGTGAGAGAAAAGTGTGCAATGAAGGTGACCAAGTGTGCAAAGAGAGAGAGAGAGTGCATGGAGAGCCATTAAGGAAGGCAACCAAGGTGGAACAAGGTACCAATGAGGAGGTGTTGCATGTGGAGAGAAGGTGGCCCTTCCTCCAATCCTATTGTAAGCTTGAGTGCAAGGTGTGCACAAGACCAAGCTATAGAGAGGGTGGAGTTCTGGTACAGAGAAGATATAGAAGCTTTCGATGTAAGTATTTTACTTCCTCTTCTTCTTCATCCTTCTCCTAAAAACACTCAAGCACCTTTCAACTAAAGAATTTTCCAACAAGCGTTGATTAGAAAGTGCTCAAGGATCTAAAGAGACTTTTCTTAAATTATCATCCTTCTTGGATGCATGAGAATATACATGTGCAAGTGTAAAATCTCCTTCTAAGCTTGTCTTTAAGATTCTCTAAGTATCACATGGAAGTAGAATCATCATCAAGTGGATAAGTTTGGAATTATTCATGTTTTCTAGCTCATCAAGATGGAAAGAATATCGTATGCTTGACTTTTAGTGTGCCTACGTTTACTTATAAGCAAGACCTCTAATATAATTAATCAAACTCGTCATTAAGTATCTGATACCTAAGTATCACTTTTAGAAAAGAATGGACTAGTTACTTTAGTTGCCTCGTAGCTAGGAGCTTTGCAACTAACTAGTTTAATGTTTTCTCAACTATCTAACTCGAGCTTTGAAAAAGTGGTAATGATTAGGAAAGTACATTTTTTCATCTACTTAAGCAAACAACCATGCTTTATCATATGCAAACGGATGTGCTTGCATGCAAATGCATGTTAGTGCATGCATGTCTTGGCACGTTTTTCTTTTCATGCCCTAATCTTAATTCAAGCAATTCTTAAGCTTGCTATGCATGCATGTCATGCATCCATGCACAAACATACTACTTTGCTACCTTTGAAAAAGACATTAACATGCATGTGCACAAACTTGAGTGCATTGGCTACCTTTTTCAAGCAAGAAGCAAGCTTATATTGTGCATAAAACATTCTTTTAGAAGGAGATATGCACGAACAATCATGTATTTCCTTGCATGAACTCATGTTTCCATATTATGCACCAAGTGCTTCTCATGCTTGAAATGATAAGCTAGTTTCATCACCTTATACTAGATTTAATCCTAATGTATTAAAGTCTTTTCCCTACTACAATGTTTTCTTAAGATGAAGTGCAAGGTAATGAAAACAAGATCAAACATGAATTGAGAACAATCATCAATTGGAAAATATTTATCTCAAGATGAAGCTACATCCTTCCATTGATTCTTGGGAAGAACCATTCTCCATCTTGATTAGCTTCATGAATCTTGAAGCACGTCCTTTGAAAAGCACTTGGATAGGTAAATCACTTCTGCTCAGGGTAGCAAAAGCTCGAACATGTCTTCCATTGAGCCTGTGAACATCTTTTTGCTATGCTCTAAACCAAGAGAGCATGAGCACTAGAAAGTATCCATACATAGTAAACATAAGCACTTGATATGACATGGTGGATGTTCTAGTCATAGGATACGCACAGGCTTGGGGACATTGTAAGTTCATAACCGATGTCACTTGCAAATTCAAACTTATGATACAAGAAATTATATCACAAATTTATCTCTATCAGTACATCTCCAAAAATTGGATAGCGCATCTTCTTTTGTTATGGAAGTCATGAGCTCGACCACCATGACTACAAACGTGACTGTTGAGTGTGCTTAACTTTTTGAAAGTCATCTCCCTCAAAACAATAAAGGAATAGTCCAAATTTTCTAGCACATAAAGATAACGGTACGATATCACTTTTGATCATGAAACCTTTGAGATTGGTTACAATAATTCCTCTACTCATAAAATGTGAGTCTGATCCTATGATTTTCCATCTGCATGCTTCTGAAGTGCAAGAATTTTGTATCCTCCTAATGTAGAGGAGAAGTGAATAACAAAGAAAGATCTAAAGTGTTAGAGAATATATAGGGCATGTGGATGCATCATCAGGTTGTGGGATCGAAGCTCCTTCTCTGCATCCATTACAACATTGTTGTTTACTTTTTTGCTATAGGTTCAGAGACAAAACTGGTAGAAATATGAATATATGAGCTTAACATACCATGCTAATGTTTATCATGTGAAATCTAGAATCCAACTAGGATGACTAAATGACTTTGCAATGACATGAGATTAAACCCTGATATCGATGGATCTATCGATCAGAATTTGATGAATTTCCTTTTGCTTCCAAGCAGCCATGCCCATCTGCCATTGCACACAAATCTTTAGTATTCATTATTCAATGAATAATCAACTGTCAGATTGATTGAGTGCCCCTGTGGATAGCGAAGATACTCATGTACCATATTATGCTATGTTTGAATCATGTGCCCGATCGTAGTCTATAGTTGAAGATGTTTATTCATTTTGCTACTCAAAATCGAGAACTAGTTGCTATACAATGATAAGAGGAGTGTATCCTACACGAAAAAGCAGTAGCACCCAAGACACATATGTGGAATGCCTCTCAAGTAGCAGGTCACGAGTTTGTTTGTAGATAGCAGAAACTCTAGATAACCATGATGTGGATTAATTATTTTTCTACTAAGAGTAATTTGGTAGTGGCTAATATTCAAACATGAATGAGAATTAAAAATGCAAGAAACGAGTTCACCAAGAAAAATGAAAGAGAATACATCTACAAGATCTCCATTGAAGCTTACATGAGCAAGCTGATGAAATCCCATCAAGGCCTCCATGGAAGCTTAACCTTGAGCTCTTATACCAATGCAAGAGAATGAAGATTACGACCGCCAGGTGCTAGAGAGATGAATCTTCTCCCAACCATATGCCTCTCCATATAGTTGTCTCCAAGGGACTACCTTCTTTGACAGGTGGATACCAACCATGCATGTGTCATCCATGCAACTGCATGTGCACCAAGTGTCCCAGTTAATTAGAGATAACTCAAATGGATGCTTCTAGGAGGATGTAGAGCTCTTTGGGTAAAACTCTCTCCCCATGCTCCCCATGGGTTGAACCCAAGACCTCCTCCTTCACATCCTTGAGACTTAACCACTACGCTAGTGGATCACTTGTTTACAAGATCATATGAGTCTAGTCTCGAGATATTTGGTCATACACATGGGTGACCAAATGGTGTCTGATTTCATATCTATCTAAATCAACCAGACCCTTAAATCAAGACTTACTTTATTACAACATCTCATCTAGGTATAACTCAGAGTCATTAGAGGCCTTCATGTAAGAAGCTTATATGTATCTTTGTCCTACACTCTCCTATGATGAGATCAAACTTGGTTTCATTATATTTCCTATTATCTTACCCAATTTTGGGTGTATGAAGAGTATTCTCTTTATCTTGTATAGTTTCCTCCTAAGTTCAATTCAAATATGTGTTAGCTAGCTGGTCCCTTTGTTTCTCTTTTTATAGTCATGTGTTTTTAACTCAAGATAAATATTGAATATCAGAGAGGGACTTTTGAAGTCTATCTTTGGGCCTCAATTTATCACTTTAATATGGTTTCAAGATTTTCAATGAGTCATGATGTCCCCTTTCTAGCTTTGCACCTCAATATCTCTTTTCTCATGGTTTCAACTCTTATTTTGATGATAAACTTTTCAAGAAAAGAAAGATCTTTATAATGGAAATAAAAAAACCAAATGTTTTTTAATAAAATTCCCACAATGTCTCTACAGTAATTGCTACATTTAAGAGGAATTGTTATGTCGGAAAGACAATCAAGATGTCTCCATTAAAAATATCCCCTTTATAGAGCAATCAATGATGTCTCTAAGCAATTGTGATGCTCGAGGCAATCATCATGTGTCATATCCATACAAGAGCAATCAATGAAGTTTGATGTCCCAATGTCCTAATGTCTCCTTTTCGATGCCACATGGTTGAGCAATCTACAATAGCTAACGTCTAAACCCATGATGTCTCAAAAAAATCATAATGTCTCATACTCAATCGTGGGAATTGAACTCGTGACCTATCGGCTAGGAGTATGATGGGCTAACCGCTTGCCACAAAAGCCATGGTGAAGGATTCCTGATCTTCCCTCTTAAGATGTGGTTCAACCATCTCTTGCCTTTCATTTCTTGATTCTAACACTATCTTCCCCTTCTAGAGATCATTTTCCTTAGATGAAACCCCTAATCTCCCCTTGAATTGATGTCCTCACCCTTGCACAGTCTCTTGAACCTTCTTGTTCTTGACCTTGGTGTCTTGAACCCTTGCTCTCAACCTTAGTGTCTTGAACCTTCTTATTCATAACCTTGGTGTCTTGAGCCCTTGTTCTCAACCTCGATATCTTGAACCTGGTTCTTACCCATGCTAGGTATCTTGAAGGGCCTCAATCTTGTGTCTTGAACCCTTGATCTCAACCTTGGTGTCTTGAACCTTCTTGTTTGCAACCTTCATGTCTTGAGCCGCCTAGACTAGCCTTCTTGCAACAAAATAAAGACTAGCTCCTCAATTGTTAAGGAATTTGGATTGTTGTTCATCAAAAATCAAAGATTAGAAGCATAACTCTAATATGAATATGGAGGACCATTAAGAACAGTCTACACAAGTGAACTATCTAATAAGACTTCAACAACAGAAATCAATTGCTCCTTCAAATCTTTGATCTTTGTCAAAAAATTATCCATAAAATCTCCTTCATTCATATGCTCACTCTCCAAGTGCTTTCAAAGGTAAGCAACATGAGCCTCATTTCTTGCCTAGTATAAAGTATTAAGTGTATCCCAAGCATCCTTTGCTATCTTGCAGGAGGAAATGTGACGAATAATGGGCATGTTTGACAAAAGAAGTTATTAATGCATGTGCCTGAGCATCTCTACCATCCAAACAAAGTTGTTATATAGTAGGTGCAACAGGAACTGCAGCATGGCCATGAGATTGAAGATCACCATCTTCAATTCCATCTACATCACCTTCAATAATTACATTTGTAGGTGTACTAGAAAGTTTTTCAACACTCTACACAATATTCCACAACCCTTTTGCTACCAATACATGATGCATCATATATGACCAAAACGGGTAATTAGTACCATCCAACTTATCCTCAATAGCCAACATACAGAATATGTCATTACTTTCAACCATGGTTAGTGACTAAATACCCAAATGCAAAAAATTGACTATATCTCAAAACATTGAATAGAAATGCCCTATCTAGCTCTATTAGACTTGTGGCAGACTTTGAGGCACTTATACTCTGAAACCAAAACTTGTATATATGTTTGGCACAAAAAGAAATTTTTTGCACAATCATTGTGATAATGTGTTTGGAGGCCAAAACGAGCTCAGATCAAAATTTTGACAACACATAATGAAGTTGTTTTGAACTCATAATTTCCCAAGTATGCTCACCAATTTTGGTGCAATTTTGAGACTGTGATCAAAGTGGTGTCGACAATGCCCTAGATGAATCGGAGACAAGCTTTGATACCAATTGTTGGAGTCCAAGGTCTACAAAAGCACATAAATAGCACAAGGAAGAAGAAGAATCTTGGATCACAACACAATATGGAATGTATTTCCAAGTGAATGTAGAAAGATAAGTGACCCATTAGGGTTATAAGCATATATACAAGACGGGGGTAAAAAACTCCTAAAGAGGGGAAATGTGCCCTAGCATCCTAAGTTTGTTCACACACATCACTACCAAAATATATCAACACACATGACATAGGAATGGTGCAAAGATGATAAGAATAACTTTGATTTCATAGTGCTAGAAGTGACAAAATCTTGGCCTCAAGAAACTTGGGCAAAATTTCAAGAGCCTCAATGGAAGAAAGAGAGCAAATCTCAACCTCCATTCACATAGATTCTTGGAGAAAGACCCCTATCATTTTGGAAAGTGCCTCTATTTTGGACAGTGATTTGAACCCAATTATAATTGGGGACGATGAAATTATGCTCTAAACTTTTCCCAACTATCCACAAGCATATGAATAGATTTCTTACTATCATTGTGCTCCTCCTACAAGGTTAAGAAGGCAAAGGAATAGTGAAGGAAGATCACAAGTCATGGAAGACCTTAAAAAAGCTAAAGTTCTTTGCACCCTAACTTTGGGTGAACTATTGAAACTAGAATGCATTTATTGGAGGGACTTTCTCAGCACTTGGAGGGCATTAAGCCACAAAAAGATGAATCCAAGTCAGGTCAAGAATGCCTACTACTAACCAAACTTCCAATGTATAAGGTGGGAGAATATAGTGAAGGGTATGAGAGAAACACTTGTCTTTCTATCACCTTTAATGGATACACCACCAAAGCTATCCTTGATACTAGAGCAAGTGTGGTGATAGCTACCAAGAAAATATTATTGAAATGGGTCATACCTACTTTGGCACCGACAAGGATGGAGCTATAATTGGTAGATGGCCATGTGGAACAACCCATGTATTTGTTAGAAAATATCACATCAATGACATATGGGGTTAAATTTGAACATATGCTTTCAATTTTTTAGTTCAAAAAGGTAGATAATTACCAAGTGATCTTAGGGTGACCTTTTATATATCATTGAAAGTGGTACAAGGCTAGGGAAAAGACTCATTGTACCTATAATACATCGAAACAATCACCAAAATTAATCTTCATGAATTCTTATATAGAGATGTTCCCCTCTCTAATGGATTCAAATTCATAAAGAGAGGATTGAATTGTCTATCCAAAGTCTAGCCTTGAGTAATCCTTCATAGATGCATGAGGACCCATTTGTGGATTTGCAAGGTAGCTAAATGAGAAGAAAAAGGGTTAAAGATTGTGTTCCCACACCAAAACAATAAGTGATCGTGCTTATATTCCAAATTTTTCCTAGATGAAGCATCTGAGCCCTATGGATGGATATCTTAGCAACACTAGAAGCTTTTGTGAATGAGGAAGAGACAAACATGAAAAAATGTATGGGCGAAGATGGATATGATATGGATTTATTCATGGTTAATATTTGGGAAGAAACATTTGAGATGGAATCTATCATAATCGAGTTGGAATTTGAGTCGGAGGAAAATTATTTGAAAACTATAGGAGTACACCAATATTTTCAAGGTGGTAACCACCCATCTATGTTTAGTATTGAGCCTAGTGTCTCCATGATCAGACTCCTAACAAATAATAGAGGAATACAGAGTAATATTAAATGTTTTAAGGCTCCTAAAGACTTTAAAAAAGGTATAAGCATGAGGCTATAGAAGACGTGTCATGTGATAACAACAAACAAATAAACAAAGAAATTGTAACAATTGAAAAAGATGAATAAAGATGCACATTCATAATAAAATATTTGGTTGAAGAGGAAGAGCAAAAACTAATGGACCTACTAAGAGAATATAGAAACGTCTTTACTTGGATGTACAAAGATCTTAAGGGTGTCAATCGAGACATTTGGTTGCATAGAATACCAATGGTACCTCATGAAAAACCTTCCAAAAAGATACCATACACATACAATGATATCTACTCAACCAAAATAAAGGAAGAAATAAAAAATTTGTTGGTTGTGAGATTCATATAGAGATTGAGCACATTGATTGTGTGTCACCTAATTGCTAGTTGCCAAGAAGAACAGAATACTTAGGGTAATGGATTAATCTAAAGAAGGTCAATCTTGCCACAATTAGGGACAATTACTCTCTACCTATCATAAAACATTTGTTGGAAAAGGTAGCATAAAAGGAAGTATACAACTCCCTTGATAGGCTCTCAAGGTATGATCATGTGGCCATCATCCTTGAATATCAAGACAACACATCCTTTGCTATCAAGTGTAGCATTTATGCCTTTCAAGTTATGCAATTTGTCTTAACCAATAGTCTTGCAAAATTCCAACAATTAATGTGCATGTATTCAAGGAATTCTCAAGGAAGAGTATGGAATTGTATGTAGATGACCTTTGAACTTACTCTTCACATAGATAATTTAAAAATTTCAGAATCACAATGAATATTTCACAAGTCTCACTAGTATAGAGCATGCTTAAACTTTAAGAAATGTGTGTTCATGGTAAAACAAGGCAAGATCCTAGGACAAATTGTTTCAAAGAATGGAATCTCAATAGATAAGATAAGATAAAGGTGATCCTAGATCCCCCAAGGCCTAAGAATGTAAAGAAAGCAAAAGCATTTATGGGTCACTATGGATATTACAAATGGTTCATATACATATATGCAATGATAACAAAACCACTACATGGACTATTGACTCACTTTGAATGTATTGAAGATTGTGAGAAGGCATTTAATGAATTGAAGAAATGGTTGAGCTCAGCTCCCATACTCAAGGTACTAGATTCAAATAAGCCTTCCACATTCATGCAGATGCATCCAACTTTGAAATCACATGTATACTTGCACAACTAATTGATGAATGAAATTTGGATATTCCCATAGCTTACACTATCCAACAATTGAATAGCACTAAGAGCAATCACACTACCATTGAATGAGTATTAATGAATGGTGTATGCAGTGAATAATTTAGAAACTATTGTTTGATGAATGAATTTAAGTTTTTGTGTACAACCAAGCATTGTTTTACTTGGTGAAAGAACCTTTTAATACGAAGAGAATAATCAGATGCTTCCTGCTACTAATAGAATTTGAATTTGAAGTGGTACTGAAGAAAGGAAACACTCACATATGTAGCTCAAGCATAAGCACCACTCCTTTACTTGTCAATCCGCGGAGATGTGAGGACTAGTATGAAGACCAAGAGCATGCGAAGGCACAAATGTGTGAGTGAGAAGCACACTACCATGCACACACATACACACACACATGCACATAAGGCAAAGAGAGGAACAATGGAAAGCTTTTATTGCAAAGGAACTCTCTTACAAAGATTCAATCTCCAACTAGCTAACTCTCTAACAAGCCAACCTCAAAAATGAGCTCTCTAGCTCTTTTTATAGTTTTTTGACTAGCTTTGGCCATATCCACACCTAGTGTTTGACCTAGTTAAAAATTAGGTTCCAAGGCTTATTTGAGGGCTCAAATGAATTCCAAAAATTGTGAACATTTATATGTAGATACTTATAATGCTCCTCAAGCTCGAGGACTCCTCGGCTAATTATATTTACAATGGTTTGTAGTGATCAAAGTCATTGTTTTCATAGGGATTTCTTCTAAAAATTTGACATATGCTTCTTGGAGCACCCTAGATGCTCCATCTTCTTTTGTGTCCACTTCTTTGATGCGCTTCCATGCTTTGTGTTTGTCCTTGAGTGTCAACACTCCCCCCTCTTGATTTTGTTGTCCCTGATAGACCCTTTGTCTAGTGGTTATTCCATGTAGTACCTTGAGAGCTAGTGTCCATCCTCTATGAACAAGAGCCATCCATCTTCCAATTGTAGCACGTTTGGTTGTCTGGTTCTTCATTTGTCATTGCGAGCCTGTGCAAGTTGTAGTCCCTTGGTATGTACTTCTTCCTTGGATTCTTGCGTGATGATATGTTTTTGAGCTTTCAGAAGTTGCAAGTTTCTCGAAAGAGTGTCAAGGCTGATTTGGAGCAACTATGAGAAGTGGATTGCTTTCTTGCTATTATAGTTGTAAACCACAGTCCTCTTGATATTTCAAACATGGATTTCACAGTTTCCAGGCCACGTAGTTGTAACCCATAATGAATGATGGGTAAGTGTGCTAGTGCATGGATTGAAGGAAATATGTGCCTTGCGCACAACCTTGTAATGTGGCCCTATGCATGCCTACTTGGGGAATGCATTTCAAAACATATGGTGCAAAAAATGTTGGCTCTGGGCTAAGTCCGCAAGGGCATGCTGACGAAGAGGTTTCCTATTCTAACATTGTGATAGTGTTGCCAAAGTAGGGGATTCTTACTGATGTGAAAGGTCAATCGGTGTTCATCTCTTCGTGTTGTACTCCCATCATGGTGATTGACGATGGGCTTTTCTGTCATTGTTGATGGATGTCCCTGTTAATGAATCATTAATGAGATTCTTTGAGCGCATGGTACTATTCTTGCTTTTTCTTTTCTTTCTTCTTATTTTTTTCTTCCTCTTGTCTCTTTTTTTCTCTTTTTTTGAGAGAAGCAATGTCATAAAACAAGAAGAAAGATGTTAGTATCAGAAAAATAATTTACATATATTAAATGTGTCTCATGTGCCTGGGATTCTCAATTGTGTCTATGCATGGCCGTGTAATGTGGCCCTATATTAATGCATACTCTGGAAATGCATGACCTGAATGGTGCAAAAGATAGGGTCCTGAGTCGATCAAGGCTCTCACAATCCTTAGACTCTTTCCTTGTCCTACCTCTATGGTCACAAAGGGACATCCATCGATTATTCGAGAAGCGATTACGCTCGATGTTTGGCACATGGCCATGTGATATCTTGGGGCATTGCGATTAACATCTAGGCCTTGTTGCCTTATGCTCTCTTACCTCTACCTATGCTTCCTTTCTAACCCTTAATGCTTCTGCTTTTCGCTTCTTAGCAGTGTTGAGTCTCATTAGCATATCCTTTGTAAGAGGCTCATGATACAGATTGACTCTACATCCACTAATATAGTTTGGCAAGATGTCACCTTCTAGCATGGCCAATTGAAGCGCACAACTAGTGGAAATTCTGTTAATGATCATGGATCCATATCCTCTTTTTTCCAATTTACGAGCATGTTGCTTTAGTGTGTAAACCAACACTAGGTCTCCCTCTTTCAATCCTTTATCCTTGATGTGTGCATCAAAGTATGCCTTTTGTCTTTTCTTTGCAGCGCTCGTAGCCTCGTTTCACTTAAGCACTGGAAAGAAAAGACAAAAGGCATGCTTTGCCTTTTGTCTTTTCTTTGTCTACTACCGCTCATAGCCTCATTTCACCTAAGCATTCTAGATCAAAGATCCTGGATGAGAACTTGTGTCCATTCCACTCATACTCTTGTGCTACTTTTAAGTCGGGATCAAGAAGTCTAATGGGAACACCGCATTCTATCCACAGACCATCTGAAATGGGGTGGCATTGAGTACCATTTTGTAAGCAACTCGGTAAGCCCAAATAGCATGATGAAGCTATTTGTCCCAATCAGAGCATTTATTATTTACGAGTTTTGTCAATACATTACAGAGGATCTTATTTGTGCTCTTGGCTTGTCCGTTAGCTTGTGGATGATAGGGGGTAGACTTCTTATGAATCACCAAGAATTCTTGGAGAAGGTTTTCAATCATGTTTTTCAAGAAGTGCATACCTCTATCACTTACTAACTATATTGGTAACCCGTATCTTGTGAACACATTTTTGAATAAGAATTTAGCTATGGTTTGAGTATCATTCTTTGTTGCAGCTTTGACTTCTACCCACTTGGTAAGGTAATTTGTGGCCACAATAATGTATTCTGCATGGGAGTTTCTAGATGGGGAGTTAATAGGACCTACAAAGTCTATGCCCCACTTCAAGAATGCACGTCCTCCCACCATTGCCCTCAAAGGCATCTCATCTTTTCTAATCAGATATTGTGGACGTTGGCATGTATCACATCTCTTCACATAGGTATGTGCATCCATATGAAGATTTGGCCACCAAAGACATGAGAATAGAATGGTCTTGATTACTCGATCAGGCCCAAAGTGTCCTCCTGCCACACCACCCATGTGCAGTTTCTAAGATTTTTAAATAGTTTGATTCGTGAATGCACAGTCTCAAGTAACCATCTTTGCCTCGTCGATATAGGTTGTCTCCTACTAGGGCATAGCCTTGAGCCTCTTGCTCCATGCTTCGTCTTCTTGCTAGACTAGTCTCACTGGGTAGTGTTCATAATTTCATAAATTCTACCAATGGAGCACTCCATTCTAGAATTAATGACACATGATAAAGGGTAGCATACTCCACTGGGGTTTTTCCTAGTACACTAGACAATTCTTAATCCACTCCTGTATTTCTTTATCCATACTAGGCCATTACACTTCTAAACACTTTAGATTTTGCAATGTTCGTTGTTTAGAATAGTGATTCCCTAGCAATCCTTCATGGGCTTGTTGCAACCAACTGTTATGTTCATCCTCCTCGACACAACAAGCTAATACACCCTCTCTATCTTGTTTGTACATACTTCCTACCAATATTTGATATTTCTATGATTTTACAATTTCTTCTTTGTTCAGTCTTCACATTCTTATTTGTGGGTCCAAAGGTTAGGATAGGTACCAACTTATTTTCCCATTTAGGAATAACTTCTAAATTGAACAGATAAGCATCAGGTATTTCATCAGAGGCTCCTTGCGGTGAATCTCCTGAAGTGATGTGAGAAAGGTGATCTGCCTTGAGGTGGGTTCTACCTTTCCTAACAACCACTTCAAAGTCATATTCCATTAGTAAGAGGAACCATCTTATTAAGCATCATGTATTGCAAGGTTTATTGAACAAATATAATAAAGCTTGATGATCACTGAAAAACTTGAACTTGTTGGCCGATAGATAGTGTCTAAACTTCACATATACCATGCCTAAACCTTCTCGCTTGGTTGTTGTATAGTTTCGTTCAGCCGCATTCAGTTGTCTACTAGCATATGCTATACGAAAATATAGATTTCCTTCACCTATGGGTTGTGCTAGCACACATCCTATTGTATAATTGGATGCATCTACATGGACATGGAATGGTTTATTCCAATCAGGAGTGGTTAGTATTGGTGTTGTGCACAAATGTCTCTTCAGTTCATTGAAGGAATTTTCGCATTCATCATTCCACTCAAAGTTTGTCAGCAGAGCATAAACAGGTTTAGCTATGATTGCATACATGTGAAAAAACCTATGATAATATCCACAATGGCCCATAAAGGCTTGTACCTCTTTAGCATTCTTTGGCCTTGGCAACTCTGCTATGGCTTTGACTTTTTCCTCATTTGTTGATATTTCGTTCTTAACAACAATATGATCTAAGATCTTACCTTGACGTACCATGAACACACAGTTTTCTGGGTTCAGACAAACTCGATATTCTCTACACTTGTTGAAGATCTGTCTAAGCTCTGGGATGTGGTTTCTTCTCTCTTAGGAATGAGCACATAAATCATCCACATATACTTATAAGCTCTTTTGCAAGAACTCTTTGAACACATGACACATGAGCCTTTGGAATGTTGTAGGTGCATTGGTGAGTCCAAATGGCATCACACCAAATGCAAAGATTCCCACTCTGTGGCAAAGGCCATTTTGTGTTGATCTTCTAGGGCAATGGATACTTGTTTGTAACCTAAAAATCCATCAAGGAAGCTATAAACTTCCTTGCCCTCAACACACTCCAATAAATGTTTAGTGATTGAAATTGGAGAATTATGTCTAATCATAGGGGCATTAACCTTTTTAAGGTTAATACACACTCGCAACTTCTCGTTCTTCTTGGGCACCACTACAATGGGGGACACCCATTCAGTATGCTCAATCTCATAGATAAATTCAACTTCAATCAATCTTTCAATTTCTTCTTTTATTTTGGTTTCATAAGTGTCATTATATGTGTAGGGCTTCTGTTTGGTGGGTTTGGCATCAGCCGTCATGGGGATCGTATGAGAGCATATTTCTAGATCTACTCCCTTTAGGCCTCTATATGTCCATGCAAGCATGTCCCTATATTCCCTTAATAAAGCTACAAGCTCTACTTCTTCTTCTACACTTAGGTCTTGTCCTATGTACGTACATCGCTCTTTGTTCTCTTCAATGGTTACTACAATTTTCTTGGTCTTTTCTTTATTATCATATACTTCTCCTATGATGGCCTCTCTCTTAGGCATTCGTACCAAAATTTTTTGGTCTTCAACTTCATATTTCTTGAAATTCTCTGGTACTTCAAACAATGATTTCTCCTCTTCTTGTTTCATTACTTTTCTTTTCTTTTTCTTTTGACTACCTTCACTTTCCTCCCTTGAATTTATAGTTTTAATGCTTGTGAGAGATTCTTCTTCTTTTTTAGTAAATACTCCTACATCTTCTAGATAGTGCTTCTCTGAGTTAAAGCAACTATCCATCACAATGGACTCTAGATCATTGTCATCCTCTTCTTCTTCTATGGCATCACTAGAGTCACACTCTAGCATCCATGGAATCAAGAACATAACCTTCCATTGGTGGTGATCTTTCTCTTTCAACAATTGGTTGAGCCTGTGGAGGTAAAGAAACCTGCGGCTTGTTTACCAACTGCTCCAGTCTTTCTAGTAAGCCCTAGAAATGCAAACCTGGTTTGATAGAATTTGTCTGATTGAACAATTGATTGGTCTCTAGCATAGCTTGAGCTAGTTCTACCATTTTCATGCACATCTTTGTCCGTTCAATCTCCAAATCTGCTCTAGGGTAACTCTTGTCAAGGTTTGTAGCCATTGGACCTTCTTGAAGTCGAGCTCGGTAGGCCTTAAACATCATGTCCAAGCCTTTTGGGGTTCGATCTGCGAGAACATGCCCGTAAGGCCTGGGGTTAGGATTCGTATACATGACATTTGAGTATTTGGGCTCCCAATTTTGTTCCATAGGTGGTGCCTCATATTGATATGGATAAGTCTCACTATGCTCAGGTGACTTTGTGTAATAAGCTTGTGGACTATCTTCATAGGAGTAGTCAAAACTCTGAGCATGAGGATCATTCTCTACTACCAATGGGGTCATTGGAACCAATGCTCTATTAGGGTTCTCCTCTACCACTGCATACTTAACTAGAATCATGTTGGCAAGAGGTGGCGATTGGTTTCCTAAGACCGGTTGTGGCCTATGTGGGGACTGATATTGTTGTTGTGGCCTATAATATGGCTATTGGTAGTGATTTTGATGCCTACCCTGCTGGTAAGGTTGCTGCTAATTTTATTTGACATCCTACCTATTGTATGGACAATTTTGAGCTATGTGGTTTGTGTATTTTCTCTAAATTGTGCAATATGGAGCATTCAAGTTTCCTTGGGGTTGAGCCACCATCGGACAAACATTAGCCATGTGGTCTCCTCCACAGTTGTAACATTGCTTCAATGAGGTGACCCTTGGTGGTTGTCTATTTTGAACTCCTAGCTTCTTGGCAACTTGCTCAGCTATCTCATCTATCTCAATGGAGGTTCTTGAGGTATGACTAGTAGAACTGTCAAAATCCTTATAGATTTTTTATAGTCCTAACTCCTCACCCAAATTCTCTTCTATGTCAATACACATTCGCACACACTCTTCTATGAATCTAGGCTCTTTCAAGTACACATATGATCTTAAGTTGGTGCTTAGAAAGCCATCTAAAAACAAGGCCACTTGTTTGGCCGGTGTGGGTAGTTCTAGAACAGGGCATCTTTCTAAGTACTGTCTGAACCGTCTTCCTGCAAGTCACACTATTTCTTGAGGTGTCTGCTTGAAGATGTGGATCAAGGATGATGTGTTATGCTTGATACCACTCTTGGAGAATTCTACAATGAATGCTTCTAGCAGTTGACCTATATTTTGGTAATCGTGACTATTTAGAGGTTGAAACCAAGCTAAGGTAGTACCCTTGAGAGTCAAACCAAATGCCTCAAACTGAGTAAACAAGTCCTCGACCTATTCGGCTCTTAAGACTTGTTTGAATTCGGCCACATGATCATAAGGATCCCCTAACCCATTATTGAAATTTTTCATTGTCTTGACCACTTGAGAGGGTCTAAGGGTTCTTGGGTACTCTTGAGGTTTAGGCAATGGAAACTCATTATTATCTCTTTGGTGCCTATGCACTCTATGTCTCTCTCTTTCAGGTCTTTCACCCTCAAGTCTTGATCTGTCTCTACCCACAATGTGTGCAAAGCTTACCTCAAGTCTCTCTCTCTTGTTCGTTCTTGTTGTGCTTCATAAACTTTGGATGATCCTACACATTGGAAGCCATGGGAAACATTAGACCTTGCTTGAGGGAAAATCGATTCACCTTGCCAAGTGTATGCATGCCTATCATGCTTTGTTACCGAGAACATTCTTTCCAATGTGTAATCTAGATAGACAACTTTGCCTGGTGTCTCAGGGTCTTTGATTTCGTAGATGGTGATTATTGGGTTAGGTTGATCTAGCTTGAATCTCCAAAAGGCTTCCTCCGTTTCTCCATTCAAAAATAGTTCTATACTTTGGTTGTCTTGAGGAATCCAATCTGGAGTGACACACTAGTCAAAACTGACTCGCCTCTAGGAGTCTTGAGTTCTCGTCCTAGGTCCCCTTGCTCTAGGTCTCCTATGTCATTCTCAAGAATGATATTTCCAAACTCATTTGTCCTATCAGGTAAGCTCGTAACCACATATATGGTTCCTTGCTTGTCAATGTATGAACCTTCTTTGAATTTAACCACTAGGTGTTCAAGTCCGAAGGGTTGATCTGGATTTTTGAGTCGAGAAAATTGATCGCCTCAGACCATGCTCATAGATGTATGCACCTAATCAGTTTTTCCTGATATATTCCAATTGTGTCTTATAGGGACCTTCTAGTGTCTGCAGATAGGTAGTGCTTGAGTTATGTGCAGGCCTCTCCATGCTAAAAGACATTTTTGAATCACTTGTTTTCGAGCTTAGCATGTAGGGACAACCACTAAGTTGTTTTGCCCAAGACTTAGTTGTATGGTTGACACTAGCCTCAGATGATGTAATGCTTTGTCTATCCTTGCCTAAGTGTCTGCCAGATCTCAGGTTCATAAGCCTTGTCTTCAAGTCCAAAATTTCCCCTTTGTATTGCTAAAAATCCTTTGGAGTCCCCTTGGTTTTCTATTCCAAAATTTTGTAGTACTTGAAAGGAGCTTTCCAACGAACCCAAAATCACAACAAACGGATTTTGTATGAGAAAGTTATGTCCAGTCAAGCTTCTGGGGGTCAAAACAGGCAAAAAAGACATCTCAAAGAATCGCGATTTTTTGGTTTCTCAAAATGCCTAATTTCAGAGAATCGGGATTTTCATCCAGGAAATCGACTTTCTTCAAAGCACTAAGTCCAAAGAATCGTGAATTTCTTCCAAAGAATCACGAATTTCTCAAATTTTCTCAAGTCTAGGCAATCATGAATTTCTAGCATAGAATCATGAATTTCTCAAAATTCCTCAAGTCTAGAGAATCACGAATTTCTAGCAGAGAATCGCGAATTTCTAGCAGAGAATCGTGAATTTCTAGTAGAGAATCGCTAATTTCTCAAATTTCCTCAAGTCCAGAGAATCACGAATTTCTTCCAGAGAATCACGAATTTCTTCCAGAGAATCACGATTTTCTCAAATTTTCTAAGTTCAAAAAATTACGATTTTCTAAAACTCCCAAATGCAGAGAATCGTGAATTTCTCAATTTTTCTAAGTCCAGAGAATCACGATTTTCTCAAATTCCTCAAATCCAAAGAATCGCAATTTTTTCAAATCTAAGGCCAGAGAATCGTGAATTTCTCAAAACGCATAATTCTAGAGAATTGTGATTTTCTCACTTTCAAAGAATCGCAATTTTCTCAAAAAAAAAATTAGGTGGGAAAATTTTTTGAATTTTCCAGAGAATCACGATTTTCTGAGAAAGTCGTGATTTTTTGAGTTTTTAGGCAAGAATTTTGAATTTTTACGTCGAGCCCCAAATGTGCAGAAAATCATGAAAAACACAAGCGCATGCACTCCCAAGCACTTTCTAGCTCTTTCTTGCACTCCCACAACATGAGAAATGAGGTGAAAATGGTGAAAATATACTCGAAAACAAAAAACTTCTATGAAAATGAAGATGGATGGAGATGGTGACAATGATGATGATGAAGATGGAGAAGAAAAATCAGAAAATGAACAGAAAATGAATATTTTTTAGCTTCCAACATCATAAATCTATGATCTTACCATCACAATGCTCGTCCTCGAGCAACGCTCCCCCAGCAACAATGCCAAAATTTGGTGTAGCTCAAGCGTAAGCACCAGCTCCTTTACTTGTCAATTTGCGGAGACGTGAGGACTCGTATGAAGACTGAGAGCATGCAAAGGCACAAATATGTGAGTGAGAAGCACACTAGCATGCGCACACATACACATACGCACGCACATAAGGCAAGATCAAAGAGAGGAACAATGGAAAGCTTTCTATTGCAAAGGAACTTTCTTACAAAGCTTCAATCTCCAACTAGCTAACTCTCTAACAAGCCAACCTCAAAAATGATCTCTCTAGCTCTTTTTATAGTTTTTTGGCTAGTTTTGGCCTTGTCCAAACCTAGTGTCCGGCCTAGTTAAAAATCAGGTTCCAAGACTTATTTGAGGGCTCAAACGAAGCCTAAAAATTATGAAAATTTATACGTAGATACTTCTAATGCTATTCAAGCTCGAGGCTGCCTCGGCTTTCACAAAATGGAGCTATGAAAAGGTGAAACAATATTTACAATGGATTTTAGTGATCAAAATCACTGTTTTTATAGGGATTTCTTTTGAAAACTTGACATATGCTTCTTGGAGCACCCTACATGCTCCATCTTCTTGTGTGTCCATGTTAGACTCAAGATATGACTGGCAGGAGATGGTTGAACTGTTGGAGCAAGTCTATGACAAGCCTAAGTATTGGCTTGAGTCTCACAAAGTCTTAGAAGAAGCTTTAAAAAGAAGACTATGTAAAGTTCACTTGTGAACTACCTCTTGTAACTTTTGAAGAGTTTACTTAATGTAAAAGTAAAAGAATCTTAAGTGGTTGAGTCCACTTGATCAAGAATGGAAAGAGGAGCCACGAATTCGTGATTTGTGGTAGGTAGAGAATCAAATCAATCATTGATTGATTGGAGAGTGATTGAGGGAAGTTAGCCTCCCAAACTCAACTATAAATAGATGGCAGTTTTAGTCGTGGTTAGAGAGACCTATGTGAAGACCTCCAAGAGCTGAGCTTTATGCCATATCAAGGTGTGATTACAAGGCACACATATGTATCAGTAAGTCATTGTATTGTACAAGCAATATACTTTCATTTTCATGATTATTTGAGTTCATCTTTCCATGTTCTTGTGAAGTGTACTACTCACTGCCATTACTCTCAGTTTTTCTCAGTCCGCTTGCAGAGATGTTTTCTCTGAGCTTGATGCATCATTTTCAGTGATTTAACTTGGTAAAGTTAGCTCTATAAGTCTACTATATTCTCACAAATTTTCATGTCATTTGGATGTTGCAATCTTCAGTTATGTTCATTTGAAGTCAACAGGGTCTGTTCATCTTCACTTCTCTGTCAGGTACCCGACTTTTTTACTCATCTTGTCAGAGCCATTTCTCAGTGGTTACTTATCCAAATTCAGTGATTTAAAGCTTGTTGGATTCAGCTTACTGTCTGGTATAACCATACAAACTTTCATAATCATTGGATTTCTACATTTTGAGTTATGTTGATTTTTCTGCTCACTGGTCTATTTCTGTAGCAGCCCGTGAAAATCGGGATGATGTCATCACTTGTTAAAACTCATTCTCAGTGTGTGGTTCATTATTTTTGATGAGATTACTCTTGAAAGTTAGCTCTTTAAGCTAACTAGACTTCCCCAAGAGGAATTAAGCTAATTGCTGCTGTGCTTAGAGAATTATGTAAAACACTGGACAGGTGTATGAACCAAGAATAGCAAGTTTTCATCTCTGAGCTAACTCCAACTTATCTATTTTGATCTATCTTTTTGAGAGTGATCTTCCAAGGTACATAGGGTGTCTAATACATCCATTGGCAAGCTAAAAGGGCCCACCATATACTCCTGGAGTTCATTTGGCTGGTGTAGATCAAGGATTTTGCAACACCTCTTCATCTTCAAGCACATACCTATCCATCTCTTCACAGTGGTATCAGAGCAAGGTTGGACAACATGGCAGATGGATTTCCTTCATCAATTGACAAATTAGACAGAGGTAACTACTCAGCTTGGTCATTAAGAATGGAAGCCTATCTCCAAGGTAGAAGTTTATATGGTTATGTGGTTGGAGATAAAGTTATGCCAAGTTTCAGGAACAAAAGTCAACCAACACAAGAAGAGCAAGAAAGATTGAGCACATGGTGCTCCAAGGATGCACTTGCAAGGTCTTATCTCCTCAACTCTATCTCAGATTTTTTGTTGCCTCACATTAGAAGTTGTAAGACATCTCAGGAAGTGTGGGATGCACTTGAAGCTTTCTTTTCTTCAAGTACCAAAGCTAGGAAGCATCAACTATGGCTGGATTTCACAACTCTCAAGAAGGCTCCCAAACAAAATGTGACTGATTTTGTCACAAAGCTCAAGGACATAGCGGATCAGTTGGGAAGCATTGGAGAGGTAATAGATGAAGAGCAAATTGTAAGGCAGGTCATCAATGGATTGAAGGCAGATGATAAGTGGGAAGCATTCACCACAGCTATGGATTTGTACATGGACATGCATGTACCTGATTTCAACACACTCATTGGACAACTACTTACTCAAGAGGCAAAGCTTATCAAAAATGGAGAAAGCTCTAAAGGTAATCAATCTTCAGCTTTATACACAGATAAAAGCAAGTCTAAAGATAACAAAGGAAAGGCAAAGAAAGTGGATGATGAAGCAGGTACATATCAAGCTAACTATGCAGGTAGAGGAAGACATGGCAGAGGTAGAGGAAGAGGAGGTAGACAAGGCAGGGGGAGATCCCAAGACTCCAACTCATGTTCTATTTGTGGATTAACTAATCATACAACTGAAAATTGCTTTAGGAATTCCAGGAATCAAAGAGGCAGAGGATGCAATAGAGGAAGTTATGGCTACTCAAGAGGAAGGTTCAACAACTACCATGGCAACTACAACAACTACAATCATTCAAACTATCAAGGAGGCTACAAAGGAAGGAGAGACTACAATAACTACACAGAAGACTCAAACAAAGAGGATTCATTATTGATCATGAACATGGCTATGCCACAAGGTAAATCTGATGAGCATATTTTCTACATAGATTCAGGTTGTTCAAATCATGTGGCAGGAAATGTGGCACTCCTATCAGATTTAGAAGATCCAAGGAATAAGCATGAGGTACAAACAGGAGATGATACAAAACATCCTGTGGAGAAAATAGGCAATGTCAAAGCACCTGATGGAAACATCAACCTACTCAGTAAGGTACTCTATGTCCCTACCATTACAAAGAATTTGATAAGTGTTGGGCAGATAGTCGAGAAAGGGTTGCAAGTCAGGTTCACAAAAGCAGGAGCATTTGTTGAAGATCCAAGTCAAGGATTCAGAAGAATTGCAAAAGGTGAAAAGACAGGTAGATTGTTCACATTTGAATTACAGGACACTAGAAACATTGCTTTCTTTAATTATGGTAGTCAGACACTCACAGAATTGGAAGTATGGCACAAAAGGTTAGCACATATTGGTGAAAGGTCATTAAAGCAAATCTGCAGGGACCAAAGTGTACTTGGACTTCCTAATTTGTCAAAACAACATATGATTTATAAGTGTAGTGCATGTCAATTTGGAAAGTCTCACAGGTTACCATTCATGAAGAAAGGTTATATGCATGGAGATCTCTTGGAGTTGGTTCATACAGATGTATGGGGACCTAGCAAGGAAGCTTCAATATCTGGATCAAGGTATTATGTTTCCTTTATTGATGATTGCAGCAGATGGACTATCCTATTCTTTATGAAACACAAAGATGAAGTTTTTTCATGTTTCAAAAGATATTTGGCTCTTGTGGAGAATCAAACAGGTAAATCACTAAAAAGGCTAAGGTCAGATGGAGGGGGAGAATACTTCTCCCATGATTTTGATTATTTTCTTCAAGAAAGAGGAATCAAAAGAGAGGTAACTACAAGGTACACTCCTGAGCAAAATGGAGTGGCAGAAAGGAGGAATAGGACAATTGTTGAAGCTGCAAGGTCTATGTTAAATGAAAAGCATTTACCTAATTACTTATGGGCTGAGGCTATATCTACAGCCACTTACTTGATTAACAGGTTGCCTTCAAAATCCCTTGATGGGATGACTCCATATGAGGCTTGGAATGGAAGAAGACCAAGCTTAGATCATTGTAAAATTTTTGGATGTATTGCTTTTGCTCATGTTCCTTCACAGGTTAGAGGCAAGATGGATCCAAAGGCAGAAAGGTGTGTATTTATTGGATATGACAACAATCAAAAGGGCTACAGGTTATACAACCCTACCAACAAAGGATTCTTGGTAAGCAGAGATGTAGTTTTTGATGAGAACAATTCATGGTATGAAGATTCATGCAGGAAGATCAATTTACCATATGATCTTGAAGAAGATTTTCCAAAGCTTGGTAGAGAACAATCAAAGATTGAAGAACAAGACACCTCAGAGGATGATGAAGAATCTCACATGGAAAAGATCAAAGCATGGAAGTCTAAAGGTAAAGCAAAATTGCAGGAATTTGGACATGAGGCAGAATCATCACATCATGGCCTAAGAAGATCTATGAGGGAAAAGAAAAAACCAGAAAGGTATGGGTTTGACACCTCATTAGTAACTAAACATTCTATCTACATAGCACAGGACATAAACCAAGAGGAGCCATCATCATTTGAAGAGGCCAAAGCAAAAACAGAATGGAAGCATGCAATGAAGGAAGAGATTGAAGCACTTGAGGAAAACAACACTTGGGATTTGGTGCCCAAGACTTCATCCATGAAGGTAATAGGCTCAAGATGGGTCTATAAACTCAAGAAGAATTCTGATGGTTCAATTAACAGGTATAAGGCAAGGCTTGTGGCAAAAGGCTTTGCACAAACTCAGGGAATTGATTATGAGGAGACCTTCTCTCCTGTGGCAAAGATGCCTACTATTAGGGTTTTGCTTAGTATTGCCTCTTCCAAGAATTGGAAGATACTTCAACTAGATGTAAAGAATGCATTCTTGAATGGTTGGATAACAGAAGAGGTATATATGGCACAACCACCTGGTTTTGAGAATCAAGTTTATCCTGATTATGTGGGTAAACTTAACAAAGCATTGTATGGTCTCAAGCAAGCTCCAAGAGCTTGGAATTTCAGGCTTGTTTCATTCTTGCAGGACAAAGGCTTTCAACCAAGCAAGGCAGATCCTTCACTCTTTATTAAAAAGAGTAATTCTGAGGTCATCTACCTATGTGTATATGTAGATGATATTATATTGACAGGAAATGATGCAGATGGTATGAAGAAAATCAAAGATCAGATGAGAGAAGAGTTCAAGATAAGTGATTTGGGTTCACTTACCTACTTCCTAGGTTTGGAAGTTGTCTACAAAGATCATGGTTTGTTTCTCACTCAAAGAAAGTACATTAAGGACATGTTGGCAAAATTCAAGATGCAAGATTGTAAGATTGCAGGTACTCCAATGGAGGTCAATCACAAATTGAGCTCACATGAAGGTGAACTCATAGAGGACATCACATCATATCAAAGTCTAGTGGGTAGTCTCAACTATGTCACATTGACAAGAGTAGATATATGTTACAGTGTGAGTGTGCTAAGTCAATTTATGCACACACCAAGGAAACCACATATGGATGCTGCCAAAAGGATTCTCAAGTATCTCAAAGGAACCATAAATGAAGGACTTTATTATCCTTATGTATCTGATTTAGGTTTGAAGCTATTTTCTGATGCAGATTGGGCTGGCTCCAAGGAAGATAGAAGGAGCACTTCAGGTTATCTTACCTTTGCAGGTTCAAAGCTTATTTCATGGTCATCCAAGAAGCAACCCACAGTTGCTCTCTCTTCTACTGAAGCTGAATATAGAGGTCTTGCCATAGCTACACAAGAAGCTATGTGGATGAAGACATTATTCAAAGATCTTGGATTGGAGTTTGGAACTCCAACTATTTTTTGTGACAATATGAGTTCTATTCATTTGGCTGCTAATCCTATTTTTCATGCAAGGACTAAACATATTGAAGTTCATTATCACTATGTACGAGAAAAGGTTCTAAGCAAAGAGATTCAAATATCATATATGTCCACTCATCAACAATGTGCAGATATTCTAACCAAACCATTGGATGGTACAAAGCTTTGCAAATTCAAGGCTATGATTGGTTTGCAGGTAATCTTGGAAGATTGAAGACCTCAAGCATACTTGGCTTGAGGGGGAGCTGTTGGAGCAAGTCTATGACAAGCCTAAGTATTGGCTTGAGTCTCACAAAGTCTTAGAAGAAGCTTTAAAAAGAAGACTATGTAAAGTTCACTTGTGAACTACCTCTTGTAACTTTTGAAGAGTTTACTTAATGTAAAAGTAAAAGAATCTTAAGTGGTTGAGTCCACTTGATCAAGAATGGAAAGAGGAGCCACGAATTCGTGATTTGTGGTAGGTAGAGAATCAAATCAATCATTGATTGATTGGAGAGTGATTGAGGGAAGTTAGCCTCCCAAACTCAACTATAAATAGATGGCAGTTTTAGTCGTGGTTAGAGAGACATATGTGAAGACCTCCAAGAGCTGAGCTTTATGCCATATCAAGGTGTGATTACAAGGCACACATATGTATCAGTAAGTCATTGTATTGTACAAGCAATATACTTTCATTTTCATGATTATTTGAGTTCATCTTTCCATGTTCTTGTGAAGTGTACTACTCACTGCCATTACTCTCAGTTTTTCTCAGTCAGCTTGCAGAGATGTTTTCTCTGAGCTTGGTGCATCATTTTCAGTGATTTAACTTGGTAAAGTTAGCTCTATAAGTCTACTATATGCACACAAATTTTCATCTCATTTGGATGTTGCAATCTTCAGTTATGTTCATTTGAAGTCAACAGAGTCTGTTCATCTTCACTTCTCTGTCAGGTACCCGACTTTTTCACTCATCTTGTCAGAGCCATTTCTCAGTGGTTACTTATCCAAATTCAGTGATTTAAAGCTTGTTTGTTGGATTCAGCTCACTGTCTAGTATAACCATACAAATTTTCATAATCATTGGATTTCTACATTTTGAGTTATGTTGATTTTTCTGCTCACTGGTCTATTTCTATAGCAGCCCGTGAAAATCGGGATGATGTCATCACTTGTTAAAACTCATTCTCAGTGTGTAGTTCATTATTTTTTATGAGATTACTCTTGAAAGTTAGCTCTTTAAGCTAACTAGACTTCCCCAAGAGGAATTAAGCTAATTGCTGCTGTGCTCAGAGAATTATGTAAAACACTGGACAGGTGTATGAACCAAGAATAGCAAGTTTTCATCTCTGAGCTAACTCCAACTTATCTATTTTGATCTATCTTTTTGAGAGTGATCTTCCAAGGTACATAGGGTGTCTAATGCATCCATTGGCAAGCTAAAAGGGCCCACCATATACTCATGGAGTTCATTTGGCTGGTGTAGATCAAGGATTTTGCAACACCTCTTCATCTTCAAGCACATACCTATCCATCTCTTCACATGAACCACACCTTAAGAGGGAGGATTAGGAAGTAATCCTCAACCATAGCTTTTGGGGCAAGTGGTTAGCCCATCATACTCCTAGCTGGTAGGTCTTGAGTTCAAATCCCACAGTCCACTTCTTTGATGTGCTTCCATGCTTTGTGTTTGTCCTTGAGTGTCAACAACATATGGTTAACCAACTATCTAGAATGACATAGGACAAACCACCTTATGGAGTGATGGATAAACTCCCAAATGCATATCTATTCAACCTAGAAGTAGTCCCATCACGAGTAGAATCAATAGTTTACATATTGACTCATGGACCTAAGCATAGCATAAAACCCCAGAACTCACATACGACATGCTCATGAGACTATCTAGATGATTCAAGAAGCCTATTCTAGAAGATTGGAAATTTTATATAAACTTGCAATGTATTGATCTAATATGAAAACGAATGTGTAGAACATGTCTAGGTTATCTTATGATAGTGTTAGAATGAAGTAGAACAATGATAGAATTCCTAAAGCACAAACAATAGCTTCATGGACTAGTGCAACAAGAAAACAAGCACTAGAAAAAGGTGTGTCTCTTTTATGCCAACATCATGTAAATCTACATTAGAAATGGAATAATCCACATCATCATTTGAAACCTCCAAAGGGTAAGAAGTTGTCGATAGCCTTTGCTTTTAGATCTATACCCAATAAAAATACATTTCAATACCTTATCATCCAATTTTTTTGTGTTTTTGTTCATGCATTAATGCATATGCCAGACAACCAAACAATGAAAATGAGCAACATATGGCTTTGGGTCCATACAAACAGCCAAAAATGCATTGAAACCAAAAGACATATACTCCCTCACTCAATCAGAATGGATAGTAACCATCTAACATGCTAATATATTTTCAACCATAACGAGGAACTCATCGAAGCACATAAGCACTTTGGACTTTGCTTTCACTAGATCAACTCATGCATGCCTAGAAAATTCATCCATGAAAGTCACAAAGTATAGGTATTTCCCAAGTGAAGGTGTCTACATACAGTTACAGACATCACTATGAACAAGCTACATTTATGTGTAGCTCTAACTAAACTATCTTTGGGGAAGGAAGAGTGGTGGATTTTACCCATAATACAACACTCACAGACATGCTTAGAAGGTGTCTCAAGTATGGGCAGAGAGGACACATTTCAGATTTCTATAGGTGAAGCAACTAGCAAAATTTAGATGACCAAAGTGTGTGTGTCAAGTTATGCATCTGAAATAGCGTGAGAATCATGAGTTGCACATGTTGAATTATTCTTATATTTTGCATAACCTATGATTTTAGATGGCCCATGACATAAATTCCAAAAGCAAGGGTAACATCACCATCCATGGGATCATGAATTGTGCATCCACCCTCAATAAATCTAACAACTAAGCCAATCTTGGCTAGAGTTGAAACTGATAACATATTTTTCTTGATCCCTGGCACATATAAGGCATCCGACAATGTTAAAGAGATACCATCAACCATAGTGAGAATGATCTTCCAACTCCCATGAGAGGATAAGAGAACTTATTAGCACATCTGATAGTATTCGCTATAGGACTAGACTCGAGTGAAGTGAAGAAACTATGTTGCAAGGTAATATGTTTGGTTACTCCACTATGAAAGTACCAAAGGTCTGAGTCTACTACAAACATACACTAATCATGAGAACATGGTTCATAATTGCAACAAGTAGTAAACACCCATTCTTCCTTCTAAACAAGGTTAGATACCCTATTTTAGGTGTAAAGGCCTCTACAACACTTCTATATCACTATCCTCAGTTTCTATATGCGCTATTCTATTCCGGTTCTATTCCCATATATCTTCTGCTCCCTTCTTCACTCATATGTATACATTTTGTTCCGAGATTCAAAACTCGTATTTCTGGAAGTTTCTATAAACTATATTACAGTCGTGAATTTGTCCCTTCACTAAGGTTTGATTTTTTGAATGCTTTGTTTCTGCTTCTCTTTGTCTTTCTTCGTCTTTATGTCTATCTGTATGTCAAATTTGTGAGTGATTCTTCAACATTTATGTGTTGCTTCATTCCATTTAAGCTCCCATGATTTGGCGTCCGCTTTACATGTGGTCTCTATCTCAACCTGTTTCCTCTTCTCTTGGGTAAGCTGCTCTTCTAATACTGAAAACTTGGCTTGTAACTCTTGTATGTTTGGGTCAACATTGCTTTCCAATGGCTGATTCAATAGAATAGAGTCATTTAATTCTTTATTTCGCATACGTAGATTATCGGCTTTGTCTATATATACTTTGATCTGACTTTCTAGTAGTTTGCTATGGTTGAGCATCCTGATTTTCTGAGCTTCATACATTGCATGTTGCTTTTTCAATGTCTTCACTTCATCTTGAAGCTCCGATATAGATGTAGTCATTTAGGAAAGTTTGTCTTTTAGCAACGCATTTTCTTCCTGGACATGATTGCATTCTTCTATCTTTCTTGCCAAATATTCTATTTTCTAAACAAGTTCTTTCTGAATGGTTATACTTCTTGCAGAAAGCTCTTCACTTAGGTTTTGGAATCAGTTTCTTGCCTCAAACAATTCTGCTTTTTTCTTTTCCTCGTCCATCAAGATGTTTTTTTTTTTGTCATGGCAATCTCTATCATGTTCTTGACTATAGGTTTTAGCTAGTTTATATCTACATTCATCCAAGTTTTTGATATAATTGGCTCTTCTCCTGTTTGCACATCTTTACCATGTTCCACATGTAATGTCTCTTGGTATGGTTGCCTTATATGGAGGTGAATATGTGGTTCACCCTTCTCAATGGGGTTGGTATTTTCTTGTATTGCGGGTTCCTCATAAGGTATCTTATTAGAATCCACCCCCACATCCAGAGGTGATGGTTCAGCCACAACCCATATAGGTAATACAGGTTCTTCCTCATCTTCTATCTCGGTGGTGTTTGGTTCCATCTTTGGATGTATCATAGTTTTGAGCTTTGGAGGTGACCTTGAGTGATATCTTCGTATGCTCATTCAATTGTATGATATGCTCTCCTTCCATAGATGCTTCCTTCAAAGGCTCAATTTGTGCTCCTTGTTCATCCTCCTATTCCTCTGATTGTAGGACTTGATTGAGTTCCTCCCATTCTTCTCCCATATGCTCATCCATTTGGATTTCAATATTGAGGGTGTCATGATCATGTGATGACTCATCATCTAAACTAGAATCGTCTAATCCCAATTCTTTATACTGGTCTTGGCGGGATGCCTTCCATGTTGCCTATGGTACTTGCCCTATGGCACTGGTGGCCTTGTACTAGAAGGTTGATTTGACCTCTCATCTAAGCATGTGTGGCTTCTAATGCGGTGGATCGATCCGTTCTTGTAATGGCTAGAGCTTATGTTAGTGGAACCTTAGGAAGTTCATGTGTTCTTTTGGACTGAGGGGTTTGTGATACTTCAATCATTTGAGCTCGTTTGGCACCTCGCATAGTTGTTTCGGAGCTCGTACCAACTTCCTCCACAAGGGTTACGCCCTTTCTTTTCTTTGGTATTGTAGTAGCCTTCACAGATCTTGCCATTTTTGTGGTGGAGATCATAGGTCATAATCAATCTTTCATGTTCAATGCTTGATATATGAGCAGTGTCAAAGCTGAACTTTTGTTTAAGAACTTTTTGTGGCCCCATTGCTTTTTGGATTCAAATATCCACTCTTGAATGTATGGTGTCATATTGATCTGATGGAGAGTGTTAATCTAAAAAAAAGAACAAGTTATCCTTGAAGTTAGAGCACCTCTATAACAAGAATAACTTAAAACCTTCACCAATTTGGAGGATCAATACTTAATTTCCAAAATCTTGAACAAACTGTGAAGAAGGTGACTCCACAGAAAGTCTACTACACATAACTCACTCATTGACTTATCAAATGTGTAAGGTTTTTAATAAATCTTTGCAGAAGGTGTTGCCTATAGTTTGTGCACCTCCTCCAAGTTAAATCATTCCAAAATACTCAGTAGATCTTGAGAAATGATCTTAACAAGTCACCTATGTCTAAAATTGTAGTTCTTTACAGTCGACTTTGACACCTGCAACTTCTAAAGCTTGGTTCTCTCAAACTAGAACTCATTTATGCAAATGTTTTTATAGTTTTTTGACTAGTTTTGGCCCTGTCCAGACCTAGTGTCCGGCCTAGTTAAAAATTAGGTTCCAGGGCTTATTTGAGGGCTCAAACGAAATCTAAAAATTATGAAAATCGGTACGATGGTACTTCTAATACTCCTCAAGCTCGAGGACTCCTCGGCTTGCACAAAATGGAGTCTAATCTACCAAAAACGGGGTTTACAATGTTTGTGTAGTGATTAAAATCACTTGAGTTATTCATAATCCATGGAAAAAATGATCTGGCCTTGTTGCCGTATTGTGCATGATTCCTCTGTTGCTTTGTGTGCCAACAAAATGCTTTGGGCCATACATGGCTTACCTTCCAACTTAAATTTTGACTCCTCATTTGTGCAAAACTTTACACTGTGCACTGAGAAATAATCAATTCTTTGATCATCGAGATTGCGTCTGTTTCAGAAGACACTTAACACTTCTTCACATATGAATGTTCCTACTCATAATTCTCACAGCCTATTTACAATTAGGCCCTCAATCTTTAACCATAGACTCATTAACTGTGGAATTATACACCTACAAAAGGATTATTGAAATGATCAAACACAGAAGGAGAACTCTCAGAAATATCCGGCGCAACTTTTCTTCATTTCTAGAAAACTTTACATCTGAGTGATGAGAGAGATCTTACTCGCTTCTAAAGTGTCTAATGACTCATACAACTTCTAATTTCTCTATTCACATGATCTCTCATATTTGCCCCGACATTTTCCTTGTATATATATAGGCAAATATGTACAAACTCATAATCATACAAAAGTATAAGTGATCTATCTCTGAATTAATGTACATATGTATACACATCTTTAGTCTCTGATCATACACTTTCTCGATGCTTCATAACTTGATCTTTTATTCAATTCTTGACTTCAAAACTTCATCAAAACTTCAATTGTTGATTGCCTTGCACCAACAGCTCCCCCTCAATCATCAATTGAGGTTTTCTCTAACTTCTTTATACCTGCCATGTCTTTGAATCTCTGTAGTTTTGGTCCATCCAAGCTTTTGGTTAGCATATCAGCTATCTGATCTTTTGTTGAAGTATGTATAACTTCAATCTCTTTATCCATCACCTTCTCTCTTAAAAAATGATACTGAGTCTCAATGTGTTTAGTCCTAGCATGAAAAATAGGATTAGCAGCCAAATACAATGAACTCATGTTATCTCCATGAATAGTGGGTGTACTCTGAGTGATGTCAAAACTCTTCATAAGAGTCTTAAGCTATCACTTCCTTTGCAGCTCCAACCATACCTTTGTACTTAGCCTCTGTAGATGATAAAGCAGCTGTGTGTTGCTTCTTTGAACACCATGAAATTAACTTATCTCCCACATAACACAAGTATCCATAAGTTGATCTCCTATCATCAGGATTACCTGCCCAATCTGTATCACTATATATCTTGATGTTTGTATCTGATGTAAAACCATAATACAAACCTTCTTTGAGTGTACCCTTAATGTACCTCAACACTCTTTGTCCTACAACCCAATGTTCTTTCCTAGGACAATGCATGAATTGAGACAATACTCCAACTGCATATGACAAATCAAGCCTAGTTAATGTAGCATAGATCAAACTACCAACCAAACTTTGATATAGCTTCATGTCCTTGAACTCTTCTCCACCATATCTGCTCAATTTGTGATTCACCTCCATTGGAGTAGGTGCTACCCTGTAATCATCCATCTTAAACTTGATCAACAAGTTTTTCAAGTACCTTTCTTGAGTTACATACACTCCATGTTGATTGTATGAGATCTCCATGCCCAAGAAATATGAAAAGTCTCCCAAGTCACTAATCTTGAACTCTTTCTCCATTTGCTTCTTTAGGCTTTGAATGCCTTTCTCATCTGTACCTGTAAGAATTATATCATCAACATATATGCACATGTAAATGAACCCATCATCACTTGCTTTAACAAGCAAGCTACTATCTGCTTTAGATACTTGAAAACCAAGTTCCTTCAAGAACTTCACAAGTCTATAATTCCATGCCCTTGGGGCCTGCTTCAAACCATACAAAGCTCTCTTGAGCTTACATACATGATCTGGATACCTTTCATTTCTGAATCCTTGTGGTTGCTCCATGAAAACATCATCTGAAATGTAACCATTTAGAAAAGCATTCTTCACATCTAATTGACATAATTTCCAACCTTTACATGCAGCAATGGCTATGAGTGTTCCGATGGTTGTCATCTTTGCCACAAGACTATAGGTCTCATCATAATCTATAACATATGTCTTAGCAAACCCTTTCACAACAAGTCTAGCTTTATACCTAGACATACTTCCATCTGCAAACCTCTTTGTCTTGTAGACCCATTTGCATCCAATGATCTTCTGACTATTTGGTTTAGGAACCAAATCCCTGTTGGTGCATACCAATCACCAATTGAAGGCTTGGAAGATCAAATGATGAAGGAAGAATCAATTCCTAAAGTGTGGAAGAAGATTACAATCAGAGGACTAGAGAAGTGTACACATATGTACATTAGCATAGTCATAGATGACTTAGATCTTTTGTTCAGTAAGAATTATGTACAAATTATCTATAAATACTTTGAGAAAAGTCGGGGCATGTATGAGAGCTTATGTGACATTTGTTAGAAGTAAAGAATGAGGGAGAGAGAAGTCATAAGATAGAGGAAAGTGAATTTGAGTTTGCTCTCATCACTCAGTTGTATTTTCTCTGAGTAAATGAAAATTTTTGCGCCCGATGTTTCTGTGTGTTCTCCTTCTACAGTAGATCAATTGTGGAATGCTTTTGTACAAGTCTAAGTTGAGAGTTGCTTGACCTCTGTGCAAAGTTTCAGCTTCCAATTGTAATCAGGCTGAGTGAATTGAGTGTAGGAACATTCATATGTGAAGTATGTTCACTGGTTCCTAAAACAGGCGCATATTTTGAACTCAATGTTTTGGTCATTTCTCCTAGCACAGTTTAAAGTTTTGCATGAGTGAGGGCTTAATCTTTAAGTTGGAAGATAAGCTACTTATGTCTAGAAGCATTTTGTAAAACGGGTTCTATTCAAGGAGAACCAAGTCTTAAAAGTTACAGGTGTAAAGTCGACTGTTTTGGATAACAGTTTTTGACATAGGTAACTTGTGAAATCAATTTCTCAAGTTATACTTAATCTTTTGGAGTAATTCAACTTGGAATAGTTGCGCAATCTCTAGGAGATGATTCGTACAAAGTTTCATCAAAAACTTTACAGATTTGATAGGTCAATGTGAATGAACAATGCAACAGATTTTTCTGTGTATCATCTACTTCACAGATTTGTTAATTTCTGATAAGTTAGCAATTGATCCTCTAAATTAGTGGAGTGTTTGACTTACTCTTGGTATAGAGGTGCTCTAATCACAAGAGTAAGTTGTTCTTTTGGAGATTAACATTCTCCAACAGTGGTATCAGAGCAGGAGACATCAATTTCAAGGAAAGGAGGATCCCGACTGCTGCAGATTCAAGAGATTCAACACTTGAAGGACTAAGGAGTGAAAGCTTGGAGTTAAAGCTCAAGGAGAAGACTATTTGACATCAAGAAAGGCAAAAGGAGTTCAATTCGAAGTAAAGGTACATACATTGTTTGTAAAGCTTGAAGTTTCAATACACAGGTGGATACAAGATGGGAGAAAGCTTGCAGATTGATAAGCTAGATAGGGAGAACTATCCAGCATGGTCCATGAGGATGGAAGCACACCTCATGAGCAAAGATCTTATATCATTTATTACAGGAGATGAAGAAAAACCAGAGTTTGCATATCCAAGTATTCCTACTAGGGAAGAACTTGCAATGTTGAAGACTTGGATGAGAAAGGATGCTCAAGCAAGGAGTATCATCTACATGTCTGTAAATGATTACCTTTTACCTCACATTAGAGGTTTGGAAAGTGCTACAGATGTTTGGAATGCCTTGGAAGAGCATTTCCAAAATACAACTAAGTCAAGGAAGTCCTCACTATGGGCTGAGTTCACAACTTTCAAGAAGAAGAGCTCACAATCAATTTCAGATTATGTGGCAAGGATGAAAGATATTGCAGATAGCCTGGGAGCAGTGGATGAAGATATTGAAGAGGAAAAGTTGGTAAGACAAATACTTACAGGTCTAAGAGGTGATGAGAAGTGGAAGCCTTTTATATTATCCATAGAGTTGTCACTTGATCACTTTACTCCTGACCTTAATCAATTGCTAGGACACATGCTAACCTTTGAGCAGGATCTTAAAGGAGACAATGATAGAAGTACAAGTCAAGCCATGTACTCCAAGGACAAGAAAAAGAATGGCAAGGGAAAGCAATCAAATGATGATGAAGGGAATTCAAATCAAGCCAACTTCACAAAAGGGAAGACAAATTTCAGAGGTAAAGGAAGAGGAGGTAAGAACAAAGATAATGCTAAAGCTTGTTGGATTTGTGGCAGAACAAATCATTTGGCAAATGATTGTTGGTATAACAATCAAAGTGGAGGATACAACAATCAGAATTATAGTCAAAGAGGTAGAGGAGGCAGAAACCAAAGAGGTAATTTCAGAGGAAGAGGTGGTAGGACATCATATGGTAGAGGAGGTGGAAGAAACTTCCAATCTCAGTCCTACAACAATAATTATTACAATTATGCATCAGATCAGAAGGATGACATGACTCTTATCTTGAATGCAACTCGTGAATCAATGGGAGAAGATCAAAGAGTGTTTTATATTGACTCAGGGTGCAGCAACCATCTGAGTGGGAACCTATCCTTGATGACTGATATGGAAGCAAGGGTGAATGGACATACAGTCCAAACAGGTGACAATACCAAACATAAAGTGGAGAGCATTGGATCAGTGAAGACAAAGAGTGGAAGTACACTTCTGAGTAAGGTACTTTATGTTCCTACTATTCCTAAAAATTTGATAAGTGTAGGGCAAATTGTGGAGAAAGGATATGAGGTAAGATTCACAAATGATGGTGTTTATGTACAAGATCCAAATCAAGGATATAGAAACATAATTGCAGGTAAAAAGGAAGGAAGATTGTTTACTCTCAAAGTCCAAGGTAATGTGGGACATGCATTGTTTACCTATGGAGGTCAAAAGGTGTCTGAATTAGACCTATGGCATAAGAGGCTAGGTCATTTCAATGAGAGAGCTATAAAGGAGATGTCAAAGAATCAGGTGGTGCTTGGATTGCCAAACATTGAAGGGCAACATATGGTGTACAAGTGTGAAGCTTGTCAATTAGGTAAAGCACATAAGAGTTCTTATAACAAATCAGGGTACAAGTATTCAAATATGCTTGAATTGGTTCATACAGATGTATGGGGTCCCTCAAGGGACTATAGCATAAATGGATCCAGATATTATGTGTTGTTTGTTGATGATGCAACCAGGTGGATTACTTTGTATGTAATCAAGGATAAATCAGAAGTCTTCAAGACATTCAAACATTTCCATGCTTATGCAGAAAGGATCACAGGACAAAAGCTAAAGAGGTTAAGATCAGATGGAGGGGGAGAGTATTTCTCAAAAGAATTTGATGATTATTTGTGGAATGCAGGTATCAAAAGAGAAGTGACTTGCAGGTACTCCCCTCAACAAAATGGAGTAGCAGAAAGGAGGAATAGGACTCTTGTAGAGTTTGCAAGAGCCATGATGAAGGAAAAGAATTGTCCAAATTACTTATGGGCAGAGGCTATTAACACTGCAACATACCTTGTGAATAGGTTGCCTTGTAAAGCTTTGGATGGAGGAACCCCTTATGAAGCATGGTGGGGTAAGAAGCCTAGTCTTGATCATTGCAAAATATTTGGATGTATTGCATATGCTTATGTTCCTTCACAATTAAGACATAAGCTAGAACCAAAAGCAGAGAAGTATGTGTTTATTGGATATGATGATAGACAAATGGGTTACAGGTTGTGGAGTCCATCCACAAAGCAATTTCTTGTTACTAAAGATGTGACATTTGATGAGCAAAATGTGTGGTATTCAGGATCACCAAATGAGTATACAGGTGTTGAAGAAATTCAAAGAAAAGGAAAGGCAAAGGTAAAAGTTTGTGAAGAGATTGTTGATGAAGTTGACTCTAGATGTAGAGTGCAGGATCATGTAGAAGAAGGGCCAAGATTTGATCCAGAATCAAATGAGGCTGAAACTTCAAGAAGTGCAGAAATCAGGAGATCTACAAGAGAAAGGAAAGAGCCTATAAGGTATAGTTATGATACATCTTTCCTAACAACAAAAGATTATGCCTACATTGTGAAAACAGAAGAAGATCCAACTACTTATGAAGAAGCCAAAGGTAAACAGAATTGGGAGAAGGCAATGCAAGAAGAGTATGATGCTCTACTTGAAAATGAAACTTGGGAATTAGTACCAAGACCAAAGAATCAGAAAGTCATTGGATGCAAGTGGGTATATAAAACAAAGAGGTTTGCAGATGGTAAGGTGTCTAGATATAAGGCTAGACTTGTGGTTAAAGGTTATGCCCAAACTTATGGGGTAGATTATGATGAAACCTTTAGTCCTGTTGCTAAGATGTCTACAATTAGGACATTGATTGCTATTGCTACTTGCAAGGGATGGAAATTATCACAATTAGATGTGAAGAATGCATTTCTTAATGGTTACATTGCAGATGAAGTATATATGGAGCAACCAGAAGGCTTCATGGAATCAATTGGATCAGATTATGTGTGTAAGCTCAAGAGAGCTTTATATGGGTTGAAGCAAGCCCCAAGAGCTTGGAATTATAGATTGGTCAAGTTCTTGAATGAATGTGGATTTCAAGCATCAAAGGCAGATAGTAGCTTGCTAGTGAAGGCAAGTGAAAATGGATACATTTACATGTGCATTTATGTTGATGATATTATTGTTACAGGAACAGATGCTCAAGGAATCAATGAACTCAAGAAGCAAATAGAGAAGGAGTTTAAGATAAGTGACTTGGGAAACTTATCTTATTTTTTAGGAATGCAGATTGTGTATACTCAACATGGAGTATATGTTTCACAAGAGAGATACTTGAAGAATCTTCTAGTCAAGTTTAACATGGAAGATAGCAGGACCTCAACTACACCATTGGAGGTAAATCATAAATTGAGCAGGTATGGAGGTGAAGAGTTCAATGATATGAAGAAATATCAGAGTTTGGTAGGTAGTTTAATCTATGCTACCTTGACAAGGCCAGATCTATCATATGCAGTAGGTGTGTTGTCACAATTCATGCATTGTCCAAAGAAGACTCATTGGATTGCAGTCCAAAGGGTACTCAGATATATCAAAGGAACCCTAAGTGAAGGTTTGTATTATGGTTTCACTTCTGACACAAGAATCAAAGTGTTTAGTGATGCAGATTGGGCAGGTGACTCAGATGATAGAAGGTCTACCCATGGATATCTATGTTATGTTGGAGACAAGTTAGTGTCTTGGTGTTCAAAGAAGCAACATACAGTTGCTTTATCATCCACAGAAGCTGAGTATAAGGGAATGGTAGAAGCTGCAAAAGAAGTCATATGGTTGAAGACCTTGATGAAAAGTTTTGAGATTGATCATAGTACTCCAATAATTTTTGGAGACAATATGAGTTCTTTGTATTTGGCAGCTAACCCTGTTTTTCATGCCAGGACTAAGCATATAGAGATTCAGTATCATTTCTTGAGGGAAAAGGTACTTGATAAAGAGATTGAAGTGATGTACACTCCAACAAAAGAACAAGTGGCAGATATGATGACAAAGAGTCTGGATGGACCTAAGTTACAAAGGTTCAAGGACATGGCAAGTATAAAGAAGACAGAGAAAACCTCAATTGATGATTGTGGGGGAGCTGTTGGTGCATACCAATCACCAATTGAAGGCTTGGAAGATCAAATGATGAAGGAAGAATCAATTCCTAAAGTGTGGAAGAAGATTACAATCAGAGGACTAGAGAAGTGTACACATATGTACATTAGCATAGTCATAGATGACTTAGATCTTTTGTTCAGTAAGAATTATGTACAAATTATCTATAAATACTTTGAGAAAAGTCGGGGCATGTATGAGAGCTTATGTGACATTTGTTAGAAGTAAAGAATGAGGGAGAGAGAAGTCATAAGATAGAGGAAAGTGAATTTGAGTTTGCTCTCATCACTCAGTTGTATTTTCTCTGAGTAAATGAAAATTTTTGCGCCCGATGTTTCTGTGTGTTCTCCTTCTACAGTAGATCAATTGTGGAATGCTTTTGTACAAGTCTAAGTTGAGAGTTGCTTGACCTCTGTGCAAAGTTTCAGCTTCCAATTGTAATCAGGCTGAGTGAATTGAGTGTAGGAACATTCATATGTGAAGTATGTTCACTGGTTCCTAAAACAGGCGCATATTTCGAAGTCAATGTTTTGGTCATTTCTCCTAGCACAGTTTAAAGTTTTGCATGAGTGAGGGCTTAATCTTTAAGTTGGAAGATAAGCTACTTATGTCTAGAAGCATTTTGTAAAACGGGTTCTATTCAAGGAGAACCAAGTCTTAAAAGTTACAGGTGTAAAGTCGACTGTTTTGGATAACAGTTTTTGACATAGGTAACTTGTGAAATCAATTTCTCAAGTTATACTTAATCTTTTGGAGTAATTCAACTTGGAATAGTTGCGCAATCTCTAGGAGATGATTCGTACAAAGTTTCATCAAAAACTTTACAGATTTGATAGGTCAATGTGAATGAACAATGCAGCAGATTTTTCTGTGTATCATCTACTTCACAGATTTGTTAATTTCTGATAAGTTAGCAATTGATCCTCTAAATTAGTGGAGTGTTTGACTTACTCTTGGTATAGAGGTGCTCTAATCACAAGAGTAAGTTGTTCTTTTGGAGATTAACATTCTCCAACAATCCCATATCTGATTCTCCATCAATGCATCATACTCTTCCTGCATAGCCTTCTCCCAATTTTCCTTACCTTTTGCCTCTTCATATGTAGAAGGGTCTTCATCTTCCTTTACCATATAAGCATAATCTTTGGTAGCCAAAAAAAGAAGTGTCATAGCTATACCTTGTAGGTTGCCATTTGTGTCTTGATGACCTTCTGAGTTCTCCACTTCTTGAGGTTTCTGGTTCATCACATTCTGGATCAAACCTTGGCACTTCTTCAACTTCAACTTGTACTTCATTGTTCTCCTCTTCATCAAATATATGAACCTTTGATTCACCTTTCTTTTGATTCACAAGTTTTTCATCACCTGCATAAATATTGATTGTACCTGCATACCAAGTATCTTGCTCATCAAATGTAACATCCTTTGACACAAGGAATTGTTTTGTGGATGGACTCCACAACCTATATCCCATCTTCTTATCATCATATCCAATGAACACATATTTTTCAGCTTTAGGTTCCAATTTATGCCTCAATTGAGATGGCACATATGCATATGCCAAACATCCAAATACTTTGCAATGATCTAGAGTAGGTCTCTTACCCCACCATGCCTCATATGGTGTCATACCCTGCAAAGCTTTACATGGTAATCGATTGACCAAATATGTGGCTGTATTTACAACCTCAACCCACAAATAGTTTGGGAAATTTTTATCCTTCATCATGGATCTTGCAAACTCAACAAGAGTTCTATTCCTCCTTTCTGCTACACCATTTTGTTGAGGAGAGTACCCACAAGTAATTTCCCTTTTTATACCTGCATTCCACATGTAATCACTGAACTGATGAGAGAAATACTCTCCCCCTCCATCTACCCTTAGTCTCTTCAACTTTTGATCTATAATTCTCTATCAATACACATGATAATGTTTGAATGTATTGAATACCTCTGACTTATCTTTAATCACATAGATAGTGATCCATCTGGTAGCATCATCAACATAAATCACATAATACCTTGAACCATTGATATTGAAATCCTTTGATGGTCCCCACACATCTGTGTGTACCAACTCAAGCTTCTCTGAATACATAAAACCATGCTTGGAATAAGATTGCTTATGAGCCTTACCTAATTGACATGCCTCACATCTGTATGTCATATGTTGACCTGCAACATTAGGCTATCCAAGCACTGAACCATCGTTAACCATATCTTTAATACCTCTTTCATTAAAATGTCCAAGCCTTTTGTGCCAAAGATCTAACTCAGAGATCTTATGTCCTCCATAGGTGAACAATGCATGAACAACATTACCTTGAATCTTCAATGTGAAGAGTCTTCCTTCTTTCTTCCCTGAAACAATTTTTTTATACCCATTGCTAGGGTCTTCCACAAAAACTCCTTCATTAGTGAACCTAACTTCATAATCTTTTTCAACAATTTGTCCTACACTTATCAGATTCTTTGGAATCGTAGGAACATACAAAACCTTACTCAGGAGAGTACTTCCATCCTTGACCTTCACTGATCCAATTGACTTTACATTGTGCTTTGTATTGTCACCTGTTTGAACTACATGATTAGTTACCTTACCCTCCAAATCAGTCATCAAAGCTATGTTGCCACTCAGGTGATCGCTACACCCTGAGTCAATGTAGAAGACTCTTTGGTCTTCACTTTGCCTTTCACAAGTTGCATTCATTATGAATGTTGAATCCTCCTTCTGATCTGAAGCATAATTGTAGTAGGTATTTTTGTATTGCTGACTTTGGAATCCTCTACCTGCATTTCTTCCAAAGTAACCTCTACTACCTCTACCTCTGAAATTACCTCTTTGATTTTTGCCACCTCTTCCTCTTGAATTAAAGTTCTGATTATATCCACCATTATTCTAAGTATTATGCCAACAATCATGAGCTAAGTGATTTGTCTTACCACAAATCCAACAAGCTTTGCCTCCATCTTTATTACTTCTGCCTCTTCCTCTACCTTTGCCACCTCCTCTTCCTCTTAGGAAGTTAGCTTGGCTAGTTGTACCTTCATCTTCATTTGCTTGTTGCTTCCCTTTGCTATTCTTCTTCTTATCCTTTGAATACATTGCTTGACCTGTACTTTTATCACTTTCACCTTTGACATCCTGCTCAAAGGTTAGCATGTGTCCTAACAACTGATTTAAGTCAGGAGTAAAATGATCTAGTGATAATTCAGTAGACAAAATGAATGGCTTCCATTTGTCATCACCTCTCAAACCTGTGAGGATTTTCCTTACCAATTTATCCTCCTCAATATCTTCATCAAGTGCTCCTAATGCATCTGCAATGTCCTTCATTCTTGTTACATAATTTGAGATGGATTGAGAGGCCTTCTTCTTGAATGTGGTAAACTCTGCCCACAAGGATGCCTTCCTTGACTTTGTGGTGTTTTGGAAATGCTTCTCCAAAGCATTCCATATATCACTTGCACTTTCAAGACCTCTAATGTGAGGTAGCAAGTAGTCATTAACTCCCATATAGATAATGCTCCTAGCTTGAGCATCTCTCTTCATCCAAGTCTTCAAATATGATAATTCCTCCCTAGTTGGAACACTAGGATCTCTGAACTGAGGCTTTTCTTCTTTACCTGTGATATAACCTATCAAGTCTTTGCTCATAAGATGAGCTTCCATCCTCATTGACCATGCTCGATAGTTCTCTCTATCCAGTTTCTCTATCTGAAGAGAATCTCCCATCATTTCTTCACTTGTGTATTAAATCCTTCAAGCTTTATAAGGAATAAGGTTACCTTTACTTCGAATGAAGTTCCTTTTGTCTTCCTTGATGTCTTATGGCCTCCTTCTCAAGATTTGCTCTCAAGCTTTCACCTTTTGAATCTTCAAATGTTGAATTCTTTATGACTGCAGCAATCGAGGTCCTCCTTTCTTCAATTTTGATACTTCCTGCTCTGATACCACTGAAGGAGAGTGTTAATATCCAAAAGAACAAGTTATCCGTGAAGTTATAGCACCTCTATATCAAGAATAACTTAAAACCTTTGCCAATTTGGAGGATCAATACTTAATTTCCAAAATCTTGAACAAACTGTGAAGAAGGTGACTACATAGAAAGTCTGCTGCACATAACTCACTCATTGACTTATCAAATGTGTAAAGTTTTTTATAAAACTTTGCACAAGGTGTTGCTTATAGTTTGTGCACCTCCTCCAACTTAAATCATTCCAAAAGACTCAGTAGAACTTGAGAAATGATCTTAATAAGTCACCTATGGCTAAAACTATAGTTCTTTACAGTCGACTTTGACACCTGCAACTTCTAAAGCTTGGTTCTCTCAAACTAGAAGTCGTTTATGCAAATGCTTTTAGCCATAGATGGCTTACCTTTCAACTTAAATTTTGACTTCTCATTTGTGCAAAACTTTACACTGTGCACTAACAAATTATCAATTCTTTGACCATCGAGATTGCACCTGTTTCAGAAGACACTTAACACTTCTTCACATATGATAGTTCCTACTCATAATTCTCACAGCCTGTTTACAATTAGGCTCTCAAACTTTAACCATAGACTCATTAACTATGGAGTTAGACACGTACAAAAGGATTCTTGAAATGATCAGACACAAAAGGAGAACTCTCAGAAATATCGGGTGCAACTTTTCTTCATTTCTGGAAAACTTTACATCTGAGTGATGAGAGAGATCTTACTCACTTCTAAAGTGTCTAATGACTCATACAACTTCTAATTTCTCTATTCACATGTGCTCTCATATTTGCCCCAACATTTTTTCCTTGTATATATATAGGCAAATATGTACAAACTCATAATCATACAAAACTATAAGTGATCTATCTCTGAATTAATGTACATATGTATACATATCTTTAATCTCTGATCATACACTTTCTTCATGCTTCATAACTTGATCTTTTCTTCAATTCTTGACTTCAAAACTTCATCAAAACTTCAATTGTTGATTGCCTTGCACCAACATGATCTGATTCCCAATTTTCCTAACTGCATGAGATAACAATTGTACTACAACTTTTTGTGGAGCTATATGTCTATGCATATTTGGAAAGCGGAAGTGTTAATGCACCATTCTAACTTCTTCTTCAATGTCGATTTGATTGATATCAAAGAAAGTTCTTTTCTTGGCCTCATGGCATTCACCTTTCATATCTGTGAAACCATCCACCATCCAGTCGAATGCTATCTTGATCAACTCATGTGTGAATCGAATAGTTTGAGATTCTGCATTGCGATCTAATAACACAGCTTCAGGGACCGATGGCTTATCAACGGTAGGATGTAAAGTATTCATGACTTGCATGCATCGCTGAAAGTTTGGTTTGTAGATGGGAAGCTTCAAATATGCCTCAATTCTACCTTGAGTCCACACATTCACTATGCTTGGCTTATCGTGCAAGATTCTAAAATCTTGAGTCATCACTAGGAATTGATGCTCTCTATCCATGATCTTTATAGTGATGAGAAACAAATGCTCACTTGCGGGGTTGTCATCTCTGAACCAGTGTCCTCTTGCCTTGATAGTAGCCTCATGTGTAGCTTTGGAATCAAATGATGCATCCTTGGTAGCTTCAGAGATTGAGGAAGCCATCTGTAATTGAAGGATTTAATGATTAGTATCCAACTTGAAGTAAGTTGTCATGGTGTTTCGATCGTTCACTCCGTGTGTTGCATCCCCACTCACAGAGTGTGTAAGGAACATAGTACCTCGACTTTTCATTCTATTTTTTCTTAAGCTACAATGAAAACAAAAAAAATTAATGTCATAGCCAAAGCAATTGTGTTTATTATTTATTGTACATGGTGTCGCATATCCCCAATGAGGGAAATGTGCTCTCTTAGTATTACAACAATATTGTTGTGCCTAATGCATGGCCATGTAATGTGGCACTAGTATGCTCACTCAGGGTGCATAGGACTCATCATGAGTGCAAGAGGAATTTCTTGCTCTGACCATTTGTGATGGTATTTCGGTCTTGGGAATCCACATGTTTCTAACTTTGGTGCTTTGAAGGTCCTTCTAGAAACTTCTTATGTTTGCTGAAAGTAGTCCCTTTTTCTATATTGTCACTCTCCATTCGTATCAATTTTTAGTGGAAGTCCCTACTTGTTCCATTGGTGGCATCTGTTTAATGGGAGTTTCTTGTCTTCTAAATAGTTGTCTGCTTAGCCTTTGATCTCTTCGTAGATTTGTGGGCTGCTCCTTGGTGATCTTGATAGTGTTCTTGGGTATCCATATTTGATTCCTTGAAGTTTGAGTTGCCTTCAACACTTTTGGTATCCATACTTGCACTATGTGAGTAGACTCATTTTTTTGTCAACGGTTCAAATCAATCTTGCTTGCAATAAAATTTCTTTTGATTCTCCTTTACTTGAGACTGGTAGATGTAACTGATCCTTGCAAACCCATATTTGTCACGTTCCTTTCCTCACAGTTGCCTGAATTGGTGTTGAATTCGTTTTTGGTCATAGGGTTCCTCATAGCTTATTTGTAATAAGATCCTCACTTGTTCTCTCCGATTGGTTAGGTTGAGATGAAGGGCTGAGTCGAGTATCATGAGTAAGAAGAGTAGGGGTTTTTGGATTTTAGACAGGGGTGGACATTGGTAGATCACGATTCACGAGTGGTGGAGGGTCACATGCAGACACACATTCAGCATTGTTATACTTCACATCAATCGTCTTTAGAGGCTTTTCATCTAATAGACTAAAGACTTCTATTAGATGAGGATACTAGTCCTCCAATTAGCATGCCTAAAAATGCTACACATAGGGATGTTCAAGAGAATGTCCATTCAGATCAGTCTGCACATATTCCTATTCAGCAACCATTGAGACATTTTGCACATGTATCACATCCACCTCATAGATATGTTCTAGGTTTAGATTTTGTTATGCTAACAGACACCGGTTAGCTCTCTTGCTACAAAGAGGCTATGCAGACAAAGGATCATGTCAAATGGGAGCGTTCCATGAAGAGTGAATTGGATTCTATTCACAAGAATGGTACTTGGGATTTGGTACCTTTGCCAAAGGGCAAGAAAGCTTTACCATGTAAACGGGTATATACGCTGAAATTCACATCAGATCTTCCCTCCAGTGGTCAAGATGACTACCTTGTGCATGTTGCTTGGATTTGTTGCAATGGAGGACTTGGAGTTAGTCCAAATGGATGTGCCCAAATCAAATGAGGAAAAGGAATTCATGACCAAAATTCCCTATCAGTCTGTTGTTGGTAGTCTCATGTATGCTATGGTAGCTACGAGACCAAACATTGCATTTCAGTGGGAGTTGTGAGCAGATATATGTATAATCATGGCAAGAAACATTGGGAAGCGATCAAGATGGTTTTAAGATATCTAAGTGGCACTAAGGACAAGTGTCTATGCTTAGGTAGAGGGAAAGCATCCATTATTGGTTACACAGATTCTGAATATGCTAGTTGTGTAGACAATCGTAACTCTACATCAGGGTATATTTTTCATTTTGCTGGAGGTGTTATCTCTTGGAGATCTCGTCTTCAAGAATGTACAATTGCTTCCACCACAAAAGTAGAGTATGTTGCAGCAAGTGAGGCATGTAAGGAAGCATTGTGGCTTTCTCATCTTGCTTGTGATATGCTTTTACCTCAGCATGTACCTCGTTTGCTCAGTGATAGTTAGAGTGCCATTGCTTTGGCTAAGAATCCGGTCTATCATGCAAAGACCAAGCACATTGAGGTGAGGTATCACTTCATTCGAGATTGCTTAGCCACTGAGCGCATTATTCTTGAGAAGGTTCACACTCGAGATAATGTTGCAGATGCTTTGACTAAAGCTCTACCACAAGATAGCTTTCGACATTGTTCTCACTTGATGGGGGTTACTTGATTCATGATCTTACACAGTCACTTGTATACTATGTAACATGCCCATCAGGTGTGAGTTATAGTTCGTATACTTACACTCAGGTATTCTTTATCATTCTTTATTTTTCTCCCATAGTTACTTTGGCCATATTGGCCTTTAGTGGGAGATTGTTACCATTAGTGTCCATGTGAAAGGCAAAATGGCCACTAGACAATTCTTTGTATATGTTCTTTAATAAAACATATAGTGGCCTAGTCAGTCACATACTCTAAGTTCGACCACATTTGTAAGACCTAAGAATTTTGTCTTCGTGCTCCCTGTGTACTGTGTTTTTCGGTGTATTTTGTAGTCTCTGTGCGAAGTACCGTGTGCGGCCTTAGGAGCTCGGTTTTCTACTCCGAGGATATCATCATGGAGATCGCGAGAAGGAGAGCACATTGAGGTGCATCACCAATGAAATATTGCACAATCTTCAGTCCAATTGAACTGAGTCAATAATCCATATAGAGGTCGGGCAATTATGGTGTACATGTGGATGAATCTGTGATGGTATTCACAGTGTCCCATAAATGCTTGTACTTCCTTTGCATTTTTTGGACGGGGTAGCTCTAGAATGACTTTAAGATTGTCTTCATCAGTGGATATTCCATTCTTAGACACTATATGCCCTAAGATTTTTCCTTGTCTTACCATGAAGACACATTTTTTTGGATTTAAATTGACTTTGTATTGTCTACACTTCTCAAAAATCCTCCTCAACTCGGGTATGTGATCCGCTAGCTATTCGGAATATGTGCACAAATCATCTACATACACTTCCATGCTCTTCCTAAGAAATTCTTTAAATACATGACACATTAATCTTTGGAACATAGCTGGCACATTGGTTAATCCAAACGACATAACCCTAAAAGCATACACTCCACATTCTGTGGCAAATGCAATTTTGTGTTGATCCTCTGGGGCAATTGCAACTTGGTTGTAGCCAGAGAATCCATCAAGGAAGCTATAAACTTCCTTGCATGCCACCCTCTCCAAGAGGTGGTCTGTAATGGGTAAGGGGTAACTATCTCAAATGGTGGCTGCATTAACTTTTTTGAGGTTGATGCACACCCTAAGTTTCCCATTTTTCTTTGGTACTACTACCAAATGTGATACCCATTTTGTGTGTTCGATTTTGTAAATGAATCCTTAATTTTGGCTGAGTACACATCATTGTATGTGTATGGTTGTTGTTTGGATGGTTTAGCATCAAGAGTCACGGGAATATGATGGGAACAAATAGAGGGATCCACTCCTTTTAAATCCTTGTATGTCCAAGTAAATACATCCCTATAGTTTTGAATCAATTCTACAAGATCTCGTTCTTCGCTTTCTGACACATCTTTCCCTATGTAGGTACATCTTTCCTCTTCTCCTTCTATGGTCACCGTAACTTTTTTAGTATGTTCTTTATTATCATATGCTACTCCTTGTGCTTGTCGTTTAGGCATTTGGATGGCAATTTTCCTTTCCTCCACTTCGTACTTTTTAAAATGTTCGGGGACCTCAAACTGCTCTTGCGGTATATTCTCTTCTCTGATGGTTCCTTCTAAATGGATATTTTCTGGACTCTCTTTTTGTTCTTGGGAAGAGTTGTTTCCAACACCAGTTTCTTTGTGTTTTTGTGTCCTTTTTCTAACTAAATTCCTTCTTCTTGAATTTTAGGTTCCATTTCTATGCTTTCATAATCCTCTATCCACTCCTTCTCTATCAATTCTCCTTCCTCTGTCTCTTGTAGCACAACCATGTATAGACTTACATCGTATCCTTCCTTATCTATGCACTCATTTAGTGTCAAAACTTCCTCATTGACACACACATTTAATGTGGCCAAATGCTGGATCCTCTATGGGCCTAGAGATTCCACAACCTTGTTGCCACATTAGTCTTCTTTCTTCTTCCCTCTTAGCTTCCTTACACATCCATAGTTGGGTGTCCTCGTGCATCCAGAATTGTTCTTCAGATCCCGCACTATGGATTGATAGGTCATCCTCCTCTTTATGTATAGAGTTCCATTGTAGGGGTGAGACATCTCGATAAGCATATGTATGGAGGTTTATTCTTGTAGTTGTGCCCCTATGTTGCAGATACACAGCATCTCTACCCCAGTCTTGCACTACCCTGAGTTGTCTCATAAATGGTCTTCCTAAGATCATTTCATAATTACTAGCTCTCTCAAATTGACAAATGTGTGCTCAAAATCTACTTCACATGTTGTAAGCACTACATTCTCTAGTAATCCCAGGGTTTTTTCGGTGTGTCCATTAGCTAATTGTAATTTTATTCTTGTGGGTCATAATGTTGGTTTTCCCCACTTCTCCCATTATTACCTTCATCACCTTCACGAAAGTCTCCCACTTTATCTATTGAATTGTATGTGTATTTTCTTTGGCCTCCTTGTTAACTGCTTTTACTTCTCTTTGCCTGAGTTGCTTAGGTAATCTGCTCCAAACTTGTGGTTTGATTTTTAGTAATTCTTCCAGGGTTATCGAACATTGCACTTGCATCTCCTTTAACTTCAGTGCTATGTCTTATGTATTTCTAGAAAGTCCTTTCCCTTTCACTCTCACTGTTGGGGCATGATAAAGTTCAAAATTCTGCTCATATTCTCCCATGTAGTTTGGTAGTGTGTTTATGCTTTCTACTTCCTCAGAACCTTCCTCACAATTCATTTCATGATTTATCCTCCCTAGGTTCTCATCTGCATCCAGCTCTTCGAAAGGCAGATCAATGTCCTCGATTTTTCTCCATCTCTCTTCTTCGAACTTAGTCCATAAATCCTTCGGCCAATTAGCTTCTACTCCGAGAATCATCAAAATTCTTTCCTGATTTTCCATGGCTTTACTTTCAGCTTTCTCTACTATCCTTCCGCCTTATAGAGGATCATGAGCTCCTAATCCTTCTTGAAATTCTTTGTCAGGTATTCTCGTTTCTGAAAGGTCTTCTATAGGTTTCTCCAAGGTATTTTGAGCTAATTTGATCAATTTTTGACAGATTTCTAGCCTTTCTCTTTCTAAATCCCCTCTCGAGTAACTCATTTCGTGTTGTTCCACACTTGTTCCTGCTTTGATCCTAGATTGGTAGGCATTTATCCACATGGCTAGGTCTTCAGGCATAGGATCAACTGGCACTAACCCTGCTTGTTGTTTACATTACTCTTTCTCCATGGTACTAAGATCCTTTCTAGGTGTGGGAGTTGTAGTGTGATTTGACTCCTCTTTGCTCTTCTCTTCCTCTCTTTGTTGAGTCTACTTGCTTCTTAGCTTCTCTGGTCAAGCTTTCCATCTTTGAGTCTATTTTACCTTTGAATTTTCTTCAGGTTCTTCTGAATCTGGCACTACTTGAGGTAGTGGAGTCTCTCGTTTGTTGGTTTCATGTCTAGTAGATTCTAACTCCTCTCGTCCTTCTTTAGCTCTTGCTCTTGTAATTGCCTTCAAGGGCACTGTATATTCTTTGTCACTTCCTGAGGGCTCTACCACTTCTACTACATTCACTTGAGTGGTGTGGTTCATCTTGTTAGGGTTTTTCACACAATACCTAAACAAATGTTCTTTTCCACAATCGCTACAATATCCTTCCCACACCTTATGTGATGGTTGATAGGGCAAAGTGCATTCCCTAATGAAATGGTCTCCTCCACATTGTTACCATGGTCCTCGAGGGATTGGGGGCCTAATCACAAGTCTAGCAGGCACTTGGGTTCTTGGATTTGTGTACATTAGAGTAGCATATTCAGCTTCATATCCGTATGATAGATCATAGACATTTTTCCCATATGGATGTTGCTCGTAGACCTGCTCATAATTTGTTGAGTCAGTTTCATATGTATAGTAATCTCCCCAATGCTAATCATAAGGTTGATTATAGTTGTCCATGCGACTTTTCCGTAGGTAGAGCCTTTGTGAAAAGCTCTGCAACATTATCCTGTGTGGGAACATAAGTGAAACTAATCTCTTTAGGAGAGAGCCTCTCCTTGATATAATGATAACGCACCTCAATGTTCTTTGTGCAAGCATGGAACACAGGGTTCCTCACAATTTCCAATGCACTCTATCTATTAGTGAAGATGGTGGTGGCAGTGGAGGCATATGAGCCACGCACATTCAACAATCATTGTGAAAATTTCCCTATACTCAACCTCACAACTAGAAGCGGTCAGAGTAGGCTACTTCTTGCCCAGTCAAGATATGCATGAGGTACCAAGCATCAAGCAAAATCCATTAGTGGATGCATGAGTGTCATAGAAACAAGCCCAATCTAAGTTAACATAAAAGCAATATTGATTTCCCTTTGGGATAAAGCAATCCAAGTATCCAAGTACCACTCAAGTAGCAAAAGATGTGCTTAACCACTTGCCAATGCTTGACACTTGGGTAATGCATAAATGTGGTTGTCTGAGGGACAGCAAAACGAATATCAGGCCAATTTATGCATAATTAAATCAAGCATCCAAGAGCCTACTCCTAGATAACAACATCAAGCATCTCCAACACATGAAGACTCAAGCATAAACCTATTTCCATAGGAGTGGTAATAGATTGCAATAATGTGTTTATATATTTAGTTTGCCACAAAGCTATTCCCCCATCAACTTGCATAAATGGAATGCCCAAATAATGATGCAAATGCCCGAAATTTGACACCTCAAAAGATGCATGAAAATCAACCTTACATTCATAAATATGCTTTTCATTAGCACCAATGATCAGCATGACATCAACATTAAAAAAAATTATCATAACCACATCATTTGCACGTTTAACGTATAAGATGCTCTCAGTTGGACTATTATCAAAACCATGAGTAATCTAAGTAGGAATGTATCTTTTCATCCCAAGCACGTGGTGCTTTCTTCAAAGCATATAATGCCTTTTTCAGCCTGCACACTTTGTTTTCACACCATTCTTACATAAACCCATAGGGCTGAAATACATACACTTCTTCGTGTAATTCACCATTCAAAAATGTAGTTTTAATGTCTATTTGATGTACATTCAAACCATGATGAGTTGCAAGTGCACAAATGCTATGAATACTCATCATTTGGCATGCGGGAGCAAAGGTCTCATCAAAATCAATGCCTCTCTCTTGAGCATAACCTTTGGCAACAAGCCAAGCCTTATACCTATCAATTGTTCCATTAGGCTTATGTTTCAACTTGTATAACCATTGAGTGCCAATGACCATTTTGTCTAGAGGCAAACAGGACCATTTTCTTCACAAAGACTAGAGGCAGCTAGTGCATAGCAATCTGATGCAAAGGAAGTAGTACAGGAGACTAAAAGAGTATGATACGACAAAGGTACGTCAAATTTTCTATCTCTCAAAGTATACACCAGTCATTTAGGCATAGTTTTAGCCTCTTGTATGTCAACCCTCTCATCGACAAGTCCACCATGTAAATCTTCATGCAAAATGGAATGATCTCCATCATCATGTGGAACCTATAAAGGCTAAGAAATTGCCTCAGTTGGGCAAGGACTCGACTATCCACCTATAAAAAGAGGAAGCAAAGTGTCATACACATCTTTATAGCTAACTGAAGTCTCCTTGGTACATTAAAGTAATGGCTGAATTTCATTTTCCACATAGAGAACTAGTGACTGCAAGATAACTATTGTTGAAGATGATGGTGCAGAGAAATGAAAGAGCATCACAATGATGACCAAAAGTGTATGTATATTGCTTCAATGTAATGTAAAAGTTATTGGGAGTCTTTATATAGATTTTTATGAAGCTTTCCATGACTCCTTTTCCATGAATTCAAATTCAAATCCAGGTGGGTGGTGTTGTGATGAGTCATTCTACTTTCCTACAATGTAGGAAAATTGAAGATCTAGTTTGATCTACTTTTTGCTGATTGATTGATTTGATTGAAAATCAAGTTCAACTACCTCAATCTCATGGATCGTGACCTTTCTTTATCCTTTTACAAGTGCAAAAGCTCTATGCTTTTACATGAATAGATGACTCATAAAAAATCCATATGAAAATACCATAAAAAATGAATATTAATGAAGACTTCTTAAATGGATATTTTTGACATCTTTCATATGGTGATTTCTGATGTAGATCTAATCCATCTCAAGAATAATGTAACCTTGATGATATAACAGCTCCCCCTCAAGCTAAAGTTTGCTTCAGTCTTCAATCTTTGATAGAGTGAATACCTGCTATTGATTGAATTTGGAAAGTTTGATTCCATCAAGTGCCTTTTTCATCATGCTACTTGATTTTTAGTTGGAGCAAAAGATATTAATCTCTTTTGCCATGAGATTCTCTTTGATGAAGTGATAATGAACCTCTATGTGTTTGGTTCTTGCATGGAAGATAGGGTTTACTGCTAAGTGCATAGAGCTTACAATTTCTCCAAATATGTGAGGTTTGGAACTCACAAGTCCCAAACCTTCATACAATACTCTTAACTATATTGCCTCTTGAGTTGCTATGGTCAAACCTCTATACTCTAATTTAGTTGCTGATAATGCAATTGTTGGTTGCTCGTTGGAACTCCATGACACTAGCTTTGAACCTGCAAATGCTAAATAATCAAAGGTACTTCTCCTATCATCCTTAGCTCTTGCCCAATCTGCATCTGAATATATCTTGAGATCCAAATCTGATGAGTAAGGATAGAATATACCTTCATTGGGTGTTCCCTTGAGGTACTTGAGTACTATCTTAGCTACATCCATGTGTGGTCTTCTCAGAGAGTGCATGAATTGGCTTGGCACTCCTACACTATATGAGATATCTACCCTTGTATGAGTGGCATATATCAAGCTATTAACCAAGCTTTAATACTCTTTAATGTCTTCAATTTTCTCACCTTCATAAACACTGAGTTTATGATTCATCTCCAAAGGCATACCTATAGGTTTATTGTTCTCCATTTTGAATAGAAGTAGATCCTGAATGTATCTCCTCTTAGTTAATTACATCCCCTCATCTGTGTATATGACTTGCATACCTAAGAAGAATGTGAGCTCACCTAAATCATTGATTCTAAACTCATCTTGCATATGCCTTTTGATCTTTTGTATACCATTTGAGTCATCTCCTACCACAATTATTTCATCTACATATACACATAAATAGATAACTTCATTGTGATCCTTCTTGATGAACAAAGAAGGGTCTCCATTGCTTGACTTGAAACCTTGGTATTGAAGATAGATTACTAATCTGAAATTCCAACCTCTAGGATCTTGTTTCAATTTATACAATCCCTTTTAGTGTACATACATAAGATCTATAATTAGGGTTCCCAAATCCTATAGGTGTGATGTGTATACCTCTTGACTAATCCAGGACATCAAGTTGAAGTAGTTTCCAATTTATTGCAGCAACTACACTTAGCAATGTCTTGATTGTAGTCATCTTTGCAACTAGTGAGAAGGTCTCCTCATAGCCTATGCCATGAGTTTTAGCACATCCTTTAGCAACTAATCTAGCTTTGTACCTGCAAATTGATCCATCTAAATTTCTTTTCAGCTTATAGACCCATCTAAAACATATTACCTTTTGATTAGTTTGCATTGGAACCAACTCCCAAGTGTTCATTTCTTTCAATGCTTCTATTGCCTCTTTTATAGATTTTTTCCAATTAGGGTTACCTTTTGTTTCTTCATATGTTGAAGGTTCTTCTGAAATTAAGTATTTAGCCAAGTAAATTTAATGCTTTGTAACAATTGTAGAGTCATATCCATACCTTTTAGGTTGCTTTTTTTTTCCTTGTTGACCTTCTAGTAGTATGCTTGGAGCATTCTCCACATTCTTGCATTTTGGCCTTTCTTCTTGTCTTCTAGATGTTATAGTCTCTTTCCTTCTCATCTTGATATTTTTAGATTCACTTCTTGAATCTTGGACATGTGATTACTATGATGAAATCAAGATCATAAGGTAAATTTAGCTTCTGTTTGTCCTCATCATACCATGACATGTGTTCTTCAAACACAACATCCCTAATTGTGGTGAATTGCTTGGTGGAAGGATTATAAAAACATGTATCTCATTCGAGTTGAATCATAGCCAATGGATATTGCTTTGGTTTTCCCTTTCATCTTGTTTACCTCTGATTTGATGACCTACACTTGATTTTCTACCATTCCAAGCTTCATAAGGAGTGACACCTTGAAGAGATTTGGAAGGAATTATGTTCACAAGATATACAGTAGCTGAGATTGCTTATGCCCATAAATAGTGTGGCAACTTCTTTTCTTTAAGCATTATTCTAGTTGATCCAACTAGATTCTTGCTTCTTCTCTATGCAATACCATTCAATTGAGGAGAATACATGGTAGTCACTTCCAAGCTAGCATAACTTAGATGACCAAAGCATGTATGCCAAAGCTTTGCTTTTGACACAGCCTAATAATCTTGAACTACACACACTGAATCATTCACAGATTTTTTAAAGTTTATGAGCTTATACATCTCACGACATAAAATTTCGAAAGAAATAATGACATCACCATTTGAAAGATTGTGAACTAGATACCTATCATCAACAAATTTGACAACCAAGTCCAGCTTGGCTTATGTTGAAACTGCCAACAAATTTTTCAATGTGAAATAACTACCAACATTAGTGGTCAAAATGATCTTACCAACTCCCATTAAAGGATATGAGGAGTTGTTTGTGCATGTGATAGTATTCATTGTATGGGTAGGCTCAAGTGAACTGAAGAAATTGCATTAGGAGGTAATATGTTTTGCACATGTGATAGTATTCATTGTATGGATAGGCTCAAGTGAACTGAAGAAATTGCATTATGAGAAATATGCTTTGTTGCCCCACTATCAAAGTACCAAACATGTGAATCTACTGCACATATACACTGCTCATGAGAAGATGGTTCATAACTGCATAGAGTAGTGAATACCCATTCTTCATTCTTGTGCACTACTTAACCTTTTTTCTTTCAAAAGCTATTGGCCTGCCATCTTGGCTCAAGACTGCCCATATGGCTATGCCACTAGCATCTATCTCCAACTCGAATGGTTTTTGTGGATCTACCACTTGAGTATAATAGCCTCTAAAATAGCTTGTTTCAAAGTATCAAAACTTGCTTGTTTCTCTTACTTCCATGCAAATGGTACTTTGCCTTGAAGTAGATTTTTCATAGGTGTTGCTTTTAACGAATAAGGGAAATGAATTTTTGATAGAAATCAAAAAGGCCTAAAAATGACCATAACCACCCCTCATCTTGAGGAGTAGTCTAAGCTAGAAAAATTGAGACCTTCTTGGGGTCCATTTGAACACCATCAATCAATCCTACATGCCCTAAATACTCTATCCCTAGAAGGAACAATTGAGTCTTATCTAGATTTACAAATAATTGATTTTCTTTTAACTTATTTAACACTAATATTAAATGACTTTCATGCTCATGTACAAACCTACTATACACTAACAAGTCATCAACAAAATCCACAACAAACTTCCCAATCAATGGTCATAAAAGTACTAGGTTCATAAGCCAAACCAAATGGCATGACTAAATACTCATAATGCCAAAAATGGTTCGTGAAAACTATTTTATATACATCTTATTCCTTTACTCTAATCTGGTGGTAACCCCTTGCCACCTTGTGCATTGAGTGAGGCACAGTAGTTGCCCACCACCTAGTGGGTTTCCTCCCCAAAGAGCATAAAAAAGAGCGAAAATTAAGGCACTAGCCAAAGCAAAAAAGATACAATGTAGATATATTGATTGAATGAACGAGACCATCAATGGCTCATGCATGATTGAGAACAAAAAGAAGGGCCATATGGCAAAGGAGGATGATCTAGTGGAAATTTGGTAGAATTGAATACAAAGATGTAATTTTATCAAGTCCCACAATGCTAGGATTTAGCCCATGTTGAAAATGGGTGGAGGTCTCCATAAAAAAGGATATTGGCGGAAAATTCAAAAATGCAAGAAGTTGGGGGAGTGGGAAGGAAAAAGTGGGGGAGGAGTAAGGGGTAGAGGTAGGGGCAAGCTTGGTAGGTGTTGACAATCAAGGTCATGCAAAAGCATGGAAGCGCATCAATGAAGTGGACACACAAGAAGAAGGAGCATGTAGGGAGCTCCAAGAAGCACATGTCAAATTTTCATAAGAAATCCCTATCAAAATAGTGATTTTTATCACTAAAAACCATTGTAAATACCATTTTCTATTTTTACAACTCCATTTTGTTCAATCCAAGGAGTGCTTGAGCTTGAGGAGTATTAGAAGTAGCATCCTACCAATTTTCATAATTTCTAGACTTCGTTTGAGCCCCAAATAAGCTCTAGAACCTAATTTTTAACTAGGTCGGATACTAGGTCTAGACAGGGCCAAAACTACTCAAAAAACTATAAAAAGGGCTAGAGAGCTCATTTTAGGGGCTAGCTTATGGTAGATTTCAGCTTTGTAAGAGAGTTCTTTTGTAATCGAAGTCCTTCCATTGTTCCACTCTTTGCTCTTACCTTGTGCGCGTGTGTGTGTATGTGTGTGCATGTTTGTATGCTTTCACTCAGGAATCTGGTATCGTATCGCGTAGTGGTCAGGTATCGTATTGTCCACTAACTTGGTATCGTATCATCGAATGTAGAGGTATCATATTATGTAAATTCTGGTATCGTATCGTGAGTAGACTTGGTATCGTATCATGACCACTTTTAGTATCGTATCGTCTGGATAGCACTATCGTATCGTCTAAGGTGGTATCATCCATAGTGGTATTGCGAATCATGGAAAATCTGGTATCGTATCGCTTGTCCTGAGGTACTCCCAGAGGGATCTTGTTTCCCTGTTTTAACCCACTGAACCCTGAACTGCCATAACTCTCTCATACGAAATCCGTTCGAAGTGATTTTGGGTTTGTTGGAAAGCTCGTGGGGAGTACTACCAAAAATTCCACATGTTATGGTAAAATTAATACGTGGATTATTAGATAGGGTATTTTGAAGTTGATCCTCAGGTTGGACTAGGAAGCAAGGGGTTCCACAAGATTTTGAGCAATTCAAAGGACAATTTTGGACTTGTAGACAAGGCTTATGAACCTAAGCTCAAGTTGATACTTAGGAAGAGATAGATAAAGTACCAAATCACTTGAACCTAGGGTCAACCACACAACTAAGTCAGGGACTCACAACTTAGTGGTTAGCACTACGTGCTAAGTTCATAGACAAGTGAGTCAGAAATGTCATTCAACTGGGAGAGACTCTTGGCTTCTGAAGACATGCATAGTTCGGTACCTAGGGAAGGTTTTATGTCTAGAGTGAAAGGGGAATATCGGATGTCTCTTCAATACATATCCACTAATTTGCAAGGAATATCCATCTACCTCGATGGTCTACATAGGTCAGTAGCAAGAATGATAAACACTACATAATTTTGAGATAGTTTTGAGACCAGTTGTCAAGTATGAATGTGGAGTTTACATGGACAAGATGGGCCAAATATATGTAGTAAATGACAACCCTAATCAGATTAATGAAAGAGGAGAGTTAGAGAGACAAGGAACTTCTGGGAGAACCAACAGTGGAGATATGGTTGCTGCCCCTAAGGGAAAGTCAGTAATGAATCAAGTATTGCAAGCGAACAAGATACCCCAAGATGACTATCTGATGGATGTGTACTTGGTACATGGATCAGACCTACTCCTACAAACTAATTCACTGACACAAGGAGAAGGCATCAGCCCAACAACTATCTACGAGTTAAGGGATCCAGAAAATCCATCTAGAGTTACATATCTAGACCAAAATCAAAGGAGATATTGGCTTATAGATGAAGTGGAGGGATCTAGATTAAAGTACATGGATATTCCTATATTCCCTCCTCGAGATCAGGCAACTACCTCACAAAACCCATTTGAGACCCAGCAAAGAACGGAAAATGTGATGTTAGGACAAACAAGCCAACATAGTATGCTGAACAGACCAGAGGTGCAATCCACCATGCCAGGAATTAAGCCCCACGGCCACACTAGCCAGGGAATGGGAAATATGAATAGAACCATCCTTAGGGAAGAACCACCCCAAGGGGTAGGAGCTGGAATACACCCTGTAAAACCCGCTCTTCCCAGCATAGTTCGATCCCTAGAGCCAAATAGAAGATTGAGACCAATCCAATTGGCCAAATGTATGCGACATTGTTACGATAACACAGGAGAGCCCTATGAACACATTGCATAATTCAAGCAGGTATTGTGAGTGGAGCAAGTGGCTGACTTTTTCGTGCAATATGAATCCTTTGGGCTAACCCTCACGAGAATAGCCTTAACTTGGTTTCAATCCTTGGATCCAAATTGCTTTGGCCATATTGAAAAATTCTTCCAAGAATTTATTTGGGAATTCACTAAGCGAGGGATCAAGCACAATTCATCATCATTACTACATAGTTTCAGTCAAGCTCTGAATGAGATAGTAAAAACTGCAGCACGAAGATTTAGTCAATATGTAGACCGCTGCCCTGTGATAGAGAGACCTTCTCAATAGAAAATGATATCCTTATTTTTAGAAGGTCTAACTAACGGAACATTGAGAATCTTGGTATATGTAAAACGGTTGCAAACCCTAAGTGAGTCTCTTCAGGAATGCATAGATTTGGAAGACAACTTAGCTGAGGATCTCAAAATCATACAAGATCCTACCAAGACAGAGGATACAAGGATCAATGAGACTTCTAGTTCGAGTTATGTGGAGGAAGTGGCAGCATTAGTGGCTGAGAAATTAGGTTATCACAACCTTACCCTTACAATAAACAACCAACTCAAGTGCCTAACATGTACTCTTATAGTGAGCAGAAGTACCCCAACCACAACACTGAAAACTATCTAATGAGTAGACAACCACGATCGATTGTACCACCCCAATGGAGACCATATGGTTACCCTCCTATAGACCAAGGCAGAGAAGTTCCTAGGTATAACCCATGTTGTTGAAGCCCAAGGTCAAGCACAGACATAAAAGTGCATCAAGGAAGTGGTGACACAAGAAGGAGGAGCAAGTAGGGAGCTCCAAGAAGCACCTGTCAAATTTTCAGAAGAAATCCCTATAAAAATAGTGATTTTTATCACTAAAAATCATTGTAAATACCATTTTCTATTTTTACAACTCCATTTTGTTCAAGCCAAGGAGTCCTTGAGCTTGAAGAGTATTAGATGTATCATACTACCAATTTTCATAATTTTTAGATTCCGTTTGAGCCCCCAAATAAGCCCGAGAACCTAATTTTTTACTAGGCCGGACACTAGGTCTAGACAGGGCCAAAACCACTCAAAAACTATAAAAAGGAGTGGAGAGCTCATTTTTGAGGTTGGCTTGTTGTAGATTTCAGCATTATAAGAGAGCTCTTTGGCAATCGAAGATCTTTCATTGTTCCACTCTTTGCTCTTACCTTGTGCGCGTGTGTGTGTATGTGTGTGCATGCATGTGTGCTTTCACTCACGCACTTGTGCCATCACTTGCTCATAGTCTTCATACTAGTCCTCACGTCTCCACGGATTGACATTTATGAGGTGTATCTCCTCACGTTGGTACTCACCATTGTGCTAGAGTGACACCACATCTGGCGTCCTTGCTGGGGAGAGAGCTTGGAGGACGAGCGTGTGACGGTAAGACGTAGAGTAGCGACGTTGGAAGGTAAAAAAATCATCATTTTCAGTTCAGTTTTTGAGTTTTCCTTCTTCTTCATCTTCATCATCATCACCATCTCCACCCACCTTCATCTTCTCAGTTTTTTCCATTTTTTAGAGTACATTCACCTTGCTTTTTACTTGTGGTTGTGAACAAGAAGCTTAGAGGGGGGTGTGGAACTGAATCGCTGAAGAAAAACTCTTAAAACACTCTCTAAATACCAAGAATCCGAGCGGCCATTTTCGTGAAGTGATAAAACCTGCGCCAAGTATCATGAGTGCAATATCGCGGGTTTGAAGGAAGATTTGGCACCTACAGACACATAGGAGTGACAAGGAGGACACAAGGTACTCATATTTGAAAAAAGTTTTGATTTTGGACTCCAAAAAATCCAAGTATCGTGTTTCTCCCACGGTTGAGGTATTGCGATATCTGACAAGTATCGTGATCTCCTGTGGTTGAGTATCACGATACTTCACAAGTATCGAGTATCATGAGATCCCTGATCGCGATACTTCACAAGTATCGAGTATCGTGAGATCCTTGATCGCGATACCTCACAAGTATCGAGTATCGTGAGATCCCTGATTGCGATACTTCACAAGTATCGAGTATCGTGAGATCCCTGATCGCGATACTTCACAAGTATCGAGTATCGTGAGATCCCTGATCGCGATACTTCACAAGTATCGAGTATCGGGGTTGCCCGATCGCGATACTTCCCAAGTATCGTGTATCGAGTATCGTGTTTGCTCAAGTATCGTGTATCGTGAGTCTTTGATCGCGATACTTGTTGGATATCGTGTATCGCGGATACTACTTTCCCGATACCTGGAAAATATCGAGTATCGTCTTGAATTTCCTCGCGATACTTGTCGTGTATCGTGTATCGTGTATCGTGTGATCCTGGTCGCGATACCTACCAAGTATCGAGTATCGTGTTCTCTGAGTATCCAGTATCGTGAACATCAAGTATCGCGATATTTCCCAAATATCGAGTATCGTGACAAGGTAAGTATAGTGTATCGTCTACTTCCAAGTATCGTGATACTTGATAAGTATCGTGTATAGCCTGTTTTGAAGCATTTCCTGAGAGATCCTGTTTCCCTGTTTTAACCCCCAGAACCCTGAACTAGCATAACTTTCTCATACGAAATCCGTTCGGAGTGATCTTGGGTTTGTTGGAAAGCTCGTGGGGAGTACAACAAAAACATCGACTAGTTACGATAAAATTAATACCAGGATTATTAGATAGGGTATTTTAAGTTGACCCTCAGGTTCGATTAGGAAGCAAGGGGTTCCACAAGATTTTGAGCATTTCAAAGGACAATTGTGGACTTGGAGACAACGCTTATGAACCTAAGATCAAGTTGATACTTAGGAAGAGATAGATAAAGTACCAAATCACTTGAAACTAAGTTCAACTGCACAACCAAGTCAACTCAGGGGTTAACACCACGTGCTGAGTTCATAGACAAGTGAGTCAAAAATGTCACTTAACTAGGAGGGACTCTTGGCTTCTGAAGACATGCATAGTTCCATACCTAGGGAAGGCCTTATGTCCACAATGGAAGGGGAATATAGGACATCTCTTCAATACATATCCACCAACTTGCAGGGAATACCCATCTACCTTGATGGTCTACAGAGGACAGTAGCAAGAATGATAAACACCACAGAATCTGAAGTAATTCCAAGACCATCTGTCAAGTATGAAAGTGGACTTTATAGGGACAAGATGGGCCAGATATATGTAGTAACTGAAAGTCCTGATCAAATTAATGAAAGAGGAGAGTTAGCTCGAGATCAAGCAACTACCTCACAAAACCCATTCGAGACCCAGCAAAGAACGGAAAATGTGATGTTAGGACAAACGAGCCAAGGTAGTATACCCAATAGAACACATGAGCAATTCACCATGCCATGAATTAATCCCCACTGCCAATTTAGCCAGGGAATGGGAAATATGAACAAAACCACCCTTAGGGCAGAACCACTTCAAGATGTAGGAGCTGGAATACACCTAGTAAAATCCGCTTATCCCATCATAAGTCGACCCCCAGAGCCCTACAAAATACTGAGACCAATCCAATTGGCTAAATGTATGCGAAATCATTACGATGGCACAAGAGAGCCCTATGATCACATTGCAGAATTCAAGCAGGTATTGTGAGCGGAGCAAGTAGATGACTTTTTCATGCAATATGAATCCTTTGGGCTAACCCTTACGTGAATAGCCTTAGCTTGGTTTCAATCCTTGGATCCAATTTCCTTTGGCAATATTGAACAATTCTTCCAAGAACTTATTTGGGAATTCACTAAGCGAGGGATCAAGCACAATTCGTCATCCTTACTACATAGTTTCAAACAAGCTCCTAATGAGACAGTAAAAAATGCAGCACGAAGATTTAAGCAATACGTAACCCGATGCCCTATAACAGAGAGACCTTCTCAGCAAAAAATGATATCCCTATTTTTAGAAGGTCTAACCAATGGAACAATGAGAATTTTAGTATACGTAAAACGATTGCAAACCCTAAGCGAGTGTCTTCAGGAGTGCATAGATTTGGAAGACAACCTTGCTAATGATCTCAAAATCACACAAGATCCTACGAGAAGAGAGGATACAAGGAGCAATGAAACTTCAAGTTCGAGTTATGTGGAGGAAGTGACAGAGTTAGTGGCCAAGAAATTAGGAGTACAAGGACATAGGAACTACCAGAACTCTCCCTTGAGAGTGCCAATGTTAGGAAGTTGCACACTTTGCGGTGGGGATCATCCATCTCATGTCTGCACGGGAGAAGCATTAGGGTTATCACAACCTTACCCTTACGATAGACAACCAACTCAAGCGTCTAACATGTACTCTTATAGTGAGCAAAAGTACATCAACTACAACATTGAAAACTATCCAATGAATAGACAGCCACTACCGTTTGTACCACCCCAAGGTAGACCATACATGTACCCTCCTACAGAACAATACAGAGAAGTTCCTAGGTATAACCCCTGCCCAGGACCACGAGGAGCAACTAGACTGTATGAACATGGAGGATATAGCCAACCTCAACCTATACAAGGACAACAACCAACCCAACCACTAACTCCAACACAAGGGCAGAACATCAAAATAAAAGTCGTTTGTCTGGAGTGTGGCAAAGAACAACTCCTGAGAGATTGCCCCGGACATCCCTCTAGTGCACCAAAGGTTACACCTGTTAATGTAGTAGGCTTAGTGGGGGATTCAAGTTCGGATAGCGATAAAGTGGCTCCCATACATGCAGTTACTAGGGCACAAGCCTTACAACAACCTAAACCAGTTGAGCAATCAGAGCCAAGTGAGTCAGGAGAACCTAGTAAGAGAAAAACAAGAACATGGAAGGACACTAGAGAGAAGGCCAATCGTAAGTGGACCAAGAAGTTATCCGAACTAGAAGAAAGCCTTAAAGATGCAAAAACAAAAATAGAAGATATTGCCTCTCAAAGCCCCTCTGAGCTCAAAACTCCATCCACACCACCTCATCCCCACCCACCAACCAGTGTAAATAGACCACCACAATCAGGGTCTATTCTTGCAGATCCAACCCCAGAAGACTTGGACATGATGTTCAAGGCATACCAGACTCGACTTCAAGAAGGGCCAACACCTGCAAACTTAGACAAGAGCTACCCTAGAGCAGATTTAGAGATTGAACGGACAAAAATATGCATAAAAATGGTGGAACTGGCTCAAGCTATGTTCGAGGCCAATCAATCATTCAATCAGACGAATGCTATTACACCGGGTTTGCACTTCCAGGGCTTACTAGAAAGATAAGAGCAATTGGTAAATAAACCGCAAGTTTCCTTACCTCCACAGGCTCAACTAACTATTGAAAGAGAAAGCTCATCACCAAAGAAATTCTATGTTCCTGACTCCATAAATGATGGAGAACCTCTCTCAATTCAACAGCACACTCAAAAGTTCTTGCGGGAAATACAAGAAGCAAAATGGGCCAAGGAGAAGGATGTTCCCCCTCCTATTCTTGAGATTGATGATCTTCATGACCAGTTTCCCCAAGACATCACGTCTGTCTATGGAGACCAAACAGAGCAACTAGAAGATGAACGATTAGATTTTGAATCTAATTCCTTACAAGAGTTGCCACAGTTCACAGGCCCATCGGAATCTGAATCTCTCCATATCAGAGCTCCCACGATAGTGATCAGAAACGAAGACTCGGTGGTTCCAAGAAACACTGACGTAGTGAAGAACACTAAGGTTCAGTGTCATCTCACAGTAGAGGAGCTGCTCAAAGTGAAACCTGAGCTATGGAATCACGTGAGGGATAAGGTTCCCGAACTTGATTCCAAAATGCCAAAAGCAAGCTCTAAAGAGAAAGTTCCAGAGATACCTCTTGATAAGATAGGGGACATGAGTGAAGGTGAAGAAGGTAATACGTATCTTCCAATCACCTACCAAGGTTACACAACCAAAGCGATCATAGATTCAGGTGCTGGGGCTGCTATTGCAACCACCTCCTTGTGGAAGCGATGGGGCAAGCCCACATTAAGACCAACTAGAATGACTCTTCAAATGGCCAACGGTCATTATGAAAGACCTCTAGGATTGCTCGAAGGGATAACTCTAACCACCTGTGGTGTAGAGTTTGAATACACATTTGCTATATGTAACTTTGAAAAAAATAATGTCTACGAGATGATTCTAGGAAGGCCCTTTCTACGACAATTGCAAGTTGTACAGGATTGGGGAACCAACTCCTTATACTTGCAGTGCTTAGGGGTCACAACCAAGGTCAATTTGAAGGATTACACCTTCAGAGATGTACCACCCCTACAGTGGAATCCTATCCACAAGGAGCAAGAAGACTCAATCTCTGTGCATTCTAAGAGTTCAGCTGATACATCTTGGATGCATGAAGATACTCATTTGTGGATGTGCAAGGTCGCAAAGGAAGAGGAGAAACGCTTAAAGGCAAGAGAAAAAGGAACTTCTCAAGGAGATAGACCAGTTTGAGACCCAGCCTATACGCCGATGATATTTCCAGATGAGGAATTTGAGCCTCATGGTTGGGCAGAAATCTTAGCCACCATGGACATTGCTGTCAATGAAGAGCAATGGACACCTCATTGTGATGAGGAGGGATATGATATTTCAGTGTTCATGTGTCAGCCCTTGCTAGAAGAATGTGACCCTCGTGAATTCATAAAAAAAGCAGATAACAATGATGATCTAGAGTCCATTTTGATGGATAGTTGCTTTATTTCAGAGGAGCACTATCTAGAAGATATAGGAGTATTTACACAAAAAGAAGAAGAACCTCCCACAAGCATCAAAACTGTAAATTCAAAGGATGGGAGTGAAGGTAGTCAGAAGAAAAATAAAAGAAGAGTAATGAAACAGGACAAGGAGGAGCCATTGTTTGAAGTACCAGAAAATTTCAAAAAATATGAAGTTGAGGACCGAAAAATTTTGGTACGAATGCCTAAGAGAGAGGCCACAACAGGGGAAGCATATGATAACAAAGAAAAGACCAAAAAAATCGCAGTCGCCATTGAAGAGAACGAAGAGAGATGTACATACATAGGAAATGACCTAAGTAAAGAAGAGGAAGCAGAGTTGGTAGCCTTGTTAAGGGAATATAGGGATGTGTTTTGCATGGCACTATAGAGACTTGAAGGGAGTAGATCCAAAAATTTGCTCTCATACAATCCCCATGATAGCAGATGCCAAGCCCACCAAACATAAGCCCTACACCTATAATGACACTTATGCAGCCAAAATAAAAGAAGAAATTGATAGATTGATTGAAGCTGGATTTATCTATGAGATTGAGCATACAGAATGGGTGTCCCCCATTGTAGTTGGTGCCCAAGAAGAATGGAAAGTTACGTGTGTGTATTAACCTTAAAAAAGTTAATGCCGCCACGATAAGAGATAGTTATCCGCTTCCAATCACTGAACATTTATTGGAGCGTGTTGCAGGCAAGGAAGTTTATAGCTTCCTTGATGGATTTTCAGGTTACAATCAAGTAGCCATTGCCCCAGAAGATCAACATAAAACAGCTTTTGCCACAGAGTGGGGGATCTTTGCATTTCGTGTGATGCCATTTGGGCTCACCAATGCACCTGCAACATTCCAAAGACTCATGTGTCATGTCTTCAAAGAGTTCCTGCGAAAGAGCTTAGAAGTATATGTGGATGATTTATGTGCTCATTCCCAAGAGCGAAGATACCACATACCTGAGCTCAGACAGATCTTCAACAAGTGTAGAGAATATCGAGTGTGTCTGAACCTAGAGAAGTGTGTGTTCATGGTACATCAAGGTAAAATCTTAGGTCACATTGTCTATAAGAATGGAATTTCAACGGATGAGGACAAGGTAAAAGCCATAGCGGAGTTGCCGAGGCCAAGGAATGTTAAAGAGGTACAAGCCTTTATGGGCCATTGTGGATATTACCGTAGGTTTATTCACATGTATGCAATTATAGCCAAAACCTCTTTATGCCTTGTTGACAAACTTTGAGTGGAACGATGACTGCGAAAAGTCCTTCAATGAGCTGAAGAGACGCTTGTGCACAGCGCCAATACTGACCACTCCTGATTGGACGAAGCATTCCATGTACACGTGGATGCATCCATTATGCCATAGGATGTGTGCTGTCACAACCAACCGGTGAATGAAATTTAGATTTGCCTATAGCATATGCTAGTAGGCAATTGAATGCTGCTGAATGGAACTACACACAACCGAAAGAGAAGGCTTAGGCATGGTATATGCTGTAAAGAAATTAGACACTATTTATTGGCCAACAAGTTTAAGTTCTTCACTGATCATCAAGCCTTATTATACTTGGTCAATAAACCTTGCAATACTGGACGCTTAGTAAGAATGGTTCCTCTTACTAATGGAATATGACTTTGAAGTGGTTGTTAGGAAAGGTAGACCCATCTCAGAGCAGATCATCTTTCTCGCATCACCTCAGGTGAGTCACCACAAGGAGTGTCTGATGAATTGCCCGACGCTTATCTGTTCAATCTAGAAGTTGTTCCTAAATGGGCAAATAAGTTGGTGCCAGTCCTAACTTTCGGACCTGCAAATAAGAATGTAAAAACAAACAAAGATGAAATTGTAAAATCACAAAAATATCAAATAATGGCAGGAAGCATGTATAAACCAAGATACGGAAGGTGTTTCTAACTTGTTGTGTCGAGGACGATGAACATAGCAGTTGGTTGCAACAAGCCCACGAAGGATTTCTAGGGAATCACTATTCTAAACAACGAACATTGCAAAATCTAAAACGGTTAGGAGTGTATTGGCCTAGTATAGACAAAGAAATTCATGAGGGGATCAGGAATTGTCCAGTGTGCCAAAAGAGACCCCCGGTGGAGCATGCTACTCTTTATCACATAACATTAATTCCAGGTTGGAGTGCTCCATTGGTAGAATTTATGAGATCAAGAACATTGCCTAGCGAGGCTAGTCTAGCAAGAAGACGAAGCATGGAGCAAGAAGCTAAAGACTATGCCTTCGTAGGAGACAGCCTATATAGGAGAGGAAAAGATGGTTACTTAAGATTGTGCGTTCACAGAATCAGACTACTTGAAGGTCTTAGAAACTGCCCATAGCAGTGTTGCAGGCGGACATTTTGGTCCTGATAGAGTAATTAAGACTATTCTATTCTCACGACTTTGGTGGCCCACTCTTCATATGGATGCACATACCTATGTGCAGAAATGTGACACATGTCAACGTGCCCAATACCCGATTCGAAAAGATGAGATGCCTTTGAGGCCAATGATGGGGGGACGTGCATTCTCAAAGTGGGGCATAGACTTTGTAGGTCCTATTAACCCCCTAGCTAGAAACTCCCATGCACAGTACATTATTGTGGCCACCGATTACCTTACAAAGTGGGTAGAAGTCAAAGCCACAACAAAGAATGATGCTCAAACAACGGCAAAGTTCTTATTTGAGAATGTGTTCACGAGATATGGACTTCCAATAGAGTTAGTAAGTGATAGAGGTACACACTTCTTGAATGAAGTCATTGAAAATCTTCTCCAAGAATTCTTGGTGATACATAAGAAGTCTGCCCCCTATCATCCACAAGCTAACGGACAAGCTGAGAGCACGAATAAGATCCTATGTAACGTATTGACAAAACTCATAAATAACAAACGCTCTGATTGGGACAAACAACTTCATCATGTTGTTTGGGCCTACCGAGTTGCCTATAAAACGGTACTCAATGCCACCCGATTTCAGATGGTCTTCGGACAAAATGTTGTGCTAGCGTTGGACTTCCTAATCCCAACTTTAAAGTAGCACAAGAGCATGACTAGAATGGACACGAGTTATCCTCGAGGATCTTTGATTTAGAACGCTTAGGTGAGACAAGGCTACGAGCAGCGGCAGGCATCTATGCTGCAAAGAAACGGCAAAAGGCATACTTCGATGCACACATCAAAGATAAAGGCTTGAAAGAGGAGACCTAGTGTTGGTTTATACATTAAAGCAACATGCCCATAAATTGGAAAAAAGAGGATATGGACCCATGATCATTAATAGAATTTCCACTAGCGGTGCAGTTCATTGGCCACACTAGAAGGTGATATCTTGCCCAACTATATCAGTGGTTGTCGAGTCAAACTATATCAAGAACCTCTTACAGCGGATATGCTACAGAGACTCAACACTGCTAAGAAGCGAAAAGAAGAAGAATTAAGGGTTAGAGAAGAATCACAGGCAGAGGCTAGAGAACCCATTAGGAGAAATAAGTTAAGACGCCTAGGCCTAGATGTCAATCTTGAGGCCCCCATCTACCACATGGCCATGTGTCAAACATCAAGTGCAATTGCTTCTCAAATAATTGATTGACGTCCTTTTGTGACCATAGCGGTAGGACAAGGGAAGAATGCAAGGACTGTGAGAGCATTGATTGCCTCAGGTGCAGCAACTAGTGCAGTTAAACTATCCTACTGCCAAGACTTGCAATTGAACGTAAAGCCCATAGAAGCCTATCTCATAGGTTTGGGAGGTGTGGAAACCCCTTGTTTGGGCGAGGTGGAACTTCCCATCTACCTTCAAGATGCTCCAATGAAAGTCAAAATGCTAGTATATCATGATGAGGACATTATAGAGCCGCTTGTCCTGGGTCAGATTGGATTTACGACCATGCAGTCAACTTGAACCTAAGAAGTCAAATCCTTCAATTTTGGGCACATGAACAATGTATCACATAAGAATTAGACAATTGCATGCTCACAAATTCAAAGGTCACACATTCTCTTAGCTCTTCCAAAACTAATCTTTGCAACGAAAATGTTGTGTGTGTCACCTACCCTATGAAGCACAAGGACTCAATCATGAAAGCAAAAGCTCAAAGGCCAGCACATCTCTCTTCTTCTTCACATACTAATTCAAGTGTAAATCGACCAAAGAGGCAAGCAAAAATGACATCTGCTATATCAAGTAGACAGACAAATTCAAGAAGAAAGAAGCTCAGGGCAGGAATCAGATTTGTACGAAAAGGAGAACAATCGCCGCCTTGCCACAACCCTTCCCACTCATGCAA